>CM057470.1:22958052-23597218 GCA_030035585.1 Dugong dugon
AGACGCAAACCGCTCTATGAGGTTTTTCTTCCCAATTTTCACACACACAGCTACGTTCAAAGAACTTTACAGCGGACACCTAACCGTATACCACCTCACATCTGTATATAGGCATATACAGATAAATGTACCTACATATATCTCCATGTCACCTGCTCTCTCTCCCTCTCTCTCTCTTATGATGATGGGGATGATTTTTTTCTTTTTTCTTTTTTTTTTAATGGGCGTAGCCAGAGTTCGGTCCCCCGGGGAATGCAGGCGCTGACAGGGTTCCTGGCGCAGACGGACGCTTGGGGACAGGGGCCTCCTTGGGTAAGTCACAGTTTCGCCGTCAATCCAGTCCGCTTCTGCGAGGGGAGGAGCACTCCAGGCACAGGGAACCACCAGTTCAGACGCCCTAAGGAGGTCTCGAGGAACAGCGTGGGAGGCCGGGGTGGCTGAGGCTGATCTGCCGGCTACAAATTTGGCGTTTTCCCACTACCCCCACCCCCCTCCCCATCCCCCAGTCGGGATGCCAGCGGTAAGCTCAGGGGTCCCCGGGGCTCCCTCTCACTTCTGGCCTGCTAGCTCCCACTACTCCCCCAGGTTTGATAACTTGCTCGAAACGACTCACAGAACTCGGGAAAGCACTCTACTTAAGATTACAGTTTTATGATAGCAGAAAGGATACAAACGAAGAGACGCACAGCTTGAGGTCCGGGAGGGTTCCCAACGCGGAGCTTCCGTGTGCCTGAAAGGGATGCACTACCCTCCCACGTGCATGGATGTCTTTCATCAACCAGGAAGCCCAGGGAGCTTCCGAGTCCAGAGCCTTTAGGGAAGCCTCACTAAGTAGGCGGGATGGATTGACTCATACCCCCACCCCCACCCCCCACCCCATGCCTTGCAGTCGGCTGGGTCTTTCTGGCCTCGCCAACCGCCACCAAAGAGGCACCTCATGAGGTGTGGTCTGGATTCCTCACCCAAGACACTTCAATCACTGGGGCAGTCCCAACGTTTTAGAGGTTATCTCTCAGGGACCAAGGACAAAGACCCAATGCTTCGGGCAGAGTTAAACCCTTTAGCCAGCCCCACAGAGACTTAGAGGGACATGCCAGCTAAATGCAACAAGTGAACCTGGACGGGCTCCTGGACCAGAAAAACAAATCGCAGTAAGGGCCTCTGTCGGGATGATTGGCGAAATCTGAACTCAGGCCTTAGAATATAGTATGGTGGTCAAGGTTAAGGGACTGAGATCGGGCCAGGGTGTAGGAAGGATCATCTGTGGGGACGTTGCCATCACCGGGAATTGTGACAGGAGTAAGTTGGAGAGAGACAGTGAGCCGGCAGCCAAAATCCCCAAGGAATGAGTGGGCGCGCAGTGCGGGAGACCTGCGGCTGGACAGATGACGGGAACGAACGAGGTGAGGGAGTGGGCCGTAGGCGATTCAAAGGTGAATTCAAAGCTGGGGCCGGGGGCGGTTAGGGAAGATGGAGGGTGGTCTACGAGGACCACCGTGGAGCAAGGAGAACACCCACCGCACCCCCGTCCCTCATCACACTTATTCATAAACTATAATCATCCTATATAGTGTTGCTACTACTACTATTATTTTAAATAAATGGTTACATTACATCTGTGAAGAACAAGAAAAATATAAAATATTTGGTGTTACCTTCATTTATTTCTTCTTGAATGCTCTTCCTTTCTTTATGTGCATCCGAGTTTCTGATCTATATAATTTCCTTTTTCTCTGAGGAACTTCTTTTAACACTTCTTGCAGGGCAGGTCTAGTGGCAACAATTCCCACACTTTTTGTTTGACTGAGAAAGTCTTCAGTTCTAGGGTACAGAATTGTCGGTTGCTGTGGTTTCTTTCAACACTTAATTTTTTTTTTTTTTTTAATTGTACTTTAGATGAAGGTTTACAGAACAAATAGTTTCTCATTAAACAGTCAGTACACATATTGTTTACGACAACCCCACGACAGGTCAAGACTCTCCCTTCTCGACCCCGGAGGACCTTTTTTTCTTTTCTGGTGAAAACATACACAGCCAAAGTTACACCATTTCAAAAGTTTCTACATGTACGATTCAGTGACATCGATTACATTTTTCCAGTTGTGCTGCTATTCTCACTATCCTTTTCCAAATTATTCCATCACCATTATCTTCAACTCACTGTCCCCTAGGCTTCCCATCAAACCTTTTGAGTTGATCTCACATAGAGAATTGTTTGTTTGTTTGGTTGGTTTTGTACCTTAGATGAAGGTTTGCGGAGCAAACAGTTTCTCATTATGCAGTTAGTACACATATTGCCCTATGACAATGGTTAACGACCCCATGACATGTCAACCGTGTCCCTTCTCAAGCTTGGGTTCCCTATCACCGGCTTTCCTGTCCCCTCCTGCCTTCTAGTCTTTGTCCCTGGACTGCTGTGCCTCATTAGTCCCATTTTGTTTTATGAGCCCGTCCAATCCCCGGCTGAACGGAAAACCTCGGGAGTGATTTCACCACTGAGCTAGGGGGTGTGTCCGGGGGGCCATACTCTCGGGGTTTCTCTAGTCCGTCAGGCCAGTAAATCTGGTCTTTTTCGTGTGAGTTAGAATTTTGTTCTACATCCTTTGCAAGCTCTGTTCAGGACCCTCTATTGTGATCCCGGTCAGAGCAGTCAGTGGTGGTCGCCGGGCACCACCTAGCTGTACTGGACTCAGTCTGGTGGAGGCCGTGGTAGTTGTGGTCCATTACTCCTTTGGACTAATCTTTTCCTTGTATCTTGTTCTCTTCATTCTCCCTTGTTCCCGAAGGGGTGGGACCAGTGGAGTGTCTTAGATGGCTGTCACAGGTTTTTGTTTGTTTGTTTGTTTGTTTTAATCGTACTTCAGATCAACGTTTACAGAACAAATAGTTTCTCATTAAACAGTCAGTACACGTATTGTTTTATGACATTGGTTAACAATCCCACGACAGGTCAACACTCTCCCTTCTCGACCTTGAGGGTCTTTATTTGGTGAAAATATCCACAGCCAAAGCTACACCAGTTTGAAAGTTTCTACATAAACAGTTCTGTGACATCGATTACCTTCTTCCAGTTGTGCTGCTGTTCTCACTGTCCTTTTCCAAATTATTCCATCACCGTTATCTTCAACTCACTGTCCCCTAGGCTTCCCGTGAAACCTTTTGAGTTGCTGTGGTCAATTTGATCTCACATAGATAATTGTTTTTTTTATTTTTCTTTTGTACCTCAGATGAAGGTTTGCAGAACAAATAGTTTCTCATTAAACAGTTGGTACACATATTGCTCTATGACAATGGTTAACAACCCCACGACATGTCAATCCTGTCCCTTCTCAAGCTTGGGTTCCCTATCGCCGGCTTTCCTGTCCCCTCCTGCCTTCTAGTCTTTGTCCCTGGACTGCTGTGCCTCATTAGTCCCGTTTTGTTTTATGAGGCTGTCCGATCCCCGGCTGAACGGTGAACTTCGGGAGGGGCTTCACCACTGATCTGAAAGGGTGTTCGCGGGCCATACTCTCCGGGTTTCTCTAGTCTGTCAGGCCAGCAAATCTGGTCTTTTTTTGTGTGTGTGAGTTAGAATTCTGTTCTACATCCTTTTCCAGCTCCGTCCAGGATCCTCTATTGTGATCCCGGTCAGAGCAGTCAGTGGTGGTCGCCGGGCACCGTCTAGCTGTGCTGGACTCAGTCTGGTGGAGGCCGTGGTAGCTGTGGTCGGTCCATTAGTCCTTTGGACTAATCTTTTCCTTGTATCTTGTTCTCTTCATCCTCCCTTGCTCCCGAAGGGGTGAGACCAGTGGAGTATCTTAGACGGCTGTTCACAGGCTTTTAAGACCCCAGAGGCTACTCAGCAAGGTAGAATGTAGAACATTGTCTTTATGAACTGTGTGATGCCAATTGAGCTACATGTTCCCCGAGACCATGGTCCCCACAGCCCTCCACCCAGCAATTCAGTCCCTCGGGGAGTTTGGAAGTGTCTATGGAGCTTCCACGACACTTTCAACACTTTAAATATATCTCACTCCACTCTCTTCTGGCTTGCACGGTTTATGAAGAGAAGTCTGATGTAATTCTTATCCTGGTTCCCTTATAGGTAAGGCGGTTTTTTGGTTTTGGGTTTTGGTCTTGGGTTTTTTGTCTGTTTGGTTCTTGTTTTTCTTTTTGGCTTCTTTCGAGAATTTACCTTCGATTTTCTGCAGTTTGACTAGAATATGATGTGCGTAGGTTTAGGTTTTTGTTTTGCTTTGTTTCTCCTCCTTGGTGTTCTCTCAGCTCCCTATGGTTTGGTCCCTGTGAACAATTTTGGAAAATTATCAGCCGTTCCTTTCTCTCTTTCTTATCCTTCTGGTCTTTCCATTATTCGTACGTTACATCATTTGTGGTCGTCCCGCAGTTCCTGGATGTTCGTTTCCTTTTTTCCTCCACCCCACCCCCACCCCCCCGTCATTTTTTCTGTTTGCTTTTCAGTTTGGGGAGTTTCTATTCACGTATCTCCATGCTCACTGATTCTTTTTGTCAGCCATGTCCAGTCTACAAGTGAACATTCTTCATTCCTGTTTATCATGGTTTGTTTTCTCTTTCTGGATGTCCTTTTGATACTTTCTTAGAGTTTCTATCTCTCTGCTTACATTTCCAATAGAGCATGTTAATCACAGTTATTATCAATCTCGACCCGATATTTCCCAAATCTGCAATATGTGACTCTGGTTCTGGTGCTTGCCCTGTCTCTTTAGACCGCTTTTGTTTTCGTGTTTTGTCTTGCAATTTTTTGTTGAGAGCCAGACATCATGTATCAGGTAAAAGGAACTGATGTTCTTTCAGTTGTGATCCCTCGTAAAGCCCCGATGTTAGGTCCAGAGGCAGCGGTGGTTCTTTGTATTAGGCGTGTGTGTCTCTCCAGTCCTCTGGACAACAATTTGCCCTGTGAACTCTATTCCCTGATGGATGTAAAAGGAGCTGTTGGTGTTCAGTTTCTCGTTTTCTTTCTTGGTGTGAGGACTGGAGTGGTGACTTCCAGGCGGTTTGCATGCCAGACCAGAAACCAGACGTCAGTCCAAGGTTATTTTAACTTTTAAAATCAATGTAATGCACTATATTAACAGACGAAAACAACAACAACAACTTATCTCAATGTTGTTGTTGTTGTTGATAGCTGACGTGCACCCGATTTTGACTCATAGCGACCCCATGTGACAGAGAACTGCCCCATAACGCTTCCTAGGCTGTAATCTTTACGAGAGCAGTTCTCCGGGTCGTTCTCCCATGGAGCTGCTGGGTGGGTTCGAACTGCCGACCTTTTGGTTAGCATCCAAGCAAACACTTAACTGTTGTGCCGCCAGGGCTCCGTGATCATCTCAGTGGGTACAGAGAAAGCATTTGACAAAGTTCCACACCAATTCATGATTTAACAAACAAACAAATTTGGAATAAATTGGAACTTCCAGCCGATAATGGACATGTAAGAAAATCTATAGTTGACGTACGTCATGGTGAAAGACTGAATAGTTTTCCTGTAAGATCAACAACAATGCAAGAAAGTCAGGTTGCACCAAGTCTATTCAACGTTGGACTAGAGAAACAGTGCAATAAGGCAGTAGAAGAAGGAGAAGGAGATGAAGGAGAAAAAGAAGGAGGAAGAGGAGGAGGAGGAGGAGGAGGAGGAGGGGGAGGAGGAGGAGGAGGAGGAGGAGGGGGAGGAGGAGGAGGGGGAGGAGTGGGGGGGGAGAAGAGGGGGAGGAGGAGGAGAAGAGATACACAGATTGGAAAAGCAGAAGCAAACCTCGCAATACCCTCAAAGAAAATAATTTTACAAAAAAAGTGTGCAAAATTTTTACAGCTGCATTGTATGAATACACCACATTTCATCGATCCATTCGTCAGTTGATGGATGTGTTGGCTGTTTCCGCTTTTTGGCTGTTATGAAAAATGTTGCAGTGAGCAAGCGTAGTTCTTGTGTGGTCTTACGTCTTCGCTGGATTCCCTGGGTGATGCGGATGTTTAACTGCTCGCTGCTCACGGAAACCTGGAGGCTCACGTCCAGCCAGAGGCAGCTTTCATAACAATGTTACAGCCTGGAAAAACCCTCTGGGGGCAGTTGTGACTCAAGGGCACCTAACAACTACAACGGGCAGAAGAGTTGGGGGAAGGGACGGGTGTTCAAGGCAAAGGAAAGCGCCTGAGCAAAGTCAGGGAAGGGAGAAGAAAAAGCAGCGTGTGCCTGCAAGGCGGGAGTCCCAGGGTGGTGCAAAGCACTCGGCTGCTAACCTAAAGGTTGGAAGTTGGAGCCCACCCAGAGGCACCTCGGAAGAAAGGCCTGGCGGTCGGCCTACCTCCAGAGGAGAAGCCATTGAAACGCCTGCGGATCACAGTGCTACTCTGACACAGGTGGGGTTGTCAAGGGCTGGAACCGACTCGACAGCAACTAGTTGGCTGGTACATATACCTAGGAGGGGCAGTGCTGGGTCATGCGGTAACTCTATGTTTAAGTTTCTGAGGAACCGCCAGACTTCTCCAAAGCCCCTGGAACGTGGTGGTACATTCCCACCGGCAACGGATGCGGGTTGCGATTTCTGTACATTCTCATCCGAACGTGTCATACTTCTTCGTTTTCCACGCTTTTATTGCTGGAGTCTAGGGTTTACAACGTACGCCTCTAACGCATCTCCAGTATTACCACCAAGAAGTACTATAGGACTGGATAGGTAGTGTAAGTGTAACCATTATACCGCTTGATATACTTGCATGTTCCCCCCTCTGGTTCTTGGTGCTCTCTATCATTCGTACCTCTTATTACACATACATCTCATTACACGTATGCATGCGCAGTGCGCCAGCGTGCCGGTAAATTGTATACGTACGCTATGCATGCATATCTACATGTATCAGGTCACAACAGACAGGCCGCACCCAAGTTGATGTTCGGGGCCATCCCCGAGACCCGGTGGCAAGGGTCACTTGGTGTCCCATGCACACGTGCTCAGACAGACCCCACTAGGAGGCGCTCTCCAAAGTGTTCAAACACAGAACTTTCTGCAGCAGGGGGCGTGACCTCGGTGCAGAACCCTAGGGGCCTGAGCGGCAAGGCCTCCCAGTAAGCCTGCCAGAGGTGTGGCGGACCTCGCGCCCGGTAACCGTGGCGCGTCGTGTTAGGTCCTATGTTGAGAAGAGAGTGGCCGTGTCCAAGAGGCAGGACACGGCGGCAGGGGAGAGAGAGAGAGAGAGAAAGAGAGAGAGAGAGAGAGAGAGAGAGAGAGAGAGAGAGAGAGAGAAAGGGAAAGGAAAGGCGAGCGCCGAGAAGCTGCGATGTTTCTATCCTTAGACAACCAGTACTTGTCCCCGGAGGGGTGCACCGTTCCTGGAGGTACTGCAATACCAGGTCGATGCGTGGAGTGGACAGAGCAAGCTCCTATTCCATCTCCCAGCTCCAAAAATCCATTTAATATATTGTCCTCGGATAGAGAACGTATCAGATATTAAACTGATAAGAACAGATACTACACTTGATCTTAGCCAAAAGGCCGAGAAGCGATAGTGTGTTCTGCCACCTCGCCGCTACCCTCCTTCCTTCACTCATATTACAGTCATGGTGATAACCCTTGTCTTACTCCAGATCTCATTTAACTTCATTGACACTACTGTTGACATAGTTGGACGCCTGTGCAGATTTTGGATTCTGTACAGTTTGTAAGAGAATTTTTATTTCCAATTTTACGCCTTCGTTTCCGTGCTGAAGCGCCGTTTCTAATTTGCATGCCCAGCCTGTTACCACCCCGCCCCCAGGAGGCGCGGCTACCGCTGTGGGCTCCACCCTCTAGGCCGTCTCTGCGCGCTGTGAGTGTACGTCCTGGTTGTACCAGGCGGAGACAGACCTGAGCGTGGAATGGGACAGGGTCTTTGGGAGGGAACTATTGGACGGGAGTAGTTCGACGTCCCCTGAAGAAAGCCAGCGGGTCGCCACTGTGAGGGTTGAAGGGTCCCGCGGGCGGGCTGGGTCGGGGCCGACGACGGAGCCGACCTCTGGGAGCCCGGGAGTGTTGGCACGGGGCCGCCTGGAAGGGGCCCCAGGGAGGAGTAGGGACCCGAGGAGGTCGTCAGAGCCTCAGTTCCCCCAACTGAGAAGTGGACAAGTTCATGGCTACCGTGTCGGGTTGGAGGAGTCTAAACCGAGCTAATGGCTGAACAGTCTAGAATGTCGCTCTTAGTGAACCGACGAGGTTCCCGTGAAGGGATCATGTCTGCTGAGGGCGGAATGTGGGAAGTCCTGCCCAGCGTTGAAGATCCGAAGGGACTTGGGGGTTGAGTCGGGCGACAGGGCCCAGTTCAAGGTCCGCAGCGCCCCTGGGCCGACTCAGCCCGCTCCTTTGCCTGCGCTTCACCACCCCTAGGGGCGCTGTCATCATCTCAGCCGAGACCCCATTCCCTCTTCGCGGCAGCAGGGGGCAGCAGAGAGCAACCAAGGTAGCCTCCGGCTCTGTGCCAAGGCCTCGCAGCAGCCGGGTGAGGTCATCCATCCTGCGCGTACCTGATGGACAAATAAGCCAGGGTCCAGAGACGGAAACTTCAAAGTCATCCAGGTGAAAGACCGAGGCTCAGCGCTCAGGCCTCTTGTTGACAGCCACTCTCCACGATGGTGCCTCATTTCACCCATTCCAAGATGCACATGTTTTCGTATTTTATATCTCTGAAATCAGGATGTATCTTACATGGGATGTCAGCATGTTACTGTTTACATGGCAGTATTCTTTTCTTCTTCCTTCCTTGCTTCCTCCCTTCGTCCCTTTCTTCCCTCCCTCCCTCCCTCCCTCCTTCCTTCCTTCCTTTTTCTTTCTTTCTGATACATAAAATAATGGTGCCTCTCTGCAGGACTCAGATTCTAATACAAAGACCAGACTTAATGGTCCGACTGAAACTGGAGGGACCCTGGAAGACATGGCCCCCGGACTCTCCGTTAGCCCAGAACTGAAACCATTCCCGAAGCCAACTCTTCAGACAAAGATTAGACTGGACTATGGGACATAACATGATACTAGTGAAGAGAGTGCTTCTTAGCTCAAGTAGATACACGAGACTAAATGGGCAGCTCCCGTCCGGAGGCAAGATGAGAAGGCAAAAAGGGACAGGAGCTGGCTGAATGGACACGGGAAATCCGGGGTGGAAAGGAGGAGTGTGCTGTCACATTATAGGGAGAGAAGCTAGGGTCACACAGCAATGTGTGTATAAATTTTTGTATGAGAAACTGACTTGAACTGTAAACTTTCACTTAAAGCACAATAAAAATAAATAATGGTGCCTCTCACAATCGATGACATCTTAGATTCGTGAAATGCTGTAATATTAAGAGCCTCTGTTTGTTGAATTCTGATCCTTGACCCTTTAATCAGCACAACACCTCTAGGATGGAGGTATCACCTCCCTTTACAGGGAAGGAAACTGATCTGAGAGAGTAAGTACAACCTGACCACATTTTGTACGGCCAATAAATAAGGGAGCTGGGATTTCACCACTTCCCTGCCTCACGCTTCTACCCACTACACTTTGCTCCTTCCACAACAAGATTCTGGGTCTTGAATAATAAGAAGCTCTTTTCTTTAAAGGCAAACATACAAGTGACTGGGATCAGATTCCTTGAGGCACAATGGGAGTTTAAAAACTCCAGACTGGAAGGGGTAGGGTGGGATGGGGAGTGGAATCCTAGAACTGGAGGGAAACCTCAGGTCAGAGGTGGGGTCAGAAGAGGTGGTGTGCACAGGGCAGGCAGGAGAGGGGCTCAGAAAGGAAGGTGGGGAGGAGGAAGGCACAATCTTGGCCAGTTGACCCTGAAAATCCCTCCTCTAGCATGAGGACTCATTCAGAGGGCTGGAATCATTTTCCCAATTCAGCCCAGGAACCCAGTCCAACCATCTTCCTATCTGATTCGTGTTCCTTCCAGAATGAGAAGAGAGTAAGAAGGAAAGTGAATGTTGCTGGGTGAAACCCCTGGTTCTGTTTGGCACGAGTAAACAAGTGACCCAGGTGGGAGAGTAGAAAGACTCCTTTATTTCGTTGAGCAAGGAAAGGAGCAGTCGGGGCTGCTGACGCCAAGAGTGCTTAGGGCGGACGAGGGGGAAGGTTACTTTTAAGGGGTTTACAAGTAGGAAGTTCATAAAAGTTACATCAGCAACATTCTTAACCATGCTACACAGGCACAATGGGGTTCACATATAACTTCATGCATCGCTTGTTCAGAAAATGGCAGTTAAACTCCACCCAGAGGCGGGGAGGTTACTATGCATGAGGTATTCAATGAGCTAAAAGGTTATGTCATCGTGGTGCCTAAACTGGTTTCTGCCAATTTCCTCTAGTTTTGGGGCAGCAGTTAAGGAGAGGGGAACCAGGATTCTAATGTAAAGCTATGGCAAGGCGTGCCAAGCAAGCTGCTTGAGGCAGTGGAATTTTCCACAGTCTGGGGATCTCTGTCTTAAGAGAGGAAGAGGTGCAAAAAAGAACCCACTTCCTCCCGTTCCCATTTAATTATTGAGACAGTCGAGTGCTTTTCACTTCATCTTATTGTCCTTGTTTCCATGTAGATATTTTAAAAAGCTGGGACATCCCTACCACCAGTCATAGCACGTTGCCCATTGCGAGGGCAGGCACTTTCCAAGCATTCTCTGGGGTCTTCCAACAACCCTCCCAAGAAGGCTCAGAGATGCTGAGTGACCTGCCCATTCCCTCAGATAGTAAGTGACAGAGCCAGGATTGAACCTGAGTCTGTTGGACTCCAAAGTCCAAACTGACTTCACCACATGGGCTGCCTGAGTGGACAGGCTCTCCAAGAACCAAGAACCCATTCTCTGGTTCAAACGCTTCTCCCTCCCCACCACCACACTTGAGACTGTGTTTGGGGCTGGGGCTGGGGCTGGGGCTGGGTTTGAAGTCCCCTTTTCACCTATGCTGTGAGTCGGAAACGAGTTAGGTTTTTAGGTTTCACCTACACCCTTCTGTTGCCCCCAGCCCTGAGGCCAAACTCAGGCTCTGCTGCTCCCAGAAAGATGTATTTCTGGGGTTAAAGGTGTGTGTGTCTGTGAGTGCATGTGAGTGTGTGTGTGTGTGTGTGTGTGTGTCTGTGTGAGAGTGTGAGAAGGAGGTAGGTCAGTAGCCTACTTGGGATGAGTTAAAGCACACAGCCCCTCCCCCAAAAGCCTTCCTGGGCTTCAGGGAATGCCTTCCCTCGCCTGGTCATGTAGGAATAATAATAATAAATAAATAATACCAACCTGTAGCTGAACAATTTTACACTTTCTCTTGTATATTTCAGATCCATTAATCCATTTGATTCTTACCAGCCCTGTGAAGAAGGTAACAAATAATACCCTTCTTGTTCTACAGGCAAGGAAACTGAGGCCCAGAGAGGTTGGGTAGGGTCCCCAGGGGCACAGGAAGGGGCCGACCCTAGGCTTGAGCTCAGCCTGAAAACCCCCAGGGCTAGGGCATTTTCTAATAAGCCACCTTGCCTTCTAGGGACCCCACTGAAAGTTGGATTTTGTATTTTCTTTCCTCTTGACTCAGCCATTTACCAGTGGGGGGAGGAGGTGGAGGACTGAGGGAAAGGAAATTCCAGAGCATTTGGTGGGGAGGCAGGGGCCTTGCAGAGGGCCAGATGAAGATGCTGAAAGCCTGGGGAAGGGTAAGAGAAAGAAGCCTGAGATAAAAGTGAGTAGACTTTGTTTCAGAATTGTCCCTGGGGCACACTGAGACTAAAAATGAGGCGGGAAGCTGTCTCTTACCTGCTCAGGACCCTAGAGAGAAAGTTACTTTACAGACGTTCCCTAGGAGGCTTGGGAAGAACACCTCTGCTCCCAAGGCAGGGGCGGGGGACTGCCCAGTTGCCCTGGTAGTGACCACATTGTGAGGTGGGTCTGGTTACAGGCCGTTGGGTTGGGGTGGCTGGAGACGGGGGTGGTGCTGTGGGTGGTACTGCAGGCAGTGGCAGCGTACTCTGCTCTGCCTGCCCCCACCCCCTGCGGGGGTCTTCCACCTCCCCCGCCATGGGCAGCGCCTACCACTGGGAGGCCCGGCGCAGGCAGATAGCTTTGGACCGGAGGAGGTGGCTGCTGGCCAAGCAGCAGCAGCAGCAGGAGCAGCAGCAGGATCAGGAGCAGCAACAGCAGGAGCAGGAGGAGGTGCATGAGAGGAGCCAGGTTCATGAGTCCTTCCAGGGGCAGGAGGGGGTGGGGAGGGAAGACAGAGCCCTAGGAGCTGCCTGCTAACTAGCTGGTGAATGTTATTTTGCTGGGGTAGGGCCAAAACAAGGTCGTTTGGGGTTGTCTTGGAGCAGCTCTGTGTACGCATGCGTGTTTGGGAGCTCAGCTTTGCTATTGTACTAGACCTAGTGGGGGGATCAGGCCTGGGAGGTTTCAAAGCTTCACTGTCCAATATAGTAACCACTAGCCCGTCTGCCACTAAGCCCTTGAAATGTGGCTAGTTAGACCGAAGAACTGAATTTTTAATTTGATATAAATGTAATTCATTTAAATAAAAATTAGGAGCCCTGGTTGCGCAATGGTTAAGCACTTGGGTGCTACCCAAAAGACTGGTGGTTTGAACCAACCCAGGAGTTCCTCCGGAGAAAGACCTGGTGATCTCCTTCCAAAAAGATTACAGCCTAGAAAACCCTAAGGGGCAGTTCTGCTCTGTCACATGGGGTTGCTGCGAGTCGAAAATCAATTTGAGGCACCTAACAGCCACACAACCATAATAAATTGAAAGATAGACACTTGATATAATTTTTGGAAAGCTTTTAAGTATGTTTGAAACAACTTGGGTATGTGAATCTACTTTTTCAACTGTAAATTTTGTGAAGTAGAAGATAAATCTTTTTCAAGAAAATTTAGGATCCAAATCAAGATGTGCTTTAAGTGTAAAATGCCTGCTGGGTTTTTGAAGGCTTAGTACAAAATCTGTAAAATATCTCATTAATATTTTCATAACGATCACATGCTTTGGCTCTATTGGGTTAAATAAAATACCTCATTAAAATTAGTTTCACCTATTTATTTTTCATTTTTTAAAAAGTAAACTGCTTTTTAAAACTACTAGAACATTTAAAATGATCTATGTGGCACACATATTTCTATTGGACAGTGCTATTTCAAAGTGTTTGCAAGGAATTATTCTTTATCCTCTGGCACTGAAAACAGTGTTCAGCTCCCAAGCTAGGAGATAGGTACTAAAAGACACTGCTATTTCCTGGGCAGAGGCAGTGCCCGGGGATACTGTCACCACAGAAACAGCGCTTAGGTGCTGTGGTGGGCGGAGGGAGAGAGCCCAGGCTCCAGCATCATCCTCCAACTCCAGGGGACAGAGACCATCCAGGCCACCTCCACCTCTTTTCGTGCCTGGCTCCCCAGCAGTCCCTCTGGTACATGGTGGGCTGGGGGAGGGGGGAAGGAGGAGGATGCCACTTGCCTGGGTATTCTTGCCAGGATCTGAAGAAACTCCAAAAGGCAGAAAAGCAACCTGAAAAGTCTCAACCATGTCAGGAGCCAAAGTCTCAGCCACTACCACCGTTGCAACCACAGCAGGAACTGTCACCACCACCACAGCCACCACCACCACAGCCACCACCTCAGCCAAGGCAACAAAATGTCCAAGGTCCTGATAACCAGTATGCCTCCAAGTGCATATTCCACAAGGATTCCAGCAGGCAGGGTCCCCAGGCTGGCTCAGTGGGGGTCAAACAGTTGGAGGGCCATCCAACAGATTCCAAGGACCACTGAAAGCTTTTCCAGGCCCTGGAGTGGGGGTGGGGGCAGGTGGTGAGAAGAGAGCCCTTGCTCCCATCTCAGCCCTAATGGCACGTCTGTCACCCACCCTGATTCTCCCCAGCACGCTTAGCCTTTACCGCCTTGGTGGCTGGCCAGTCTCTCTGGGGTGAGTTTGTGTCAACCCAGGGCGACAAAGAAGCCTGCCAGCTTCTGCAGAGGGTAGCTGAGAAGTCCTCAGTCCTTGCTCCAGGGTGGGAGTGACAGAGGGGGAGGGTGGTCAGATGGTTGTAGGCTTATCAACAGATCTCCTGTCAGGTCTGAAACAGGGAACCCACAGGGTGACTTCCTAGTTGAGAATAGTCAGGGTAGCCTGCTCTGTTCTGCACAGCCTTGCTGTGTTCCATCCCCAGAAACTGCTGGATGAGTAACTTGTGCTTTGTCTCATCATCAGGTCTCAAGGATTCATGCCAGGCTAGCCCAGTCAAAGACTCCAGGTTCTCACGATTCTCGGTGAGACAAACATGCTGTGAAAGGCAGATGGACGATGGCCGAGTGTGCTCAATGTGTGTGTGTGCACGCGCACACACACACGGAAACTAGGGAAGCTTCCTTGGAGGGAGGAGGGGCTGGATTGATCTTAAGTCACTTCTGGATGGTCCCAAGAGCCTCCACTCCTTGCCCCCTAAAAATGTCTGAGTAGGGCCTTTTGCTCAGTGCTAAGCAGAAAAAGGAAGGAGCCCTGGTGACACAAATGGTTAAGCGTTTTGCCTAACACTCCCATTCCCAGCTTCCCCAAATGTTAACATCTCACATATGTGTAGTACAGTGAGCAAAACCAGCAGGTTAAATCTATGCTAAATGTTTTTGATGTCTTCTCCTTTCATTGCCATGTTCAATCCTCAGGACACCTCTCTAAAGTTAATAATTGAGTTGAGGCTCAGAGATATTAAACCACACTCCCAGGAGACTCAGCCTTCTCACTTCCATTCAGTCTTGCCCTTCCTCCTGCTGCAGCTGCCTCCACCCCACCCAGCACTAAGAGGAGCCCCTTTATTTTGACTCTATGGCACCTCTCCTATTTTCCCTAATAGATTGTCAGCCCCTCCTTGCAGGCTTGTTGTTGTTGTTAGGTGCCCATAGGGTTTTCTAGGCTGTAATCTTTATGGAGGCAGATCCCCAGGTCTTTCTCCTGCAGAGCCATTAGGTGGGTTCGAACCACCAACCTTTCAGCTAGGAGTTGAATGCTTAACCATTTGTACCACCCAGAGACTCCATGATAGCCCTTAATGAGAATGAGATAAAAAAGAGCAAGCTTTGGAAAGAGTTCTATGACACAGGTGCAAAGGAAACGCTGAGCACACCTGATTGCTAGCACTTTTAGGACGAGTCTGGGCTGCTGCATTGCATTTAGATGCCTCTAGCCACAAAGGGCCTAAGACAGTGTTACAAAACCAGTAGGTCCAGGAACTTTTTTTTTTTTAATGTGATGAGCCCATTTATTTGTTTTAAAATTTTATTGTGCTAAAATACATATGACATGATATTTGCAATTTTATCCATTTTAATTATTCGTTTCAGTGGCATTTATTACACTCACAGTATTGTGCAACCATCACCACTATCTACTCCTAAAATTTTTTCGTCTCCCCAAACATAAGCTCAGTACTTATTAAGTGATAACTCCTCATTCCTCCTCCCCCCAGCCCCTGGTAACCGCCATTTTCTGTCTTTATGAATTTGCCTATTCTAGATATTTCATGTAAGTGGAATCATACAATATTTATCCTTTTGTGCCTGGCTTCTTTCACTTAGCATGATGTTTTCAAGGTTCATCCGTGTGGGATGTATAAGAATTTCATTCATTTTTGTGGCTGAATAATATCCCATTGTGTGTACATACCACATTTTGTTTATTCATTTATCAGTTGATGAACACTTGGGTTGTTTCTACCTTCTGCTTATTGTGAATAATGCTGGCATGCTTGTGTCTGAGTCCCCTTTTTCAGTTCTTCTGGGAATTGTATTAGTTTCTTAGAGCTGCCATAATAAAGTACCACAAACAGGGTGGCTTAAAACAACAGAATTTTAGTCTCTCATAGTTCTGGAAGCTGGAAGTCCAAAATCAAGATGTTAGCAAGGTTGGTACCATCTGAAGGCTTTGTTCCATGCCTCTCTCCTAGTTTTCAGTGTTTGTTGGCAATTCTTGGTGTTCCTCAGCTTGTAGATAAATCACTTCAATCTCTGCCTCTCTTCTCACATGGCATTCTTCCCAGTATGTCTCTTCTTCTTATAAGGACACCAGTCATATTGGATGAGGGTCCACCCTACTCCAGTTATGACCTCATGTTAACTAATTACATCTGCGGTCACATTTCCAGGCACTGGGTGTTGGGGCTTCAAAATATCTTTTGGGGGGAAAATTCAACCTGTAACAGGTATATACCTGAGTGGAAGTGCTGGGTCATATGGTAATTCTATTTTTAATTTTTTGAGGAACTGCCAGACTGTGGAAAATTGGATATTTAAATATTATAATGTGGTAACTCTGGAAATCAGATTCTCCCCTTCCCTAGGGTTTGCTCTTTTTTTGTTTGTTGAAGGCTATAGTAGTAGGTTGTTTTAGTGACTTTTCCAAACTGTTTTTTTTTTCCTTTTGCAAAGACTGCATTCTTTGTTGTGTGTTGTTACTGAAGTCTGTTCCTTTAGCTTGCATTCAGCTATAGATTTTTTTTAATAAATATTTTGTGTTTTTGGTGAAAGTTTACACAGCAAATTGAGTTCCCATTTGACAATTTCTATGCAAATTGTTCAGTGACTTAACCATTTTTCACAATATGTCAACATTCTCTTTGATTGCATTCTGATTGTTCCATTTCAGCTAGAGTTTTGACAGATTTCCTTGAATGTTAGGAGCTAAAATGAAACCAAACAAACCAAACAAACATCTGTAGGCTTACAGTGAGCCTAGAGATCAGTCCAAAGTGAAAGCTTAGGGTTTTCTCAGGTCTTTTCTGAGTATGCATCTTACCTTGTGTATGGTGTCGCTTACTGAATTTCCCTATACACATGGATGCTTTTATATATATATATTTTATATATATATATATATATATATATTTAAATAACATTTTAATGTGTTTGGTGAAAGTTTACATGCAAAGTCAGATTCCCTTTTGACAATTTCTACTCAAATTTACTAATGATAGTAGTTCCATTTTTCACTATGTGTCAACATTTTCATTGTTTTCTGGTTGGTCCATTTCAGTACTCTCGTTTCCTTGCTCCCTTTTTATCTTTGCTGTGAATTAAATGTTGACATTTTGGACTCATACGGTTTATTTTTTTTAACTACAGCACAGATCTAACAGGTAATATCCTTTATTTTGTGTGTCACTCTGGTTTTCTGTTAGGAGGTGATCTCAAGGGATAGTTTTGGTTCAAAGTTTAAAGAGCATCTCAAGACAATAGCCTCAGGGAGTCCTCTGGTATCAGGTAGCCCAGTTAGTCTGGCCATTTTAAAGAATTTGAGTTTTGTTCTGTGCTTATCTCCCATTCTAACCAGGATCATCTATTGTGCCCCCAATCAGATCAGTCAGTGGTGGTAGGTGGCGTCACCGAGTTCTTCTGGTCTCAGGGTAGTTGAGGTTGTGGCTCTTGTAGGCTATCAGCCTTGTATACTTGTTTCTTCTGTGATTTTGGTTATCTTCTTACTCTTTTGCTCATGACAAGTAGAGACCAATAGTTTGTATCTCAGATGGGCACTCACAAGTTTTTAAGACCCCAGATGCTACTCACTTCACTAGGATGCAGAACATGAACTTTGTGAGCTGTATTATGCTAATTGACTGAGTTGCTCCATGAGACTATGGTCCTAAGCCTTCAACCCAGAAAAGCAGTCTCAGAAGGTATTTGGTTATGTCTGAAGAGTATCTGTAGCTGTGCCTTCAATGACTGTATGTGTCTCCCTACAGGTATCTGTATTTACACGCACATGTAGATACTTCTGTTTTCACATACAAATATGCCTATACTCACCCTTATGTCATCCTAGACTCATTTTTTCTACTTTCTTGGATTTGTTGCTCTCTTATATACGTCAAATTCTTTAGTATAGGCACCCTTTTCTCATGAGTGCTTCTCAGTGGCACCATTTACTTTGGTTATGCTGTGCTTCCTGCATGCATATTCGGTGTCACTTTTCCCATCACCAAAAATAACAAGTATTTACAATCTTAAGCATGGTTTCCCTCTCCCTCCCTTCCTCCCCCAGGTAACCACCATTGAACATTGGTCTCTTTATATATGTCTATGCTTGTCTTCTTATAAAAGAGGGATCATACAATATTTGTTCTTATGCACTTGTTTCACTTAGCATTATGCCCTCCAGCTCCATCCATGTTATGTTTCGCGGACTCATCATTGTTCTTTATGACGAGTAGTATTCCATTATATGTATGTACCACATTTTGCTTATCCATTCATCTGCTGATGGGCACTTTGGTTGTTTCCATTTGTTTGCTATTGTGAATAAAGCTGCAATGAACACAGAAGTGCATATATCTGTTCACGTCACTACTTTGAGGTCTCTAGGGTATATCCCTAGGCATGGGGTTGCTGGATCTTAGGGTAGTTCTATTTCTAGTTTTTTGAGGAAGCACCATACTATTTTCCACAGTGGTTTTTACAGTCCCACCAGCAGTGTATAGGGTTCCAATCTCCCCACAATCTCGCCAACATGTTATCAGTTTTTTAACCAGTGCCATCTTAGTCTGAGTTTGATGGTATCTTATTGTAGTTTTAGTTTGCATCTCTCTAAATGCTAATAATCATGAGCATCTTTTCATATGTTTGTTGGCTGCTTGTATGTCTTCTTTTGTGAAGGTTCTGTTCATGTCCTTAGCCCATTTTATAATTGGGTTGTTCGTCTTTTGTTGCTGAAGTTTTATATACATTTTGGAGATTAGACCGTTATCTGGTATGTTGTTTCCAAAGATTTTTTCCCAGTCCATAGGTTCTCTTTTTAGTCTTCTGATGAGAATAATTTTTTAATTTTTGAGGTCCCCTTTATCTATTTTGTCTTCTATTTGTACATTTGTTTATTATCCTATTTTTACAAAAGATTAGGTCCCATACTTTTCTCCCATACTTTTAGGTTTAACATTTAGGTATTGGATCCATTTTGAGTTAATTTTTGTGTGTGGTGTGAGGTATGGGTTCTGTTTCATTCTTCTGTAAGTGGATATCCAGTTTTGCCAGCACCATTTATTAAAAAGGCTGTTTTTCCCCCATTGCGTGGACTTGGACCCCGTGTCGAAAATCAGTTGTCCATAGATGGCTAGGTTTTATTTTATTTTTGGTGGAAGTGTACATAGCAAAACAGGTTCCCATTCAACAATTTCTACATATTGTTCAGTGACGTTGGTTACATTCTTTTTTTTCTTCTATTAATACACAGGGTTTGTTTTTACAAAAGTAGAATGCCTATAACAACAACAACACTAATCCACTGTGGCTAACATGGTCAGTGCCCCATCCATATTTATACTTGAGGGCTTTTGAATGTTCTAATTTCCCAAAGACATTCTTTCCCTGGCTTCTCCTCCCAGGCCTTAGTTGTATGTCTCAACTGCCCCAAGTGGCTATGGATTGATTATTGACCTTAGCAGTGTTTTTAAGCAATGCCTGCTGCTTTTCTGCTCTGAGTTTAAGATAGTTGGAACAAACAAGTGCTTTGTGTCAGTCCCTCAGATCGCCCCAGACAGGTTAGAACAGATGGACACAATAATTTGCAAAGGTCTACTTTGCCCCCTCCAGAACTGGGAACCCACACTGGGACTGTGGGCTGCTGTCTTCAAGACTGCTGAACAGGGAGGGGGTGAAGCACGTGCAAGCAAAAAGGCCGCAAAGCTTTCCTATTGTTTTTAAGTTGCCTTTTTCTTGATTCAGCATTTGCTTGCTTCTGTTACTGTACTTTCCAGCTCTGGAATTTTCCAGAGTTCTGATGAAGTTGGGTCTAACAGCTTCTGCTTGTTTTTCAATGTTTCTATCGGGGGACAGGAGCTTGGAGCTGCCTACTCCACCATCTTACTGACATCACTCTCAGAAACTTCTAAACTAACCTGTTTTTTTTTTGCTGTCTGTCTTTCCTCAGTCGACAAATTACAAACAGCAGTGGTGATCCAGAAACAGACCTCAAGACCCTACTGGCCATCAGTGGAGCAACTACACCTTCTCACCACCCAGCAACATTTCCACTCCAAAAGCCACCCTCTGCTGCTCCACTCTAGAAGAGGATGCTAGCTGGGAAAAAAAAATGTGGTTTCTTCCTGGAAAGAATCAAGAGACTGGTCAGCTTTGTGAGACAGGATGTGGAGGAGGCGGCAAGAGGACCCATGAAGGGGATGGACAAGGTAGGAGTAGAGGATGAAGGCAGTTCCATGCTTCTCTAGGCAAAGCCAATGGGAGAACTTGGCCTTGGACCCCCACAAGCCTGCAACTCCACTACTGGCCCCTATTCAGCAATGGTAGATCTTCCAGGGACTTTGGGTTTATGGCTGTCACTGAAGCCAACACTCCCTCCCCTAACCCCATGCTTAGCTTACTGAGCTACAGCTAGGGGAAAGAGGGGTTGAGTCACTGTAGAGCAGGCCTGGGGCAGCAGCAGAGAGGGAGGTGGCAGGCAAGAACCTCTGGTGCCAAGTGCAATGCCTGGTTCACAGTAGGCACTCAAATGTTGAAAGGATGATGGTGGGGGGCAGGAATGGAGAACAAGAGCTCAGGGGGGCTGTAGCCTTAGGCATAGGAAACCTGACCTGGGCAGGGGAGGGAGGCTTGTCTACTAAAACACACAGGCCTTGCCCTTCCTGGGCCTCAGCCTTTCAACTCAGCAGAGAAGACCAAGAGGCTTCAAAAGGCAAAGGGACCCTGGGTGTCAGGCTTTGGGAAGTCTTTTTCTCCACCATCCCCAGAGAAAGGCTACCTCAGTCACCCCAATCACAACCCAGGTCTGATGGTCCCAAAGGTCTTTTCGCTGTAGCCTGCATAGCATCGCCTTTGAGCCAGACTGAAGGAGCTCCCACTCAGTGCGATCCAGGGATGTTTCCTGAGGGGAGCATCCCGGCGTGGGTGGGGTAGAACAGAATAGGAATAGGATTCCAATTAAAGTTGGAAGGGATCTTCAAGATAGAAAGCAAGAGTGAGCAAGCTCCTGTGTGTAATCTTTCAGAAGCCAGAAAAGCAGGCTATGTTCTCAGAGGGGCTTAGAGGCCTGGGGAAGTAGACCTTGACAAGCACCTGAACATAAGAAACAGACTGTGAAACAGGGGTGTGTCCACCAGACTGTCGCACTCACAGGAGACTTTTTTTTAGACACTGTCAAGTGTAGTTTATTGAATACAATGTAAATTCTTTACATTGGTGAACTAGGTACAGCAGAAGCTCCAGCCTGGCATTCCTGGATGTGTTGCTCTTGCTGACACCACTTTTACCCAGTTACCCAGGTGTGAAAGCTTGGAGACGACATGGACTCCTTTCTTCCCATCACCACCCCAGCCAGCTAGTTACCAGGTCCTGCCACCCTCCCTTCTCTGTCCACCTTACTTCATGTTCCGCTTTCACCATCACCTATGCCTGTCTCCACCTGTCTGACTGATAAAAACCAAAGCCACCTGTTAGCAAGCAAACACCATTCATGCCTGGCTAAAGAACAGAAACTACCTCCACATGGAGGCCACTGGGCATCTAGGGTTATCTGGTGCTAGCACCAGTGGAGGACCAGGAAAGAGAGGGTCTAGACCTATCCCTGCCAGTGTGCTGCTCCACAAAGCTGGGAGTAGAGTAGAGGCCTCTGGGAGCAGAGTGGGTCCTACGTTAAGCCGGGGGCGGATCAGAGCCAAGCAGCTTTGGCTGGATACTAAGAGCTTCATCTCCACAGGCTTTCAGGGGGGAGAGTGTGGCTGGGCCCTCTGGGGCAAAGAAACCACTGTTTGACCTGCTATGTCCGCTCACCTGGGCTCACCAATAGCCAGAAACTCTCCTTTAATAAACTCTCTGTTAAAATGACTTTGGCTCGGGTTTTCCCTGTGTAGGCCCAGGGGGTGCCCAGGTGCCTTCCTCCCTTCCTAAACCACTTTGACACCTGCTGAATAAGACCATTATTTTACAGAGAGGAAGAGCTTTCTCTGGAGAGCACAGCTCTGTCTTCCTAGGAACCTGGGGCAGCTATTGACCAGGAAGGACAGAGGGCCAAAGGACTTGGCTAATCTTGCTGTCAGATGGGCAGGGGACAGGTTACTAGGAGAGAGAGAGTTCACAACCATCACTTTGTCACATGATCAAAGCAGGGAGGGACAGGAGAGCATCTATGAACTCCTAAAAGGTGTTGGAGGCAGCAGTGGATGCTCCCAAAGTCACTGTCCTATCACTGGATGGAGAACTTGAAAAAGGTCCATGGGAAGCCAGATAAAACCTCAGCTTTCTCTACACTCAGGCAGGACAGCCAGCCCTGGGACTTGAAGGCAGACCAAGGGCAGAATCAGATTCCAGCCTCTAGGGGAACCAAGTTTCTATTCCTGTGGAAAATCAGAGGATGTGATGTGTGTGTATAGCGGATGGTGGTGAGGGGAGGATAAGGCAGGGTTTTTCCTTTGGAAAAGTCACTACAGTCCATCCTTGGGCACAACAGAGTTGTGGGAGATACAGACCAGGCTGGCAGGTACCCGGTGTGTGGGGACAGTAGACAGGTCACGGTGGGTGAGAGGCCAGCAGGTGGGGCACCGACGAGTTTCCCTGGCAGTCCACGTACTCATAGCTCCGGAAAACCAGCTGCTCTGAATGGCTCAGGTAGGAACAGGTCAGGGTGCCCCTGGAGAGGGAGGAGGCTGTGCTGTCTGGAGAGGATCAGCTCCCGACAGTACCTCCCCCTTCCTTCTGCTCCTTACTCTGCCAGGGTACCTGAGACAACTGCCCCACCCCTGTCCCAGCAGCTTCCAGGCAACTCTGTGCCTGTCACCACCAATAGCTTGTAAACAAGGTGGGACCTAAAGAAGGGGCTGGACTTGCTATTCCCAAGGGCCAACAAAGATTTGTGGAGTTAGCTTGGATGACTGAGAGGGAGCTGAGGTGGGACAGCAGTCAGAGTGGGGGTGGGGAGACAAGGGCCCCAAGCTCTACTTACTGGATGTGCAAAAGCACATGATGGACTTTGATTTTCTGCCAGGTACAGATTTTGCTGAGAGAGAGAGAAAGACTGAACATGGGACCACGTTTCACATGAAGTGGCCTGTCAGAAAGCTCAGAGGAGACCTGCAGGTCCCAGCCTCCTCCCCTGCCCTCTTGGCCCCCTTCCATCAGAAGCCTGCAAGATACCGCACCCAACCCTCCCCTTTCCCTCTGCCTAAGGTGACCATGGCACTCCTGTTCCAACATCACCTCCCCAACCACCCCACTGCTTGGCCCAGACACGTGCTGGCCCCACCCTTGGCAGAAAGCAAGACACTCATCTTCCTCAGTTAGTCAGGCTGAAGAGCTCAAGGTCACATATTGTAAGGCTTAACCAAATTCTGGCCTGTCTTCTGTTCCAGTCTAGGTCCAAACAGGCAGAGGCTGGGGACACTGAACCCTTGCACACTGCAGCCTTGGCCACAAGAGGGCAGCCCAAACAATGGCTGCGGGGTTTGCCAAGCAGGAAAGAGGCTAAGGGAGAAGAGATCAAGGGATACTCACTATGTATTTTCATCCAATATGCTGCTGGTCACCGTGTAAAACATCTGCCAACCAAATGGGCACACGGTCAATGCCAATGCTGGCTGCTCCCCTCCCACCACCACACAGATCCACCCACCAGTGAGCAGGCTGGCCGGGGAGAGGGAAGTCACCTGTTTACTGGTCAAAGGGCCAATGGGCAGGAAGAGGCTCTGGGAGACCTGCCCCACCACAAGGGAGAGATGCAGAACTTCAATGGCCAGCTGGGTCACAGTGATGGGGTAGTAGTTGCGATTGGAGATGTTCAAGACATTCTGGGGATGAAGACAAGGGAAGAGAGGGATGAGGGTGGCCATCCTTGAGGGGAAAGCCAACAGCTGCAGAAACTCAGCTCTCCACTCTGACTGAGCGCCACCCCCATGATGGGTCTCAGGCTTGGAGGACTGGTACCAGGGAGCACCCAGAAGGATACTTACTGATGAGGGGTCACCTTTAACTAAGACGTTAACCAGGCTCAGGACCCCTTCTCCACCCCACCTGGCTTCTCTCCAGTCAGTCCAAACTCAAGAGTCTCAGGCACTCCCATCCCCCTCCTTACAGCCTGTGATTTATCTAGTCTCAATTCTGACACTTCACTGTATAAATTCTCAATCCTACACAATCTTCTATAGGGCTCATGGCTGCCCCTGCTTCTCCCCAGGCTCCCGACACCCTCTGGGTGCAATCAGATCCCTGGCTACCCACACCCAGGGCAGCAAAGCTGGAGAAAGGCTACAGAGAAGGGTTGCTGGGAAGGTGGGGTTGCAGCCGAGGGGCATCCACTCACCGTGGTGTTGAGGTGGATATCAACGTCATCAAAGGCCACTGAGGAGGAGTTCAGCCCCACAGGCTGCACAGTGATGGAGCGGGGAAACAGGAAAAAGATGATGAGGGTAGAGGTCACCAGGCAGATGAGCACTGCCAGGAACACGAAGAGCTTCCTGTGGGAGAACAGCACCCAGTGTAGAGGAGACGTCTGAACACCAAGGAAACTTGGGGGAGGGGGGTTCAGACACTCTTCTCCAGCCACAAGGCTCTCCCTTCACTTTTCTCCCTATAACTGCACATTTAGCTCCCAGATGTGGAAGACGAGCCCAGGCTCCAATGTGGCTCAGAGTGGGTAGGAGCACAGGGCAGGGAAGCACACAGTGTGGCTTCCATTCCCAGTGCTCTGTACCTACTGGCAAATAACTCTGAGCAACCCACTTAACCACCCTAAGCTTCAGCTTCCTCATAAAATAGAGATAATAATTGTACCTACCTCTCAGAATTTGCCATGGGCTAATATATGAAAGGAATCCCTGGAGGTGCACGTTTCGCTACACAGGGAAAACTGAGCCAAAGTCATTTTAAGAGAGTTTATTAAAGGAGAGTTTCTGGCTATCGGTGCGCCCAGGTGAGTGAACACAGGCAGGTCAAACAGTGGTTTCTTTACCCCAGAGGGCCCAGCCGCACTCTTCCCCTGAAAGCCTGTGGAGATGAAGCTCTTAGTATCCAGCCAAAGCTGCTTGGCTCTGATCCACCCCCGGCTTAGCATAGGGCCCACTCTGTTAACCAAAAGTTTGGAGGTTCGAATTCACTCAGAGCACCGCAGAAGAAAGGCCTGGTGGTCTACTTCCAAAAAATCAGCCATTGAAAACTATGGAGTGCAGTTATACTCTGACACACATGGCGTTGCCATGCGTTGGAATAGACTCAGTGACAACTGGTTTTTAATGCACAAAAAAGCACTAATCCCAGGTCCTGACACATAGGAAGAGTTCAACAAATGTCAGCTCTTATCTCTAGTAGAAATAAGTCCACATGAATTTTGAGAGTTCTGAATTTTGACATTAATATTCAGAACAGGAGGCCATCCATCCATTCATCTAATTCAAAATTGACATATGTATGAAAGTGGCAGGTGTCCCTGGGACACCCAAGTGGTTAAGCACTTTACTACCAGCTGAAAGGTTGGTGGTTTGAACCCACCCAGAGGCACTTCAGGAGACAGGCCTGGTGATCTGCTCCTGAAAAGTCACAGCCTTGAAAACCCTGTGGGGCAGTTCCACTCTGCACACATGGGGTTGCCTTGAGTCAAAATCAACTTGACGGCAACTAACAACAACAATGAAAGAGACAGCACCTTGTTAGTGTCTTAGGAGGGGCACTGCCACCTAATTCTGGTGCAGTGGTTGGGGAGGGCCGGGTGAGGTTCCCCAGACTGAAGCTGAAGACCTCAGAAGAAGGTTGCAGGGATTCATATCAAATGGACTCAGATGAAAATCAGAGTCATGGGGCCCCTGGTGAAACCCAGGGCTACCGCTGAGGCTCTAAAGTGTCCCAGCATGGGGAACAGCTGGTTTTCCATCACTACTGGGAAGAGAACAAGCTGGCCTCAACTGCCACAGCAAGGGAAGCTCATAGGAAAAATAAGTTCCTCAAAGCAATTGCAGCTACAGCTGCCCCCTCCCTCTTGGGAGGTCTCGCAGAGCCAAGAGGTCGTGTGTGTGTGTGTGTGTGTGTGTGTGTGTGTGTGTGTGTGTGTGTGTGTGTGTATGTGTGTGCGCGCGCGCGCGTGTGTGCGCGCGCGTGTGTGCGCGTGTGTGCGTGTGCGCGTGTGCGTGTGCGTGTGTCCGTGTGTGTGTGTGTGTGTGTGCGTGTGTGTGAGTGCGTGTGTGTGTGTGCGCGTGGGTGCGTGTGCGCGCGTGCGTGTGTGCGCGCGTGCGTGTGTGCGCGTGTGTGTGCGCGCGCGCGCCAGAGGAGAGCAGAGATGCTCAGGGAAGGACACTGCATGCAGTGTCTGCTGTGCCTGGGGCTTCTGAAACCAGGAAAATCCTTGGAAACAGGAGCTAGTACGTTTGAGCCCAGTGAGGTTCAGCCTGTCTGGGGGAGGATGAATGAAGAAAAGTTGGGAGCAGTAGAATGGGGGAGACAAATAAGAAGAGCAGCTCCCAGAAGAGGAAGAGGGGCTTACGTGTGTCTGGGCTTCAGCCTCTGGTCCCCGTAGGGGATGAGGGCCACCAGCTGCTTCTCCAGCTCTGTAGGGAGAAGATGGGGAAAGGGAGAGCCAAGAAGTAGCCATAACCAATATTTCCTGTGCCAGCCTCCCAGAAAGACAAGTCCACCTTACAGAGCATGTCAGAAGCATGCCGCCTCTGCTCCCCCTCTCCCACCCCAGAAGGATTAGAAGCGCTGGGCTGCACTACTGAAGTAGGCAGCTCAGCTTTCCATCTCTAGAATGGAAGTGAGATTTTCATAAACAGGTGTGAGGAATCTCTGAAAGTTTACCAGCAAATCAGCGATGCCCAGCTTTGGAGAGGTAATTTGTATCTTCCCGAATCCCAAGGCATAGAACTTTGCTCGGGCAGCAGAGTGGCTGGAAAACCCCAGCTGGGTATACAACCAAGGCAGGAGGGGGTCTCTGCAGCAAGCCCTGGGGTAGGTAGTAGCCTCTCTCTGGCCGGCCTGAGACTGGGTGACCAAGAGCTGGGAGCAGACCCAATGTTACTCAAGGAGCACTCAGGGGATCTGGCCTTGGGCCAGCTCAGAGCTTTTACTGGATTTCAGGCTATTTCCAGAACCCTGGCCTACTCACCTTGGGGGATCTCCCCGCTGCCCTGGCAGGTGGGACAAGTCACAAAGCCGCCACCAGCAACCCCTTCACAAGGCACACAGGAACTAAAGAACTTGCTGCTACTGGTGCTGGAGTAGCTGGTGGCTTTGCTGCCAATGGCTGGGTCCTGGGACAGGATGGACTTGTTCAGGTCCTCCGGAGAGCCCAGCTGGGAGAAGGTCTCAGCCATCCTTCAGGGAGCCTTTTCACTAATGAGGCAAGAACAAAGTTCAATGCTCAGTTTGTTAGCACTGACACGGATTGTAACTCTACCTTTAAGTTCTCAAGGTTGGTAAAGAGTTCCACTAAGGGCTTCAAGCAAGCACAAGCCTGAAGAAGACAAGGTATGGAAAACTGAGCAGCTACCCAGGACTCTGAGATCAGAAATCGCAATGCATTCCAGCTCCTTTCCTCAATTGCAGGAGAGCTCAGTCTGCCTACAAGAGGGAAAATAAAGGGATAAAGTAAAGCAGAAGTTACTTCACATAAGTGAATGGCAGAGCTTTTGTTTTTTTCTGAAGAAAGTTGCTGAGCTGTCATTCACTTCAAGGGGAGGAAGTAGCCTAGGGCTGGGCTGCAGCACTCTGCAGAGTCCCTTCAGCCTCTCAACAAGACTGTTCTGAAGAGGTCTCTGGAGCACAAGGGCAGAAATGCCTGAGGTATCCCAGCCCAGTTGTGGAGGGAAAACTTTCATGCCTGGGCAGGTGCTGGCTTAATAGGAAAGCAGGAACCCTTTAAAACAAGAAGAAAGGTTACAGGTGTGGCTAAGAAGGCTCTTTAAAGAAGCCCTGGAAGGGCTTGTGAACCTCTTCCTCATTGCTTTTTGACCTCTGCGTAGGAAAACAAGCCTGGGGGTGGCTCATAGTAATGCCAGGGTCTGCCCTTCACTAGGCAAAGTCAAGGCTAAATCTAGACTCTTCCCACAAGACTCAGGAGTAGTGGCAATATGAGGGAAGGTGGGCCACACTCAAACCTTGGCTGAAATAAAGGGAGCCTCACCTGGTTCAGGTCTGGGATCTCTGTGGCTTCTCTCAGCTGCAAGAGGGCAAGATTTCTGGAGTATGTCTTTTGGGAGAAGGGCCTATGGGGTGGCACCAGGGCCGCCCCCTGCAACCAGCCCCCTTCTGCAGGGTCCTGAGAGAGCGAACGGGCCGTGTTGAAGGGAGCCAGGAGCAGGGATCTCGGTCTTCGAGACCAATGCTGTTTCCCCGCTCCCCGGGGGTTCGCCCGGCAGGTGCGGACGGAGAAGCTGGGGCTTCATTTATGGAGGACGTCAAGTCCCACCAGAAACCCCGAAAGGCCGTTAGTTAAGCCTGGTACCCCGTGTGGCTGTGTTGGGCCAGGGGGAGGCACACGCGGCCCCTTGGCCTTGGCCTCCGAAAGGGAAAGCAAGGAAGGAGGGTCCGGGAGCATCTTACCCCGGGGCGACAGAAAGGACTGCATGCAGAATCGAAAGCGCGGAGGTCCGGCCGGGCCGCAGCTTTGACTCGGTGCCTCGGGAAGTGCCTCCCCGGCCCCGCCCCTCCTCTCCTCCGACCCTGCCCCTCCTCCCCGGGCCCATCTTCTCGACGCGGGCGCCCGGAAACGCTCTCCCGCTCTTCAAGCCCGAGTTTTGGATGCGGCTTCCGAACAAGGACCAGCCAGTCCCATACGAGTTTCAAAGGACCTTTATTTCACCGTTCTTTAAGTGGTTATGTATAAGTACAACGGGGTGGACAAGCGGACCTACGGCCCTCTTGGACTTCTACAACTCCGGCGGTCTAGACGGGTCCGGCCCGGAAGGGTCCCCACGCACCCAGTTACACACCCTGCCGCTCAGCCTTCTACCCAGAAGCCCCATGAAAACCTTTTAAATAATGAACAGCCTGGTTGGCTTGCGGTCTGAATCCTGCTTTTATTTAATAGCATTCAACAGTTATAGTGTAAATAAACATGGCTAATGATTAATTAAAATCACCATTATAAATACCAACCAGGTTAAATAATACTATTTTTAACTATTCTTCCCCCTTCAGGCCGGGGGTCCGATTCTTCTTTTTCTTGAACATTTTCATGAATAAATCTTTAGCGTTTTTTTGTTACCCTTTCTCTTCCTTCATCAACTGCACCCAAGACTCCCTTCTTGGACTTGGGCTCTAAGAAGCAAGCTCTTTCCCACTCATCCTAGGATTAAACCAAAACTTTTTCTGTGAGTTTGCCCCCTACCCATGTTTTGCAAAATACCAGCCTCTTCCTGTTCTAGGTTCTCTAGGGCAAATACCTTAAACCAACTTCAGACATTCCAGAGGTCATCAGGATATCCTATACCTCACACACACTCACTTGCCCACCCATGAACTTTACTGAGATTAACATAGGAGCCGCCTGCCGTTCATTCATGTTTCTATTTCCCCCCGACTCTGCTGTAAAATAAGATCTGCCCTGACATTTAAAAAAAAAAGTTAATTGTTAAATGTACTCTTCCCTTTAATAGAAGCGTTCTCTTCTCCCCATACAGGATTAGCAAAATATTTCACACTACCTACTTAACAATTTTCTCCCTTAAAGAAAAGAAAAATGTATGCAAAATTACTACAATAGACATAAATCAAGAGGTGCTGGTGAGTTAATTATTTAGCACACTCCTCCCTCCTTTCATTGAAATGTAGAGACCTAGAAGGTGCATACTCTTAAATGCATCAAATTGGTCTTTAGAAAGCAAAGATACAAATTACTAAGTCTTGTGAGGAAATGACCTCCTTAAGAAAGGAAGAGGAGCAATGTTTCTGTCATGCTCTGGGTGTCATTTCAATCCACATAGCTATGAGGCTTGGGGTAGGGTTAGAGAAACCTTAAGAATAATTCTTGAAAACAACTGATAGCCTTTCTTCCAATGTTCATTTCATTTAAAAATCGACAATTAACAGATATCCCCATAAAAACATCCACATTAACTAAACAAAAACACTCAGGTTCTATACAAGCAGAAAGAAAACTGGTTCCTACAGGCAGTTCAAATTAAACTCTTCAATACACTAAAATGGAGAAAGGAGTTTTATCTAAATCAATTGAAAAACCGTCTTCCTACAATTTATCCAGTGTCTGAAGTGAAAATTTAAGTTGTAGTCTTTGATTGGCTCCAAAAAATACTGTATTGCAGGTATTGTCTTGATAATTCAATGATGGGCTATATAAATATTCATCAGATTAAAAAACAAACAAGGGCTTCTACCCCACACCCCAATAACAGAGTAAAGATCATCTCTGAGCAGCAGGCAGTTATTTAATACAAGGAAACTCTTCAATAGCGGTGGCTGTACCAGTCGTTGTTGTTAACCTGAAGAAGTTCTGTCACAACCTGCAGGATGTTGTAGTTGTGCTTCTTCAGCAGTTTTAGGTTCAACTGCCTGTCACAGAATCCCATTTCAAAGAGATGGGCCATCAAGGCTGCTGTCTGGTCTTCAGAAACTACTGGCTGTGTACAGATAAGAAAAGCAGAACAACATTTTCTATATAATTTAAGTGGTTATCCTTGTAGATTTTTAAACTGTTAGTTTATCTTGTAAAGCATACTCATCTTCCTAAATTTATTCAAAATACTAGGTAATGAGATACAAGGCTATGGTGCACTTTCCTACCTCGTACCAATGGGATCTTCTGAGAGGTAAGGAGGATTGGGAAGGCCCTGCTATAGATTAGGTATGTTTGTATTGAAAGGGGAAAGGAAACCAGTGGACTTATGAACTAGGAAGAGAATATTTCAGAAGAGACTTTCAGAAAGAAGCATTCTTTGGCCAGATGAAATTAAGCCCTGGAAACCCAGTGATGATAACATCCTTATTTATAAAAATGGAGATACAAAATACCTCCTATTTTGCAGAGTTGTTAAGAGAATTCCTATGAGAAAGTCTGTAAGCATGTTGAATCGTCTCTGGCATTTCCCTCTATACCTAATTCTACTGTTCCCTTCTTCCCTCTTCTTTCAGAATAGATTATCCATCTTCCTTTCCCGGTTAATCCTCCCATAATAACTTTGCTTTGTATCACATTACCTCATACCATTTCAGAAATCTTTTTCCATTAATTATTCTCTCTCATTTTTATCTTTAACCTCTTTTGCTACTAGTTTTCAAGTCTCACTCATCTTTAAAAATGTCTCCCTCTGCCTTATGTACCCTAGCTTCCCCTCTCTTTTTCCCTTTGTAGCCCAGCTATCTGAAAAGTGGGGCATACTTGCACTTTTAAATTCCTCACCACCCGGTCACACATCTCTGTAGAATTTGACGCTGTTGACCATTCCCCCCTTATTAAAACTCTTTTCCCTAAGGTCCAGCACAGAACTCTCCTCATTTTCCCCTTAGTTACTTGTCTTCTTTGCAGGTTCCTCCTTCCTTTCCTGTTCCTTAAAGGCTGCTTGTCTTCCCTACTCTTCCTGGATGATCTCATCCAATCATATGGCTCCTGCTATAACCTGTATGCAAGCAACTCTCAAACTTCCATCTCCAGGCCAGATCTCTCCCCTGTGCCCCAGATTTATATATCCAACTGCATTCTGGGTATCTTTACCTAGATATGCCATGCACAGCTCAAACTCAACATCATCCAAAACTGACCTAATTTTTTCTTCTTTCATCCAAATATAGCCTTCTTCCTGCATATCTTCTTTTATTAATCACCTAAGCCAGAAACTTGGGATTTATCCTTGACTTTTCTAGCCACTTAATCATGGTCTCCAAGTTCTGTCATTTCTGCCTCTTAATTATCTCCTTCATCCTTCCTTCCTACCTACACATGGATTCTCAAACTGATTTCTTTCTCTGCTTCATGCTAACATCCTCACTGTAGTAGAGTGCTCTTACTAAGACCAGATCTGATCTTGTTAATCACTTCCTTAAAACTCTTGAATGGCTGCTCCTACTATTCTTAAAATAAAATTCAAACTCCTTAGAAGGAGCATGATGATCTACCTCCTGTCTATATATTTGGTCTTTTCTTATTCCTCTTCTCAAACCAAATGGTCCTGTGTTCCCCAAATTCAACCTGCTTTTTTCCTGGTTACTCTGTCTACAATGCCTTTCTCTGCCTTTTTCCTGGCCAACACTTACTTTGTCCTTCAGACTTCATTCAGGCACCGTCTACCAGGAAGCTTTCCTTGGCTCCACCAGCCTAGGTGAGGTGTTCCATTTGTCTGACAGCACCGGCACAGGATCTTACCCTGTACTGTAAATGTCTCTTTACCTGCTGCTTCCCAGGCTTTGGGCAGGAACTGGTGTCTTATTCATCTTACAGCCACAGAGCTTGGAGTAGCTCCTCACATATACTAGGTCCTCAGCCAACATTAGGTCCTTTTCTTTTCCTCCCTTAAGTAACTTGGCCAGTCATATAAGTGGTGGAGCTGTGCACTAACCAAAGACTAAATCTAAAGCCCATGCTCTTTCCACAATGCTATGCTACTCTCCAACCCCGAAGCCACTGTTTTCATTTGTAATCCAGTTCGGTTCAGGAAAAGAAAACACACACTGACCTGTGCAGTGACTGGTGGCCCAGCAAACAGGACCTTGTATGCAGAGGCAGCAAGAGACAAAGCCCCCTTCACTAGTCCTCCAGGAATGCTGCTCCCATGGTGGTGCCTGTGGAGGAAAACCAAATTATCTCCCTAAACAAACCAACCATGATCTTTCTACAAGGTAATCTTGGCTCTAATTGAATTCTTGAAAGAAAAATATTTCCTTAAGAGAAAAAAAAAATCAAATGTAAAAAGAGAATGTGATTGGCTGTTTTATCAGTTTTATAGCTACAAATCTTGGTTTTATACAGGGCCAGTTCTACTGCTGCAAGATCTGGGCATTGCAGAAAACACACCACTCTGATAACATGACAGCTTTCAGTCCTAGCTGAAAAATAACATGGTCAAGGGCACACTGGGGTACCAGCAGTCCGTCTCTGCTCAGTTATCATCTCAGAGGAAACACCTCCCAGAAGAATTGTGATTTTCTGGATTCTGTAAGGAAGATCCCATCCTGACACTGCTCTGAGGTGATTGGGAGCAGAGAAGCAGGTGTGTCTAGGAAAAAGTTACTATGATGCACACTGGGCTTGACCTTCCTGCCTTCTCTGGCACCAAGAGTGAGGAAGATACAAGACTCTCAGGGCACTCCTTTCTGGTCTGGAATGGGAATACTCTTAAGCATCAGCTTTGGCCCTTTAGTCAGTGTTGCTCTGAAGTTTTAGGAGGAATGAGAACAAGAACGAATGACAGCTCTCCTTCCCTGCTCTCATGGACTCTTTTAAGCAGAAGCAATAGAGCATATCCACCTGCTTCTGAAGAAGAGACTGCACAAGGTCCAGTTACCTTGAGTGGTCATAGCTCTTCTGTCTGCTGTTTACAAGTCCTGATGAACCTCTGGGCTCTAAAAGCAAAAGAGCTATTGGTTAGATGCAGCATTCATAAGCGCCAAGTGTTCTCTAATTCACAGAAAAACTATTTTCGAGGCAGATGGCAATCTGATCACAGAGTTTGAAGTCCTATTTCTTTTTTGAAGTATCTGGCAAATTTTGTAGGTGGTTGTTTAAGTAAGTGATGAGAAACTGTTCAGAATGTAATGCAAGGCAACAGCTTACTGAATCAGAAAAATAAATTCTATAATCACAGCATACTAATTAGTTCATAAGGACTTTTAGGTTTTATTTTTTTGGGGAAAGAGTGGGAAGTGACTTTGAAGGTCTACTCACAACAACTTCACGGTGCTATTTTCTTTATTTTGCAGATGAAGAAACGGGCCTACAAGTGTTATATATATACCTGCTGAACTTCTACAAAGTCACACGGTGAGGAGAAGTTGGAGCTGGGGCTGGAACCTAGACTTGTCTGGCTTCAAGGCCTGCATTCTTCCAACTACAGTGCAATGCCTACCTCTACGATGTCTCATTTAATAAATATTAAGCTAGAGAATACAAACTAGAGTACGACGGAGGAAAATAGTGTGAAAAGGCAAGTTCCTAAAAATTGCCAAGAATCACAAAGACAGAGAGTCTATGTAATACCTGGTTTCCGTTAGAAAGGAGCAGACAGAAGGAGATAAAGCTCAGGCTGGTCATTACCTGCTCTGTTCTGATCAGGGACTGAAGAAACTTCTGGGATGATAACTGGTAAATCCACTCCTGGGGAACCATCATGCTGTACACCAGGAGGGCTCCTTTCAGGAAGACACAATATTGAACATTGAAATGGTAGCAGTGGTAATGGTGGAGAAGCAGTACACACAGCACAGCAGTGCCAAATTCTCTACACACACCTCACATTTCTGATCCAGATCACACATCTCAATTTAGGCATCAGGTCAGAAGGGCTGCATTCTACTCCTTTTTCTCTTTGGCCACAGTCAAGCTAGAAAGATTGGCTTCAGTCTGGCCATTTATTCTATACTAAGTCGTGCTGACAAAGCTAAATGTCTAGTTCACTGAGAGAATGGTTTAAACCACACTCAAGGCTCCAGCTCTTTCCACATTGTAAGAGCAATGATGCAGACAGATCCAGTAGAGAATTAAAAATAATTTGTTTGATTTCATAGTACTTTTTTCCCCATAATGGCTTTAAATTCCTAAGTATGCTTAAGAATTTTGGGGACTAATAAAAGAATGTGTTTTTGCTGCCTTTGCTCATAAAATCAATAGAACAAGGAAGGGAGGTACAGGAATTTTTGTGTTTAAAAACTGGCTCTAAACAATCAAAACATAAGTAGATTATACTCAGATAATTAAGGTTGACTACAACTAGTATTTCTTTAAATCCAGAATCTGTAAATGCTGGGAAATACAGCTTATATTCATCTAAATTCAGACTTTACTAAGGGAAACAGTCTCTTCCCATGCTGAAGAAGAAACAGGTTTTGAGATCAAGCTGATTCCTGTCACTCTTTATTCCACCTCTGCAGAACACCCCAGCCAAGAGGGGTGGAGATGGTACCTGGGCAGCGGAGGTGGAGGCCCCACCACCTCTGGGGTTAGGGGCACTGCTTCCAGAGTCTGTGAGGTCATGAGGATGTCATTGATGCTATGCCTCTGCGGCTGGTCCTCCCCTCCAGGGAGCATCTCCCCAGCCTCGGCTGGTTCCTGTCCAGCGTCAACCCCAGGCTCGCCTTCAGCCCCTCGCTCCAGGCCTGGCTGAGAGAGGGCAGAGCTATACATGGAGTCCCCCAAGGGGCGGCTGGTATCAAAGCACTCAGGCAGGATGATGATGTAATCCTCTGAGGAAGCGGAGGACTGACTCTGAACTTCGTCTTGGAGCTCATCCTCTTCCTCCTCCACAACTTCTTCCTCAGTGATACAGACAGTCTCCTCTCTCTCATCACCAAGGTGTCCCTCTCCTTCAGACGAGGCAAAATTCACTATAGGAGGAAAGCAACCAATTTTAAGGTACAAGCTAAAAGCAGCCTCTAGTGCTACCCTTAACTGGTAAAGCCTTGTGGGTCATGGGCTAGAATTATGAATACAGAAGAAGAGGGAAGAACCAGAGGGAAGGGCTGCTGCTGGAACCATGACTGTATTCTAAGTTTGAAGCCATGCAAACTGGAGAGATCCAAAGCCCACAAAAACAAGGTAGGCAGAAACATCCAGATTTTAGAGAAGTACTATGAATCTTAAAATGAGGAGGTCTCATCTTTTTTCCTCTTCATGTGATAGTTAGAGACAGGGTTCAAAACAAACCGATAAACTAGCTAACAGTTCCATAAGAGAAAAGCAAATGCTAGTTGATGAGTACCACAGGGCCACATGCATACTTCCCCCTCTTCTTTACAAAAGTAATGCATGTCCATGGTAGAAAATAGGCAAAATCTGGATGAGAGACAAAAAAGACCCACAGTCCCATCAAAAATAACTACTGTGAACATTTTGGTCTAAACCCTTTCGGACTTTTTGTTACGCATTTGTACACATGTATATTTTAAACAAAAGTGAGCCAAATCCTATCTAAAGGCACAGGTCAAATTTCATTATAATAAACTCAGAGATTTTCCGTATTATTTCGATGCACTAGAATTTGAATTTTTAGGTAGTTCTTGAAAAACATGGTATTGGTTCTACCTACCTGATATCTAGGAAGTTTCTAATACAAAGGTGTTTGTTACAGCATAATCTAACCTTGAGAAACTCAGTTTGGTACTCCTGCCTCTACCCCCTTCAATTTCCTGGACTATTGCCCTAGAAGAAAGCAGACAACTGAGCCGCCAACAGGGGCCTCTGGGAGGCGTTCTGCCAGTTTACAGGAAGACTCCTCACTGCAGAGTCTAAGCAGCATGGGCTCCTTTTCCTCTGTGGAATGCAGGTGTAACTCTGCCCCCTGAGAAAGTGCAGAAAGGACATATGGTGGCTTCTTTGTTCCTAAAGCTATCATTAAAATGCTCAGGCAGCTTATGGAGAGTATGATCCTTCTAAAAAAGATCACCCTACCTTCACTCTCAGGGAAGAGCGCTTCTAACTAATCATGTTTGACAATCACAGTTTGGGTGCCACCCTACTAGGTGGGGGAAATGCAGGGACACTCACTCGGCAGGGACTTCTGTCGGCAAGGTGGGTGGTGATCAGGGGCAGCATCCAAGGTAAGGGATCTGATCACGGTCTCACACACAAACTGGGTCCCACTCAGGTCATCTTCTGCTTCCTCCACTGAAGCAGTGCTCTCAGCCTTACTCTTTACTGATGCTGTGGAATCTGAAAGAGATGAGAGCCTCATTTGCACTTGGTGTTTAAAAATGTCAAGGTGCTTTTGCCATAGTCAGTCACCACCCATGCTCATACTATGCCAAGGAATGGCTGTTATTTGTGCCATCTGAAGGTAAGGTGACTTCAAAAAATGAGAAGCTACAGAAAACCCATTCACACACCAAGGACAAGTTAGTAGAGGGTATGTGTAAAAATAGGGTATGGTATGGAAAAGGAAGATGTAAATGCTCTACAAATATTTAATCCCTTACCAGGAAGTGCTTTAAATCCCGCCCCTTCACTTTCTTCCTGTATCTGCCCCAAGCCTGGCTTCTCTATTAAAGGACTATCATGTGGCAGAGGTGACATGCACGGAGTCATATCTGGAGAATGAAGACAGGAGAACCATCAACCAAGAAACAGCATCACATCATCACAGTCAGTGTCCAGAAGAAGCAGCTTACAGGCTTCTTTCCCCCTGCAGGGCTAAAGTAAACCCAGGTATGCTTCAAGGTCTGTTGTAAAGAATTTCTCCAGACCATGAGGTGTGCAAGTTTCATATAAATTAACATAGGAAGGATCGTAAATAGTCATCTGGCCTGGAAAGTCACAGCCAAGACATAGAACCATGAATGTGAAGGAACAAAGGGACGTAAAACCTCTAGAGAAAAATGGAGAAGAGGGGTCCCTTACAGTGGGAAAGCCTTGCACAAACTTCCATCATTGCCTCTGACAGACAATGGGGAAAGACAGAAACTGGACCTATGAGTGCAGCTTTCCTATCACACTGTGGGAGAATAAAACACTAACTACCAGAGTCCATGCTGCAGAACTTTTAGGTCTAATAACAAAATACACGGTGAATCTAGTAACATTCTTACCCACAGGAGTGTTGTGGGGCACTCTCTCCAACTCTTGGACAATGTTTATATCCAACAGTTCAAAGGACAACAGGTCCTGGACAAAAAGACAGGCAATGTCAGGCTACTTGCAAGGCACACTGGGACCATGTTCTCTCTCAATGGGACTTGCAGGCCACTGAGCTCTATAGCATCTGGATCCAACTCTGTTCAAATTCATGTCTCACCTTAGCCAAGTGAGAAGGAGAGTTAAATGGGAACTAGATGTTCAAAGGACCAAATGGCAGCAAAGAGAAGAAATGGAGTGGGTGTAAGGGTGAACCAGACAGAGGTGAAATACAGAGGCAACTAAAGGGAAGTTGTGGGGAAGCACAGGAGTGAGATAACAATTTAAAGAGGAAACATTTAGTTTAGAAACTGTTGTTTCCATGAGTGAGCTCCCGTCACTAATGCATCTAACTGGATTAAAGTGAGCATAATCTTTACCATCTGGGGCACCACCTAAGGCTACCACCTTCTCATCAATGTGGTAAAACACTTTCCCCAATGTTCTCTGTCCCTTGTCCCTCAAAGTGTCGAATCTTTCACCTGGGCAGTCAGAAGATCCACAGATGGGATGTAAAGCTCCCTCTCGCTGGTAATCTTTTTTATCTTCTGAGGAATGCAGGTCCCTGTCCTTTCTGTCTGCTGAGTCACTTCGTCAAGCTGAGTATCTTCTTTGGCCAGAAGAAAAGCTTCCTATAGAGACAAGCCATGAGAACAGATTTTAGGCCCTCAATCAGCTAACGGGCCTCCCTAAAAACAAAAACACTGCTGCATCTCTACATTTTTTAACCTTTTGCTTTGATACCATTTTAGACTTACAGAAAAGTTGCAAAAATAGTAGAGTTCATACATTACCCTACACCTAGCTTCCCCTACTGATAACAACTTACATTAACCACAGTACAACAGTCAAAACTGGTAAATTAACACTGGTCCTTTTTCTCTCCCTTCATCCATATTTTGTCAATTTTCTAACACAAATACGCATTACTTCTGAAAGAAGCGAAGGAAGTATGCATGCAGTCCTACGGTACTCATTGCCTACGATTTTCTTTTTTTTAGTGATGACTCCTAAATTTAAGCAGTAATCATTCTAAAAGTACCCCACGAACAGAGGGAAGTTGCCTTAAAAAACTGCCTACCAAGTAACAACCAGGGCAAGGCTTCGTTAATATTTAGGGAACACACACAAGGGTTATTTCAGGGGAGAACAACATTAAGGAGCAAAGCTATCAGTCCACCAGTTTCCATAGGCTGGGTCAGGCCAAGCCGCCCTTCTTTCCATTGGGCAGCAAAGAGACTGGCCAAGGATCACTACAAAGAGATAGAAAAGCACTCAGGGACTGCCTGACCCAAGATCTTACAGACACTCAAAGCTCTTGAGGACTAGGCCAGACTTCAGCATATAAATGTGTTGGGGCAGGGGAGAGTAGTTAGCCTTTCATGAGTTCTTAAAGAATGACCAGCTATGAGTAGGCTCTTTTCATTTCAGTCACCCCTTCCCTAACTCTGAATATACTGGGATACTAACCAAAGCCCGTCAATGCTCACCTGTTGCTGGCAGGTGAGGTCATCAGCTTTGCTTGAGCTGATTATGCCCTTTTCATTGTTACCAGGGCTGTCTGTGGAGGGGAAAGGATCCACTATGATACTGCACCAGACCCGAGGTCCAAACTGCTGGCCTTTATGAGAAAGACGCCAATGAGAAGTGTACGTTCCCTCCAAGGTTGGGGCAATGAACTCCACAGACACAACTCCCACATGGCCGGCTTTCAGGCAAGGAACGAAGACATCTTTTTTTTCTGTAGAAGCCAAAGTCAGGTTTCCCCACATGAACTTGAGCTGAAAAGGACAGTGACAAGAGAGTTTGTCAGCTGAGTACTCTGCCGCTTCAAATCACTATCATCTTCACATTTTGTGGGAAAGAATACCTTTGTGTCTGCGCTCCATTTTACATTTCCTGTATTTTTCATCCTCCAATGTTTGATAAACTTGGTGCCTGGCTGAAGGTGCGTCCCATCAGGCAAATTCTCATCCACAAATGCTGCACTGAGGGTTGGCATAACTGGGGCACAAGGCTGCAAAGGGAGCCTGAACAGAAATTCACACACTTAGTCATTTGCTATTGGATGTGATGGCCTGGAATATCTACCACTGTGGCCTGAGCGGTTGACTGTGACTCTTGAGGATGTCCTACTGCATTTGCCTTAAAAATAATACTGATAAAAATTTAAAAAAAGGATAGGTTTGACTCCTAAGCTAAAAAGCCATGGTGAAGATAATTAAAAGGATCCATAAATAGAACTATAGAGTCAAGTTCTTAAAACATCTGCTAATTTGCTTCAAATATAGATTGCCTCCAGTGAAGAGAGGTTGTAACAAACCCAGTTCGGAATCCTACTGGTTTTTTTCTTTCTGAAGAGGGCAGTGAAACAACTGTCAAATATAACTCCCATCCAGCAATTGTACTCCTAGGTATTTACTCAAGTGACATGAAAACTTATGTCTATATAAAAACCTGCACACAAATGTTTATAGGAGCTTTATTCATATTTGTCAAAAATTGGAAGCAACCAAGATGTCCTTCAGTAGGTGAATGGATAAACAGACTGTGGTATATCCATACAAAAGTGTATAATTCAGCAATGAAAAAAAATGAACTACCAAGGCACAAAAAAAACATGGAGAAGCCTTAAAATGCAAACCGCTAAGAAGGCAGACCAAAAAACCTATACATACTGAATGATTACAGCGATATAACATTCTGAGAAAGGCAAAGCTAGACAATGAAAAGATAAGTGGTTGCCAGGGGTTCAGAGGAAGAGATGAATTGGTGGAGCACAGGGGATATTCAGGGCAGTGAAATTATTCTGTACAATACCGTAACAGCAGACATATGACATTAAGCATCTGCCAAAACCTTTCGGACTGCACAACACAAAGAGTGAGCCCTAATGTACACTATGGACATTAATAACAATCTCCCAATACTGGTTCATCAATTTTAACAAATGTACCACAGGAATGCAAGATGTCAACAGGAGAAACAATGTGCAGGGGGAAGGGGTATATAGGAACTCTACTTTCAGTACCATTTTCTATAGACATAAAACTACTCTAAAAAAGAAAGCCTGTTAAAAAAAGTCTATTAAAAAAACAACTACCAAACTACTCTTTAATAAAGCTAGGGTCAAAAAATAGGAAGTTTCAAGGGTTTGGGTACTAAGTGTTGTGAATAAAAAAGACAGAAGTTGACTGATGTTCCAGTTCTAAAGAGCTGAACCTTGGCTCCCAGCAAGGCCCCAGGCTTACATCAGGGTGTTAGACTGCAGCAAGCTCTCGGGTCGGCCCAAAGGAGACTTGGGGCTCTGAAGTCCATGGATAGAATTCCACAGATGAATCTTCCTGTGGAGTTTAAGCTGCTTTTTAAGTTCCTTGACCTCTGCTTTACGCTGTTTCTTCTCAGCTCGTAACCTCTGCTTTTCTGCTTTAAGGAAGTTCTTGTCAACCTGTTTCTGGAGCCTGTGAAATAATGAATTAAAGTCTTAAAAAAAAAAACAAACCTCACAAACAAGCCTTGAAGGTATTTTGGGCCAAATGCAGCCTCCATCAGTATCAGCTTCTAGTTTAGTTTCTTAATTTCATTCTCTAGTCATCATTTCCATTTCATTAGCTTTGGGTAATTCATTATTGCACATCAGTTGAAAATGAGCAGGAACTAAGGAGACTATCTGTAGTTTTGTAACTCACACCCTGTCACCAGAACCAAGAAACCAGAAAACTATATGTTTTGTTATGTACATTTTTATAATAAAAGAAAAAGGCGGGAAAGAAAGGTTAAAATGGCAAATTTGTTATATGCTTACCACAATAAAATTTTTTAAAAACGAAAAACAAAACCAAAAACCTCAGAACAAGCATCCCCATGTAAATCGTTTTACCTGACTTGTTCCAGAGCAGCGGGAAGACGAGGAGTAGAGAGCTTTGAGTGCAAGAATGGTTCAGAGGATCCCACAACAGGTCTCCGCAACTTTAGTAGGACGTGGTTAGAGTCATGGGCGTATGGCCCTGCCTCACAATCTTCACAGATATTGTAGGATGGGCATAGGCTGTGAGGAAAAGAATCGCACAGCGGGAAGTACCCGAGGTAGGAAGATATGAGACCAGACCTCTTATTTGCTGTATTGCCAGCTAGCTGGTAACTGGAGCCTGTCATCTGACCATGCCATGTCTCAGTTTTCCTCATTAATAAAATGGGGATAATAACACTTAACCTAAACCTATTACAAAGGGAATCTATAAGATGAAGCAATATATGAAAGCATTTGGAACAAAAGGGAGACAACAACAATCTGAATACTTAACTCTCAACCTAAAAAGCATGTGAGTGAAGAGCAGTGCATATTTCCAATCCAGAGCTACTACATCTAATGCTCAGAGATAGAATACACCCAATTTCCCTTACTATCCAGAATGCCAGCAAGGTCGCTGCTCTGAGGACTACCAATAGACAACTATCCCCAAGTTACAGCTTACCTGCACTGGTAGCGCACACCAATGATTCTTTTTTGGCAGCTGCTGCAAACAATATGCCAGTTGAACTGATTTTCTGGCAAAAACAGTGTTTCATCTGAAATAGGCATTGAGACTTCTGAGGGACAGGAACCCAACGTTGGGCTTTGAAGTACGAGCTTCTCATGTAATTTCTGTTCAAGCTTTTCAACTGTTTCTTTAACCACTTGCTCTCTGAACTAGACATAGAGGAGAAGGTGGGAGAAAATTCAGTCCCAATACTGTAAAAAGGTATGGAAATATCAAACAGACTTGAAACCTCAGAGTCTCTAGTATAATGTAAGAACACAATAAATAGCTAATAGCTACTGACTGAATGGACAAAAGGTCTATTCCTTCCACAGCTAAACTGGTTCAAAGAAAATACTAGGAAATCTTTTCGATGAGTAAATTTCTAACTTCCTCCTTCTCAAGCACAGAGATTTCTCTCTCTCCCTTACAAGAATCAGATTCCTTCTTTTTCTGGGTACCTCACTGTAAAAGTTAAGAGCTTTCTTGACTTGAACTGCTCTAGTTGAAAAATTATTAGCTACCACTCTTCATTCACCTGCACCAGAGGCAGCAGCCAGCCCTCTGGGTTTGGCTTTCTATTCTTCCACATTCTACCTGTGTCAACACTGCTGCTAAAACCCAAGCCAGCGAGAATACCCACTGTCTCCAAGTAGCTTGTGAACCAGTCTGGGGGCTTGTCTTGAGGCTGGTCTGCATCACATGGAGCAAGTGGAAATTGCTGCAAGAAAACACAATCCAAGATCTTGGTGGTTACTTTTTCTTTCTACCTAAAATAATTTTCCTAAAATGTATTATTTTGAAGTTTCTTTTGTAAAGTAATACAAGCGTATGGTTAAAGAACAAAATAAAACAAAAACGAAAAAACTATCAAATAGTATAGAGGAGTATATAAAACAAAGTTTCTATCCCACTCACTCCCTCTCTCCAGAAGTAACCACTGTTGCTAGTTTCAATCAGAGATGAAAAAAGATCACAATATCCCCCAAATTTTTCATGACTATCTCAAATTGCAGACCAAAGACAAGGAAACAGAGCGAAATTGTAGAGATAGGTCCATTCCCTTCATACCTGTGCTGCAGGCTCCTCTGGTGGTCTCATGTCTGATCCCAAGATTCTCACCAATGAAGAATAGTGTGCAAGTGGCTTCTTCCCTGCCCTGGCAGGTAGTCGTTTTTCTGATACAACTGGGGTTGGGGCTTCATCCACAACGTAGTATCCTTCATGGACTTGCATCTGCAGTTGGTTTCCCTGCTTAACTGCCATCTGAGAGCGTATATTATGAAACAAAATCATACTGTGTCAGTTTCCTTTCCCAAATGGAATTTCAAAAATGCCTAAATAGAAGAGTGCAATCAATTACATGGGATTTGTTTGTTTTATTAATCAAACAACACATACAATGCTGATACTCAACCTGTTGCTTTGCAAAGAATTTTAATTAGGAATGGTTCTGTTACTAAAAAACCAACATAAATGTAGGTTCATAGTATAATAATTTATTAGATCAGATGTTTCATCTGAAATACATGGGTTACTACTCTGTGTAACTGGTTTTACATAACACCCCACCTAGGGACTCCAATCTTTATTTTCTAAAAAAGTCAATCTCATGTTAACAGAACTCAAAAAACTCAAAACTATGTCCTATAACTAAGTGTTTACTTTTGCACTAATAGTATTTTGGAAAACACGCTCAACTGGTCATCTCCTTTTGAAAAGCATCTTCCTATAAGTCCTAATTTGAAAATGGTACTTCAAGGAGCATTTGACGTTCCATGAAGGTAACCCAGTGTCCAAGATTTTAGGGGCTATAAAAAAGGGTTCTAGCACCCCCAGTATCAACCAGAACAGCTCTTCTTTTATTTATTTTCACACATTAGATTTAAGATTCCATTTAGAGATAGCATCGCATGGCAAAAAAGTTTGAAAGCTATTTTTCTAGACCAGGAGTCAGCAAATGTTTTCTTAAAAGGCCACACAGTAAATATTTCAGGCTTGGAGGCCTGGAACAACTATCCAACTATACTGTTGTGGCACATAAACAGTCATAAACGATACATAAATGAATGGGCATGGCTACGTTCTAATAAAATTTATTACAAAACAGACAGTGAGCACACAGGCTGTAGTTTGTCAAACCCTGTTCTAGACCCTACACCACCAAGAAGCTTTTAGTAAACCATTTGGGATGGTCTGTGGGAAAAATTGCTCGAGAAAAGACTGCAATGAAATGTGTCAAAATACAAGCAGATCTTTGTACTATATAGTATTATATATGAAAATGTAAAAATATTCTTGCTTTCCAGGGTAAGACAGGCTTACATAAACATTAGGATCCTGAGGTCTGAGCATCCTGTCAGGTGAGCTAAGAGGGGCTGTGGGAAAGGCAGAAAAGTTATGAAGCCCTTAGGAGACTTTTTAGTGAAATTACTATAGCTTCTGAGAATAGGGAAAGAGAAAAGCCAGGAAGAGTAGGACAAGAGTAAAGGGGGTAGAGGACCAGCATGCTAGAATAGCTTAAAAGCAACGAAGAAACAGGAAAATCGTAAGATAACTGAAGCAGAAGGAAACAGAAATGAGAAATTATGTACAGAAATAGGAATCTCAACTGAGGAAAACCAAGGAAAGATCTGAATATCCAAAACAAAGAGTGAAACTGGTAAATAAGGATGCCTATGAAAAGAAACTGGGAAGACATTGGTTACACTGCTGAAACAAGCGGCACCTAGGATATCAGTTTTGGCCAGCAGCCAAAAAGGGTAGACCCAGCCCCAGTTAGAAAAAAATCTTGCCTTTCCCTCCCTAGAATAAAAGTGATTATGAAAAATAGCTCAGTCTTGGACTGGCAGCTCATAAAAGACAGTCAAACCTTAAAGAAAAACCTTAATTACAAAAGTGATAATGAAAGGATAGATTGGTACACCAGCAAGTTGACGAATGCTCTAACTAATGCCATCAGTGACTTAAACAAGAGATTGTATGCAACTCTATCGTTTATACCTTAAATTCTCTCACATTTCACTGCAGTGTTCCATAGGGAATATTGTGAAGGAAGGAAATGACAAAGATGAACCAGAAAGCCTAATTTCAGACAGCTCACTGTATTTTTAAATATCTGGACGGTGGCACCAAAACCAGCAATGAGATGGAAGGAAACTGGGGAAAACCTTTACATGAGGAGCTTCCTTTTGCTGGATGGTATGACCTACTAATCAGAATCTCCCTAAAAATAGGTTTCACTATGTTTATATTCATTAAGTCCTCTTCCTGGATAATGGAATTCAGGTTTGCATTTTAGTCAATAAATATTAAAAAAAAATTGTTTGGAAAACGAGATAAAACAACCATTACCTTAAGAGCTTCTTCATATTCTCCTAAAAAAGACAAAAAACATTGTGATATTTTTTCACCAGCCTAAAAAGATTCTAGGAGATATAGACAATACTGACTTTTAAGAATTCTTAGCTTACAATCCTTAATATATGAACAGCTACTATCTTTTTGACAATAAACCGTCTTCTCATCCTATCACAAATAGAAGCAAAAACAGTTCTCTGCTTTAAATTCCTTTCTTTGCTACTGGCACCCTCCAGTTATGAGACCTCAACCCAGCTCCCTCACACTAGGCTTACTGAAGCTCAGAACTCAAGGGACTTCATGCTAGCGTTAATACGTGTTTATAAGTCGACACTAATATATATAAAAGTCAGGGACAGATGCAACACTAGGAGGACAAGTTATGTGTATCAAACTGGAAAGCATGTGATTTTCAGAGTAGCAGCATCTTAAATATAGCTCTCATTAAAGCTGTCCTTAGGGTCCATTCAAAGTCATCACCCTATATACAAAACACTGCTACGTAATAAAAATCCCGTATAACAAATGCCCACGGATGAGCAAGTGCAATGTCAATTACTGTCTAAAAATTCTAATCTAAAACAAGTATTGTTACAAGGTTTGAGTGTAAATGGAAATACATAAGCCCATGAACAGATAAGGCTTTTACATAAAGCTGAACAGGTTCCCTGAGGGACTTACCTTGACTGTTAATGGACACCTGTAAAAGGAAAAAAGCAACAGTGAATTATAAGCATCTCATCAACTGAGCATTTCCATTACTAAGACCAGCCTCACAGAAAAGACACAAAATCTCAGCCCAAGGGTTCAGCTTTTCTAGTATCATAAGCCAGTCATGAATAGTAATTAAAGAATTTTATTGCTTAACTACTGTGCCCCCTTTTATTTCAGCCATATTAAGAGACAGTGGTTAGCAGCCTGGGCTCTGGAGCCAGAGGGAATGGGTTAATCCCTTACTCCACTACTTCCAAGCTATGTGCTTCTGGGCAAATTACTTAACCTCTCTGTGCCTCAGTTTCCTCATGGATAAAACAGGGATGATAATAATGTACCTAATACACCATACCGCTGTTAGTCCGATACATTATAGCCACTTAATAAAGGTTATTATTTTCATTATTATAAAAGAAGAGGAAGCTTGGGCTATATCTGAACTTAAGAACACTACATCATTTTGAAGTTATCGCTCAGATTTTCTTCTTCAAATTGTTTCCGTATTTCTCAACTCCATCTCAGATGCCACAACTCTGCTTAGAACATGCAATTATCATATGCGTTTAAATCACTGAATAAACGAGGTAAACATGATTCTGAACTTTTTGAGCCCCACATCAATCACTCTTGAGAAATAAGATCCCTATTCTGGACGGCTGGCAATGGGTACCATAATATACTTTACCTCTTCATTTTCCTCATCCAGGTATTTTATTTGAATAGTGTTCAGATCAAATGAAACTTTTACCTGCAAATGAAAAATACACTATATGAACAAGACATTAAAAAATCAAATTGTGACAGAAACCCAGAAGTCATGAAGGAAAAGATGGGTATATTTTATTATTCGAAAATTAAATATTTCTGTATAGTAAGATATACCATAAACCAAGTCAAAAGACAAATAAAAGACTGAGAAAAATATATGCAACCCATAATAGACACAGGGTTAATATCTGTAACATATGAAGAGCATCTGCAAAACTGTTAAGGGTAAGATTAATAACGCAGGTAAAAATGTACTGAAAGTTCACAGAAGAGGAGATCAGCATGCTTAACAAGCATATGAAAAGATGTTCAACCTCACTGATAGAACACTGCAAATTAAAGCAATGAGATGTCATCTCATGAGAATGGCAAAAATTATTTAAAGCCATAACATCCAGTACTGTCAAGAATTGAGGGCACTGTCATTTATTTCTGAGTTTCTACAATCATTCTACAAAGCAATCTGGAATAGCTATTAAAATTTAAAAATCACACACCTTGTGACCCATTAATCTCACTTAAGGTTTTATATATAGAGAAATACCTCCTGCTGTTTATTTCGTAGTGGCAAAAAAAAAAAAAAAAAAAAAAAAAAAAAAAAACCTGGAAACAATCCAATTATTCTTCAATATGAAATGATTAATAAATTATAGTACAACAATACCCACAATACTGTGGATCTTCTATGGCTATCAAAAGAATGAGCTCTGATCCTTATCTATAGAACTATGTCTATATTGTTGCATAAGGAAAGCAAGCTGCAAAATAAGCTTGATCCTGTATGATGTCTGCATGATACGGAAAATGTGAGTAAGCACACATCAGGCTGTCTGTTAATACTAGTTATCCCAAAGAGGTGGGAAGAGGGGGGAACAGAGGAATATGAACTTTTCCTTGATATATGTTTGGATTGTTTCACTTCTTATAATGGACATATATTACACTTTTATAATTTAAAATTCGATAAAGAAAAAAAGCAAGCTGTCAGTTCATGTAACTACAGTGAAACATGTGAGAGCTGGAACTCAATGGGACTGCCCTGTTTTTCCGGGTCTTGTAAGTTTTCCACCTTTGACAGGGTGCAGCCTTACCACTTTTCTATGGCGCGCTATTAGTGGAAAATATTTGAGTTTTCCTTTTCTGATAGGTTTCCACCTTAGACAGGTTCTGGCTTTCGCAGGTTTTACTGTACTAGCAAAAGAAAGCTGTGTTTGACTTTCAGATCATTTGACAAACAAGATCCAACTTCTTTCTGGTTAACCATCTGTCTAGGACAGTAAAGATAATTGCTGGAAGGCAGACGACTAGACCTCTTTTAAGGTCCCCATCATTTTCTTTCCTTTTTAGTTACCATCACACATAACCAGGTATAAGTAGGCTTTTACCAAATAGTTTTGTTAGATAAATAGTCAGGCAGGAAGTATAACATTCACCACTGCAACCGGAACAAAAACAGAAGAGCACAAAGGGCAAACCAAGAGCAGGAAAAGCATTAACAAAAATAAAAGAGGAGCAGTTGAACTGCTGTCTAAGCACCAAGGGGAGTTATTTATTTTATTTTTTTTTAATTGTACTTTAGATGAAGGTTTACAGAACAAACAGATTCCCACTAAACAGTTAGTACACATGTTGTTTTATGACAATGATTAACAACCCCACAACATGTCAACACTGTTCCTTCTCAACCTTGGGTTCCCTATTACCAGCTTTCCTGTCCCCTCCTGCCTTTTAGTCCTTGTCCCTGGAATGTTGTGCCCCACTAGTCTCATTTTGTTTTATGAGGCTGTCTAATCTTTGGCTGAACAGTGAACCTCGGGAGTGACTTCATTACTGAGCTAAAAGGGTATCCAGGGGCCATGGTCTCAGGGTTTCTACAGTCTCTGTCAGGCCAGTAAGTATGGTCTTTTTTTGTGAGTTAGAATTTTGTTCTACATTTTTGTCCAGCTCTGTCCAGGACCCTCTGTTGTGACCCCAGTCAGAGCAGTTAGTGGTGGTAGCCAGGCACCATCTAGTTGTTCTGGACTCAGTCTGGTAGGGGCTGTGGTAGTTGTGGTCCATTAGTCCTTTAGACTAATCTTTCCCTTGTATCTTGTTTTCTTCATTTTCCCTTGCTCCCAAAGGCATGAGACCAGTGGAGTAGATGGCTGCTCACAGGCTTTTAAGACCCAGACGCTACGCGCCAAGGTAGAATGTAGAACATTTTCTTTATAAACTATGTTATGCCAGTTGAGCTAGATGTTCCCCGAGACCATGGTCCCCACAGCCCTCCACCTAGTAATTCAGTCCCTCAGGGAGTTTGGATGTGTCTATGGAGCTTCCATGACCTTTCCTTGTACAACTTGTGCTGGCTTACCAAGGGGAGTTTTTGCTGCTTAACTTTGAAGACAACCTCTGACCTAGCAATAAAGGTAATCTATCAGCCCCTGTAAAACACAGGTTATACTGCTGTTGTTAGGTGCTATCGAGTCAGTTTTGCATCATAGCAACCCTATGTACAACAGAACAAAACACTGCCCAGTCCTGCGCCATCCCCACAATCGTTGTTATGCTTGAGCCCTCTGTTGCAGCCACTGTGTCAATCCATCTTGTTGAGGGCCTTCCTCTTTTTCCCTGACACTCTACTTTATCAAGTATGATGTCCTTCTCCAGGAACTGATCCCTCCTGATAACATGTCCAAAGTATGGGCATAGTCTCACCATCCTTGCTTCTAAGGAGCATTCTGGCTGTACCTCTTCCAAGACAGATTTGTTTGTTGTTTTGGCAGTCCATGGTATATTCAATATTCTCTGCCAACACCATAATTCAAAAGTGTCAATTCTTCTTCAGTCTTCCTTACTCATTGTCCAGCTTTCATATGCATATGAGGTGACTGAAAACATCACGGCTTGGGTCAGGCGCACCTTAGTCTTCAAGGTGACATCTTTGCTTTTTAACACTGTACAGAGGTCTTTTGTAGCAGATTTGCCCAATGCAATGCATCTTTTGATTTCCTGACTGCTGCTTCCATAGGTGTTGATTGTGGATTCAAGTAAAATGAAATCCTTGACAACTTCAATCTTTTCTCCGTTTACCATGATGTTGCTTCTTGGTCCAGTTGTGAGGATTTTTGTTTTATGTTGAGATGTAATCCATACTGAAGGCTGTGGTCTTTGATCTTCATCAGTAAGTGCTTCAAGTCCTATCTTTGGTGGCTCACAAATAATAGTAACCTATCTGCTCCCAGGCAAGAGAACATTCCCCTAGGGCCTAGGTGGGGTGGGGCTCACACCCATTCATTCCTCAGACTGCTTCCAAAATTAACAGGTCTTTGAAATCATCTCACATAAAAAATAACTTTACCTTCCCTTTCTTATCTCTTCAAAAGGAACTTATTTGTTTGTCCCTTTTATGGGCACGTGTCCTATATGAATGCCGAACCCCTGACAAAAACAATTTTCCAAAGACTCAGAAATAGTAAATATGACAACTGTTACAGCTATGAACCAACACTGCTAAAAACAGCTACCTTTGGAAAAAATATCTATGCTTCAGTGATAGAGAAACAAAACAAAAGTAACACTCACCATAGCTTCTACATCCGCCCAGGTTGTATTTTCTGGATCGGAAACCAGAAAGCTCTGAGTTTCATTTTTAAAAGTCACGTTTAGAGTAACCTGTGGTTCCATGCTGTAGGGCTAGAGTTGAGAGGTGGGTGAGAAATAGAAAACACATTAGAAAGGGTTCTATAAATTGCATAAACATTCAGTCATTCCACAAATACTTCTGAGCACCTAACATATACTAGGTATGGGGGACGCAGCAGTGAACAGGATAGACAATATCCCTGGTCCTATGGAACTTACAATCTAGTGGGTACTTTAAAACAAATCTCACCGTTAAATAAGAATTGTTCTTTCCAAGAAATAAAGATATTAGTGCTAAATCTATGATATAAGCACTTGTACTTAAGCAAGTCATAAAAATTACTCTTAAAAGTATTAGGACTCTCCACATGAGAAATAAATGTCTACTGAAAGTTTCTACACTTTGGCCACACCCAAAGAAATCATCTAGAATTTGAAAAATCTTTATGAATTTTAATAGCATTTTATAATGATAGCTAAACAAATACCTATTGAATACCTACTAGTAACAAGAAATACTAAGTAAAATGAATAAAACAGATAAAGTCTCTACCCTCAGGGAACTTATACCCTTGTATGACTTGCAAGTAACATTCTACATTTTTCTTGAAGCAGCAGCCTCTTCCTAAACAAAACTGAGGTTCTCCATTGGCTCAATTTTAACGAGTCAGAAGCCAAAGCTCTAGCCAAGAAACTACACAGGGGTAGCATTCAACACCCTTCATCCTAGTTCATCTGTTTTTTGTAATGTGCTGATTTTTTTTACTGGGAAATTTCAAACAACATGAAACTGGAGAGCAATGAACACCTAGCTACAACAACCAATTCAAGGCTACCCTCATTTCATTTATACCATCCTACCACTTTCCCTCATCACCGCCAGTACTGGATTGATTGCAGTCAGCTAATGTTTTAAACAAACGACAGTTATGTAATTAAAAAGTAAAACAAAAATATTTATAATGAAATTCCACATCTATACAAAAGCAGACAGAATAATATAATGAACCCCTATGAACCCATAACCCAGCTTCCACAATTTATCAATTCAGGTTCAATTGTCAATACTCCTTTCCTACTGGATTATTGTGGACATTTTGACAGATAACCATCACTTCATCCATAAATAATTGAGTATGTGCCTCTAAAAGATAAGAATGTTAAAAAAACACACACACAATCACAATACTATAACCATGCTTTAAAAAATTAACGATAATTCTTTAATAGATATCAAATATCTATTCTGGTCAGCTGTTTGTTTTTAATTTTAAGGAGTTTATGTACTGGTGAACTGTTTTTACGCCTTTATGAAAAATGGCTTACGTTGTTTAAATCTAAACTTAAGTTGTAGTGAGAAAAGTCAGCTCTTAAACACGTTCAGCAACATATATTTAACAAGCACCTACAAAAAACCAGATTCTGCTCCACGCACAGGAGACAGGAGGTGTGCAAGATGAAGTCCTGGGAGTTTACACTGTTATGGGGGAGGAAAGGGATCAAAAGACTTGGGGTCCAGACATGGCTCTAGTAAGTTACTAGCCACATAACCTTGAGCAAGTCATTTAACCTCTGAGCTTCAGTTCCTTTACCCATAAAAAAGGTCTAATATATCTGCCTTGCCTACCTCACAATATCATAAGATCAATATGAATGTGTGTGTATAAGTTCCTTGAAAATGTTATTCAAATATAAAAATTATTATAATAAACTGGTCTTTAGAATTTAAAACTGTCCTGTTTTCCACAGTGTCATCCACTGCCTTGTGAAGCAATACAACTGAGACTGTCATTAAAAACAACACTGAACTCTGAGCGTTAGCATAGTTTTAAACTCAAAATCCAATTTTTTCCATTCTGTGCCCCACCTTGAGCCAAGTTCACCTCCAAAATAATGCCAGTCTTTAGTGCCAATCCTGCTGACATCTAGAATTCATTCACATGGAACATAACTCTTGGGGTCCTTAAAATACGGAGAGACTGTCTGCCCAACTCCCCAGGAACTTCAGGGAAAACAAATTAGGGAACGGAAGTGACTGACTCAGCCTGCCAAAACTGGATATTTTGAAATACAGTCCTACTTTCCTACTTCTAAGAAAACACAGTTCCACACTTTGGAAAGCCCAGCAGGACACTAAATCTTCCTTCTTTTTTCTCAAATTACACAAATGGAAATTAGTTTAGACACTCAGGAGCTCATCTGGCTGGTCTGCTGATGGGGAGAAAACAGGAAGTGGGACATTCTAGCTTAAATGGACCATAGCCAGGTCTTCATAAAGAACTGCCTATCTCTGTTTGGCTTTCATGTGAAAACTCTTTCAGCAAGAGCATTAATCTTGAATTTGTGCAAATACCAAAGCTATAGTTAGCCCCATCTGCCCCTATAGGTTTAGGGTCAGTACAGCCAGGCAGCTGAAGCATAGGCCTTCCGATTTCATAACTGGCATTATTATAAGTTCATGCCACTGACTCACCTTTGCTTGGCACAAACTCATCTTTTCCTCTATGTCGGTTTTTTCCAACCTTAACAATCCTTTTAATAAATACAACTGGGAACCTGAGCTTTGATTACTCTACCAGAGGCCTGTAGAAGCTGTAAGGGCTTTAAAATGTGTGACCTGAGAGCTGGGTGTTTGACAACAGGGAAAAACGATGGCTTTCCAATACAGGAGGTCCCTGACCAAGGAGACCGCTTTAAAAGGTTCTCAAAAAGATGCGGGGGATGGGGTAATGAGGATCTGTGAGTAATCCTTTTTTTTTCTAGACATTTTCATCCTAGTCTTACAGTTATCATTTCCTAGCACCTCATGCCCCCAAGATAGTGTCACCACTCTCTGAAGACTTCCTCTCATTTTCTTCGCCTAGTCCTCTTTGTGCTGGGAAGTTTCGGCCTTCCATCAGCAGAAGCTGGACGTTCTGAGTTACCGACACTTCATCTCTCCGGCGGCATCCGCCCCCTCGGTCCCTCACACTAACGGCTCTCTCATCAGGTCTCTGAAAAGATCGACTGCCTCCGCACACAGAATAAGTCGTCCCTTTCCTTTGCAGGAGTCCTCCCTAGGACCTCCCCAAACCTTCTAAGTGCGACATGACCCCACCCCGAGAGAATCGGAGCTGCTACCTTACCAGTTTTCCGCCCCCGGGGGGCGCCTGCCAGAGACCAGTGCAAGAACCTTTCAAGGCCAGTCCTGTTGCTACCCCTTCGGGGTGAATCTAACATGGCGGATAGAGACAGGGCCTAGTGCTCTGTTTCTCTGAGTTTCCGACAAGACGATTGGTTCCTACGATTTGTCCCTCAAAGCTATCACCCCATTGATTGGCCGAAGCTGCTCCGGCGGGCGTGGGGCAGGAGCAGCCTAAACCGCACAACAATAACAAAACACTGGAGGAGAGGGGCGGAACTACGAATGCGCGGACGTGGACCAGAGTGGATTTTCACTTCCCGGGAAATGTCGCACACCTTTCCGTTCCTTCAAATTACCTTAGAGGACTACTAGCTCGAGACTTGCGGGGCTGGATGGGAATTGTAGTCTTCCTAGGATTTGTGGGTTCGTTAGCCTACTCTCCGCTGTCACCATGCGAAAACACAATAACACTCCAATCCATATGTTTTGAGGTCCATAAGCGCGCAGAGGTCGCCAATCTAGCAACCCGGTTTCCGTGATAATCGTGCCTGCTTCCGGTATCGGACGCACTGCTCCGTAAGACTACAGTTTCCAAGGAATACTGTGGCTAAGGCCTTTCGTTCCGCAATGCATGCTGGAAATCGTAGTTTTTCCCCCACAGCCCGTTTATTTTCCTAAACTGGAGACTTCCATTGCGGCAGAAAGGGCGGGGGAATAGGCCCTTTTCTTGCGACTGTTTTAGGCACTACCCGGTGCTCATATTCAGGTCTCAGGTAGCGATTCCGACCCTAGTACAGCGATTACTATGACGTAATAACCCGCATCTAGAGGCGTGGATGCAAGAGGGCGGGCGCCGAATAGAAAACACAGGTAAAATTCTTTCTTTTCCGGCTCTTTCTAATTACATCATGCAGGGAAAGAATGGGTGACCAATCGGATCCCCGAAAGACTAGGCTCTTTCTGCCCCGCCCTTCCGCTTACGTGTCTAGCTCTTCATTCTGAGAAGCTCGCGCTCAGCGGTAGCGACCGGTTTCCGTGGCGACAGGAAAGCGCGGGAATTACAGATAAATTGAAACTGCGACTGCTCGGCTGGAGCTCCCGGACGCTTTCTGAGCCGGGGCTGACCTTGGGAGCTGTTCTGATAACTAGGCCCCTGGGCCTGGGAAGCCCGGAAGCTTTGGTCGGGGTAAGGGTGAGAGAGCCCCGTGGCAGGAAGAGGGGCCCAGAGGGGTGTTCGGGGAACTAGCGGGAAACAGGTTGTGGGGAGAATGAAGGGGAGGGGGCCCCTAAAGGAGAGCAAAACCCCTTGCCGTGGAGTCGATTCTGAATCATAACGACCCTATGGGACAGAGTAGAACTGCCCCATAGGGTTTCCAAGTGGCTGGTGGATTCGAACTGCCGACCTTTTGGTTAGCAGCCAGGCTCTTAACACTGCGCCATCAGGGCTCTGAAGGAGACCAGGATGGGTGTTTATCTGGTAGGGGGGTGGAACCTGAGGAAGCTTAGACGTTGTGAGTCTGGGGAAGTGGGCAGGTGCGGGTTGCGGGAGGAAGATGCTGAGGAAAAAGAAGAGAGCGGGCACGGTGTGTCCGAGGGGGGTTCATGATAGGGACTGGAACGTGTCCTGGGGGAACATGAAAATAAAAAGACGACCTGGCATATAAACGTAAGCTGTTGTTTTTATAAGCCTTTTAAAGTATTTACATATGTGTACCTTAATTTATGTATTAAGGTTCACTGGAACAGAAAGAAATGGATTTTTCTGTGGCTCACATTGAAGAAGTACAAAATGTCCTTAATGCTATGCAGAAAATCTTAGAGTGTCCAATCTGGTAAGTCAACAGAAGAATTTATTGATTTAAGATTCTTCTTTATATGGTTATCTCCTAGGCAAGAGAGTAGAAGTGAGAAAAAATTATGTCATGGGGGAAAAATTATAAAAAATCTATTAAGATCAGGCTATTAAAGTTGCTGTTTTTCTTGACTGCAGAGCTTTAAAGTATAGAAAATTGTTCTTTTCTTTCCACTCTTACTCTTCTCCCCCCAACCCCCTCAACGCATACAGCCCCTTATCTTTCCCAATCCACAGATGTCTTGATTGGTTGTATATTGGGGTGGGAATCTGGTTTGGATTAAGTGACAGTTGGGCTTTTCTTCCATCTCTAAAACTAGTTTGATCACTTGGAATGGACATAGTTCATAATGGTAAAATCATGAATGATCAGTGTCTTTGAGAGGATAGGTCTTTGGGAGAACCTTTGACTGAAACTAGCCCTGTACATATAAATAAGAGCACAGCAAGTCATTAAAGCGTTTTGCACATCTTTCTGACTCTTTGAGCCTTTGTTTTTCTTCATCTGTAAAATGAAGAGGGAATTTAGAATATTCAGTTGATTTTTTTTAATTGAGGCATAATTTGCATACAGTGAAATGCGCAGATCTTAAACGTGCAAGTCAATGAGCTTTGACAAGTGTATATACCTTTGTAACCAAACACCAATCAAGATATAGAACAACTTAATCACCCCAGAAAGTTTCCTTGTGTGTATTCAGGAGTTTTTAAGCTGCAGACTTTCTAGGACCCTTGGACACATGTGGATGAACTGTATTTCAACATAATTACTTGTTTTATTTAAAACTTTTTATGTATTTAAAAACATTACTCTGAGAAGCAGTCCATGAGCTTCACCAACTGTCATAGGAGGTCCCTGGCACAAAAAAGATTGAGAAGCCCAAGTAGTCACTAGATGATCTCTACAGTTTCTCTTAAATCTATAAAATAAATTAAAAATCATACCTCAGGATCTCTTGGGGAAAAGCCAGAAAGGAAAATTAGGATAATTATTGCCTACTTCCTTCCCCCCTTGTTCTCTTAATACTATGGTCATTCTGGCCTCTTAACTGTTCTTCACACATGCCACACACTCTCCTGCCTCTGAACTTTTACATTTCCTGTTTCCTCTGCCTGGACAATGAATAAGGAAGACCAAAGAAAAATTGATGCCTTTGAATTCTGGTGTTGGCAAAGAATATTGAATATACTGTGAACTGCCAGAAGAACAAACAAACCGGTCTTGGAAGAAGTACAGCCAGAATTCTGCTTAGAAGCAAGGATGGCGAGACTTCATCTCATGTACTGTGGACATGTTATCAGGAAGGACAAGTCCCTGGAGAAGAACATCATGCTTGGTAAAGTGAAAAAGTACAAGACCGTCAGCAAGATGAATTGACACAGTGGCTGCAACAATGGGTTGAAACATAGCAACAATTGTGAGGATGGCGCGGGACTGGGCAATATTTCATTCTGTTGTACATAGGGATCACTATGAGTCGGAACCAACTTGATGGCACCTAACAACAGCAACTGCCTGGAATGCTCTTTTCTTTGATGATTGCATGGCTTGCAAATCTTGATTGAAATACCCACCTTTCAAAGACGGATTTTCAAACAACCCTATTTAAAATTGCAACAGTCCCACCCCCTGACATACTCCTTATCTGCTTTTCCTGCTTAATTTTTCTCCATAGCACTTACTACTATTTGCTATTCTATATAATTTATCTTTTTTCTCGACTCCCACCAAAACCTGTTGCTGTCAAGTCAATTCCAACTCATCCCTACAGACTGTATATATATCATGAGGGCAGAGGTTTTTGTTTTATATGCTTCTGTGTCCTCAGTAGTTAAAACTGCCTGGGACGTAGTAGGCACTCAATCAACATTTGTTGACTGAATTAAATAATAATGTAGTTCTTTAATAATGTAGTTTTTTTTTAACATGGTGATGGTTAGTGGTGGGTAACTAAATGAATAATTTATAAGGATTAGGACAAAATGGTTCCCATGAGGCAGAGGTTAAAGATGTCTCAAGTATTGAACGTTTTCAAATTGCTGTACCCTGCCCCATCATCTCTAACATTAGCTACTCCTCCTCCCCTTAGTACTCTCCCTCCTGTCTTTGGGTTCTGTAATTCACTGTAATGTCTCACAAAACTCCTGAACTGTATCAAGGGAATGGCACAAACAGTTTAGGAGGCTGGCAAGTCCCAAATCCGTGGCCACAGGGGCCAACGAACCCCAACTGGCAAGCCAGATGACAGGCTACTGTGGCTCACAAGGCTGTGGAAACTGGCGGATCAGGTCAGATGATAGGCTGCTGGCCTATGGGGCTGCATAAGCTGGCAAATCCCAGAATCAGCAGGTCAGATGGCAGGCTGCTGACTCATGCTCCAAGAACCAGAGATCAGATGGTGATGAACTGGATGCGGGATCCAGAGTGAGAGGGAAGTTTTTCAGAGAAACTCCCATTCTTTGGTACAAGGGTGTGACGAGTAAGGCAGTCACTTGAGTCATGCCTTTTAGTAAGGGTGGGACTCAAGATATAACCCACCCTAATCCAGAGGTTTGGGATTTACAACACATACAATACCAGAAAATGGAGGACAATTACACAATACTGGAAATCGTGGCCTAGCCAAGTTGTAACCATCGCAGTTTCCATATAATTTATTTGCATGATCCCATCTAGTCATTGTATGGGAGTCACAAAGACTATGACTAAAAGGACCATATCAAGCAATTCACCGTATGGAAGTAGCATTCAAAAAATAAATTGAAAGGTGTCCCTGCTCTTCAAGAAGGAAGGTAAATTCGGGTACATTTTCCTTTGTGTTTCATGAAAGTTGTTTTTCATATATGGAGTCAAATAAATAAGATTAAGGAAACTGCAAGTTATGTTTTGTGTTTTCAGAGGTAGGCAAGATTTATAAGTAATCCTCCTTTCCCTTGCCCTCAGCATTTCAACTAAACAAAACCATAAGAGCTAAACGAGATTTACAGCCTAATTTATGAAACATCAGAGCCAGGGAAGCAGGAAATGACAATTTAGAAAAAAAATTGCTTTTGAAAAAGCACAAGTTACTGCAGAATCCTCATGATAATTATAAAGAGTGATCAAAAAGGCCTCCATAGTATGGCATTTGGGTCCATTTACTTTATGTTTCCATGGGACTAAGTCATAAAAATGTAATGTTCTTTCTCATTCTGGCAAATTAAACCATCAATTAAAAAACTCAGTTACATAAAAATTAAAGATGCAAGAATGAAAGTTAATGCCAAATTTTCATTTTCAGTCAACTATTGTGTGTTTGTCAGCTTATTGATTTTACTCATTTTCCATTAGAAATAGATTTAGGCTTTTAAACCCAAACTATTCATCCTAGTCATTTTTAAACCTTGTTGTTAGTTGTCATGGCAATCTCATGTGTGCAGAGTAGAACTACTCCATAGGGTTTTCAAGGCTGTGAACTTTTGGAAACAGATCGCCAGGCCTGTTTTATTAGGTGCCTCTGGATGGGTCTGAACTGCCAACCTTTGGGCTAGTAGTTGAGTGCTTAACTGCACCAACTAGTCCATGCACCAGGGATCATTTTAAACCTTAAACTTGTTTAAATGGAAAGTTCTAGAATGGGGATCATACCAACTTCACTTTTTTTTTTAACGACACCCAGAACGGTATAATTTGCAGGGTTTTTGTTTTGTTTTGTTTTGCAGTTATGTCAATACATGATTCCTGATGATGACTGGAAACAGTATTACTTGTGGTAGCTAGAGGATAAGTTTTCAGCTTCTTTTAGGTCTCAAGCTAAATTTCTGGCCTCTAAAATTCCTTCTTGGCTGTAATTTCTGATGGTTGGAAGTTCTTTCTACATTTTAATGCATAACTGTTGTCGTGGATTTAATTGTGTTCCCCTACAATGTCCGTCAACCTGGCTAGGTCATGATTCCAAGTATTGTATGATTGTCTACCATTTTGTCATCTGATGTGATTTCCCTATGTGTTGTAAATTCTATCACTATGATGTAATGAGGTGGATTAGTGGCAGTTACATTGATGAGATCTACAAGATTAGATAGTGTCTTAAGCCATTCTCTTTTGAGATATAAAAGAGAGAAGCAAGCAGAGAGACAGGGGACCTTTTACCACCAAGAAAGCAGTGCCAGGAGCAGAACATGTCCTTTGGACCCAAGGTTCCTTCTCTGAGATACTCCCAGACCACGGAAAGACTGATGCATCATGAGGACCTTCCTCCAGAGCTTACAGAGAGAGAAAGCCTTCCCCTGGAGCTGGTGCCCTGAATTCAGACTTATAGCCTACTAGACTGTGAGAGAATAAACTTCTCTTTGTTAAAGCCATCCACTTGTGGTGTTTCTTTTATAGCAGCACTAGATGACTAAGACAGCTATATAACAGTTTTGACTTTCAGAAGAATTTGCTAAAATGTGTACCCTGGTATGTTGTTGTTGTTTTTCTGGAACCTAACCTACCTTTTTTTTTTTTCATTTACTTTTTCATGTTGGAGCTCAAAACGCAAATATATAGTAGGCCAAGAATGTTGTCTGGTTTGAAAAGTATTTAAAATATTTGTATCACTTTCATAGTAAACATTCGCTCTCATCAGCACCTATAAGAGGAACATTTTTATTTTTTTCCTTTGCTATTCCCTCTTCAAGCTTTTCCTTCAACAGTCATTATCTTTTTGCATATTGGAGTTTTCATCTGTTCAAAGTTTGTGTTTACGGTATGTTTGTATAGCTTGGATTATAATTACCATACTGAAATATAATTATTTCAGAATTGAGTCAGTGGTGAGAAAGAAAGCCATCTGGTATCATAGCTAAATCCAATTTTTTCTTTTACTGAGAATTTCTACGATAGCTAGCTTATCTCAGGAATAGTGACTTAGTAACAAGTTAGAGTTCTCTTTACTGGTGTTGTTTTTCTTTTTAAAGTCACATTTTGTCCATACGATAATACTAACATTTGTACAAAGCATTTGGTTCTCACAATAGTCTGAGGTAACTGACAGGGCAGGTGACAGAAAAGGAAACTGAAGTTCAGATGGAGAGCTTGGCCAAAAAGTCACTCTGCTAATAAAAAAAAAAAAGAATTTGTGTCAGAAACCCCATGATTATGAGAGTTGTGTTACCAGATCCTTCACAATGAAGCCACTGTCTGCCAACTTTTCTTGTGATCCTTTCCAAAAAAGTTAAACATTTAATGAAAAGAACCACTTTCCTGTCACCTACTACATTACCTGTTCTTTGATGTTCTGCCTAGATTTTACCAAAAATCAGTTTCTAAAACTCTCATTTAAAATAAAAGTTAAAGACTTACAATGGCCCACAGAGTCCTACCTACTTAGGACCCCAGCTATCTCTCCAACCTCATCTCCTACTACTTTCCTCTTGAACATTCCATCCTAGACCCTGGCCTACGTGCTATCCCTCAAATACTCCAGGCATACCCCTGTTCAGAATCTTTGTCTTCTGTATCCCATCCATTGGAATATTCTTCCCCTAAATGCTTCAGGGCTTATTTCCTTATATTATTCAGCTGTCTTCCAATGTCACCTTCCCAGTGAGGCCTTTGCTGACCACCCTATATAGAATATAAACACTCCCACCCCTACTGCTCTCCCTAGCCCCCTTACCCCGCTTTTTCTCTTTAGCACCTATTCCCGTATCTTTTTATTTTTCTACCAACTGTCTACCACAACTAGAATGTCAGCTCTATGAAGACAGACTTTATTTTGTTCACTGCTGTATTTCCAGCCCCAAGAACAGTGCTTGCATATAATAGATGCTCAATAAATACCTGTCAAATGAGTAAATGAATGAATTTCAGGAAGATTTTGTGGATGGACAGGTAGGATGGTAACTTTATAGATGGAAATTTAGTATTCTCTTTTCTCAAATTTTTATACTTTTCTAAGTTTATTATTTTCTATAGTGAGTGTTTTATTATTTTGTTTTGCAAAGTAATTACAAAGCATACATCATATATCTCCTGAAGTGATGCAATAAAAGTACATAGCACCACCTGTAAAGTGTTCTTGCCAAAAAATTGAACCTGAATTTGATCAAGTCTAGTCTAGTGTACAGGGAATAAAGAGGCTGGAGGAACATGTTAAAACCATACCATGGGGTTGTTGTGGTTGTTGTTAGTTGCTGTTGAGTTAATTCCAACTCATGACAACTTCATGTGTGCAGAGTAGAACCACTCCATAGAGTTTTCAAGGCTATGACCTTTGGAAGCAGATCGCCAGACCTGTCTTCCAAGGCACCTCTGGGTGGGTTAGAACTGCCAGCGTTTCCCCTAGTAGAAGAGCGCTTAACCATTTCTGCCAGCCAGGGACTCCTTCCAGAATGTGGAAAATTCTACAAGTCAAACGACCTACTTTCTTAAATAAATGACAAGGGGGAAAAGGAAAGGAAATCTATAGATTAAAAGAGACTTGAGACATGTCAATTAAATGTAGTGTGTATACCCTTATTTGGGTCCTGATTTAAACAAATTTAACTATTCAAATGCTAAGAGGCAATGAGAGAAACAGGAACATTAATTGCATCTTAGATGATATTAAGGAAACTTCATTTTTCAAGGAATAATAATGGTTTCATGGTTATGCTAAAATATTATCTTTTAAAGATATATTCTGAAATATTTATAGATGATATGATATGATGACTGGGATTTGTTTTAAAATAATCTGGGGATGGGAGTGTGGGTATAGATGAAATAAGACTGGTCGTAAGTTGATAGTTGAAGCTGGGTAATGGTACGAGGAGTTCATTTTACTATTCTGTTTGTATAAATGCTTGAAATTTTCCATATTAAGAAGTTAAAAGTAAAAAGGCAATCACATTTTTAAAAAAGTACATTTGAATGTCACTGAACTGTACATGTGAAGATTGTTGGAACGGCAAATGTTGTGTTACATATTTACTACACACAAAAAAAAAGTATTAAAAAGTGCTATGAGGTAATCTTAAAGAAATGCAAACAGAAGTTTTTGTCTTTACAGACCTTAGAGTTCAGTTAAGAAACAGGGTTTATAACCCACAATAATAGCTCAAAAGAGCCTTATCAGTGAAAACTGATTAATATGAAGTATTAGCAACTAATTTTTTAAATGCTAAATGGAGCGTATTGAAGAGATCAGTGTAATTCTGTTCTGATGTCTGAAAGTTCAGTGAAGGTAAGGATCATAGTCTCTGCTGTATTCTTGTCACCTAGCACAGTACACATTTAATAAATGTTTATTCAATGAACTTAACGCCTTACCTTGACTCAGTTATAGCAGCCTAAAGTTGAGCTACTTTACTATATATATTTATTTATTTTTAAATAAATTATTGAGCCTCATTTATTATTCACTTTTTTGTTCATTTATTTTGTTTTTTCTCCCTACTCTTCTAGTCTGGAGTTAATCAAAGAGCCTGTTTCCACAAAATGTGACCATATATTTTGCAAGTAAGTTTGCATGTTTCACATGGCACCATTATTAACTCTTGTGTTTGTCCTTCATAAAAAAGGAAACATTTAATTTTATAGAAGCTTTAACTTCTTCAGTTAAGAAGAAATAGCCAACCTGAATCTATTTCACTCTGCCTCAGAGAATATTTATGAATTCATCATGAGTTGGTTGTGGCCGTAGTCCTAGTAAAATATTAGCATGTCTTGTCTAGTGGGATATGAAATCACTTTGAACAGTTGTTTGTTTTTTGTGTCCTTGAGTGAAAGCAAACTGCAAGTAATTGTGAAATGAACAAATCAAGGTTCAGCCTTCTCAGTCTTCCTTCTGTTCATTTCTGCATTTTCTGCTTTTCCCCTTCTACGATTTGTTGTTTGCTTGCCTTATAACCCTTGTAAAGATGGAAAAAGATCTGATATTAGTTTACATTTAGGCTGATACTCATCCATATTAATGATTCAAGTGATATTTACATATTCAAGGATTTTGCCCTTTGAAATGAAAATCTTTGTCTCTTTTTCTTTTTCTAAACAGTTAATACCCAAATTGTTTTGTGACATTAGTTGCCAATCCCACAATGTATCAACACTCTCCTCTTCTCCACCCAAGATTCCCTGTTTCCATTTGTACAGTTTTCTTGTCCCTTCCTGCCTTTTGGTCTTTGCTTTTGGGCAGGTGTTCCTATTAGTCTTGTATACATGATTGAACTATGAAGCATGTCTCATATGTGTTATTGTTGGCTCTATAAACTAAAAAAACCAAGCCCATTCCTTTGAGTCAATTCTGACTCATAGTGACCCTATAGGACCGAATAGAACTGCCCCATAGAGTTTCCAAGGAGCACCTGGTGGATTAGAACTGCCAACCTTTTGGTTAGCAGCCGTAGCTCTTAACCACTACGTCACCAGGGTTTCTGTTGGCCCTACAGACCTCTCTAATCTTTGGCTGAAGGATGAACCTCAGGAGTGACTACAGTACTGAGCTGAAAGGGCATCCGGGAGCCATACTCTTGGGATTTCTCCAGTCTCTGTCAGACCAGCAAGACTGTTTTTGTTTTTTATGAATATGAATTTTGTTCTACGTTTTTCTCCTGCTCTGTCCAAGACCCTCTATTGTGATCTCTGCCAGAGCAGTCGGTGGTGGTACCAAGGCACCATCTAGTTGTTCCAGGCTCAGTCTGGTGGAGGTTGTGGTAGTTGTGGTCAGTTAGTCCTTTGGACTAATCTTTTCCTTGTGTCTTTGGTCTTTTTCATTCTCCTTTGCTCCAGCCAGGATGGAACCTGTAGATGTATCTTAGATGGCCACTCGCAGGCTTTTAATACCACAGACGCTACTCACCACAGTCAGATGTGAAACATTTTCTTTATAAACTATGTTATGTCAGTTGAGCTAGATGTCCCTCAAGACCATGGTCCCTAGCCCTCAGCCCAGTAGCTCAGTCCCTTGGGGCGTTCAGATGTGTCTGTGAAGCTTCTATGACTTAGCCCTGGTAAAGTTGTGCGGACTTCCTCAGTATTGTGTACTGTCTTACCCTTCACCAAAGTTACCACTTATCTACCATCGAGTTAGTGTTTTTCCTTTCCCACCCCTCCCCTCCCTGGTAACCACTGAAGATTGTTTCTTTCTGTGTGGAAACATTTTCATAATAGTGATGTCACACAGTATTTGTACTTTTGTGATTGACTTATTTCACTCAGCATAATGCTCTCCATATTCATCCATGTTGTTAGATGTTTCACAGATTCATCGTTGTTCTTTATCTTGCGTAGTATTCCATTGTGTGTATGTACCATAGTTCATCCATTTGTTGATGGGCACTTAGGTTGTTTCCTTTTTCTTGCTATTGTGAATAATGCTGCAATGAACATGCGTATGGATATCTCTATTTGTATGACGGCTCTTATTTCTCTAGGATATATTCCTAGGAGTGGAATTGCTGAATCCTATGGTATTTCTGTTTCTAGCTTTTTAAGGAAGCGCCATATTGTTTTCCAAAATGTTTGTACTGTTTTGCATTCCCACCAGCAGTGCATGAGAGTTCCAGTCTCCCCACAACCTCTCCACCATTGGTTATTTTCTGTTTTTTTTATTCGTGCCAATAATGTTGGGCTGAGATGATATCTCATTGTAGTTTTAATTTGCATTTCTCTAATGGCTAGTGTGATGTGATTAATTACTTTTGTGTGTGGCCTTTCTAGCCATGGTCTTGTGACTCCCACCCAGGTGATTGGTTGGGGCTGTGCAAATAAGATAATTGTGGCCCACCAAGGAGATTGGTCAGTTTTGCCTTGAAAGAGAGCCAATTCCAGAGCAGAGAGAAGAGCCCACCACCACCAAGGAAGGAGAGACCCGGCAGCAGGAGACTGCACGGTGGGCTTCCCAGCCCACAGAGAGAGAAAGCTGAGTGCCTTTGGGCAGAAACTGAGGGCCAGGGAGAGGCGTGCCTATGAGCATGGCTGGGAAGACGCTATCTTGATGGAAGAACTGTATCCTGAGTATTTTTCAGCCTAAATTGTAACTGTTACTTCCGTAATAAACCCCTTAATTGTGAGTATGGTTTGTGAGTTCTGTGTGGCCATTGCAATGAATTATCGAACCCAGTAGAGAGTGCTGTGTGAGGGCTGGTTGTTGTCAGAATTAGTAGAGATGGCCAAGAGAGAAGGCGTGTCTGACCTCTGCCTCATAGGAACCAGCCTTGGGCTGTTGATCTTGGTTCTCTTTCTGCCTTGTGAGGTTGCAGGAGGTCAGATACCTCCCCCAAGCCATTTTTACACTAGTAATCACGAGCATTTCCTCATGTGTCTGTTAGCTGCCTGAGTTTCTTCTTTGGTGAAGTGTCTGTTCATATCCTTTGCCCATTTTTTAATTGAATTATTTGTCTTTTTATTATAGATGTGTTGGATTTTCTTACAGATTTTAGAGATTAGACCTTGTTGGATATGTCATAGCCAAAATTTTTTTCCCAGTGTGTAGGTTTTCTTTTTACTCTTTTGGTGAAGTCTTTTGATAAGTATAAGTGTTTAATTTTTAGAAGATTGTATTTATCTAGCTAATCTTGTGGTGTTTGTGTATTGTTAATTATGGTTTGCATGCTGTTTATGTCATATATTAGGGACCCTAGTATTGACCCTATTCTTTCTTCCATGATATTTATAGTTTTTGGTTTTATATTTAGGTCTTTGATCCACTTTGAATTAGTTTTTGTGAAAATCTTTGTTTCTTGATGGAAGAATTTCAGAAAAAGTAGGGTAGGTAATTTGGTGGGACATGGGGCTTTCCCTAAGGTTAAATTAGGGTCTAGTCTCGCCCTGAATGCCAACCTAATTTCTTTTTAAGTATTGTTTTTTTAATTGAAAAAGCAAACTATGTGCGTGATAATGAGTTTACTAGCACAAAAGTATATAATGTAAAGTATATTGCCATCCCACCTCATGCCCATAGTTTTGAATGCAGTTGAGTTTAAAATTGAATATGATTTTCAGAAATTCATGAAGACCATTCATGAACCCCAAGTTAGGAATTCTTGAATTTAAAAATTCCTGAAAGGACACATAGCACCGTGTTTATTTTCTATTTTTTTGTCTTCTTCCTGTGGGATGTCAACCTTTATAGACAAGACCAGCCAATGGGAGCAGTATTTTCATTTGTTTACAAAGGAGGCTAACCCATCAGAATATGTTGCATGTGTTTTTCAAGTCTTCTTAGCCATATTCTTTTATTGCTGCTTGGTCTGAGACAACCAACAAAGTTACTCTAGGTCCAGAGCCATTCCAAAAGCCCAAGGGTCCCAAAAAGCCAAAGCCTTCTTCATTGCTTAGACTTCTAGTGAGCAGCTTTTCTATGCTAGCAAAATGCAAAGATAAGCTAGTTTTGGTCCCTGCTCTTAGTTGTTTTTTTTTTTTTAAACATTTTTTATTGAGATAAAATTCACCCAATTAAAATGTACAATTTGGGTTTTTTTTAGCATACTCACAGAGTTATGCAACCATCATTCAATCTAAGTTTAGAACATTTTTTATCACCGCCCCCCAAAATAAACCCCATACTCATTAGCAGCTACTCTCCATTGCCAATTCTCACCCGCCACAGTCCTAGGCAACTAATCTACTTTCTGTCTCTATGGATTTTCCTATTCCAGACATTTCATATAAATTGTGGCCTTTTATTTCCGGCTTCTTTCAGTTAACATAATGTTTTCAAGGTTCATCCATGTTGTAGCATGTATCAGTACTTCATTCTTTTTTATGGCTAAATAATATTCCATTGTATGGATATCCCATTTTGTTTATGCATTCATCAGTTGATGGACATTTGGATTATTTCTACTTTTTGGCTACTATGAATAATGCTGCTATGAACATTTATGTACAAATATTTGTGTAGACATATGTTTTCATTTCTGTTGGGTAAATACCTAGGAATGGAATTGCTGGGTCATATGGTAACTTTGGAGCCCTGATGGCACAGTCGGTAAGAGCTTGGCTGCTAACCAAAAGGTTGGCGATTTGAATCCACCAGCAGTTCCTTGGAAACCCTATGGGGCAGTTGTACTCTGTCCTGTAGGGTCGCTATTAGTCAGTACCAACTTGAGGGCAGTGGGTTTTTTGGGTTTAGTGGGTGTGAAATAATATCTATCTCATTGTGGTTTTGATTTGCATTTTCCTAATGACTAATGATATTGAGCATTTTTTCATATGCTTCTTGGCCATTTGTAAAAACAACGTGGGGACGTTGTCTGACCTCCTCTCTCTTTACAAGGGGGAAGGATAATCAAAATCAACAGCCCAAGGCTGATTCCTTTGATGCAGACAGAGGAATGCTTCCTCTCTCCTCCATCTTTACCAATTCTGATACTAACTGTCCCTCTCATGGCCCTCTCTACTGCTTTGCTGAGTTCAGTAATTCATTGCAATGGCCACACAGGACTCACAGACAACACTCAGGATTATAGGGTTTATTAGGAAAGTAACAGGTTACAATTAAGGCTCGGGAACACTCAGGATACGGTTCTTCTATCAGGACAGCCTCTTTTCAGCTGTGCTTGCAGGCATACCTCTCTCTGGCCCTAGACCTCTGCCCAAAGGCACTTGGTTTTCTTGCTCCATGGGCCAGGAAGCCCACCACACTGCCTCCTGATGCCGAGTCTCTGCTGCCTGGTCTCTCCTGCCACCGCTTCGCCCCGTCTTCAGAGTTACAGCTCACTTTCTGTCTCCTGTGTCCAGGTGCTTCTCAATGTGGGGATCCTGGGTCCAAATGATGCACTCTGCACTCCTGGCTGTTCTTCCTTGGTGGTGGTAGGATCCTCTCTCTCCTGCCTCAGGGGTGGCTCATTTCAAGCCCAGCAGGGTGGCAAAACTGACCAGTCCCTTTGGTGGGCCACAATTACCCTGTCTGCACAGTGCCTCCCAATCACCTGAGTGGCAGTTACAAAACCATGGCAAGAAAGGCCACATAAAAGCGATCCATTGTACCGCACCATTTGTGTATCTCCTTTGGAGACATATCTATACAAATCCTTTGCTCATTTTATTAATTGGGTTTTCTTTTTATTATTGAGTAGTGAGAGTTCTTCACGTATTCTGGATACAAGTTCCTTATCAAGTGTATGATTTCCAAATTTTTTGTCCATTCTGTGGAGTGTTTTGCTTTCTTTATGGTATCATTTGCTAATTTTGATGTAATTCCATTTATCTATTTTTTCTTTGTTGCTTATACTTTTGGTGTTCATATGTAAAAAAAGGATTGCCTAACCCAAGGTCACAAAGATTTATAGTTTTAGCCTTTACACTTAGGTTTATGATCCCTTTTGAGTTAATTTTTGTGAATTGAGTTAAATTTTGTGTGAGGTAAGAGTCTAACTTCATTCTTTTGCATATGGATATCTAGTACCATTTGTTGAAAAGACTGTTCTTTTCCTGTTTAATTGTCTTGGCATCCATATGGTAAATCAATTAATCATTGACCAATTGACAATTCAACAGATTTATGGGTTTATTTCTGGACTCAATTCTATTCCATTGATCAATAGATACATTTATCCTTAAGTCAGTAGCACATGGTCTTGATTACTTTAGCTTTGTAGTAAGGAACTGAGTTTTTAAACTAATTATAATCATTTTATATGAACTACTTAACATTTATGTCAGATTATACAGCATGAAACAATTATGAATATATCATTGAATATGTCATATTAACTTTTTAATAAATTTTATTTGATCATAACAGTAAGCCATGTGCATGTTAAGTTCAGTTTTCATAGATCATTGCTTATGTAGTGTGGTTTTCTGCTTATGCAGCATCTGAAAGCAGTTAGAGAAAGTCATTTGTTGTAATACACCTGCCATCACCTTTAAAATGGCTTCTTAAGGGCAGTTGTGAGATTATCTTCTCATGGCTATTTGCCTTTTGAATATTCTCTCTGTAAAAGAAAGTAACTTGAATTGCTCTTTTCTTTCTTTAAAATTTATAGGTTTTGTATGCTGAAACTTCTCAACCAGAAGAAAGGGCCTTCACAATGCCCTTTGTGTAAGAATGATATAACCAAAAGGTATATAATTTGCGTAGTGATAGGATGCAAAACAGCAGGAAAAAGTAGATATTCTTTAATATCATAGCTTGTATTCCTGTCAAACTATCCGTCAGTAGAAAAATGTATAAAAATGTGTTGAGAAGACAGAGTAAGTTATTTCTAAAGCCATTTTCCTGAAAGCTTTATGGAGTATCTGCCTTATAAATGTATTCACAATTTATTGCCTTTTTCTAATGTTCCCAAATAGCTCAAGAACTTACAGTCTTACCTAAAATAAGACTGCACCAACCACCCTGTCCCCATTCTGTCTGCTGATCCTGTTTTGATTTTTCTTCATTGCGTTTATTTCTGCCTAATCACACACACACACACACACAACGTATTTATTTATTGTCTGTCTCTCCTGCCAAAGTGTAAGTTCTGTTAGGGCAGTGATTTTGTCTCAATAGTCAGATATTTAAAGGAATGAATGAATTGCATTTTCCTACCACTTTCCTAAGCCAAAATCTCTCTTGGGACATTGTAATCTATCTGTATTTTCAAAATAATGTAATCATTGTTTGACAGAAATTCCTGAGAAGCAGAGCTAGAAACGGGGGTTTGGGAGGGGTTCAGATGTTAAGAAGAGTGTGTTTTTTGTGCAGTGCCCTTAAAAAGTGGATAAAATTTGCTCTTAAGTATATCTCTCTAACAATTTAATTTCAGAAGCCTACAAGAAAGTACAAGATTTAGTCAACTTGTTGAAGAGCTATTGAAAATCATTCATGCTTTTGAACTCGACACAGGATTGCAGCGTAAGTGTTGCATACCCCCAGAGGCCAATGTTTGCACAATTATTTTCTATGAATAGATGATAGGACCTTTTTGTCTAGGTTAATTTTAGCTCTATATCTGTAATCTATTTTTTTAAATCACTTCCACTGGTCTCACACCTTATTTTATCAATTCTAAGATGCACATTTTTTACATTTTAACATCTCCAAAATTAGGAGCACTTTACCATTGATGGTGTGTCATTGTTTAATTTAGTGTGTTTTCTTTCTTAGTGGTACAGAAAATAATGGTGCATCTTGCATCGTTGATGTTAGATTCAATGATATATGATCTTAGGCAAATTTGTTAGTATTGAGATGAGAAAAAAAGGAGTAGAAATAATGCTGATGGTCTGTTTGTTTATTTCCTAGGAGTAGAACTTCCAAAGTTGATTTAAAAAATTAAAAAGTTGTAGGTAACCTTAATGTATTGTCTTAACACAACAAACAGCATATGTAGGATTTCTCTTGGTTTCCTTGATTATAATCAATAATTCTTTTTCTAACTACAAAAATAATGTTTTCTCTTATAATTCAACAGTTGCAAACAGTTACAACTTTTCAAAAAAGGAAAATAACTCTCCTGAGCATGTAAAGGAGGAAGTGTCTATCATCCAAAGTATGGGCTACCGAAACCGTGCCAAAAGTCTTCGACAAAGTGAACCTGAAAATCCTGCCTTGGTAAAGTCACTTTCATTTATTCTGGCAACATTTCTGTTGAGCATTGTGAGTTAGCAAACCTGCTAGATGCTGAGTGACTTACATAAATAAGTCAGTAAAGAAGGCAAGATGGTGAAATAAGTGTGTGAACAAGTGTTTTAATCAGCAAGAGTTAGATGAGTTCAGGAAGGTTGGTGTACTGGCTGTGGTCGAGAGAGACCTTATGGGCTCTTTTCCTGCTTTGGTGCTTTATCTGCTGTGTTGCTTGTCTAAAACAGCCATAAAGTTACTGATGTTTTTAAGCTTACTTTAGGCATGAGGAAAAATTTTCTATTTTATTTCCTCTGAAAGTTTCCTAGGGGAAAAAAATCAGCTTTTAACATTTGATAATTATGTCAACCTAAAACGTATAATTGTCAAAGAAAATGCAGTGATTGCTCTGTTGTTACTTGTATAATGGAGATCTTAAATAATAGCTTCCATGGTATCAGCATTCATTTTTCAATGGCTTCAGAAAGAGAAAAGGAAAAAGAAAAGTTTCATCAAAGTACTGTTGGACTTTTAATTCTTTCTCTTACTAAGTATTCTTAGGAAGGCCGGGTTTTTATTGTCTTCATTTACTTTTTTAAAAAATTTATTTAGTTAACAGGGTTAATTGCCAACCCTGTTATCAGATGCAATTGGAAGTGTGGATTAAATGAATTTCATTCCCTTTTTACCCTATAATATGAATTAGCTTCAAAATACTTCAAAAACTTACACAAATAATACATACTCAGTTTAGAAAAATTTAGAACAGAGGGAGGAAAAAATATTCAAATCACACATAACCCAGACATTTTGGTGTATAATTTGCCAACCATCTTTTCCAGGTGTCGTATAAATTTTAGTTATTTTTAGTTAGTTGTTCATGGCCTCAAGTTTCTCTTCAGAAAAAAAGCGCAGAACTGAACAAAAGTTAGTTGACTTTACTGTGTTGCTTAGCAGGAAACCAGTCTTAGTGTCCAGCTCTCTAACTTTGGAATTGTGAGATCTCTGAGGACAAAGAAGCAGACACAACTTCAAACTAAATCTGTCTACATTGAATTAGGTAAGGATCTCGGATTTTGTAAGTTAAGAATAATAGTTGCGGATTTTCTTGTCTCCCAGTCTTAACGAAAACTTTGGTCATAATTTGTACATGTGGCAGTGAGATTTGGGAAGCAAAAAAGAAAATGATTTTACTATCCCTATAAATAACGTAAAAGATGCAGTTCCCATCTGGAAAAACCTTACTTTATAAAGGGAGCAAAAGAAAGGATGTCTGGTTATAAGTATGTGTAAATGCGCTTAGGAAATATGGGGAGTTACAGCATCTGGAGGGATCCGGGATAAATTGTACTAGAGTAGGAAGCCTTTTTAGAAGAGCTGAACTCAGAATTCAGACATGTCTCTCTAATTGCCTTATCTTTTAGAATATATTTAGAATTAGAAAAGGTGGACTCCTTTGAGCTCCCAAGCTCACTACTGTATGTTTGCCATAGCACTTACTGGATTTTTTTGAAATTATCTGTATGTCTTTCTCCTCTCTCCCCCACCTTAAGATCATAAGTTCCTGGACAACAGGTGTTGTGTCATAAAAATATTGAAAATAATTGTAATAGCTAACATTTAGGAGCACTTACTATATATATTCCAGGCACCGTTGTGTTCTACTTGTATAACTCATTTAAGGTGTACAACAGACCTCTGGGGTTGTTACTATTTTATTATACTCATTTGGCAGATGAGGAAATTGATGCACAGAGAGGTTAAGAAATTTTGCCAAGGTAGTAAAGCTAGTAAGTAGCAGAGCCAAGATTCAAACCTAGGAAATCTGACTTCAGAACCAGTGCTTTTAACAACTTCTCTGTATTGCCTGACATAGCTATTGCTATGCCTGCCACATAGTGGGTGCTTCGTAAATATTTCTGGAATAAATGAGTATCTGTTTTGCAGCACGTTTGTTTTTTTGAGTTTAACCCTTTCAATAAAAAAACCTTTTACTGATTTATTTTTTGGGGGTATTTGGGGAATTTTTTTAAGGATCTGATTCTTCTGAAGATACAGTTAATAAAGCAAGTTATTACAGGTGAGTCAAAGAGAGCCTTTGTCTGTGAAGCTGATATCTTAAGCTATGTATTAAGGACTGGTCTCTCTAGTTTAGAATCAAGGCATTGTAAGAGACCTTAGAAATCCTCTAGTTTAATCCCATCATTTGAGAGCTGAGGAAATGCCTTCTTGTTTGTTTGCTTTGTTAGTAATATCCAAGGGAATTTAAGATAACAGGAGAACTCTGCACAGGCTCACTGACAGAAGATGGTTGTTCTCTAGTTTAGTTCCTCACATACCCTTGTATTGACACAGTGGTAATTGCGGCTGATGAAAATTTTGGAGGACTCCAATTTCAACTCTTCTCTTTCTTTGCTTCTTAATTCCACCTATCCTTCAGACTTTATCTGTATAAATTATACATTAATCTATAAGCAACCTCTAACTGGGTTGCCTGCCAGATTGCTTTCCTTAGAAATCACTGACCTTGTTTAAGATCTGTGATAGCTTATCTAAACTATGATGGTATCATTGCTAATCAGTTTTTGTTTGCAAATGCCTTTTTCCTAATCTCACAATTGGGATGAAGTTTTTTAGCTTAAAAAGAAGCCTAGAAGACATTGTAGCAAGCTGGTCTTTGCATTCTGTTCGGAAGTCTGTATGGCTTATCTCAAATGCCTTGTTTCCCCTAGTGCTCAAGTGCTCCCTTTGTTTATATATCTTTGCTCCTGCCTTCTCATTAAGATACACCTTTTTTTTTTTTTTGAGGTTTTAAGATTATTTTTTTGACTATATTTTGGCCGTCAGTTACGTTTTGGTTCTCATTTGCATGTCCATAAAGCACTGTTCTACACTGCTGCTCTGATTTTTGTGACTGTGTGTCCTCAGTCTTTGACTGTTTCATTTCAATTACAAGTTACTAAAGGAGAGAAGAAACTTCAAAGAATGAATCAGGTTGGTCGGTGTCTTAGTCATCTAGTGCTGCTATAACAGAAATACCACAAGTGGATGGCTTTAACAAAGAGAAGTTTATTCTCTCACAGTCTAGTAGGCTACAAGTCCGAATTCAGGGCATCAGCTCCAGGGGAATGCTTTCTCCATCAGCTCTGGAGGAAGGTCTGTGTCATCAGTCTTTCCTTGGTCTGGGAGCTTCTCTGTGCAGGAACCTCAGATCCAAAGGACACACACTGCCCCCAGCACTGCTTTCGTGGTGGTATGAGGTTCCCATGTGCCTCTGCTTGCTTCTCTCTTTTATATCTCAAAAGAGTTTGGCTTAAGACACTATCTAATCTTGTAGACCTCATCAGTATAACTGCTGCTAATCCATCTTATTACCTTATAGTGATAGAGTTCACAACACATAAGGAAATCACATCAGATTACAGAATGGTACACAATCATACAATACTGGGAATCATGAGCCAGGCAAGTTGACAGATATTTTGGGGGAACACAATTCAATCCATGACAGTCAGTTTACTGGAACTCTACCTGGGGGAGCTAAAATATTTGATCTTGTTCATATATCAATTCTTTAAGAATATAACTAGTCTTTCTCATTAGGCTTCTGTCTTTTCCCTATAGTGTGGTAGACCAAGAATTGTTACAAACTGCCCCTCAAGGAGCCAAGGCTGAAGCCAGTTTGGATCCTACAAAAAAAGGTAGTGGCAAATCTTCCCAACTTAACAGACAGTTAAGAGAGAATGGGTAGATGCAGTCCTATAATTAAGATTATTCTGAAGACCATTTGGAACATTTATAATTCACAACATCACTTGGCAGAGTTAGCAGATCGTTCTTTCTCAGATGTCATGGTACAGCCTGATATATTTTAGTGGTACTAGATTATAATAGTACTCTGTGTAACTGATTGTTGCCCTTTACTTTAATAGATGTGTATTTTATCTTTTGCCTACTGGTTTTTAAATATAGGGAATAATATGAGCCGGAAGATAGAACAGAGCACTGTGTGTCTAATACCCAAGAAGTCTGCTTTTAATTCACTCTTAGAGGTTAGGGAAGTAAGAGGTGTGGTTTATGAGTAGCGAATATTCTTTCTTTTTTTATTGTGCTTTAAGTGAAAGTTTACAATTCAAGTCAGTTTCTCACAGAAAAATTTATACACACATTGCTGTGACCCTAGTTGCTCTCCCTATACTATGACAGCACACTCTTCCTTTCTACTTCGGATTTCCCATGTCCATTCAACCAGCTCATGACCCTCTCTGCCTTCTCATCTCACCTCCAACAGGAGCTGCCCATTTAGTCTCATGTATCTACTTAAGCTGAGAAGCACACTCCTCACAAGTATCACTTTATGTCCCATAGTCCAGTCTAATCTTTGTCTGAAGAGTTGGCCTTGGGAATGGTTTCAACTCTGGGCCAACAGAGAGTCTGGGGGCAATATCTTCCGTGATCCCGCCAATCTATGAGTAGGGAATATTCTGAAATTAAGATTTTAATTATCTTAAATGGAAATAATGAGAGCCTAGCTAAATAAGAATTAAATAAAGGGGCATGGACTGCATCTTCAGTATACTTGGTAGTTTATGAGTTTAGTGTCTCTAAAAATAGCCATTGCTTGATTTCCACCCCTAAGTTGTATTAAGTATTTATTTTTTAGGCTAATTCAGTTTTTAAGTATCTTGTTATTTTTGTATATTTTCAGCTGCTTGTGAGTTTTCTGAGAAGGATATAACAAACCTTGAATATCGTCAATCCAGTAATAAAGATTTGAATACCATTAAGAAGCATGCAACTGAGAGGCATCCAGAAAAATATCAGGGGATTTCTGTTTCAAACTTGAATGTGGAGCCATGTGGCACAAATACTCATGCCAGCTCATTACAGCATGAGAATAGCAGTTTATTACTCACTAAAGACAGAATGAATGTAGAAAAGGCTGAATTCTGTCATAAAAGCAAACAGCCTGGCTTAGCAAGGAGCCAGCAGAGCAGATGGGCTGAAAGTAAGGAAACATGTAATGATAGGCAGACTCCTAGCACAGAGAAAAAGGTAGATATGAATGCTAATCCATTGTATGAGAGAAAAGAAGTGAATAAGCAGAAACCTCCATGCTCCGAGAGTGTTAGAGATACACAGGATATTCCTTGGCTAACACTGAATAGTAGCATTCAGAAAGTTAATGAGTGGTTTTTCAGAAGTGATGGCCTGGATGACTTGCATGATAAGGGGTCTGAGTCAAATGCAGAAGTAGCTGGGGCTTTAGAAGTTCCAGAAGAAGTACATGGATATTCTAGTTCTTCAGAGAAAATAGACTTAATGGCTAGTGATCCTCATAGTGCTTTAATATGTGAAAGTGAAAGAGTCCTCTTCAAACCAGCAGAAAGTAACATTGAAGATAAAATATTTGGAAAAACCTATCGGAGGAAGGCAATTCTCCCTCATTTGAGCCATGTAACTGAAGATCTAATTATAGGAGCTGTTGCTACAGAACCTCAGATAGCACAAGAACGTCCTCTTACAAATAAATTAAAGCGTAAAAGGAGAACATCAGGCCTTCATCCTGAGGATTTCATCAAGAAAGTAGATTTGGCAGTTGTTCAAAAGACTCCTGAAAAGATAAATCAAGAAACTGACCAAGTGGAGCAGAATGGTCAAGTGATGAATATTGCTAATGGTGGTCATGGAAATGAAACAAAAGATGATTATGTTCAGAAAGAGAAGAATGCTAACCCAACAGAATCACTGACAAAGGAATCTGCTTTCAGAACTAAAGCTGAACCTATAAGCAGCAGTATAAGCAATATGGAACTAGAATTAAATATGCATAATTCAAAAGCACCGAAGAAGAACAGGCTGAGGAGGAGGTCCTCTACCAGGCATATTCAAGCACTTGAACTAGTAGTCAATAGAAATCCAAGTCCACCTACTCATACTGAACTACAAATTGATAGTTGGTCTAGCAGTGAAGAGATAAAGAAAAGTTCTGAGCAAAAGCCAGTCAGACACAACAGAAACCTTCAACTCATGAAAAACCAAGAAACCACAACTGGAGCCAAGAAAAGTAACAAGCCAAAGGAACAAATAAGTAAAAGACATGCCAGTGACGCTTACCCAGAACTAAATTTAACAAGCACAACTGGCTTAATTACTAACTGTTCAAGTTCTCATAATTATCAAGAATTTAATCCTAGCCTTCAGGGAGAAGAAATAGAAGAAAATCTGGGAACAATTCAAGTGTCTAATAGAACCAGAGACCCCGAGGATCTAGTGTTAAATGGAGGAAGAGGTTTGCAAACTGAAATATCTGTTGAGAGTACCAGTATCTCAGTGATACCTGATACTGACTATGGCAGTCAGAACAGCATCTCATTACTGGAAGCTGACACCCTCAGGAAGGCAAAAACAGCACCAAATCAATGTGCAAGTCAGTGTGCAGCAATTGAAAACCCCAATGAACTTATCCATGGTTGTCCTAAAGATACTAGAAATGACACAGAGGATTTTAAGGATCTGTTGAGATGTGAAGTTAACCACATTCAGGAGACGTGCGTAGAAATGGAAGACAGTGAACTTGATACTCAGTATTTACAGAGTACATTCAAGGTTTCAAAGCGTCAGTCATTTGCTCTGTTTTCAAATCCAGAAAAGGAATGTGCAACAATTTGTGCCCACTCCAAGTCCTTAAGGAAACAAAGTCCAAAAGTCACTCCTGAGTATGGAGAAGAAGAAGAAAATCAAGGGAACAAAGAGTCTAAAATCAAGCATGAGCAGGCAGTTCATACGACTGCGGGCTATCCTGAGGATTGTCAGAAAGAGAAGAAGCCAAGTGATTATACCAAAAGTAGCATCAAAGGAGTCTCTAGGCTTTGTCAGTCATCTCAGTTCAGAGGCAGTGAATCCCAACACATTACTGCAGGTGAACATGGAATTTCACAAAATCCAGATCAAATGCCATTGCTTTCTCCCATCAGGGCATCTGTTAAAAGTAAGAAAAACTTGTCAGAAGAAAGGTTTGAGGAACATACAATATCACTTGAAAGAGCAGTAGGAAATGAGAGCATCGTTCAAAGTACAGTGAGCACAGTTAGCCAAAATGACATTAAGGAAAGTGCTTCTAAAGAAGCCAGCTCAAGCAGTATTAATGAAGTAGGTTCTAGTGGCGAAAACATTCGAGCAGAGCTAGGTAGGAACAGAGGACCTAAATTAAATGCTGTGCTCAGATTAGGTCTTATGCAACCTGAAGTCTATAAACAAAGTCTTCCTGTAAGTAACTGTAAACGTCCTGAAATAAAAAGGCAAGGAGAAAATGAAGGAGTAGTTCAGGATGTTAATATGGATTTCTCTCCATGTCTAATTTCAGATAACCTAGAACAACCTATGGGAAGTAGTCGTGCTTCTCAGATTTGTTCTGAGACTCCTGATGACCTGTTAGATGATGATGAAATAAAGGAAAATATCAGCTTTGCTGAAAGTGGCATTAAGGAAAGATCTGCTGTTTTTAGTAAAGACCAGAGAAGAGAGTTCAGAAGGAACCCAAGCCCTTTATCCCATTCAGGTTTGGCTCAGGGTCACCTAAGAGGGGCCAGGGAATTAGAGTCCTCAGACGAGAACATATCTAGTGAGGATGAAGAGCTTCCTTGCTTCCAACACATAGTATTTGGTAAAGTAACCAGTATGCCTTCTCAGTCTACCAGACATAGTGCTGATGCCACAGAGTGTCTATCTAAGAACACAGAAGAGAACCTAGGATCAGTGCAGAATAGCATAAATGAGTGCAGTAACCAGGTAACATCGGCAAAGGCTTCCCAGGAATATCACCTTAGTGAGGAAGTGAGATGTTCTAGTAGCTTATTTTCTTCACAGTGCAGTGCAGTGGAAGACTTGACTACAAATACAAACACTCAGGATCCTTTCTTGATGTTTGGTACTCCTTCCAAACAAGTGAGGCATCAGTCTGAAAACCAAGAAGTTGTTCTGAGTGACAACGAATTAGTTTCAGATGATTACAAAAGGGAACCTGGCCTGGAGGAGGAGGATCACCAAGATGACCAGAGCATGGATTCAAACTTAGGTATTGGAACCACATTTTTGTGTTTGCCCCAGTCAGTTTTCTATAAATGAACTAAATGCGTGTGCCCTTTGGGGAACACATTTTATGGATTTCCAAGTACAGTTAAAGTAACTAACTGCTTCTTAAACTTTAAAATCTGTTTCTCCTAAGGTAGTTTTCCTTAAAAGTCAAGTCTTTCACTCAGTTCCAAGGTCTTCTCTGAATGAGATTTAATGCCCTAATTGTTGGTGGACTTGCTTCTGGTCGTCACTGTTATGATTTCTAAGAGGAAATCCAGGTGTCCCAGAGCAAGGACTATAATCATTTTGTGTGATGAAAAAGTGAAATATGACCTTCTGCCAGTAGGAAGAAACAGATTCAGCAAGCTGCAGTGTTTACTGTTTGTTTTTTCGTCTGAATCTCTATTTTTATTATCCTTTAAGGTGAAGTAGCATCCAGGTATGAGAGTGAATCAGGCCTCTCTGAAGTCGGTTCAGGACCATCCTCTCAGAGTGATATTCTAACCACTCAGGTAATAAGTGTGTGTGGATATATGCGTGTGATGTCCTTTGCATTGAGTTGTATGCATCCTACGTTCTTAAGTTTGCTTGTATTATGCCTTAGGATTAATGGCCTCATGGTGATATTTGGTGCCTTGTCTCAAATTAGATTGAAAGCACCTTGATGGAGTTCATTCTGTCTTTTAGTTCATGCATACTAAAAGTGAACACACACATACACCATCTAGCCTATTGCTGGACACTAAACACTGAATTTAATGAATAAGCTAAACCTTCAAAACCCATTTGCCCTATAACAAAAACATACGTGAAAGCACTGTCGTATCAGAGAGGGGGCACATCTTTTTTCTCGGTACCAAATTGGAGCCTGCAGGGCTCACTTCCTGTTACAGACTGTATAGCATTTCACTGTTTCACGGATTTTCCTTTTTGTTTCTTCTTTTTTATTTTACTAGTTGTTCTTTAGCACCTGTACGTCAATCTTTTTCCTTTAAAAAAGGAAGTATACAGTTGTACTTCTCGTACTTGGTGATCAAGGCCAATAGTTCGGTTACTTACTAAAGGAACAGCTTTATCATATCTACAACACTAGTTAATGTGAATGTTTCAGTACTCAAGGCAGAATAATTCTAGAAAAAACATTCTCCATCACAACATTTAAAAATTAATGTCTTCCTCACAGAACCTGGTTCTGTATCTTAAATTTTTATTTTATAGGAGTGGTACCAAAATTTTCAAAGTTGTTACTCAGAAATTCAGGGTCATCTCAACGTATATTTTTTCACGTATTCGTCTCCCATTGATAACAACTTCTTAGGTATCTCATCATTATCTTTGTATTCCTAGCACAGGGTCCTATGCAGAGTAGGCACACGGTGACTGCTGGTGATAATATTGGTGAAAGTCTGTGCCTGGCTGTGTGATCCTAGGCAATCTGCTTACCTCCTCTGACTGTAATATCCACATTCTTAAAATGAAGATATCTAGACCCCTTGAATCATGCTACCCTGGCTTTTTTTTTTTTTTCTCACCTGAACCTTAAATATACTTTTAGCTGCCAGCAAGTGAATGACATTTTTTCCTCAACTTCCTGAAGTACCAGATTAGATGAAACTGAGAAAACCCTGATATTCTTGTAAAGTATCCTGATGTTCTTATAAAGTTACACATGTGCCTCATAGAAAAAGACAGATGAACAGAAATCATCCAAAGGGGATGGTTCGATAAATTTTAGCATATCTATACAATGGAGTAGTGTACTCTCATTTAAAAAATTGAAGCTGCCAAAAGGAATAATTTCCAAGATAGAGCATTAAGTGGAAAGCAAGATGCAGAATAATGTGTAGGATATATTACTGTGGTGGTGATGGGAGAATACATATGTATATGTTTGTGTATGCACAGTGTATCTCTGGAAGGATACACAAAAGGCAGGTAACGTGTAGTTGCCTCCAGGTAGGAAACTAAATGGCTGTGAGAAGGGGAAGGAGGAAACTTACTTTTCTCTGGATATCCTTTTGTGCCTTGAATTTTATGCCATGTGCTTATATTATTAAAAAATTAAATTTTACAAGTCATCCAGAAATATTTACTGTAACTTATTTGTACATATCCTTCAAGTTTTCTTCCTGTGTGTGCATAAGGGTGTGTGTGTGTATACCTTATCTTTTAAATTTTTTCAGATAATACTTTACATACTTACACTGTAACCTAGTTTTCACTCTATCATTAATTTTCTTCAGTAGCTTTATTTTTTTTTTAATTATTTTTATTTTTATTATTTTTATTGTAGATTAAATGAAGTTTACATTTCAAGTTAGTCTCCCATACACAAATTTATACATATATTGTTGTGTGACCCTAATTGCTGTCCCCATACTGTGACAGCACACTCCTGCTTTCCACCCCCAATTCCCCATGTCCATTCAACCAGCTCTTAATCCTCTCTGCCTTCCCATCCCACCTCCAGATAGAAGCCACCCATTTAGTCTCCTGTATCTACTTGAGCTAAGAAGCACACTCCTCACAAGTATCACTTTATGTCCCACAGTCCAATCTCTGTCTGAAGAGTTAGCCTCGGAAATTGTTTTAGTTCTGGGCTGATAGAGAATCCAGGGGCCATGCTTTCCAGGGTTCCTCCAGTCTTTGTCAGACCATTAAGTCTGGTCTTCTTACTAGAATTTGAGTTCTGTACCCCACCTTTCTCCTGCTCCATCCGGGACTCTCTGTTGTGTTCCCTGTCAGGGCAGTCATTGGTGGTAGCTGGGCACCATCTAGTTCTTCTGGTCTCAGGCTGATAAAGTCTCTGGTTTATGTGGCCATTTCTGTCTCTTTGGCTAATGCTTTCCTTGTGTCTTTGGTGTTCTTCATTCACCTTTACTCCAGGTGGTTGGGACCAATTGATGCATCTTAGATGACTGCTTGCAAGCTTTTAAGACCCCAGATGCAGTGGCTTTATTTTTAATTACAACATAGCATTCTGTTCTTTGGATATATCATGATACATTTGATCTATTGCTGAATGTTGGGAGTTTCAGGGTAGGAGGCCCCGTTTACTATTATACAGCACTGTGGTAGGCGTTCTGATAGATAAATATTTGTCCACATCTCTGATAATTTCTGTAGTATAAATTCCTAGGACTAGAATTTTTGGTCTTTGATACACATTGTTGAATTGTTCTTTAGAAAGATTGAACCAGTCCTGGTGGTATTTGATAGTTCCCATTTCCCTGTACTTTGCCAACACTGGGTGGTATCCTGTACTAAAATCTTCTAAATCTTGACATTGCTATGAGGACTGTAGATAGAGAGGGATTGTCTTCTACTGCCCATTCTCCATGCAGAATAAATCCCTCTAGACCTGAAGCCTGTTGGCGTAGGGAGGAGACCTTTGAGATGACTGCCGTTCTGTACCTGAGTTGTCACCAGGATTCTCTGCTTCTGCAGGATTACTATGGTGACTGTTGTTGTTAGGTGCCGTCAAGTCCATTCCGGCTCATAGCGACGCTATGCACAACAGAATGAAACACTAGGTTGATGAAAGGACTAGGAGGCCTTTTCTCTGTTTGCAATTCCTGTGATTCTTTCTGGATGTGGATTTGGGGCTCTGTCAATATGCCTTTCACCCAGTTTTGCCCCTCATAGTTTAAAGTTTTAGGTTCCAGTTTCTAATTCCATCTGCCTTAGCCAGACTGCATTGTATTTGACATTAAATAAACTACCTTCTTGGTTTTTGTATCCCTGATCTTTTCCCAGAGATATGACTATTTGTTCAAGATTCTTTTTGCAAAGCATTTTTTAATCAAACATCTACTCAAAACAGAGCTAAAGTCAGATTTCAGGCTAACCAAATCTGGAGTAGCAGACAGGTAAAATGATTAAGATGAGATCTTTCCTGGAGATTTCTCTGTTTATTACAGAACTGAGGAAAAGTATGTAGGAGATAGAGAATTCTTAATTTGATATCATTAGTGTCTATTTTTAACCAAAGACTAGTAAGCTTTAACTATACTCATTCATTAATTCTTTTCTGCATTAAGTATTTGCTGAATACTTACTATCTGCTAGGCATTGGGGACACAAATGTGATTAAGAGAAAATTCCTTCCATCAATGAGGTCTTGTATCCCACTTCCGTATACTAACATGTTAGTAGTATAAACGTGTGAAAAATGGTGCAGAGGTGTCCGACCTCCTCGTCTCGCTTCACAAGGGGAGAGAATTACCGCCATCATCAGCCCAAAGCTGATTCCTATGAGGTGGAAGTCTGACATACCTCCTCTCTCTAACCTTTTTTACCAATTCTGACACCAGCTGTCCCTCCCACGGCACTCTCTACTTCTTTGCTCTATTTGATAATTTGTTGCACTGGCCACACAGAACTCAAGAGACTGTGCTCACAGTTATCAAGTTTATTAAGGAACAGGTTACAATTCAGGATCAGGAACAACTCAGAAAACAGTTCTTCAATCAGGACAACTTCTCAGTCATGCCTGCAGGCAGACCTCTCTTTGGCTCTTTGCCTCTCGGCCTGGCCTTTGCCCTGCTTGGGCAAGTGTTACAAAGCTTTCTAGCTCCTCCAATAAGTGCCTGGAGATACCCCGTTCTGCCAGTAAGCCTCAGCCTGAAGGCACTCAGCTCTCTCACTCCATGGGTTGCTGCACCCACTGTAGCCACCTTACTCTATGGGCTGGGAAGCCCAGTGTGCTGTCTTGTGAAGAATACCTGGTTCTGCTGCTGCCATTCTCTGCCACACTTGCTGTCACTGTTCACTGTCTCATGCCTTCTCCGGTGTTATAGCTCTCTTTGTCTCCTAGGTCTAGGACGTTCTCAGTGCAGGGACCCTGGGTCCAAAGGACACACTCCACTCCTGGCTTTTCTTTCTTGATGATAGTGAGGTACCCCCTCTGCTCTGGGATTGGCTCTCTTTTTAAGCCTAGCAGTATGGCAAAACTGGCCAGTCCGCTTGCTAGGGTTCCATACACCTTATTTGTACAGGCCCACCTCCCCCAAAAGAGTTCCATGCACCTTATTTGCATTGTTAGCAAGCTGTCCAATCCCCTTCGTGGGCCACAGGCACCTTATTTACATAGTCCTACCCAATCATTGTGTGGCAGTTACAAGACCATGCATGGCTAAAAGAGCCATATTAAGTAATTCACTGCACCATAAGAAGAAATAGTGAGAGATCATCTACTCTTGAAAGTAGAAGTTTTATTGGTGGGGATTTCTGAAAGAGATATTTGAGCTGGGCCTTGAAAGATGAGAATTTTTCCAAGGGGAAAGAGAAAGGAGGCAGCAGTTGAAACAAAGGCACAGAGGCGTGGAATGTCCAGGAAGCACAAAGTTGTCCTGTGTGGCTGGAAAGCAGAACATATGGGTAGTGTTGGGGGAGAAATAAGAGATAAGACCAGGGTGTAAAGGACCTTTTGAATCTATGCTAAGGAATTTGGACGTTATCCTGAGGGTAATGGTGACTAACAGTTACATAGTGTTCAGAAAGTATTCATTTGTCTGAGCAGCAGTGTGCCACTAAAGTCCTTATGAAAGAAAGAGACATGATAAACAGGGCTCTTAGAGAGCTTCTGTAGCAATGTTAGCTGTATTAAAAGTAAAGATCAGAGCAGCATAGTGGGAATAGAAAAGAGAAGTAGGGGCTAATTCAAGAAATACTTCAGAATTAGAATCAAAGAGAACTTTGTACCCAGTTTGGTTTTGCTCTCTAAATGTAGTTGGCCAATTGCCTGCGGGGAAATTTGTGTAAGTTTTAAAGTATTTCCTTTGGGAAAACCCAAGGGAAAGTTATATAGCTGTCATTCTCCCATTACTATTTTTTCTGATTTTCTAACCTGTTTAATGGGCACATAGAGGTTAGATGATCTTGACAGTAGTGACTAATACAGCTTCTGAAGCATTGATCAGATAGATGTCTGTGTGGTTTCATTCCCAGTTTACTGAGGCAAGACCTTGATCAGTGGTGTAACTACTCACAAGCACCACGTGGTGGCAATGGCGTTGCTGCAGAAATTGGTAGCAAAGCAGTCTCGGGGAAGCAGTGGAAACCCTTGTGAAACTAGGAATACATTTTCTGATTATCAAAACCTCCTGAAACTGCATTCAGTGTAGCAAGAGAAAGAAGATGGCTTTTTTTTTTTTTTTTTTTTTTTTTTTTTTTTTTTTTTTTTTGGTAGAGGGCAAAGTCATTTTCAAGGATAAGAAGAAGAAGAAATGAACGATAAAGCGATCTGTGTTTCCCCCAGTTTTGCTGTAGTCATTGGTGTTCCTCATAAAAGTGAAGAAATGTACATTTAAAGTTCTTTACTCATCTAAATTATTTGCTTATCAAAAACCTTAGACTAAGCAGATTTTTTCTTGAAATGGCCCAATAACTTTCAGAAGCCCCATAAGCAAGAAGAACCTGCTATCTTGAACTGAAAACAACTGTCCCTACAGGCTTTCTTAGGGCTCCTTCTGTTGGATCTTTCACTCTGGTAGGTCTTTCTCTGTAGTGCTCTCTAGTTACCCTGTCCTCATCTAGAATGTCAGCACCATGAAGGCTGTATCACCAGCAGCAGGACAGTGCCTGGCACATAATAGATTGTCAATAGTCATCAAATGAAAAAGCAGATAGATTAATGAATTAACTTTTTTTTTCTTTCCTGTTAGAAACTAAAGGTTCAAAGAACCCCAGAAAAGGAAAAGTCCTCACAATTCAGTTAGAGCCTCTAGGCAGTATTACTGATAGTATTTCTCTAAAATGCCTTAAGAAGAAGGCTTTTTCTGATATTTCATCAGCCTAAAAGCTAGCCATTTTTATATGAACTAACCTTAACTTCTTATGAGTCTCATAATACCAAGTTTTTGAAACACAGCCTATATAAAATGTTAACAGAATCATGTTTTTTTATGTAATTTATTTTTTTGTTGTTGTTGAGAATAGACACAGCAGAATATAAACTAATTCAACAGTTTCTACAAGTACAATTTAGTGACATTGATTACATTCTTCAAGTTGTACAACCATTCTCACCCTTCTTTTCTGAGTTGTTCTTTCCCCATTAACAAACTCACTGCCCCCTATGGTTCCTGTCTAATTTTTCAAGTTGCTGTTGTCAATTTGAGCCGATGTACATAGATCTTAAAAGCACATAATGCTCAAGGCAGACATTTTTTACTAGTTCAGCTAAACTGTTGTTTGGTTTTAAGAAGATTTCAGGGGATATTTTTGGTTTAGGTTTAAAGATTGTCTCAGGGCAATAGTTTTGGGGGTTCATCCAACCTTCATGGCTGCAGGAAGTCTGGAGTCCATGAGAATTTGAAATTCTGTTCTGCATTTTACCCCTTCTGATGAGACTTCTTCTACAGAATCTTTGATCAAAATGTTCAGTAGTGGTAGCCAGGCCCTATCTAGTTCTTCTGGTCCTCATGACAAAGGAGGCAGTTGTTCATGGAGGCAATTAGCCACATATTCTCTTTCCTCCTACTATTCCTGACTCTCCTTCCTCTGTTGCTCCAAGCTAATAGAGACCAGTTGTGTCCTGGATGGCCAGCTTGCAAGCTTTTAAGATCCCAGGCACTGTGCAACAAACTAGGAGGTAGAGCAGAAGCACTAAACATTATTAGGCCAGTGAACTGGCGTGTCCCATGAAACCACAACCCCAAACCTCCAAAGCAAGGAGCATTCCATGAGGTGTTTGATTGTACATAAGCAGCCTCAGCAGCTAGTTTTTTTTTTTTTGTTGTTGTTGTTGTTGTTTGTCTTGTTATATATATATCTATCACACAACTTTTGCCAATTCAACTTTTTACAGGTTTACAACTTATTTATTGCAATTACATTAATCAGCTGTGCAGCCCTACCTTTATCGGTGTGATTTTTCTATCACCGGAAACTGAAACTCAGTATTCCATAAGCAATAATCTCTCTTTACCCTTCCCTCCCGCCCCTGGTAACCACTAATAAACGTTGGTCTCTATATTTTTGCCTGATCTTATCAGTTTATATAAGTGAGGTCATACAATATATGTCCTTTTGTGATTGACTTATTTCTTTCAGCATAATGTCTTCAAGCTACATCCATATTGTAGCATGGATCAAGGCTTCATTTTTCTTACTGACTGAGTAGTGTTCCATTGTATATATACCGCATTTTGTTTGTCTGTTCATTTGTTGATGGGCATTTAGGTTGTTTCCACATTTTGGCTATTGTGAATAGTGCTGCAGTGAACATTGCTGTACAAGTGTCTGTTTGAGTCTCTGTTTTCAAGTCTTTTGAGTATATACCTAGGAGTGGAATTGCTGGGTCATGTTAGTTAAAAACCAAAACCAAACTCATTGCTGTGGAGTCAATTCAGACTCATAGCGACCCTCTAGGAGAGAGTAGAACTGCCCCAGTGGGGCTTGCAAGGCTATAAATCTTTATGGAAGCAGAATGCCACATCTTTATCCCATAGAGCGGCTGGTGGGTTCAAACCACCAAGCTTTCGGTTAGCAGATGAGCACTTAACCACTGCACCACCAGGGCTCCTTCTATGCTAGTTAGAATCATGCTATTTTAAAATATCAAGTGTTTAAGTACATTATTTTTTCACTCCCTGGCTTTAAAAGAAAATAACCAACTTCAAAAGGCCATCACAATAAAGCAAGTCTATTTTTGAGATTTTTGAGGATTTTTTCTCCCCTTTTAATATCATTCTGAAATAATTTCATGGGCATTAATTGCATGAATATGGTTGGATTAAAAGGCGTTCAGCCAGAACTCGTAATTCTATACTAGATGATTTCAATTCCCATCCTAAAATTAATTACTGTGACATATTTTCGCTTTCTGGCAAGTTTCTCAAAGAATATAACTTTCTTGGTGTCATTTCTTGTGTTTGCAGCAGAGGGATACCATGCAAGATAACCTGATAAAGCTCCAGCAGGAAATGGCCGAACTGGAGGCTGTGTTAGAGCAGCATGGGAGCCAGCCTGCCAGCAGCTCCCCTTCCCTTCTAGCAGGCTCTCGTGCCCCTGAGGACCTGCTAAATCTGGAACAGAACACATCAGAAAAAGGTGATTTGTAATATTGGCCAAGGTCTGTTATCTTAAACAAAATTCTTCCCCTCCCTAAGCCTTTATTACCTTTTGAAAAATAAGGATCTAGCTCCAACATTTTATGATCCTCGCTCAGCACATATTTACCGAGTTACTCGGTGGGTAATTTTAGAACATTGGTTCTAGTCCCTGCCCACAACTAATTTAACATTCAGAGAAGACCCATGGTAGTCATTCTGTGTCATTGTCTGACTGAGCACCTGTAATGAGGTGATGCTATGGGGAGCTCAGGAGACAGACACTATGGTCTTTGCTGTTAGGCAACTGAGTGTAATGGGGGAGATTGGGAATAGGTAACCCCATAATTTCAGAAAACTTACGGAAAAACACTTAGACATACACCTTATAACACTGATGTCAGATCAGAATAACTGTGTTCAATGTGCTTTCCGAGTTATAGGCAGAGATGTCCTATACTTCAGGAGCTGCAGTTTGATCCACAGAAAGTCCAGCTGTGTGTCAGAGTCGGATGTGTTATAACAATGTTATAGTTATCAACAAGGCCAGATGGACCTCTGAGGCGGCGGGGTGGGTTGAAGTAACCAGGCAGGTAAGACTGATCAGAGTTGACTTCCTGTAGGAAGTGAGCACTGAACCAAGGAATAATGTGCTCCTGTATTAACAGAAAACACATTGGCAAAAACGAAGGAAAGTGAGATGAACATATGAATTTTTAATTGGAAAGAATCTTATAAAAGCACACCAGGCAGGTTTTTTATAGGAGCAAACAAGTAGAAAAGAGGCTAGACACAGGCATGGGGTCCACAGGAGGAGCTTGGTGCCTTAGAAGCAGGCGGGGGTGGTGAGCCCTCCCAAAGTGTTCTTTGCTGCTATCTCAGTGAGGCCTACCCAGGTGACTTAGTACTAAAGTTCCTTCTCTATCATTCCCTTCCCCAGTCTTACTGGGGGCTCTTAGGGCCTTCTTTTGAGTCTTTCGAAGAACGCAAGTCTGTTGATAATTCAGAATAGTGGCCTTGGTCCCTGACTGTGTCTTGCATTATTTTTATGTTCAGGAAGAAACAGTACCTCATGCAGGAGAAGCTAGAATTCTGTGGCCATGGCGGTGGTTCAAAATGTATTTCCTTAAATGCTGTCTCTGTAGCTATATCTTCATTTAGTTCATCTCACAGATCATAAAGCCCAAAGTCCCACCCCCAGAACAGTTCGCTTCTTTGGGTTGCTTTCACTGTCTTCAGTCTAAAAGCAGACGAAACTTTTGAGTCTAATGTGCAAAATATAAAATGTTATTGTCTGACTTTGAATGTATGTGTAAATCTACCTGGTCTTTGGTGTGTGTGTGTGTTTATTTTTTTTCTGAAGAGCTGTAAATAAAATGTTTCTTTGTGGCTTCATTTCGCAAATGTTTTGAGCATCAGCTTAATACTAACTCAGGTTTTGAGGCTTTTCCCCAGTTAAAGTTCGTGTGAGTGACTGAAACTCAACCAAACGTCTTAATCCTAGCAGAAAGTATCGTTTGCCCTCAGCTGTACTCGTGACTTCTATTTTTTCAGTAAACTTTTTATGTTGGAATAATTTCAGGTTTACAGAAAGGTTGCAATGACTGTACAGGCAGTTCCCATACCGTCCCCTCACCTAGCTTCAGTCTCCTCTGATATTATCATCTTACGTTACCATGGTAACGTTTGTCAAAACCAAAAATCCAACACTGGTACATTACTGTTAACGAAACTCTAGACTTTATTTTGATTTTACCAGTTTTTATTTTTTAGGATCCAGTGTTCTTCAAGATAACAAAAACCGCTTTTCTAGGGTCTTCATATCAAATGCTCTGCCCTCAGCAAAGATCTGTCCTACTGTTTGTCTAAGGGTCATTCCCAAGCTTGCGTAGTATTTTGGTGCAAATGTGTATACTTACGCATTATAAATTGTGTACTTCCCTCTGCAGTTACAACTATTTCATATCAGACACTTTGTGGTTTTGGGCTTTTTTCCTCTTCTGGATTTCCTGTCATTCATAAAGCAAATATTAGCATGGGTGAGATAATAGCCTGTTACCATGGAAGTGATTTTTCGGACTCATCTGAGCTTTTCTGTCCTACAGTACACCTGGAGGTGCTTGTTAGAAATTCCTAGGCTCCTCCCCTGGGAATTCTGAATCATTTGGGGTGGGGTGGGGTGGGTTATATACTTCTTAAACCTGAATTTTATTATGGGTTCTATATTTTACATTTCACCATTTCTTAATATTTCTTTCCTTCCTCCCCAATTTTTTTTCCTTGATTTTTCCTGGTACTTAACACAGTGCTTAGCACTTGGTACCCAAAAACAAACCTATTGCCATCAGGTCAGTTCCGACTCATAGAGACCCTATAGGATAGAGAACTGCCCCATAGGGTTTCCAAGGTTGTAAATCTTTATGGAAGCAGACTGCTACATCTTTCTCCCGAGGAGCAGCTAATAGGTTGGAACCGCCGAACTTTTGGTTAGCAGCCGACCACTTAGCCACTGTGCCACCAAGGATTCTTTAGCACAGTTGTTGTTATTTTCGACCCTGTGTGCAACAGAACAAAACACTGCCCCGTCCTGCGCCATCCTCACGATCATTATGCTTAAGCCCTTGTTGCAGCCACTGTGTCAGTCCATCTCGTTGAGGGTCTTCCTCTTTTTCACTGACCCTCTACTTTACCAAGCACGAGGTCCTTCTCCAGGGACTGGTCCCTCCTGATAACATGTCCAAAGTACATGAGATGAAGTCTCGCCATCCTTGCTTCTAAGGAGCATTCTGGCTGTACTTCTTGCAATACAGATTTGTTCGTTCTTTGGCAGTCCATGGTATGTATATTCAGTATTCCTTGCCAACACCATAATTCAAAGACGTCAATTCTTCGATCTTCCTTATTCATTGCCCAGCTTTCGCATGCATATGAGGCAATTGAAAACACTTTGGCTTGGGTCAGGCTATCCTTAGTCCTTAAAGTGACATCTTTGCTTTTTAACACTTTAAAGAGGTCTTTTGCAACAGATTTGCTCAATGCAGTGTGTCCTTTGATTTCTTGACTGCTGCTTCCATGGGTGTTGATTGTGGATCCAGGTAAAATGAAATCCTCGACAACTTCAATCTTTTCTCCATAGGCAGTTTAAATTTATTAAATGTTTGTTTTGGCCTATATTCTCTACCCAGGAAGAATATGACATGTTAAGATCCAAAAATGAAGGAAAGGATTAAGAGGGACTGCAGTACTGTTCTGATATTGGGCCAGCTGTTCAGAGAATGAAATAAGGACTAGGAAAAAGAACAGAAAAGTTTTGTTCTGTGTTTTTTTGGTGCTGTTGAGTTATTGACTCCTAATTCAAGTTAGCTTTTTCACTTTGTAGCTTGAAGCCCACTGTAATGAAAAGAAGATTTCATATGCTAAATGTTCAGGTGAATAACTTTTTAATAGCTATGTTTGTGTCTGAGGCTTGTTCCCCTCTTTCAAAAAAAAATTTTTTTTTTTTAAACCCTTTCCAGTGGTTAATTCTACTTAGTGTGGCACCTTGGGAGGCTGCACATTACCCTTTGTCAATTATATTTTGGAGGAAGTGATTCCTGTATTTAGATAGCCTTGCATACCCTGCTTACTTTTAGCAGCTGGTAGCTCCAAGCAAAGTTCCCCTTGTGTTCCTAGAAACTCACAGGTCCTGAAAAGACAAGCATTAAAGAAACTATAAATAATTAACTTGAGGCTACCTAGTATCTTTAAGGAAACCCCGGTGGCGGCGTAGTGGTCAAGAGCTACGGCTGCTAATCAAAAGGTCAGAAGTTCAAGTCCACCAGGTGCTCCTTGGAAACTCTATGGGGCAGTTCTATTTTTTTTTTTATTTTCCCATTTAACTATTTCACATGTTCAAGGACATGTCTTTTTTTGTTTTGTTTTAATTGTATTAAGTGAAAGTTTACAATTTAAATTAGTCTCTCATACAAAAATTTATACATACAGTGTTTTATGTGACCCTAGTTGCTCTCTCTGTACTGTGACAGCACGCTCCTCCTTTCCACCCGGATTTCCCATGTCCATTCAACCAGCGCCTGACCCTCTGCCTTCTCACCTCACCTCCAGACAGGAGCTGCCCATTTTGTCTCATGTATCTACTTGAGCTAAGGAGCACACTCTTCACGAGTATCATTGTATGTCCCATAGTCCAGTCTAATCTTTGTCTGAAGAGTTGGCCTCAAGAATGATTTTGGTTTTGAGCTAACAGAGTCCAGGGGCCATGTTTTCTGGGGTCCCTCCAGTCTCAGTCAAAGCATTAAGTCTGGTCTTTCTACTAGAATTTGAATTCTGCACCCTACTTTTCTCCTGCTCCATCAAGGACTCTTTGTTGTGTTCCCTGTCAAGGCGGTCATTGGTGGTAGCCAGGCACCATCTAGTTCTTCCGGTCTCAGTCTGATGAAGTCTTTGGTTTATGTGGCCCTTTCTGTCTCTGGGGCAGTTCTGTTCTGTCCTATAGGGTCGGAATCGACTCAACAGCAATGGTTTCTTTGTTTTTGGGTTTTCTTTTTTTTTTTTTTTTTTAGTATCTTTAAAAAACAGTTTAATTAATACAGCCCTTTGTTTAAATTTTTCTGCCCCAATGTATGGATTTTAGTTTTTCTAATAAAAGCTCTAAATGAATTACAGTCCTTATTATAGATTGAATTGTGTCCCCCAAAAATATGTGTTGCAAATCCTAGCCTCTATGCCTGTGGTTATAATTCCATTTGGGAATGGGTTGTCTTTGTTTTGTTAATGAGGCAGGATTAGTGTAGGGTGTATCTTGAGTCAGTCTCTTTTGAGATATAAAAGAGATTAAACAAGCAAGCTAGGAAGCAGAGATGAGGGAAGAGAGATGCCAGGCCACGTGGAGATTGCCTAGGTACAGAAGCTCAGAAGAGACAAGGACCTTCCTCCAGAGCTGACAGAGAGAGAAAGCCTACCCCTAGAGCCGACACTCTGAATTCAGACCTCTAGCTTCCTAAACTGAAAAAATAAATTTCTGTTTGTTAAAGCTACCCACTTGTGGTATTTCTGTTGTAGCAACACTAGATAACTAAGAATTTGGTATTGAGAAGTAGGGGTACTGCTCTAACAAATACCTGTGATGTGGAAGTGGTTTTAGAATTGGGTAATGGATAGAGGCTAGAAGAGTTTTAAGGTGCCTGGATTGCCTTGAAGAGACTGTTGGTAGGATTATGGTTGTCAAAGGTGATTCTGATGAGGACTCAGAAGGAAGTGAGGAGAGCCACAGAGAAAGTCTCTGTTGTCTTTGAGAATACATATGGTGCCAGCAACAGAATGTTGCTAGAAATGTGGACATTAAATGTGCTTCTGGTGAGGCTTTAAAAGAAAATGATAAACATGGGATTGAACAATGGAGGAAGAGCGATGCTTTTTATGCAATGGCAAAGAACTTGTCTGAATTATGTCCAATCTTTGGTGAAAGGTAGAACTTGTAAGTGATGAACTTAGATATCTGGCTGAGGAGATTTCTAAGTAAGATCTTAAAGGGGCTGCATGGTTTCTCCTTGCTGCTTATAGTAAAATGCCAGAGGAAAGAGATGGACTTAAAAATGAACTGTGCAAAATGAAAACTGAACTCAAAGACTTAGAAAATTCTGTTAAACAAACTAAGGACATGTGTTCCAGAATGTTCACCAAGGACGTGGCTGCACAATGTTTTGTAAAAGAGATTAAGCCTGTGACTGATGGATCTAACCTACTACCACAGTGGAAAACCCATCAGCTTAGATTGAAGGGGACAGAGTAAGAACAAAAGGAAAGAATACTGTCTGCCTCTTGGAATTCTACAGGCAGGAAACAGGCCAAAGGAGATACATCTGTTGTCTTCCAAGAAAAGAAAAGAACCATCCATAGAGTAGCTTGGAGATCAGAAGAAATGTTGGAAGCAGAGCTGCCTTGGATCTCAAAGGGTAGGGCCAGGGCTTCTGGGGTGTCAAAGGGTAGATCCACAGCCGCCTAGGTTTCAAAGAGTCAGATCTTCACCAAGTCGGTTCTGGAGTGTGGGGCTGCTATGCCGAAGGGGCAGAAGAATGGGACTTGCCAGGGGTGAGGGAGTGAAGTCACCACTCAGATGGACAGGAGAATGGGGCTGCCCAAAGCCAAGGGAGCAGAGTTGCCATCGCAGTGGGCCTGGAACATGGAGCTGAAGCACAGGGCTGAGGGGCCTCCATCCAGAATCCAGAGAGCATGGCCAACACCCAAGCCTGGATGACTGGGCCATTGCCTAGATGGTCTCAGAACAGAGGTTTATTTTCAAGTCTTGAGAGTTGATGTAAATTATTCTGCTAGGTTTTGGACTTTCTTGATTCCCATTATCCCTTTTTCCCCTCCAATTTCTCCCATTTGTAATGGAAATGTGTACCTTGTGCCTGTTCCACCATTGTGTTTTGGAAGTAGATAGTGTGTATTCTAGATTTCACAGGTTCTCAGATGAAGAGGAATATTGCTCCAGGATGGAATGAATAGGCCTAACGTCTCACCCATATTTGCTTTCGATGATTTAGAAGATGAGATTTTGGACTTGTAGTGAGTTTAAGAATTTTGGGATGATATGATGGAGTGAATGTGTTTTATATGTGGCAAGGACATGAATTTTGGGGGGTCCAAAAGGTGGAATGTTATGGATTAAATTGTGTCCCCCAAAAATGTGGTATAAACCCCAACCTCTATTCCTGTGGTTATAATCCCATTTGAGAATGGGTTGTCTTTGTTTCGTTAATGAGGTAGGATTAGTGTAGGGTGTATCTTAAGTCAGTCTCTTTTGAGGTATAAAAGAGATTAAACAAGCAAACTAGGAACCAGAGATGGGGGAAGAGGGATGCCAAGCCACATGGAGATTGCCCAGGTGCAGAAGCTCAGAAGAGACAGGACCGTCCTCCAGAGCTGACAGAGAAAGAAAGCCTTCACCTAGAGCTGGCACTCTGAATTCAGACTTCTAGCCTCCTAAACTGTGAGAAAATAAATCTTTGTTGAATATACCATAGACTGCCAAAAGAACGAACAAATCTGTCTTGGAAGAAGTACAGCCAGAATTTTCCTTAGAAGTGAGGATGATGAGACTTCATCTCACATATTTTGGACGTCTTATCAGGAGGGACCAGCCCCTGGAGAAGGACATCATTCTTGGTAAAGTGGAGGGTCAGCAAGAAAGAGGAAGACCCTCAATGAGATGGATTGACACACTGGCTGCAACAGTGGGCTCAAGCATAACAGCGATCGTGAGGATGGCGCAGGACAGGGCATTGTTTTGTTCTGTTGTACACAGGGTTGCTATGAGTCGGAACCAACTCCACAGCACCTAACAACAACAACAGATAACTCAAACAATCGTCAACGGCTTCTTAATGGATAGAAGATATTTGTAGTTTTTAAGTATTTGTTTTTGCTTTTTAAATATTTCTGCCTTTAAGCCATGTCCTAGGAGGTACTGGCTCAATAACACACTTGGAGAAATTAATAAAAAGGATGTACTCGACATGCCAGAACTTCGCCTTAGGTCTGTTTCGTGTTTTTTTTCCCTTCTTGCACCATTTCACCATTTGTTCTATGTATTACTTCAAGGTTCCTTATCAATCAGCAACTTGTTTTTTGGGTTTTTTTTTTTAGTAATTGAAAATGTGAAGCAAAATGTCGCCTCCTTTTCTTTCTCACCTGACTCCCCCCTCCTGTTTTCCTATACTTGCAAAAGCTCAAACCCCGATCCTGTGTCTTTGATGTGGAGGCAGTAGGGATGGAAAAGGGAATTTGCTCTGTGCTTTCCAGTACGTTTTCTTTCCATTATCTCAGGAGATTCGGGCATAATTTAGTTTGCTGCAGAGATACAGTTTGTTATTTTCCCAAATCTTTTTTTTTATTATACTTCAGGTGAAGGCTTGCAGAACAAATAGTTTCTCATGAAACAGTAGTACACATATTGTTTTATGACATTGGTTAACAACCCCACAACATGTCAAACCTCTAACTTCTCAACCTTTTTTTTTTTTTTTTTTTTTTTTTGGTGAAAATACACATAGCCAAAGATACACCATTTCAAAAATTTCTACATGCACAGTTCAGTGACATTGACTATGCTCTTCCAATTTGTTCCCTATTCTTGTTTTCTTATCATTCAGGGCCAAAAAAATATAAATATATGATTTGTTCAGCCTTGTCTCAGCTGGATGTCTTTATTTACCCAATCTTAAAGTGTTCCTTTTATTATCATTACTATTTTTTAATCATTTAGTTCCATTTGGCGCGAGCATCTGTCTGTTGCATCGTTTGTGTTTATAAAATTCTGTCTGATGTACTTATTTAAAAACCAATTTGATTGTCATAGATTGCGGCTTTTGAAAAAATCGATATCCTCACCTGAATTATCACCATGAGGACAAAGCAGTAAAGTAGATTTCTTTGTTTTCTCATTCCATTTAAAGGATCCATACTAACTTTAGAGAAAAGTAATGAACATCCTATAAGTAAGAATCCAGAAAGCCTTTCTGCTGACAAGTTCCAAGTATCTCCGGATAGTGCCACTAGTAAAAATAAAGAACTAGGAATGGAAAGGTAAGAAATGTTAAGTTGTGATACATAAGTAATGTCTTTACTTATATTGAACTCTTATTGTTAACTTCTTTCCACCATATTTTCTCCAGTTTTATGTACACAGACATTAACCTCTCATTGCTTTAGGAGACTTCTTTTGTTTCATTACATATAAGCTTTTTGTTTTTTTCAGGACCATACCATAAGTTACAACATGAGAAATGCACAGTTAGGAAGATCTGTCCCTTCTGAATATCAGAATAAAATATGATAGAACTAAAACCTGAACGGAGCTCTAGTGGCACAGTGGTTAAGAGCTACAGCTGCTAACCAAAAGGTCGGCAGTTCAGATCCACCAGCCACTCCTTGAAATCCTATGGAGCAGTTCTACTCTGTCCTATAGGGTCACTATGATTCAGAATCCACTCAGTGGCAACAGGTTTTTTTGTTTGTTTGTTTGAAAACCTGAAAAAACCTGGAGCCAGTTGTTAGATGTCTCCAAGGCAACCCTTCCCTTAATTGAAGTTTTTGCCTTTCTAGAAAAAGTTTAGTTGATTTACCCCAGGAAATATTCAGAATATCTTTCAGGAATGGCTATTCAAATCACTGTTGATATTAGACTCTATAACACTTTATATTTCTAAAAGTACTTTATCTGCTTCCTCATTTGATCTGTTTACAACACTGTGAAGGTAAAAGGATGAGTTCTAGACTATTGATCCTCTTCAATAGTTCAGGAAAAAGAGAAGCAAAGCTATTAGGGTCACACATCTCACAACTCTAGGAAGGAAAAGGAATTCCTGTTTTTTGAGTCCCTAGTAAGTATATGTATATTTACTTATCTTTCTGGGAATCGTGACAGGCTGACAATAATCTAATCACATTATCTTTTCCAATCCCCTTGGACTGGACTGAGGATACATTTTTTAGGCTGGTGTAATGGCGCTGTTACTGTCACAGAGAATGAAAAGATCTAGCCTCCATAAACACTACGCCCATGTTTAGAGGTAATGGCCTCATTACCATGCTTTAACCAATTGAGCTAACCACCTACTGATTGTTCAGACTAAATTTTCCTGTCCCCCCACACCCCACACATATTATACCCTGTAGAGATTTCTATCATAGAACCTACACATTGATCGAACATTCTTCCTCTACTAGTCGACTTGACGGCAGCAAGTCAGGTCTTGCTCAATCCACTGGGTCTTGCTCAGTGCCTGATTCATAGTAAGTACCCAATTATTATTTGAATTAATTAATTAATCTCTGAGGCCCTTTAAATCTATTGATGAGTATTTTATTCTGTAAAGTCCTAAATACTTGAAAGAGTAGAGGAATTACTTACTAGCTGCATCTGCTCTTCTAACTTAATGTTTTATAACTGGCTTTGGTTTTAGAATGACTCTGGACATTTAAAAGGCAGGGAATTGGATAATTCTATATATTCTGCTAAAATTGGGTAGAAAGAATAAGTGTAGAGATGTTAGAATTAATCAACTTTCTATTTGCATGAGAAGTCTGAGTTTAGCACATCCATGTGAATTCAAGTAGAATAAAAACCAAACCCATTGCCATCGAGTCCATTCCGACCCATAGCGACCCTATAGGACAAAGTAGAACTGCCCCAAGGAGAGACTGGTTGATTCGAACCACTGACCAAGTGGGATAGTGTATAAAATTTGTGTGAATGACAGTGGATAATTTGGTGAATAATTTGGTGAAATTTGCTGACAGGCTTTTAAACAGCTAGGAGATATACTGCCTCAAACCAGCCCCTAAGGGAAGGCCTGATACGTTGGCAGGCATTATGAATCCAGGCTTCTAAGCCATCACATTGGCTTTTTTTTTGCTAGTCATTCCTAATCTCTCTCCAACAGTGAGCAGTTTTGCTTATACTTGGACTGCTTGACTAGTCCTTTCACAAGCTGATGTGATGGTTTTCTCCTTTCATCCTTCTTTCTAGGTCTTCTCTTTCTAAATTCCAGTTGTTAGACAATAGGTGGGACATGCACAGCCACTCAAGGAGTCTTCAGAATGGAAACTGCCTGTCTCAGGAGGAGCTCGTTAAAGTTATGGATGTAGAAGAGCAACAACTGCAAAAGTCTGAGACACGTGGCTTAATGGAGCAGTCTTATTTGTCAAGGCAAGATCTAGGTAATGTTTCATCTGCTCTGATGGAAAAAACACTTATTTTACTCTGAATCCTGTGTAAAGATCTTCTGATTAATCAAGCTTCAGATGTACAAGTCTATCATGGATGCACCTGTGATACTTAAGGACATTTTAAAGAAATAACTTGAGTGCTAATCCAAGTTTACTTGAAAATTATTGTAGCCATTAATTGTCCTTACTGGTTTAGCACATCTAACAGTTTTGAAGATGGGGAAGTCTTGGTGCACTTTAAATATTTCATTTCAACTGTTAGACAAAAGGACCCTCAAATTAAGTTTTGGACCTGTCCTTTATTGAAAAATGAGTCAAATCCCAAAAGCAAGTTCTTCTTTTATGAATTAATGAATATAAATGACTGTATATTTTATGCCTTATAAATCATTTTTCATGAATAGTGTGTTTTATGGCTTGTAAATCAAAATTTTTATCAGTAAAGAAAGTTTTAAATTAATCTTCAGAAACACATTATCATAAAAGCTGCTATTTGATATCTAACTGTGGTATTTGGCCACGTTGACTAGGGACATTTTAGGAACCTCATACATTCAACTTAGCTGTGCTTACTTCCTGATGGAGTGACATTTTCTGAAATGTTTCTGGAATGGTCTCTGCTATTTTTGATTTGGTAATTTATCTGTTGATTTATTAAGTGGAAAAGGTAATGGTATCATCATGGACAAAGAAACAAAAATAGAGTATCTCATTTTTCAACTTTTTTGCTTTTTTATAAAAGTAGTATATGTTTATTGCCAAAATATTGGCGAATATAGGTAATAAAAAATAGGAATATTTCATTATTTATATTCCTATCACTTAGTGATAAAATATTGCTTTTTTTAGTCATTTTACTTAAAATTTTATTTTTTAAATATAAAATCATGATAAATAATATTTTGAAGCCATTTTCTTTAATCTGTTATGGACATTTTTCCATTTTATTGTAAATCAGCATTTATGTTCAAACCGTAATGAATGAAGAGTATTCTGTTGGAATGACGTTCCATAATTTATTTAGTCTCCATTATTGGATGTTTAGATTGTTTCTAAAGTTTTCCTACTATAAACGGCATTGTAGAAAACGTTCCTATGACTAAACCTTTGCATACATCTTCCATTTTTTTAGGATGCATTTCTAGAACTAAAATTTTTGATTGAAAGTATATATACGTGTTAAGGTTTTTGCTACATAACACCAAATTCTCCTTTAGAAAAGTTAAGCCACTTTGCATTACCATAAACAGTGTATTAACGTAGCCATTTTTCTCTTAATCTAACTTGATCTGTTGTTTTAATTTTTAGCAGAGATAGGAAAGTTGTAATCAGATTCATTGTTACATAGATTAAACTTCTTCCTTCATTCCTTTCAGAGGGAACCCCTTGCCTAGAATCTGGAGTCAGCCTCTTCTCTGATGACCCTGAATCTGATCCCTCTGAAGACAGAGTCCCAGACTCAGCTCATGTTTGCAGCATGCCAACTTCCTCCTCTGGTTTGAAGTTACCCCAATTTCAAGCTGCAGAATCTGCCAACAGTTCAACTGATGCTCATACTAGTACTATTGCCGGGTACATTGTGAGGGAACAAAGTGGGAGCAGGGAGAAGCCAGGAGTGATATCTTCAACAGAAAGGGTCAACAAAAGAGTTTCCATGGTGGCATCAGGCTTGACTCAAAAAGAATTTGTGAGTATATCTATATGTATCTCCCTCATGACTGAGACTTTATTACATACTGCAAATAGTTTTAAATAGGTACTAGCAATGAATAACCTGTAGGAAAAAATCTAGGAAACAAGCACAATTCTAGGTAATTTAATTTCTATTACTAATTTCTGAAGTTTTGGACCTAGATAAAGCATATTATAACATGGATTATTTTGTATACATTTATTTGAGAAAATAATTATTAGCTATTAGCAGAAAAGTTATAATTTTGAGTATGACATAGAGCTTTTTAGTCTGATTTTTCTTTGTACCTAAAAAAACAAGTAGGTGTAACACTACTCCCCAGAAAGCAACTCTCCCCCCACCCCATCCCCCGCCTTGGTTCACATCTCATTAACTAAATCCAGACTGGTTCCAGCGTGCTGCCAGACAGTGGCATTTCTCCAGTATTTATTAGTCTTCATTCCTGGCTTGTAGCACAGTTATTCAATGGCCTGCCCTATCGTTTCTTCCCTACAACACCCCTTGCTGTTAGAATTTTGGCATCTCCTTGGGCCCCTCATGCCAGAAATGGGAATTGTTTCACATGGTGGAAAAATACCCATTGAAATATTAAGACCACTGAAACCTTGTTCAGACATCCTGGAACATTTACCTTCTCTGTGATTAAGCAGCATTGGCATCACTTCATAATAAAGTAATTAAGTGAATATCTCTTTAAAACCATGGTAAGATAACACACCAAAGTATCAAATGAATTTCTCTACTAGGTGATACTTATTGCACACTGAGAAACAACACTGAGTCATTCTTAACTGTTTTCCTTAATGTGTCCTTCTTAGAATAAGAACCATTTCTCAATGTAACTTCTCCATAGTTAGTGACTCAGCATACCATTCTCTACGTGGACAGATGCGTCACACTACTAAAAGGACAAAGTAAATGGTTTTGCCCCGGTTGTTACAATGAATAAGTGCAAGATGATGGCTTCTAAAATTTTTTATCTCCCAACCATGTGCCAGGACAGCTATTTGCTCTGAAAATTCAGACCTCAGACCTGTGTCTGTTTATACTACTCTTGATTACTTGTCCACACATCTAGAATTCCCATTTGTTGACTGAAAATTAGCATTCCTGTTCCTTTGTTTTGAGAGTTCAGCTTTTCAGAGATGGCTAAAATTGTCTAATCTTTCTTACCATGGGCAATTCTGAGCTGCAGATTAGACTATAAGTGGCTTGGGTGCCTGTTATCTTTAAACAAGCAACCAGAAAAACTTTTGAGCTCTATTCAGACTTGCTGAAGTGTGGTAAATTTATGATGAAAGCTGCTGACTATATTACACATGATTGATTCTGAAGCCCATATTAAGATGATCTTTTCAGCAGTTGCTGCTCTTCTAACCGAACACTGTTTAAAGGCTGGGATTTCAGCAATTAATCAGTTCAGAATTGCTAATGATCCTGGCAGAGGGCAGTGGTAAAAGGGGGAGGATGTCATTAGCTTCTCTAGCCTGCCTTATTCAGTGCCCTATGGCAGTATGGAGTGAGGCAGCATGAAAGAAAGATGGCCTGACCTCTGTTGCAATATTGTGCAGCACATAAATACTGGCGTGGATGGCGATGGCTAATAAATGATGACCCTTGGTAAACAAAGTTATTTACCACACAGTAGCTACCAATTATGTCAACTGCGCCCATAATGGATCTGGTTAACTTTTTTTTTTTACTGCCTATTGATTTTTATTTGGTTGACAGATAATGGCTAGAAGGTTCCAGATTTCTTCTGAGAAAATATGAGCCTCTTCCAGTCCTTCTCCTTAAGATGGAATTGATAGTTTTTACACTGACCTTTAAAAGCATCTTGACTTGACTGTTTCGTAACTATCAGAGGGTTAGGCCTTGTTTTTAAGCCACATATATCTGTGACATAACTTTCTATACTGGCTAGTTGCTTCTCAGCTTATAAAATGTAGACTGATAAATCTAAATTATGGTATAGTGGAGTGTCACTATGCAAAAACAATTGTCTTAGAGAATCAGATGATATCTGCTATTAAAGGCAAAATTAATTCTGTTTTGCATCTTGGTTGTAATTCCGTGTCTGCTAGCATGAACTATTTTAGTATTTCTTCCTCTGATTTGTACATAATTTTTATTGAGTTACTATTTATTTTGAGACTTCAACCATGTTAGAATAAAAATGATGTACCTTTTCTGAGAAAAATAGAGACTCAAAGCTAGAATAAATAATCCTCTAAACTGTTTACATGAAATAATTTATTACAATGCAGTATGTATTTGATTTCAGATGCTTGTACACAAGTTTGCCAGAAAACACCACTGCACCTTAACTAATCAAATTACTGAAGAGACTACTCATGTTATTATGAAAACAGGTATGCCAAGAACCTTAACAAAGTATGTTGGAACCTTAAAATATGTTGCATCTACTGTATGAAACTGCATGAAGAAATAGGAATATTTGATAAGCATCTTAGTTATCTAGTACTGCTATAACAGAAATACCACAAGTGGGTGGCTTTAACAAACAGAAATTAATTTTCTCACAGTTTAGGAGGTTAGAAGTCCGAATTTAGGGTGCCATCTCTAGGGAAGGATTTTTCTCTCTGTTGGCTCTGGAGGAAGGTCCTTGTCTCTTGGAGCTTCTTCTACTCCTGGGTGATTTTCATGTGGCTCTGCATCTCTCTTCCCCCATCTCTGCTTGCTTAATCTGCTCCTTTTATATCTTGTATGAGATTGGCTCAAGACACACCCTACACTAATCCTGACTCATTAACATAACAAAGACAACACTTTCCCAAATGAGATTTCAACCACAGGCGTTGTTGTTGGGTGCCCTTGAGTCGGTTCCAACTCATAGCAACCCTGTGTACAACAGAACGAAACACTGCCTGGTCCTGCGCCATCCTCACAGTTGTCACTATGTTTTAGCCCATTGTTGCAGCCACTGTCAATCCATCTTATTGAGGGTCTTACTCTTTTTCACTTTACCAAGCATGATATCGTTCTCAAGGGACTGGTCCCTCCTGATAACATGTACCATGTATGTGAGATGAAGTCTCACCATCCTCACTCCAAAGGAGCATTCTGGCTGCACTTCTTCCAAGACAGATTTGTTTGTTCTTCTGGAAGTCCATGGTGTATTCAGTATTCTTTGCCAACACCGTAATTCAAAGGCATCAATTCTTTGGTCTTCCTTATTGATTGTCCAGCTTTCACATGCATATGAGGCCATTAAAAACACCATAGCTTGGGTCAGGAGCACCATAGTCCTCAAAGGGACATCTTTGCTTTTTAACATTTTAAAGAGGTCTTTTGCAGCATATTTGCTCAATGCAATACATCGTTTGATTTCTTGACTGCTGCTTCCATAGGCCATGATTGTGGATCCAAGTAGAATGAAATCCTTGACGACTTCATTATTTTCTCCATGTATCGTGATGTTGCTTATTATTTATCATGGTGTTGCTTATTGGTTCAATTGCTTATTGGTCACAACCATAGACACAGAGGTTAGGATTTATAATACATATTTTGGAGGGACACAATTCAATCCATAACATTAAGCATAACATGAACAATAGTCTCCCAATAGTCGATCAATTATTACTTTATGACATGTTATCAGGAGAGATCAGTTCCTGGAGAAGGACATCATCCTTTGTAAAGTAGAGGGTCAGCAAAGAAAAGGAAGACCCTGAATGAGATGAATTGACACAGTGGCTGCAACATTGGGCTTAAGCATTACAACGATTGTGAGGATGGCACAGGACCGGGCAGTGTTTCATTCTGTTGTACATAGGGTTGCTATGAGTCTGAATCGGTTTGACAGCACCTAACACTTCCTGCATCCCTTTTGTTTTGGATTTGGAAGGTGATAAGCCAGAAAGATAAACATTTTCTTCTGATTTACCCTAGTTGGACTATACTGGGTGAAAGGTTTTTGGTGAGGTAGAGCCTGCATCCTGGAGGAACAAGAAAAGTGGAGCAAAGAGGAGAATGGGGCAAAAGGGGTCTTCATTCAAAATCTAGCTCCATGTGACACCTAGTTTAAATGTGGTTGAGAGTTTTTCAAGAAACAGGTCTGGGATTAGCGCTGAGATAGCCTAGTGCATAGAAAAGGAAGAAAAGGAGGATAATTCATTTGTCCTACACTTTCCCCTTTTAAATCTTAATTATGATTTGTGTGATAAAGGAGACTTTTGGGATTTGGGGTTGGCTGTAAGTTAAATCTAAGTAAACAGTTCAGGGCTGCTGAAAAGCTCATTTGAAACTGGGCCTCATCAGTACAAGTCTAATTCTGGAGCAAGTGAAGTAAAAACCCTGCCCCACTGTATTCTCTGCAGAGTAACTAAAGAATTGTTATCTGGAAGAGGAGTTAAACTCACTTATGCAGCTCCAGAAAGCAGAGCAAAGACCAGTGCATGGGTGGGGGGCAGGGAGCATGCAGATGGTAGCTCAGCTCTCAAATCCTTTCTGACAAAATTAGTTCTCTGGAAATACAGTAGTCCACTCCAGGGTGTTTCTGTTCACATGGCTGCAGGTCCTTGAGCAGAGGGTCCAAACCCCTTGGCAAGGACACATTGCCTTAGAACCTTTAAGATCTTGGGTTTCTGTATATGAAAATTTTACCACAGGGCCAGAGGGCAGTGCTCACTGGAAGCAGTTACCAGAACAACGTACCACAAACTAAGTACTATTTTAGAGACGAATGTTATTAAAGTTTAATATATCTTAAACTGTAGGTTCGGATCAAAGTTGACGGAAGGGGAGAAGAAAACTTCAAAATGCAAATTAAATCTAAAGTAGTTCAGTCTTTAAACTCAAAGAACATACAACAGTTGCTTGTTTGAAATAAAAATGAGCTGAAATTTCTGAGTTTAAAGCATATTATTAAGTCAACTTTTGCAGCAGTTAAACAAAAAGCTTTAAATATTAAAATGTGAAGAATTCTGTGAAGGAGAATGGTTGCTGCTACTACTGGCAGATGGCCTGCTGTGTTTAGGATTTAGTTAAATACATTTCTCCTGTTAAAACTAAGTGTTCTTTCCCCAGTTTGCTTAGTTCTTCAAAGGGTCCTTTGAAACACCAGGAAATAAACAGAAATGATTCCTCAGCTACTGCTTTCTGAAATACTTATGCTTGTAGAAAAGAGAAGAGCTATGAAAATACTCTGTATTTTCCTGTCCCTCGCAGGGGAATGTTAGGGAATTAGGATTCCTCAGGTGGAAGTTCTAGGGCTGAAAATTTGTCACTTAAATTAACATTTTTGATTTAGGATTTCAACAGTACTTTGTCTTCTCCTTTCACATATTACCATCCAGTAAAAAAGTTCTCTGTCTGTTGTATCAGCGCTACTGACATGAGTAATGCTTTGAACACGACGACAGAGATCTTTAGCTAGCCTTGGCATCTAGAAGATAGGGGAGACGTTTCCTGTGATCTTCACTTTTTAAGATTCCAAAGATCCGCACCTGCTGTTTATAACTAGGGGTGCTTCCAGCCTCTGATTCTGTCACCCAGAGGTATTGGAATCATCAATCCAAATTGATCTTGAGTAGCTTAAGAAGCTGGGGCTCCTTACAGCAGCACTTCCTGATTTTGTGTTCAACTTCTACTAATCTTTTGTATGTTTTTCATTCCGTAGATGCTGAGTTTGTGTGTGAACGGACACTGAAGTATTTTCTGGGAATTGCAGGAGGGAAATGGGTAGTTAGCTATTTCTGTAAGTTCAATATAATTTCTCCGCCTCCTCCCTTTAACACTTCAGAATTGCATCTTTACACCTTACATTTTAATACCGAAGGTTTTTGCTGCTGCTGAGTCTGAATTACCAAAAGGTCTTTAGTGGTAACACTAAACTGGCTTTATCTTTAATGCATATTGCTTTGTTCAGATAAGCTGAGGGTGTTGGGAAAATGGATTTCTTTTCAAAGCTAATAGGACCTGATCTGCTCCTAGCAATGTTAGATATGAACTAGGGATTTATATAATAGTGGACAGAAATCCATGTGCAGCAGGCATTTTTATAATGTTTAAATTAAACATCAACTGTGTTTCCAGAAAGAAATCTCTGCCACAGGCCTTATTAAGGAGCTTTGGCTTCAAAGGGAGAGGACCTCTAATCAGGGCATTCTTCCAATGCTCTTATGTGAATTATCGACCATCCATCTCCATGAAGAGAGCATGTTCTTCTGCTGTATGTGACCTGTCTTTTCTGTGATCTCTTTAGGGGTGACCCAGTCTATTAAAGAAAGAAAGATGCTGGATGAGGTAGGTACTTGATATTACAAACTAGCCAGAGAGACAGTGCCACTGAGTCAGATAGTCAAGGAAAACTGATGGTGCTTCCTTCCTTCCATCAATGCATCACTTTCTACAAACTTTCCTTGATGATGGGGATCATCAAGAGTTATACAGAGCAAACCAGGAAATTCTCTGTGCTCACTCTTTTGTTCTAGGTTTTAAAGAAACAGTCCTTTACTGAGGGGGTGGAAAAGGTATTTATAAAGCAGAAAGAAAACATTCATTAGGACCAGAATAGGCCCACTTTATTCTTAAATATATACATCTTTGTGGAAAACTGGCTGTTCACTGTTGTTGAAAAATCCTTCGTATTAATATGCAAATATATCTGTTTAGAAATCAGATTCCCTCAAAGAGATGTTACACTTTATGATACTGAGAACAATAAGAGGTAAATAAGATAGAGAGTAGGAGGAAGAATAATTTTAGAACAGAGCCATCTAGGAGCTGCTGATGGCAACAGATCAGGCAAAATAAAATTAGCGAAAGTAGTTTAAATTACTATGTACTATTTGGTATGTTCAGAATTAATTAAATGACATTTCTGCTGGTTTCAACTTTCATTGACTATTTATTGGGAGCCTGCTATGTGACAGGTACTAGGGAAATGGCAGTAAAAAAGACTGACCAGGTCCTTGCTCTGGTGGGGATTCATGTTCTAGTGAGGGGAGATATACAATAAATAGAGTTGAATTTAAGATACCAATAAATGCTATGAAGAAATATACAAAATAATGGGCTATCAGTTGACTGGTGATAGAGGTTGGCTACTTTTGTTAAGTAGGCCAGAAAAGGCCTTTTTGAAGAGGTTGAACTGAGACCTAAATGATGAGAGAGAATCGGCCTTGAAAAATATTGAGAACAAGTGTTATAGGCAGAGGAACAGCAAGCATAAACGTCTTGAGGTAGGAATGAACTTGGTTTATTAAATATATATATGTATATAGGCCATTGTAACTGGAGAGTAATAATTAGTGAAGTATGTGTAGAGGGTGGAGGTTAGACAAGGTCATAGGCAAGGGCCAGGTCACTTAGGCCTGGTAACCCCTGGTAAGGAATTGGGATTTTATTCTTAGTGTAATTGGAGGCATGAAGATGGTAGAAGAGGTTGGCTTGGGGATGTGTTTGGAGATAGGACTTGCTAATGGATTACATTTTGAGGATGAGGTTAAAGAGGGAATTAAGGATGACTTTTAGGGTTTTGGCCTCAGCATCAGGTTAGATGTTAGTAATTTTAAATTACATAAGGAAGACATGGGAGAGGAGCAGGGAGCATGCTGGAATGGGGGTAAGGCAGGAATGGAATCAAGAGCTCTGTTTTAGACACGTTAATTTTGAGATTTATACTAGACAGCCAGATGGAGAGGTTAAGTAGACAATTGGACACATTGTATGAAGCTCAAGGGTGTAATCAGGACTAAATTTGAGGGTCATGTTCAAATAGAGGATAAATTTTTCACTAGACTCTTCTCATTCAAGACACTAAGGAAATGTTAAGTGTTCTTTTACCTAATAACATCCTGTAGTTATACTCATGCCTTTGTTTTTCTTTGTGATGCTCTTCGTGATCTCCCCTACAATTGAGTTTCAGTCAGATTTCTCCCCAAAACTCTAACCTCCCCAATCCTATTATTCTTTTTTCCCTTGCCTTTGACCATAATTAGTGATTTTGAAAAACCTGTAAGTTTCTTCAGTGTATTAAATGTATATTTTGTTATTTTGGTTTCATTTACTGTGTAAGTCTCTCAGCTGAGAAATCTGAGAAGCCCTTATTTCTTCAGATATAATATACAGTTGATTTAAGAGATTGAGAATTCTCCAGTTATCATCATAACAGCACTGTATTAGCAGTTTAATCTAAATGCTAAGTGAATGTTTTGAGAGGAGATCAATGTTGAAAATTAAAATACATTAAGTCCCAGTGAGGTGAAAAGCAAACGGTTAATTTCTGCCCATAAAGATTTGCTTCGGTGAATTGATTTCAGCAGCTGAGATGCTGGTCATTTCATCCAGTCTGCCATAAAGAGTTATTTATTTATTTTTGGGTCAAAACTCTGCCTAATACCTCATGGGACTGAGTTACTGGGCTTGAAGGCTGGGGACCATAGTCTCAGGGGACATCTAGGTCAGCTGGCATAACATAGTTTAGTAAGACAATGTTCTACATCCTACTTTAATGCGTAGTGTCTGGGGTCTTAAAAGCTTGAGAGCAGCTATCTAAGATACAGCTATTGGTCTCTTTCCATCCGGAGTAAAGGAGAGCGAAGAAAACCAAAGACTCAAGGAAGCAATTAATCCAAAGGACTAATGGACCACAGGAACCACAGCCTCCACTAGCCTGAGACCAGAAGAACTAGATGGTGCCTGGCTACTATTACTAACCACTCTGACTAGGATCACAGTATAATGTCCCAGTTAGAGTAGGGGAAAAAATGTAGAACAAAACTCAAATTCATTTAAAAAAAAACCAGATTTACTGTCTAATAAAGACTAGAGGAACCCCTGAGACTTTGGCCCTTAGACACCCTTCTAACTTGGAACTGAAAACACTCCAGGAGATCACCTTTCACCCAAATAATAGAGAGGCCTATAAAATAAACAATAACACCAGGGAGTAAGGTGCTTCTTAGAACAATCAGCTATATGAGACCAAAAACGCAGCATCTGTCCAAAAGCAAAGATGAGAGGACAGGAAGGGGCAGGAAAACCGGATGAATGGAAACAGAGAACTCAGGGTAGTAATGGGAAGAGTTCTGATACATTACGGGGACTGCAGCCAATGTCAGGGAACAATTTGTATGTAAACTGTTGAATGGGAAACTAGTTTGCTCTGTAAGCCTTCACCTAAGGCACACAATTTAAAAAAAGAAAACCTCTGCCTAGTGATACTGAACTCTTAAATACGACATGTCTGTACCACTCCATTGAAGGAGGCTTTTTCTCTGACTCCTGTGGTTTGGGGTTTGATTTCTTTCAGTATGATTTTGAAGTCAGAGGAGATGTTGTCAATGGAAGAAACCACCAAGGTCCAAAGCGAGCAAGGGAATTCCAGGACAGAAAGGTAAAGCCCCACACACACACACCCTCTGTGTTCTAGCCCCTTCCATGGAGATGGTCTAATTCATCTTGTAAGGCTGGTTATCTACTCATTGCTAGGGCACTAGCTGGGTGCTTTCACATAGGTTCTTTTTTTGTTCTCCTAGCCCAACAAGATAAATAAGTATTATCTCCATTTTATGAATGAAGGAACTGAAAGTTATAGAGAGGCTGTATGATTTGGAGTTCAGTCTGGGGTTTGAATCTCAGCCAATAAGTGACAGAGCTGAAGTTTGAATCTAAAGCCTTGCTCTTTCCATTTCATCATGGTGTCTTGCTCTAAAATACTGTGCTAAGTTCACAGTGCTGTCTATGGAAGCATAGAAGATAAGATGATTAATAATTAATAATAGCCAACATTTATACAATGTTTGCTATTTGCCAGGGGCTGCTCTAAACTCTCAACCCTATTTTAACTAATTAACAATTTTACACCAATCTTGTGAAGTGGGTACTATTATTATGTGTATTTTACAGATAAGGAGATGGAGGCTCAGAGAGGTTGAGTAAGTTCCTCAAGGTCACACAGCTAATGAGTGATGGAACTAGAAGTTGAACCCAGACAGTCTGGCTCCAGAGTCTGAGCTCTTAACGACAATGCCACAGTTTTTTGGAAAGTTATTGAAGGCTCCACAGAGGAAAACAATAGCAAATTATTCTTACAACTTTGCAAATGATGGGCTAGAGGCCCTGGAAGACTCAGTGACTTTCCCCAGATCATACTGCAGCAGATGATGTAGCCAGACAGCGTCCTCCCAGGGAGACATCCAGGCAAGATTGCACACCTGCCTGGCAGGCCTGAGCGGGTTGCTTCTCAGGTCACTGAGTGCTTATGTTCCCGGTCTGCATTTCTTCATTTTTAAGTGCACCACTGGGCATTTCAGAACATCCCCATACGGGGCACTTTCCGCTCCTTTACAGAAACTTGAAACAAGTAGCGATGATTTTCTAAGGAAATCTGCTTTGAGAGATGATCACAAATTAAGCCCTGGAGCTCAGAACCCTCGAGATCAGCCCCCTCACCCTCTGAGCCTATCAGGTAACTGTCCCAGATGCCAAGCAAAGCTGCTGCCCCTATTTCTACTTCTGCCGCCACCCCAGGAGAGCTCCGTGTGAGCCAGCCACTGGATGCAGGGCAGAATTCGCTCCAGATTCCTTCCTCCTTCAAAGGAAAGTTCAGTGCTTTGCGTTGTTTCCTGCATTCAGGACAGCAGTAATGGAAAGTGCCTGGTCAAAGTAATGATGTTCTGAAGATACTAAATGTCACCATAGTATTTTCCTGTGGAAGACAAACGTGTTGGTAGAGGTGAAACTTCACATTTTTTATCTCATATCTAGACATCCTCATGAGTGAGTGTCAGCCTGGATGTAAAAATCCCTAATCTTTTGTACTTTTCACAGCAGCATTTGGCTCCAGCTAGCTGCCTGGGGAGAACTTCTAGCATTATGAGCATCTAGGTCCTATCGACAGTTTGGGGGTGCAGTTTATTCACCCAGATAGTGACAATGGCACAGATGGGGGGGTCTATCCCTTAAAGCAGAAGCAGCCTTGTCCTGCTGTCCTTTCTGATTCTTCTGGCTATAGTTGAAATGTATGTGTGTAAGGGGAGAGGGATCGTTTGCTAAAAAGCCATCCATATGTTTTTAGCTTTCTGATCTTTATTCTGGTCTCTCTTATTTGAGACCTGAGGTTCTAGCCCTAGGCAATTTTCTTTTTAGTGGAATGAGGAGGAAGGAAGAGGGTCAAGAGAATAAGGGTTACACAAAATGATATATGAAAAGATACGTTGTATAAACCCACACAAATGACTCAAATTTGGGTTTCTTTTAAGTGATGTCTAACTTTTTTCCTAAGAACCTATGCCAATGTATGTGCAGGAATTTGCACTGTACAGCATGGTAGCCACCAGCCACGTGGGGCTGTTTAACTTTTAATTTTAAATAATTTGAGATTAAATAAAATAAATACAGTTCCTCAGTCACCCTAACCACATTTCAAGTTCAGTAGGCACATGTGACTCATGGCTACTATATTAGCACACATATTTTCATCACCATAGAAAGTTCTTTTGGGCAGCACTGTTGAGCACTATAAATGGAAGAGGCCCCTAGGAGGTGCAGTGTGATCTGTGTCTTCTGAAAACCAGGCAGTCAGACCAGCTCAATGAGGATAAAGAAGAACCAGGCTTCACTTCTAGTTTTAAAAACTGTTCGGGTCACCTGATGAAACGATGACCATTCTTGGAGCAGTGTGAAGGAAGGAACAGATGTTGGGGTCCAGGAGATAGTCAGAGGACAAAAGGAGCATATATGCATAAAATAAGCATAGACCTCTCTGCTGATTGGGGTCATGTTAATATTGATGTACCAAATCTGGATAAACATCACACTTCAGTCAATTGCTTTCACTTTCTTGCCATCCAAGCCTTTTATTAAACATGAAGACCAAGTTTCCTTCCCTTCTCATCTCTAACAAGAAGTGAAATCACCTGCATGGGTCATCAGGAAGGAGCCTAGGCCTGATTAATGACAAGATGAGATGCTCAGCTCTTGAATAACTGTATAGTGTAGACCAACTACATACACCTTCCAAAGTGTCTTCTGAAGTCCCTCAGTGTTCTGGACGTTGGACTGATTGATTGTCTCTAGGAAGTAGCAGCAAAAATCGTCAGGTGGTTAAGAAAAAAAAAAGTTCTTTTCTGAGAGCCTCTGTATATTGTTTTTTTAAAACCCCATTCTCTTTTATAACTAGTATTTCTTTCTCTCCATCTCTCCTTCTGTCTTTCTTTCCTCTCTTCTCCCAGATCTTTACGGGCCTAGAAATCTGTTGCTATGGGCCCTTTACCAACATGCCTACAGGTAAGAAACTGGGAGAACTGCAGAAACCCAGCACTAGCTTTTCCCTTACATAGAAGAGTGTTGTAGAAGAAATCCCCTTGCCTTGGTTTTGGTCTTATGAGGGACCCTCAGATTGGTGAGATGCTTTAGACGTTATTCTGTTTCTCTACCACCCTCCAGGCAAAACTGTACCTAAATTTTATCCTATGGCAAAAAGCTAGACCTTGCACCCTTTCTCAAAAAACAAGTAGACTGGCAGCAAAGAGTTAGGATTTAGGACACGATGTATTCTTTGTTCATATAGGGTAAAATACTGTTACTGCCCATTTGTTCTGAGAAAAGGGAACTAATAAATTAGAGAGAAGATACCTTTGGTCTTGTAAGTATCAAGAAAGAGCTCTGCTCTTCCTGAACCATCTTCATTTGATACAGAGAAGAAAGCAGAGCTGCTGCATAAGCCCTTTGGGCCTGAGGCCCCACACAGGCCCAGAGCAGGGCAAGACTCTTGATGAACATTTTCTAATTAAATTTGACACTGAATGTAATGTTACGTTTTGGAATGCTGTGGGGCTTAGCTCTGGAGTTGTGCAGCACTGAGGCCCTGGTATACGTATAGATTTGGTTTGCTCTTTTCAAATAAAGGCTACCCACCTTTGCCTCCTTGCCCACACTTCTGCCCCAGGGACACAGGTCCTCTTACTCCTCCTCAGAAGACCTTAGCGCTCTGGTCAGGGACAGATGAGAGGCAGCAGAAGAGCCTGGCAAAGTAATTTTGTTTCTGTCTTCTTTATTGGTTATTGACTGGATTTTTATGAAATTTCCAAGTGCCACTCAAGGACTCCTCAGTGTTCTTGTTCTTTGGTCTACTGAAAACCAGGGTCTCTAGCAGGTATCATTTTCAGGGAGTGTCAGCTGACCTCACTAGGACAAACAGGAGCACCTCAGCAATCCCCAGAAATGGGCTTATAGAGAAGAGCAACATACATGAATGGCTTGACATGCACACCCAGAGGTGCCCAGAAGGCCCACTGGTCAGTTCTGCTGCTGTTCCAACTGCAAGTGGAACATCTCTGCACTCTCTTCTCACTTCTGTTCCCCTGAGCCAAGCATGCTGGTTCCAGCTCAGCATGTAGCCTTTCCCCACCAATGTGCTGAATCTCTGTCTAGGATGACATTTATTTTTTTGATTGGATGGATTATCTCTCTGTCTCTTGACATTTATAGTAATTACCAGCAAGTATAATGCTCTCAGTGGCTGTGATTATCAATTAACCAACACAGAGTTAGGAGGAAGAGGGTGCTTTTTCTCCCGCAGTGTCTTAGCCAGCAATTTAGCAAATTAATGAAAATTAGATCTTGGATTTTTTTTTTTTTTTTCTTTCAAAGTGTTTCATTGGAGAGATTATCAAATCTGATCTACCAGCAGGCCTTATTGGGCACTGATAACCAGAGCAGGTAGCATTTCAGTGGAAAATTGACTTAGAATCCATATGGCTAGTGTCTTAGTTATTTAGTGCTGCTATAACAGAAATACCACAAGTGGGTGGCTTTAACAACCAAACTTGTTTTCTTACAGTTTAGGAGGCTAGAAGTCCAAATTCAGGGTGCCAGCTCCAGGGGAAAGCTTTCTCTCTCTGTCTACCCTGGAGAAAGGTCCTTGTCTCCTGGAGTTTCTGCTCCTGACGCTCTTTATGTGGCTTAGCATCTCTCTTCCCCCATCTCTGCTTCCTAGCTTCCTTGTTTAATCTCTTTTATATCTCAAAAGAGATTGACTCAAGGCATACCCTACACTAATCCTGCCTCATTAACATAACACAGACAACTCATTCCCAAATGGGATTATAACCACAAGATAGAGATTAGGGTTTACAACACATATTTTGGAGGGACACAATTCAATCTATAACATTCCATACTTTGGCCCCCCAAAATTCATCCTTGACACATGTAAAACACATTCGCCCAGTCACATCATCCCAAAAGTCTTAAATCTACTCCAAGTCCAAAATCTCCTCTTCTGAATCATCTAAATCAAATATGGGTGAGAGTTTAGGTGTATTCCATCCTGGAGCAAGATTCCTCTTCATCTGTGAACCTGGGAAATCTAGAATACAAGTTATCTATTTCCAGAGTACAATGGTGGAACAGGCACAAGGTGGACATTTTCATTACAAATAGTAAAAATTGAAGGGAAAGAAGGGATAACGGGCACCAAGCAAGTCCAAAACCCAGCAGAACAATTTACATTAGTTCTCAAGCTTTGAAAATAATCCTGTTTTTTAGGACCATCTGGGCAAGGGCCCCGCCCTCCAGACTCTGGGTGTTGGCCATGTTCTCTGGATTCTGGGCAGAGGCTCCTCAGCCCTGGGCATCAGCTCCACCCCCCTGGCCCTCTGGGGTGGCAACTCTGCGTCCTCGGCTTTCGGTGGCCCCATTCTCCTAATCCATCTGAGTGGTGACCCTGCCCCGGCAGGCCCCATCCTTCTGCGTCTTGGGCATGGCAGCCCCGCCTCCTAACCTTTGGACACAGATCCCATCCTCTTGGCACACCGTAATGGCAGCCTCACACTCCAGAACTCAGTTGGCCAAGATCCAACTCTTTGAAACCTGAAGGCCATGACTCCACCCTTTGAAACTGATGCAGCCCTGCTTCCCATGCTTCTTCCAACAGTTCTGCTGATCTCCAAGCTGCTCTGGGGATGATCCGTTTCTTTTCTTGGTGGACAACAGATGTAGCCCCTTTGGCCTGTTTCCTGCCTGTAGAATTCCAAGAGACAGTTTTCTGTCCTTTCACCCTGTTTCTGTCCCCTTCAGTCTAAGCTGATGGGTTTTCTTCTTGGTAATTGGTTAGATTAAGTCACAGGCTTAATCTCTTTAACAAAAGATTATGTAGCCATGTCCTTGGTGAACATTCTAGGATACGTGTCCTTAGTTTGTACAAGAGAATTTTCCAAATCTTTAAGTTTTGTTTTCATTTTGCACAGTTCATTTTTAAGTCCATCTCTTCCCTCTCGCATTTTACTATCAGCAAGGAGAAACCACACAGCCCCTTTAAGATCTTACTTAGAAACCCCCTCAACCAGATAACCAAGTTCATCACTTACAAGTTCTGCCTTCCACCAAAGATTTGAACATAATTCAGACAAGTTCTTTGCCGCTGCATAAAAAGCATCGCCCTTCCTCCATTGTCCAGTCACATGTTCATCATTTTCTTTTAAAGCCTCACCAGAAGCACATTTAACATTCACATTTCTAGCAACATTCTGTTGCTGGCACCATATGTATTCTCTAAGACAACAGACTTCTCTATGGCTGTCCTCACTTCCTTCTGAGCCCTCACCAGAATTGCTTTTGATGTCCGTAATTCTACCAGCAGTCTCTTTGAGGCAATCTAGGCTTTTACTATTAGGCACCTTAAAACTCTTCCAGCCTCCACCCATTACCCAATTCCAAAACCACTTCCACATTGTAGGTATTTGTTAGAGTAGCACCCCCAGTTTTCAGTACCAAATTCTGTCTTAGTTATGTTGTGCTGCTATAACGGGAATACCACAAGTAGATGGCTTTAACAAACAAATTTGTTTTCTCACAGTTTAGGAGGCTAGAAGTCCAAATTCAGGGCACCAGTTCCAGGGGAATGCTTCTTCTGTCTGTCAGCTCTAGAGGAAGGTCCTTGTCTCTTCAGCTTGTTCCCTGGTTCCTTGGAGAGATATCCATGCATCTTAGCATCTCTTGTCTGCCATCTCTGTTCACTTGCTTGCCTGTTTCATCTCTTTTATATCTCAAAAGAGATTGACTCAAGACACACCCTATACTAATCCTGTCTTATTAACATAACAAAGATAGCCCATTCCCAAATGGCTAGAGGTTAGGATTTACAACACATATTTTTGGGGGATACAATTCAATCCATAACACCTAGTATGGGTTCTAGTTTAAGGCCCTTCTGTCTCTTTGGAGCAGAAGAAATGGAGACTCTGCCACTGAGAAGTCTTGCTGTAAGCCTTCATCCAGAGGAGTATGGAGTAGAGGGCCTAGGTTAAGTATGTAGATTTCTTTGGTAATTATAGGTCTAAATGTCCTGTTTAGATCAACTGGAATGGATGGTGCAGCTGTGTGGGGCTTCTGTTGTGAAGGAGCCTTTATCATTCACCCTTGGCATGGTAAGTGTTTGGTGCCCTGTCAAAAGGGAAAGACACAATATTCTCTCCTGTGATTGAATAGGGCTGGCACCCGTCAGTCCCTGTGGACCTCCCTAATGTAGCCTCAGAAGCCTCTGTTCACCCTAAGCCTCTCTAACCATGTACCTACCTAGGCCAGAGTCACTCCATCTATAAGAGATGACTAAGGAATTGGGAGCTACAAGTGTTTCATCTACCAAGGGAAGCCTCTTTCCCCCTCTCCCTCCCCCTCCTTGTGTGGCTGCCCCAGAGTAGTCTACCTCAACAAAGCATCAAGAAATGGTGAAGTGACTGTTCCAACAGTCCTCCTCTACCACCCTCAATTCTGTTTCTTTGGGGATGCAGGATACTCACCCAATTGTGGTTGTGCAGCCAGATGCCTGGAAGGAGGACAGTGGCTTTCATGGTAAGGTGTCTGCATGCGCATGTCATACCAGGTCCTGTTGGATTGGTGTAGTTTACCACAGGTTCCCCAGTGCTTGATGAGCACAGTTCCAGCACATTCTAGGTGTTCAAAAAATATTTGTTGAATGAACGAGTGAGTGAATGAATGAATGACTAAAATATCTTTTCAAAACTTTTTGTTATTGTTTGTTTTGTATTATAAAAGTAATGCATGAGATATTTCCATTGGGGCAAGGGAGGTTAAATGTGAATGTTTATCACAGAAAATGTATATTAGCGTAAAAATGATAAAAGAATCCCAGTAATCCCACGGCTTGGAGATGAATCACCATAAAATCTTTCCAAGCACATATGCATGTGTAGATGTGTATATGTACACACACATGTATTTTACACAAATGGGATCATGCTCATTATACTGTTTTGCTTTTTCACTTAAGATATGGCCGGCATTTTTCCACATCATTAAATTGCAGTGCTGTTTTGCTCTCTCTGGTGGTTTTGCCTTTAACAGATTGAAGCTCATATTAATAAAGTTGCCAGAGGCGTCGAGGCTTTCACCAGCAGCCACTCCTCAGGCTTCTAACTGACGTCCTGTGCCCTGAAGCATTGCTTAAGATCAACAGTTCTGCTGTGACCTGAGTAACCCTAAGAACCCACACAATCCAGTCCCTGGGGTAGACTGATGAGTCTGAGCCTGGCCTGGGAAAATATGAATTGACACTAATCTCTGCTTGTGTTCTCTGTCCCCAGCAATTGGGCAGCTGTGTGAAGCACCTGTGGTGACCCGAGAGTGGGTATTGGACAGTGTAGCCCTCTACCAACGCCAGGAGCTGGACACCTACCTGATACCCCAGATCCCCCATAGCCACTACTGATCCCAGCCAGCCCCATGTATAAGGCCTGTCTCCACAGGACCCCAAGAAAGAGCTGAAGGGATGGCCTTTCCAGGCCCTAGGAGCTCCTCTCACCACCCTAGTACTTCCACAGTCCCAGTTACTAAGTATTTTATGTATGTCAGAGAATTTCTGGCTGTGTGAGGGTCCCTTAAAGATTTTCTGTTTCAAGTCTCCCTTTGAAATCTGCCATGAGCACAAAATTGTGGTGATTTTTCACCTGAAAAGATTTAAAACCATTTAAACCCCACCCATTAAGCAAGATGGCTGATTCATTATTTATCAGCTCTATTCCTAGTACTAGGGCTGTTAGGAAACATAGTTGGCTTAGGGTTTGGAGGCACAAAGTGGCTTGGCTTCTAGAGAATATAACTGATTTCTTAGTTTGTTTCTCTAAAACCCCCAGTGTGTAGAGGCCAAGAGTCAGACCTTCAATGGAAGGAGAGTACTTGGGGATTTGTGACGTGATTTAAAATCAGAATAGTCCGCAGACAGCTCTCCAGTGTTGGAGTGAAACATTGAGGACGGAATTTAGAGGCAGATAGTGGGTATGAATATGAACGTGAGGGTTAATTATAGGGTCAGGGAGTCATGCTGATTCTGGTCTCCTCCAAAAGTCTGGGTAATAGTTGCTGGATTTCTAAAGAATCTGTTAGTCATGATGTGCTCTGAAGCAGCAGAATCCTTTCAGAAACCTGTGTCCAAAGATAGTCTTCTAATTCCCTATTAGTAATAAATAAAATGTTGTTGTAGCTCTGATATGTAACCATTTTTTTTAAAAACATAAGATCTCTGATATGAGTATTTCATGTCTGTAAAATGATGGATCCCACCAAGGAAAGCTTTTGCTTTCATTGAGGTAATTTTCTTTCCCTTTGCTCCCTATTGCTGAACCATACAGCTTCATAAATAATTTTGCTTGCTGAAGGAAGAGAAAATGTTTTTCATAAACTCATTATCCAGGACCATTTATAGCTGTTGGAAGGAGTAGGTCTTCCCTAGCCCCCCAGGGTGTGAGGGCAGTGCAGACTTGATTGTACAAAATATGTTTTGTAAATGTTTGTTCACCTGCAAGTAAACTTGGTAGCAAACACGTCCACCGAGCATCACTGTTCTTGCAACTTATACCTGCAGACCTTCTCAGAGTCTTTTCACTGTGCTTCGTCTCCTCATCTGTAAAATGGGGATACTAATAATGTCTACCTCCTAGGGTTATTGAGGCAGCTTAAGCATCTATCATACTAGGTTTCTGTTGCTACCATAACAGATTGTCACACATTGAGTGGCTTAAACAACACCCATTTATTATCTCACAGTTCTGTATCAGAAGTCCAAGTTGGCTCAGCTGGTTTCTTTGTTCAGTGTTTCTCGACAGGCCTGCGTTTCTTTCTAGAGGTTCTGGGGATGAATTTGCTTCCAGCCTCATTGAGGTTATTGGCCAAATTCAGTTCCTTGCAGATGTAGGACTGAGATTCCCATTTCCTTGCTGGCTGTCAGCCAGGGGTCATTCTCTGCTTCTAGAGGCCACCCATATTTCTTGACTCACAGCCACCCTACCTTCATCTTCAAAGCCAACAATGGCAGGTCAAGTCTTTCTTACAGTTTGAGTGTCTCTGACCTCCCCTTCTGCCTCGTCTCTCTGACTGTTGCATCTCTTAATTCCCACCAGAGAAATTTCTCTGCTTTTCAGGGTTCTGTGACTAGATTGGGCCCACTGAATAATCCAGAGTAATCTCCCCATCTCAAGGTTCATAACCTTAATTACAGCTGCAAAAGCCCTGCACAGCAGTACCTAGATTAGTGTTTGAATAACCCAGGGGACAGGATTCTAGAGAGGAGATCTTTAGAATTCTGCCTACCCCTCCTATTTAACATGCTTAATCCACAGATAACACTCTGTATCATCTTTTCCTGGTCCTCACACTGTCCTGAGATTGGAATCCTCTTTGAGGCAAAGAGAATAAAATCGTCAACACGATTCAGTACTGCCATATTTGTAAGAGGGTGAGGGTGAAGGAAGAGTAGAGAAAATGGAGCTAACTGCCACCATTTGTTACATCTTTAGCTCATTGACTTCGTCACAGCCCTATGAAGTGGGTATTTATCACCTCATTTGAAAAAGAGGAACTGAGGATCAAATTCCTTATTTGTAAGATTTGGCTCAGGATTTGCACAGCTAATAAGTGACCATGCATATCATCACTCAGCTTTCCACCTGTATCAGTAACTGACCCTTGGACAGAAGCACCAGTTCAAGCCTCAAGGGAATTTTGGGAGAGGAGTTGGTTATAAGGGAAACCAACACTTTGCTTCCCCTTTGTGGGCCATGGTAGAAGGCAGTAGAAGATTCTTCCTGCTTCCCAAGTGGCAGCTCTGCCTGGGAGAGCAGCCCGATGTCAGGCTAGAGGCATACAGGATTGGGTCATAACTGTTTCAATTTCTACTCCCATCGAGCATCCCAGCTTATGACTGTGTATCTTACAGTTGTCAAAGCCTTCCAGTTCAGCCTCACCTACAGCATGTCCCCTTTAGAGCCCATGCCAGCTCCCCGGATACCTGCCAGGGAGAGGACAGGTCTCAGTGTTAGCAGTAAAGGCAGGCAGAAAGCAAGCAGAAGTGCTACCAGATCCTAGGGGTGAGCCAGGCCTCAACCTGCTGTCCCCGTCACTGATGGGTTAATAGAAAAAGCAACATCCACCTAGTATAGCCTGCCTTTCCAGGAGTCCTGGAAAGGAATTTTCTCTTAATGCCAGCGAAATTAAGAGGAAAAACCAGAGGTGACTAAAACACATTAGAAAGTTTTTTGTCATTGTCCCTCAAGGTCTTCAAACAAATACACACCCCATCTGTTTTGAGCTCTGCATAACCTTTCTTGGAAGTCAACTTCTAGCCCTGGTCTCACACTGCCTGGGCCGGTTTAACAGTTTTTATCTGATGATGGAGTAAATCTACTTGCTCCCTTGACCTCTGGCTTTAAGATGTCCTCCCGTTTTCCCACCCCACAATCCTTAGACATCTCTGGGCACAGCAGCAGTTGGGAACCAGTTCCTGTACTGACTTTATCTCCTTTCACAAAACGAACTTCTACAAAGGATCTGGAAAGGAAGGACAGGAAGGATTATCATCGTGCAGGCACAGGGAAGGGACCTAGAGAAGAGCTCCAGCAGATTATCTCTCTCCTAAAAAATGCAACCAAAATCATCAACAAAGTATCAGCTCAAAAACATGCCAGAGAAAAAGAAAGGAATCAGTGTTGGGGTGTTTGAAGCGGAAGAAGCCAGGCTGCCCTCCTGTGAAGGCTGTGAGGAGCAGATAAGGGCAGCCCCAGAGGCAGGCAGTGCAGAGAGGAGGGCAGGCTGAGGGGAACTGCACATCTGCCCAAAGAAACCAAGGGAGGATGGGGCCTGCTAACTGGGACTGCAGGAGCTTGCTATCATCAGCTGTAAAATGGCTAAGCCAGAGGCCTCCTTCACCGCACTTCAGCGAGGCTTAGCTCCACAAGCCCTCACACAGCCTGTAAATCTGCCCACAACAAGGAGAAAATTAAAGAAATGAATCTGGGCAAATTGAAATTTAAGGAGAACTGGAGACAGCCAGCTCCTGTGGAGAGCAGGGATTGGGGAGGTGTAGAGGAAGTTGATTCCAAAACAAGTCTGCATGATCAGAAAAATCTAAGGAGTGATTTGAGCGGCTGGAAGGAATCAAGAGAACTGGAGAGACTCATTCCCCACCTTATGGTAGCTGAGGAGCAAGAATTTTGGAGGCCTAGTTTCAGGGGCCTGGAATGAAAAAGCAGCTTAATACCCAGCTGAATACCATGGTTCTCAAAGCGTGGCCCTTTGCCAGAGGCAACAGCATAGCCTGGAAACTTGTTTGAGATGCATATTCCTGGGCCTCACCTCAGACGTACTGAATCAGATATTCCTGGTATGAGGCCCTGCAATCTGTGATCAGAATGCATGCTCAAGTTTGTGAACCACTGGTTTAGTGTACCCACTGCCTTCAAGTCGATTCTGACTCATAGCGACCCTGTAGGACAGAGAGGAACTGCCCCATTGGTTTTCCAAGGCTGTAAATCTTTACAGAAGCAGACTGTCACATCTCTCTTGCGTGGAGCAGCTGATGGGTTCAAACCCTTTGGTTTGCAGCTGAGTGCTTTACCTGCTGTGCCACCAGGGCTCCTTGGTTTAGTGTAAGGGGCTACTAATTGGTTTAAATTGTTACCTAGGGTCTATTCTTTTGTCTCCAGGGGAGGTGAATCTTGGGCCCATTAAGGAAAAATAAGATTTGTGGGCTTTAGGTAAATGGTTCTTATCTACAAGGTTGCAGCAGCTGGCTTTGGGGTTAACTACAAAATGGTCCTTTAAGCAAATACAAAGCAAAGGACAAAGATTAAATTATATAGCAACCTAGGAGCGGAAGGGCCAGACTGCTTAAAAAACAGCTAGAGGTTTAGGAGGTTTTATTAATATTTAAATTGCAGTGAAACCACAGCTGCAGCCTTTGACTCCAGCATAGAGATATGCAAATGTGGCTTTCAAAAGAAAGGCAATTTTAGACAGCCCTCAAGGTAACAAGAACAAATAAAACAAATGATTTTGTAATTTATCTTTATTGACTGATGGTGCAAGGCACAGACAGCCCATTCTCAGTGAGCCAACAGCGGAGCTATCTGAGGGGAGGGGAGAAAGCAATGGGAGGCAGGCAGAGGTACCCAAGGAAGACAAAACAGAAGGAGGCAGATGGGAGGAGAAGACGACTGAATTAAAAGGGAAGGAGAATGAACACCCAGCCCTGGGTTCTGTGGATCATCTGATCTTGCCAGCTCTCAGGAGCAGCAACAATAATAATCATTACTGGCTGTCATTTAATGCCACACTCCTACCAAGTTCCACACAATATTCCACACATTCAAATGAGGAAAATGAAGTTTTAAGAGGTCAAGCAACTAGCCCAAGATCACACAACAAAAGGAAGTGGCACAGCCTCTGGGATTCAAACAATCTGTGTGAGAAATATAAGCTAGATAACTGGGATCCTCTAAAAATTAAACACTTAGCTCATCAAAAAACTTCACCAAAAAAGAAAAAGATCTGTGTGAAGCTAAAGCCCATGGTCTTCCCAGTACATGTGCTGGGAACCAGTCCTGGGAGGTAGTGAATAACAATAAGGTTAATGATGGAGAGGTCATGATGTGCCCAGCTCTGTAGTACCCTGTGTGTGTGTGTATATGTGTGCGTGTAAGGGAGGGAAATAAGAATCACTTCTGGCCTTCAAATTGCTTACTATTCAGTGGGTGAGGCAAGAAAGCCACAGAAAATCCTTGCAGAATTGTGGTTCAGAAGGCCTTTAAGAAGCTGTGTGGTAGAGCCAGGCTCTGCCTACTATGGGAGACCTCTTGGGGAAGAATCTCAAGCTGGGCCTTGGGGCTTGGGTAGCATTTGGTGACAAGGAAGCCAGGAGTATCCAGAAGGCCCAGGCAAAAACGTCCAGATGCCAGAATTGAGGAAAGGGCGCTGGTCCAGAAAGAGGAGGAGAGGTGGGTGAGTCCTTTAAGGATATATTTCTCTAACCTCCTCTCAGTCATTCTCTCTAGACTTCCCATACCAATCCCAAACCCAACCTCTAATGTCTCACCCACTGCTCCCTTCAGGTTCCTTGGCCTCCAGATATGCAGACCCACAGATTTTGCTCCACTGTCTTCTATCCGGAAACCTGGTGGCATAGTGGTTAAGTGCTACAGCTGCTAACCAAAAGATTGGCAGTTCGAATCTACCAGGTGCTCTTTGGAAACTCAATGGGGCAGCTCTACTCTGTCCTATAGGGTTGCTATGAGTCGGAATCGACTCGACCGCAACAGGTTTGGTGTTTTTTTTTTTTTTTAGTCTTCTGTCATGCTCTGCCATCTCCACAGGTCCAAATCCTATCCATTCCTCCTCCTTCACAAGAGCCTTCCTAGGTCTTCCAGGCCAGGATCTCTCTCCCTCTTGGAACACCCCAGAAGTTTTGCTTTATTGATGATATTTTCTTCATTCGATTGTAAGTTATTTGTGTACATAGTCTATTTTTTCTATTTGACTAGAAGGTCCTTGTGGGCAGAATTAGCATCATTTTACCTTTGTAATAGCCCACCTCTGTGCCTGGCAGATACCTTGTTAAGCACTCAGTGAGTATTTGCTGAAGGAATGGTTAAAGAATGAATGAATGGCTTTTCCAACTGCTGACCCAACTTCAAGAACTTTGGCCCTGAAAGACTCAGTGTTCCCAGCCACATTCTGCCAGTGGGACTGCTAATTCAGTCCTTTTCACTCTTTTTTCAGGACCTTGATTTCTTCCAAGAACACTGTAAGGAATCCAAATGTCCATGAATTGCTCTTCCTCTTCTAAACCCACACCTACAGATTTTCTTCTTGATTCTCCTTTGCCTGTCATGAAGCCTTCCCCTTTGTGATTAATCAAACCAATACCACCCGGAGAGGGGCCATCAGTTTCCCTATCCATGTGTCCTCCAGCAAGGCCTCCTTCAGGCTGGACACTTGAGGCAGACAGACTCCTGCCACCATTGCTGGGAAAATAATTATGATCTTCATGATAATCCATTTGCAAATTCAAAGCACTGACATAACCATTATCTCTCTTTCTCCCCTCGCTTATTCCCTGGGGGGTGGCTAGGATAGAGATTGCTATGCTCACTTACAGATGACCAAAACAGAGGTCCAGGGCCTTGTCAAAAGTCACCCAGTGACTTAGTGGCAGACCTGGAACTAACCAGCCCAGGAGTTTCTATTCATTAGGCCACAGACAGATATGCCTTCATTTTGTTGTTGGGGCTGGTTGTGACCCGGTAAAGTTTTTTCTCTGCAATGCTGCAGCAGTTGGCATTGGCTAATTCCAGAAGTGCTTTTTGTTTTGTTTTTTTAAGCATTGCCAGATGTATGTCCTAGATTAGTGATGGGAGACAGTGAATCCGAAGGTAACACAGACACACACACAAGGTAAGCAGATGTTTGCCATTTTTTCTTAAACCCACATTAAACCAAATGCTAGAGTATATTAGCAAGAAAAATTCAAGTTACAACTTATGAGGATCTTCCCAGCTGTTAGGCTATAGACTCTGGAATATGCAAGTACCAGGTGAGTAGAAAATCACCCCTGACAGAACTTGTCCCTAGGGCCTGGTGAGGGGAGGCTTCTTCTGGAGGAAAAGGGCTGTAGGGGTTGTCTTGGCCTCTGCAGCCCCAAGGTGAGAGGTCAGCTGATGGGATCATCTCCAAGCCCACAGAGGCTCTGGAAGTCATGGAAATCAAGATCTGTGCAGGAGCTGCCTCTGGTTTCTAACCAAATGCCAGAGAAATTAAGAGGGAAAAAATCCCCTTAGAAATTCAACAGGTCATTTCCAGAAGATGTGGCCCAGGGATGACAGACAGGGCTATGCTGGCGGAAGGCAGCACCTCTCACCCCTGCTGGCCAACTAACATGTGTTGGAAGCCCAAGTCTTCTTCTCTCTCAACTTCATCCTAAAGTGCGGGGCTTGTCCCCTTCACCCTCCACCCCACTGGCCAACTCTGGGCAACCTTCAGTCTGTACCCCAACACCAGCCTCCATTACTCCTCCACTCTTTGCTGAGGCCTCAGTAGCTTCCCAGTGCCACCAAGGGCGGTGGGGGTTGGAAACAGACAGAGAGGGGTATAAAACCTGAGTCCTTGAGCCCTTTGGGGTGGGGAGAAGAGCTGGCCCTGGCTCAGAGGCACTGTGGGATGGGGCTCATTGCAAGGAGTGGCGATGATGGACAATGGGAAGGCCAGCCTGGGCCTCCCCCCTCCTTCTCCTCCAGGACCAGATGGGAACTGGGGCTAGAGAGAAAGGCCCAACTGGGGCAGCGCTGCTGGCGGCGGGGCCTGGGCAGAAGAGAGGCACTCAGTGAATGCGAGGAGGAGGCTGCAGCCGCCGGCTCATTTGCATCATAAGTGATTGGTTTTCCCTGCTCGTCCCTCATTAGGACACAATGGACAGTTGTTTGCTGGCGCAGCAGATCCATTTACCAAGGGAGAGAGGAGACAGAGCACGAGTGACTGATGGGTGACAGTGTTCAGGGGCAGCCTGGCTTCCCTCCCCAGCACTCCTCCAGGCCACTGGGACTCTTGTTCTCACACAATGAGAAGGGGCCTTGGAGAGCAAACTAACCCCTCATTTTGCAGATGAGACTGAGGTGCTAAGAGTGGATGAGACTTCTGGCATCAAACAGCAAGTTCAGGGCAGAACTGGGGCTTTGAGAATCCAGAGTCTAGGTTCTAGACTTGCACTCCTGGCATTCGAGTCTTGCGATTCTGGGATTCTGTATCTCTGTCGTCTCTTTCCTTCTGTTCCAGGCCTTGGTTTCCATCCTCTCTCCCTCCCGAGGCTGTCTATCTCATTTCCAACTTCTCTGCACCTCTCTGTACCTCTTCCTCTCTGGGTTTCCAAGCAGCCAGGATAATTACTAAACTTCTAATTAATCCCTGCCCTAACAGGGTGGGTCTGGCAGGAGAGGTAGCAATTTGGAAACTGTCTCAGTGTGTTTTGAGGATAGGTGGAGATGGGACTAACCTGTATTAAGCCCTATTATAAACCATTCACTAAGACACACAAGACACTTGATTTCATTCTGTCTGTCCTTTCAACCTTGCAAGGTAGATGTTCTTAAAGACAAGGAGACTGAGGCTCAGAGACACTGAGTAACTTGGGCAAGAGCGCCCAGCTGGCAAATGGGGCTGTCTGCCTCCAAAACCTCTGTTCTTCCACCTCACGCCCTGACCCAGGGACTAGGGCAGGGTAAGCGGACTGCTGATTCCCATTCAAGGGAGGCACACCCTTTCTGAAGGAGGTCACTGTTTTGTAGCTCTCCCCTAGGCAGCAACTGCCTCGTAGCCCTCCCATCCTTTCCTACCCTCTGGCTCCCACCCTTCTCTGGGCCTCACATAAGTTTTCACCCCTGGGGGGCTGTGCGGCAGCAAAACCCAATCCATGGGGGTCTCCCTCTTGCTCACACTCCCTTCCCCCTCGCAGCTCCCCTCTTCCTATTCTGCTTTGTGGGTCAAGCCTGCCAGTGTCTGCGTCTGTTTCATTGTACTCTGGGGGAAGGGGAAAGTCTAGGGTAAGTGGGTGTCTGTGTGCTTCCAACATAAGGCCTCCGGGTTCATTCTGACACTGAATGAAAAACTCACCAATTATTCGTCACATCTCATTAATATGCAGACAGACATCTGTTATTTAGGAGTCAACAACAGAGACATTTTCTTGGGGGGAGCGGTACTTGTATATGGGTCTCTCTTGTCTCTCTGGATGCTGAGGGTAGCTGCTTGGGAATTGCCCCACCCCTCTGGGCCTGCAGCCTCCACTCTCTCTGACCCTCACCCCCAGCCTTGACAAGAGGCAGTAGGGGATGAAGTGGGGAGGGGGGGGAGATCTGGAGACCCAACTGGAGGGAGGGAGGTGGGAGAGGGGCTGCATTGTGCAGAAGAAACTCCTTTGTTGGCAAGAGGAAAGGGGGGTGCTCAAATGAGCTGAACCCCTTTCCTGGGTAAGAGAGGGTGGAGTCAAGGAAGAGAGCTGTCCCAGGATTGCCTGCCAGGGTCCGGGTGTCCACGGGGAATCTCAGGGACATGACCCCTTTCCCCTACCCTACCAGCCTGCAGGACCTGGGCCATAGGAATCAACCAAGTCTGAGTGTACTTCGGTGGGGTCACTATGGAAAAGTGAAGTCCTCACCCAGTGACTTCAGAAAAAGCAATGGGGCGGTGTTCATAAAAATGGGGACCAAAGGACCTCAGCCTTTGGATGAATCACTAAAGCTCTCTCCAGTCCCCTGGGTAGGTGCGGGGACACTGCAGTCTCCCTTTCCTGTCTTCTGGCCTTCCTCCCGCCTTCGACCAGCACAAAACACCCTCTCCAAGAAGTCTCCCAGAGGGCTCAGGAGCACTCAAGTCTGGCTGTCTCAGTGGTAAAGAAAAATGGCTGATATCAACTCAGCCCCTTTCAAAGGGTCACATAGTGTTTGTTTCTACATCAGTTCTCCTCTCTGAAGCTTCCTAGATGTGGGTACACGTGATGATCAGCTCCCTTTTCCAGGTGTAAAAACAGTTCTGACAGGTGAAGGGCCTTCGCTAGACTTCCCAGGGAGGAAGCGGCAGAGCTAGGATCCAAACCCTTGGACCTCTGCCTCCAAATTTCAAGCTCTTACCATGACTGTCCCTCCTGGGAGAGCTGCAGTCCCAAGGGGACGATCCTCTATCGGCTGAAGTGTTTCGGGGGTGAGACCGAATACCCCCCGTCATGCTCCCCTTTATTCTCCCCGCCCCTTCCCCTCCTGGGCTGGCTGATTGCAGAGGTTAAGAAACACTGGCAGCATCACAGCATGATTAGTTGTTTATTTCATTAAATGATTAACGAGGCTACATTGTTTCCCAAATGGGTGTCTAATTTGTGGGGGAAACAGCTGCAGAGGAGGAAGCTGGGTTTGACTCCTGCATCAGAGGGCAGAGTGGGGGAAGGGTCCCCCTCCCTACAACCTACAGGGGCTTTTGAGGATCAAGGACCAGCCCGATAGATAGCCTCCTCCTACCCACAGGGCTCCTCAGCCCAGAGGCACAACCCCCTCCCCTAAAATAAAACATCTGGCCACCCAGACTTGCAGAGGGGACCAAAATCCATTCCCAGTGGTGTTGGAAATGTATTAAATTTTGGGGGTTCCTCCAGCTGATTTATCTTCCTAATTATGTTTGCTTTAGGCGGGTATGCGTTTGCATTCCCTGAGTGCAAACGGCAGGAGAGCAAGGTTGGGAAAAGAGAGGGGCGCCAACACTCTGCACTTGGACAGCTGCAGGCTTCAGCTTGCAGGATACCCAAGAAGTCCAAAGTGGAGAAGCCACATGGATTGGCCAAGAATCCTGAGTTCATGGTATCTGCAGGTTTCTGTGGGGGAAGGGTCAGCCCTCTAGGACCAAATGGAGACCCACTTAGCTGTGCCTGGGAGCTGCACCTCCAACCCTCCCTAGCACCTCTACCGGAGGACTCAGGGTCACTGGGGACAGTCTCAGCATCACCCTAACCAGGTCTCAAGTTGAGGGGGTGAAGTGCAAGGCTAGTTCAAAGCCCAGTGCCCTTAAAGGTGTCCCAGAATCCTCAGGAAGACTGTCTGAGATGGACCAGGACAGGAGTCTGGTAGGAGGGGGAGGGAAAGGGGCATCTGATGGGCCAGAGAGTGGGTGTGAATTTCCTTTCCTCTCAAGACTGGGGCCTGGCATAGGGAGAGAAGAAGCTATTTAAAAGGACACATCTCACAGCCCAGGCCTCCAGCCTCCGGCACCCCCTTCAGCTATCTCTCCAAAAAACAAATCTAATCACTTCCTTTCCCTGCTTGAAATCCCTGGTGGCTCCTCCCAGCCTCAGAATGAAGGCCTGGGTTCCTTTGTAGATCCTGCAGTGGCCTCAGTGTGACTCCCCAGCCTTATCTCCTGCCTGCCTTGCTGTGGGAGCCCCAGAGGCACCATGCCCTTCCTCATCTCCTTGTGTTTACACATGCTAAACCTTCTGTCTGGAGTACCTTTCCTACCCCTTCTCTGCCTCAGGACCTGGCTCCTAAGGACTTGGCTCCAACGGATGTCCTCCCAAACTGTAAAGCACTCCTATAACACCCTGCACCTACATCCCCCTATCAAGGCACCTCCAGCCCTGGGGAACTTCTCTTCCTGCCAGCTGGCCTCCAAAAACAGAGATGGGTCCTCTCTCAGTCTCCCCAGCCAGCGTCTGGCACACAGTTGGTACTCAGTGCATATTTGCTGAATGAATGAGAAGTGGGCTGTGAATTAGGGTGGGATCCCAGCAGATGGGAAGGTATGGACTGTTCCCTCCCTCCCAGAGTGTGTCTGAAGAACTGGCTGGGGCTAGGGGCTGGGGGAGGGGTAGGCCGGAGATGGTTCCTGGGGGAGAATGTCACCGAAAAGAGGCCAGTGGGACCAGCGCCAGGGAGGGAATACAGGACAATCTGAAACCAGACTCCTGAGAAAACAGACCAGCACTGTCCTTCCTGACAACAAGCGCTCTGGCAGTTGCCTCCACCAGCTTTCCTTCTCTAGGGGGTGGGGGTGACCCTAAACTCACAATTGATACTTCCCCCAAAATCCTCAAGGAGCTCAGGATAGAAAGAGAGAGATGGTCCCTGCCCCAGCCTCCCAGGAGACCCCAGAATCAAACTCATACTCCCCAGGAAACTTTACCAGGCAGAGGGTCAGCTTCTGTGACCTGAAGGCCTCTGATGCCCTCCAGCCCCACAACCCCAGGGCCCCAGTAGGCTCCATGCCAGGGGTGGAGATGGTGAGCAAGAGGCCGGGACCACTTCAGCAGGACCCCTCGAACATTAGCAGGGGGCCCCAGCTGGGCTGGGTAACCTTGAGTAATTGCACATCAATCCATTATAAAGCCCCCTAACAGCCTTAGGATTGTCCAGCTAATTAACTAGGATGAACATTCCCAACATATTTCTTTCCCTCACCTCTGGCTCCTAAAAGGACATGGCTGAAAGGACACATGGCTTTTTCCTCTGGTCCATCTCCAGGCAGAGACAAGAAAGTTCTCCCTGAGGTCTAACTCTCCCTCCTGCTGCTAAAGACTGGTTTATTTTTAAAAAGCAACAAAACTAAAGCCATAGCCTTTTTCCATGGACATGGGCTTTATTGGTGACTTTTGGGGAAGGGAGGGAGGGAGGGAGCTGGGGCTGGTGGGTAAACGGGGAAGGGGCTTCTCCTTGCATTTTATTTTAGTGCACGTTGCCTGGAGGTTAGGGTGTGTGAGAACAACTGTAGAAGCGATAGGAGAGGAACACAGAAGGTCATGGGATGGATTCTTTCCTTAGAGAAGGAAGCCAGGACCAAGCTATGGGGACTTGGGGTGGGGAGGGAAGGCACCCTTCATTTACTGAGACTCGACCAAGGTCATCACTTGATGCCAGCTTCCCCACCTCCCACCTGCCCCATCCTAGCTCATGCCCCAGATGCCTGTCCCTCTAGCCCCCTTAGCTTCCTGTGGAAAGGAGGGAGGATGAAGATACAGGGAATAGTGACACCCTTCTGCCCTCCAGCCCCCTTCCCAAGAGAGAATTGCCCACTAGGCCTGCCCTGACCCCCTAGCCGGGGTCAGGAGGTCAGGAAGCCCAGGTGCAGGCAGGTGAACAATTGTGCCCCTGGCCACCCCTCCTCACACTTTGCCCCACCCCGCCCCTCACATGAGGTTGCAGCTCTTGGCTCGATCCTTGTGTGTCTCGTCCTCGATGCTGGCGCCCCGGTCTGGCCGTCCTGACAGCTGAGTGGATCGCTGAAGTCCCCGGCGTGAGTCAGTACGGCGCAGCTGCCTATGGCCACGGCCAAGGGAGGCCACCGTGGCCACGTGGAAAACATCCCTGACACTGCGCTCAGAGGATCGGGAGGAGCACTCGACATAGGACACGGCCCCCACCTGCTTGGCCAGCACAGTGCCCTGGAAGAGAAGTGCATGGGAGAGAATTAGGGGCTCAGCCTGCAGCTCAGCAAGGGGCATGGCAGCTGTAGGCTGGGGTGGGTTGAAGATCAGCAGTCAGAGGCCACAGCAGGGGATGAGCCAAGTAGGGGGTTTTCAAATCAGAGATTGAGAAGGGCAGAGGTGAGAGGTCTAGGCTGGGATCAGGTCTGAGGTCAAGGGTCCCACCTGCTCATGTGTAACAGGGATAAGCCTCTGCTTGGACAACTCCCTCAGTGTGGCCAGGTCGGTCCGCATGTCCAGTTTACAGCCAACCAGAACAACCTTGGCATTGGGGCAGAACTCCTGAGTTTCCCCCTGCCACTATTTGGGGGAAGAAAATAGAGTTATGCAGGGGTGGAGGGAGGCCCAGGGTGAACCCTTGCTCCATGCCGGGAGGACGCCCTTCCCTCAACTGGCAGAAATCATGCACCCCTCAGGACTCTCCCATGTGAGGAAGGAGGTGGGAATGGTTGGCCTGGGCTGAAAGCAGAATGGGTTGTGGAGAGGGGGAGGGAGGAGAGGGCTGGGGTGAGGCTATAGGGTTAGGGCCCTGCTTCTCCCTCAGCGCTATGCAGGGTCTGCCAGCTGGGAAGCTTCCTGCTCCCACCCCCTTTCCCAAACTCTTGCCTGGGAACAGGCCAAATCCTGCCCTGCCCTGCCCTCCCCTGCCTGGGAAATGGGGCTGCCCTAGCTGACTTCTGTCCATTCACCATGGGCTTTCTCATGGAAATAAGAGTCTGAAGAGGCCACACGGCTTTTCTGAGCTACAGTATCAGCATTTCCACCTCCTGCACCTGGGGACCCCACACCCAAGGAGATGGGGAGAGCAGGGAGAAGAAATCTGAGTCCTCCCTGCTCCGTCCCAGACACTGTATCTGGCTCTGGGGACTTATTTCCTGGGAGAAGGAAGCTCAGAGCTTCACACACGGTCCAGCTGATGGCCATGCCCACACTGTCAGGACTCTGGTGCCCAATGTCCCTCAGTCTAGCTGCCCTGCCCCTCCCTAGTCTCCTACCTTCTTGAGGACACTGTCCAGTGTTTCTGGACGGCTAATGTCAAAACAGATGAGGACAGCATCCGAATCAGGATAAGCCAGAGGCCGGACATTATCATAGTAAGAGGAACCTGAAGGAAGACAGGGAGGGAGGGGACAGAAGTGGGTCCTGGAGAGGTGAGAGGGGGTGGGAGACCTTAGGTATCCTGGTCAAGGGTTGTAGGGAACAGAACAAATACTAATTTGGATAACGCAGTCTGCCTTTCTCCAAGGAGGAGGAGCAGTGGAGGTGAGCAGGCAGAGGAGGTTAGATGGCAGAAGAGACTTCCTGTCAGGGACAGAACACAGCTCTCTGCTTCCCTAGGTGTTTCTCTGAAAGTAGTAATCCTTAACCTTTTCTGAGTCTTGGATCCCTTTGAAAAGTTCATGAAATCAATCGACATTCTGACAGTTTGCAAGTCTGGGCTTTGACAGACATCTCCAGCCCTCCGGGGACTCAGTTTAAAAAAAACAAAAACAAAAACAAAAAACCTTCCCCTTTGTTGGGGGAGGGGCGGGAAGGGCTTTCCCATCCTTTTAGGACTTGATCTCAGATTTGTCCTGTTCACTCCCCCCCAAAGAAATTCCAAATGTCTTTCCTAAACCTAGTCTCATCTTCTAAGAAACATGTTCCAAAATAAGTCATCCCTTCCCAACTTTCCCAGATAGGGGCAACCCAGCTGAGGGGTACAAAGAGTGGGCCTTCTCTTCCAGGATATGGTCTCTGTGTCTCAGCAAGCTCTGCCTCAGTTTCCCTGCCCTTAAGCAGAACATTTGATTCTTCTTCCTCCTAGAATTGGATGGATGGGCTGGGCTGACCTGGAGCCAAAAGGTCCAGTCAGGGGAGGGGTCAGGGCGGGGCCTTCGAAGTCAGGGTGACCCCGGAGGGACCTGGCTACCTGAAGTGTCCCACATGTTGAGCTCAATGCGGCGCTTGTCGATCTCAAAGCTCGCGGTGTAGTTCTCAAACACGGTAGGGACATACCTCTGCAGACACGAATGGGTCAAGATGAGATCCTCTCCCCAGTTCCACCCCGGACAAATGTCCTCCCCACTCCCACAACCCGTCCAGCCCAGCCTCTGGACCCAAGTTGGTCTGGGGTTGGGCAAAGAGGAGATCCCGGGAGCCGCTGCCTCCTCGGAATTACTGCCAGACTCGCAGACCCCCTCCTAGTCCCTTCAGCCCCTAGTTCTTCCCCTCCCCATTACCAGGACCCCTGACATTCCCCCAGCGCCCCCACTGGGATCCTCTCATTCTCCCAAACCCCATTCCACATCACCCTGCTCCCCAATGCCTCCTACTCCACCCTCTGCAGTCCTTTCAGAGCCCCCAGTGCCTCCCGCGGTCTTCCGAGCCCCTCTCCCTCTTCCCTGGTTACCCAGGTGCCCGTTTCTGTCCATCCCCCGGGCCCTTGTCACCCGCCTCTGCGCCCCCATCACTCCACTCCCAAGCCAGTGGTCCCTCACCCCGGGATAGGCGTCCTTGGCGAACACCTGCAGCAGTGCTGTCTTGCCGCACTCCGCGTCCCCCACCACCACGATCTTGCAGCGGCCGCTCTGCCCCTCCATGGTCCCGGCTACGCGCCGGCCCCCCGCGCTACCCCCCTGCCGGGCCCCGCCGCCACCGCCTCCGCCTCCCCCGCCGCTGCAGCTGCAGCCGCTCGGGCCGCGGACACCGGCATCTCGCGGGCCCGCGCCTAGCCCCCGCCCGGGGCCCTGGCTCCCCTCCGACCCGCCCCCACCCAGCAGCCTCGCCCCCCAGCCCCGCCTTCCGCCCGCGCACCCGGGGGCGGGGCCAGAGGACTGGGCGGGGCCCGGGGGAAGCCTAGCTGGGAGCAGGGTTCCGGCGAGCTCGAGTGGCCTAAGGGGACCCCGCCAGTGTGGGGCGGGCGGAGCTAGGCTTATTTGACTTCCTTGGGGGTGGGGGTGGGGCAGAGTTGGGGCGAAGTTCTGAGGGGTCGGGACGGCACACACGCAAGACTCAGGCCTTCTGCGTGCCCACGCGTGCACGCCAGTGTGCCAGTGCGGACACGCGCGGGGGCAGCAACCCATTTCCTGAACACGACGGGGCGCGACATGGCAGGGGAAGGAGGGAGTCATCTGGGTTCTGTCCCCTCCCCCCCCCCTCATATACCGAAAGGGGGTCTTGGGGAAATCGAGGTATCTGATTCCAGCGTACCCACCCGGATAGTGATGACATCATAGCTTTCTGTCCCCATGGCAACTGGCGGCCTAGTCGGGGGTTGTGATGACTGAACCGGGGGCCTGGACTAGCAGGGAAGCGCGGACTGAGTGAATTCCTGCCAAGCGCTGAGTGGAAAGTTTTGGAGGAGCTGCGTCCTCTGGTGGATGCTTGGGGCAGACAGAAATAGGGAAGAAGAACTAACCAGAGTGACAGCCCGGCTGGAGCCAGAACCAAGCCCTAAATGCCTCCATTCAGAGTCCAACAATAATCAAAAAACCTTTTTGCGTACCATCTTTTATCGTCTTAAAGCGCTTCCTTATTCTCGATTTCATTTTATCTTGTTCTAAACCACCTTGCAACGATAACTAAAACAAGCATTATTACTATTTTACAGAAGGGAAAATTGAGGCACAGAGCATTATCAACCAAAATCAGACTGAAACTTTTAAAGGCCCAGTCTCCATGCTCCCAGTTTGACTCTGCAAAACCACACTGAATGGGGCCTGATCCCTGCCCCTGGGTTACACATGGAGAGTCAGAACCTGAGGTACAACGTGGTTGGGTTCCGGTCCACAGGTGGCTGGGTCCTCAAATCTGATGTTAGTTCAGGTCTTGAGACTGTCCTTCAGACTGCTCCTTTAATTATTTTTAACATGTATAGGTTTATAATGATAAAATAAATCGCGGTCCACATTACCCCAAGAGTGCCCTTGCGCGTGTCTTGTTGCTGACATTCCTCTTGTCCAATTTTCGCGCTCCCGCGGCGCAGGCAGCCGCGGCACTGGCCCTTTAAGCCGGTGCGCGAGGCCCCGCCCTTTGCCCCGCCCCCAGCCAGGCGCCACGCCCCGCTCCCTCTGCCCGACGAGCGCCCCGCCTTCCCCAGCCGAGCACCCTCGGTCCAGCTGTGCACGCACGTCGGGAGTCCAAGCCATGTCTGCCGAGAAAGAGGCAGCCGCGGCGGCCACCATGGGGGCGGCGGCCGAGCCAGGGGTTGGGGAAGACTCCTGTCCGCAGCCCCAGAAAGGCGAGGCAGCGGGCGACCCCCAGCCGCCCGCGGCCTCGGAGGGGGCTGCCGCGGCCTCGCCGCCGCCGCTGCGCTGCCTGGTGCTCACCAGCTTCGGCGGCTACGATAAGGTGAAGCTGCAGAGCCGGCCGGCCGTACCTCCGGCCCCCGGACCCGGCCAGCTGACACTGCGCGTTCGGGCCTGTGGGCTCAACTTCGCTGACCTCATGGCCCGGCAGGGACTGTACGAACTGCTGCCGCCGCTGCCCGTCATCCTGGGCATGGAGGGCGCGGGCGTGGTGACAGCCGTGGGTGAGGGAGTCAGCGACCGCAAGGTGAGCGGGGCGGCAGGGCAAGAGGGGATCCGCAGACTGCGGGGCAGGTGGGCACGAATGGGCGGTGCCGGGGGTGTGGCAGGCGGGGTAAAGTGGCCCGGACCGGGATGGACGGCCATGGGAGGCCTGGGAAAGGACCCTATGTTCTGACACTCCTGGAAAACTGGATTTTGTGGGGAGGAGTGAAGTTATCGCCCCCTCCTCGACCATTTTTAGCTGCAGCCACCGCCCAGAAGCAGGGAGGGGGTAAAAGAAACAATAAGGCGCCCTTGCGCATGCGCACAGTGGCCTTAAGGCCCACCCCTACCCCCGTTAGTAAAACCATACCTGTACCCCTGACCACGAAATACTCCCTGGATAATTGTGGTCTGCAACCCTGAGTGACGGTAGCGCCCCTGTCCCCGAGGGAGCTAGAGGATCTGTGTAGTCGGAACGGGGCGAGGGCGCAGCCGCCACGCCAAAGGCAGTCACATGCAGCCCCGTGGTCTGCGGGGGTGTAAGGCGGCCCCTCCCCGAGCAGGACCGTAGAGACAGGACGCGCCCATAATGGGGAGCGGAATCCCTGCTCCCGTACTGCCCGCGGCCTTCCTCTGCTGGTCTGGCCTTGGGGTGAAGGAGTCGGCGTTGGGGCTCCCGATCTTTGTCTCAGGCTCTGTCTCCCGTGACTGCAGTATCTCCTCCTCCCATGACTCAGCTGGCTGGCCACGACTCCGTAGCTGGCCTTGGGAAGGTCCAGCAGAATCCGCCTCTGCCTTCCTATGGAGGACCCCTGCCTCAGAAACCCGGCTGTGTCCATTTGGGCTGGGAGGAGTGGCACTGTGAGCAGGTTGTCCCAGCTCTACCGGTCTGTTTCTGGTTTCCATTTATCATTAACCTAGGCTACAACCCTGGGCACCGGAGAATCCTAAATGACCAACTTTTTGAGAGAACCTGCAGAGACTACTGCAGGTCATATTCTTAGGGTTTTTTTTTTTTTAAGTCAGGTCCTTGCGAGAGAGGTCCCTCAAATGCAGCCTCCGATGCAGCCTTCCTCTTGCCCCAAGGCCAGACGCAGATACCAGAACTGGATTTCTTGGATTTATTGTACACACAAACAGCGCTTTAAAGAGCTTCCCAAATTCAGCTCCAGCCCCACCCTCTCCACTCTATTTTAAATAACGCTGCTCTTGAGAAGGGGCTAAGAGGAATTTTTTAGGGAGAGGGGATTGTAGTCCATGTTCCTACTGAGGGCCACCCATCTGACCTCCCCTCCTCACACTTTCCCGCGGGGTAAATACAGGATATCCTGTCCAGGTCTCAATCTGATGTAAGACCCTAGATTCTGTGGAGACGCCCGCTCTCCCTCCTGATGTCTGGGCTGAGAAGGGGGCATGGCCCAGCCCTGGGTTGAGCGGAGGAGTGGACATGAGCCAGAGTGAGACTTATTCTGGGTCAAATCTGGGCCCAACTGGCCACTGCCCCCTCCCTTGCTCTTGCGGGCCATTTCTGAGTCAGCTATCCCTGAGTTCTGGGGTAGAGGGGATCCATTCCCCAGACCTCACCTTCAGGCCAGGACTTGCAGGAAAACATCCCAGCTCTCGGTCCTCTTGGGTGGAGCGTGGGGGCTTAAGGACATGAAAATGGGTGTGTGGGGGAGTCCCACCCCCTTACCCATGAATCCTAAATCTCGTTAATATACAGAATTCCCATCATTCCTGGCAAGGGCAAATACAGACCCAGATTGTCCTGGAACAGCACCCACACCTCCCTCCCGAGGCTCTTCAGAGAGCGAGAAGCCTTCCTTTCTCTTGATCCCCATTCCCTGCCCTTCCTTTGACCCCATTTGCTAAGCTAGAGGGAAAGAATCTGTTATCTTTGCCCCTGTCCTGCAGGTGGCTGAGAGGTGGGGTGGGGAGCATTTCTCTGGTGGGTGAGATTGTGGCTCTCCTTGGCCACCTTGCCATTTCTAGGGGAAGGTGTTTACTTGGCCCCCAATGTTGGCAACTTCTCCTCAGGTGACCACACCCAGCCCTAAACTCACAGAGACCCTTACCTGTGCTTTGGTTATGGTCTTAACACATACTCTCTACCTTCAGCTGTTGAATTCTGAAAATCTTCCCTCTTTGCTGTTATCACATTATCGAGCGCTATGTGTCAGACATTGTGCTGAACTAATTAAATGATCATTGTTTTCATTAATCATCATTAAAAAAGCAAACAAACGAACAAACCCTTTGCCGTCGAGTCAATTCCAACTCATAGCGACCCTACAGGACAGAGTAGAACTGCCCCATAGGGTTTCCAAGGAGCGCCTGGTGGATTCAAACTGCCAACCTTTTGGTTAGCAGCTGTAGCTGTTAACCACTATGCCACCAGGGTTATTAATCATAACTGGCCTAATTTACAAATGAGGAAACTAGAGCTCAGAAAGGTTAAGTGATTTAAGTTTTCCCAAGGTCACACTGCAGGTAAATAAATGGTGGAGCCCATTTTTTAACTGAGGAGTCTGACCTCTTAAATACCACTTCATGCTGCCCTAACAGTAACTTCTCGTGTTCAGGGATCTTGCACAATAGCCAAATAAGTATGAGATCTGTAAAACGTGCTCAGGGATCTTACACAATAGCCAAGTATAAGATTGTAAAATGAACGTAAGGATAGTATCTACTTGAAAGAGCTGGTATAAGGATTAAATGAGTATTTACATATAAAGCACTTAAAATAGGATCTGGTCCCCAATGAGTTATTTTTGTTGTTCATGTTATTAATTGTTGCTGTTATTACCATGACCGCTGCTGCTGCCTCCGCTATGACTTCCTTGTCAAAAAGAGGACGTTGTAACTAGTGAAAGGTCAATAAATCCCCTGCGGGTGAATGAATGAGTGACTGAATGATGTTGTTCTTCCATTCCTCAAGGAAGGGGACCGGGTGATGGTGTTGAGCGCGTCGGGGATGTGGCAGGAGGAGGTGACTGTGCCCTCAGCCCACACCTTTCTGATGCCTGAGGCCATGACCTTTGAGGAAGCCGCTGCCTTGCTGGTCAATTACATCACAGCCTACATGGTTCTCTTTGACTTCGGCAACCTGCAGCCTGGCCACAGCGTCTTGGTACACATGGCTGCAGGTAACAGGCCTCTTCCCTTCATCTACCCTCCTCACTCTGCCCAGATTTCCTTCTAGGTCCCTTTCCTGCAGCCTGTCTAGACTGTCGTCATGGTAACACCAGGCTGCTTTGGCCTGTGGCGCCCAGAGGTCTCTGCAGTGCTGTTGCCTTGGTAACATTCAGGCACCAGGTCCAGCCTAGTGTGCTGTCCATATTAACGTGCCCTCTCCCAGCACCGTCTCCTCTCCACCAACCCTGCCCCCAATTCTCAATCATGGAAATTAGGGATAGGATGAGGGAGGAGAGCCCCAACCCAGATGAGGCAAGATGAGGGTTATTGACCGGGCCCTTGAGAGGCTAGCATGGGGAGTGGTAGCCAGGAGGCTCCATATCCCTGTTATGGGTGTCTCTGCAGGGGGTGTGGGTATGGCAGCCCTGCAGCTGTGCCGTACAGTGGAGAACGTGACCGTGTTTGGAACGGCCTCGGCTAGCAAGCATGAGGTACTGAAGGAGAACGGGGTCACACACCCCATCGACTACCGCACGAGTGACTACGTGGATGAGATCAAGAAGGTCTCCCCTAAAGGTGGGATCAGGGCATGGGAGGGGTGGAGGACGTGGGGAACAGGGAGGGTATCGCTAGACCTGTGGATCCTAAAGCTGTTCCTGGTTCCTCTGACTCTTGTGACAGGAGTGGACATCGTCATGGACCCTCTGGGTGGGTCAGACACCGCCAAGGGCTACAATCTTCTCAAACCCATGGGCAAAGTCATCACCTATGGTGAGTTGGTGGGCTAGGGAAGGAGGGTGGGACTGAGGAGTGAGGCTCAGGGTTCCAGGGCTTTGGAATGGGAGAAGGGACAGGTTGTTGGGTGCTTTTTAGGAGGACAAGGGTTGGGAGTGGTCCGTGTATATTGGCATTCAGATTGCTGCCTCCTGGGTGCCAGCTACAGTCCTCATTCACAACTTTTCATGCCAGTTATAGTAAATGTTCAGTGTTCTCTCTGTGCTCCTCTTTGGGGATTATTCCTGATGTAAAGTCAACTAGTTTGCCTTCCTTCTAACCTATCCTGTGGCTTCTTGGGCAAGCTGCATTTTCATTTAAAAAACTATTTCACACAAAGTAAAGATTAGAGCAATTTTTGAGTCAGCCGAAATTGGTTTGGCCTGGTAGCTAGTCATTCTCTGGCACTGCTGTGGATAATTGTAAAGCGACCGCAGAGGGGCAGACAATGGATGCAAACATGCCAGGATATGCCCGGCACCTGGATTCACTGGTTGTGCTCGGTCCCTCAGGAGTAGCCAACATGCTGACGGGCCCCAAGCGGAACCTGATGGCCCTGGCCCGCACCTGGTGGAATCAGTTCAACGTGACAGCGCTGCAGCTGCTGCAGGCCAACCGAGCTGTGTGCGGCTTCCACCTGGGCTACCTGGTTGGCGAGGTGGAGCTGGTCAGTAGTGTGGTGGCCCGCCTGGTGGCTCTGTACAACCAGGGCCGCATCAAGCCCCACATCGACTCGGTCTGGCCCTTCGAGAAGGTGAGCAGATGGCTTCTGAGGGAGGGCCTGGATGTAGACCTCCTTAAGGCCAAGGTTCCAGGGGGAGGATTCCTGGGGAAGAGGAGGGCTGGCTCTTGAGGGTAGGGGTTGGGTGGCTTTGGGAGCAGAGTCTTTTCTTCTTCTTACCTCTCCAGGTGGCTGATGCCATGAAGCAGATGCAGGAGAAGAGGAATGTGGGCAAGGTCCTCCTGGTGCCTGGGCCAGAGAAGGAGAACTAGGGCAAGGGGCTGGAGGACCCTTGGGACCCAGGAAGGGGGAAGTTGGGTAGCCACATTCTGTTGACCACCAGTCTCGCCTTTCATCTTCTGTCCTAATGCTCTGCTCTCTCTCTCCCGAAGGTCTTCGTGGTGATGACCTCTTCCCTGCCCTTTCTCTTCAGTCAGGGCTGTTCCCTCCCCCTTGCTGCCCTCTCCCCCTTCCTGCCCTCTGAAGAGGTTGGGAAGTGACCACTTGGATGTCCGGGCCCTGCCAAGGGGACAGGGAGGGTCAGAGGGAGGCTGAGTGCTTCCTGCCCCCCACCCTTTCCCTGGGCCTGCTGTGCTGCTTTTGTGCCAAGGTTAGCCAGCCCCTCCCGGTCCTGTTCTGTGTGCTTCTGCCCCTGCCTCATCTCCCTCTTGCCCCTGCCCCACCACCTCCCCAAAGAATTGAAATGTCAGCTCAGGATATGGGGGCCAGTTTGTGTGAGTCCAGCATGCACCCGTCTCTCCCCAGTGTCCTTTCATTCCCAGGCTGACCAGCACCCACCTCTGAACTCGTGCATGGCTTCTTCCTCCTCTGTCCCCAACTTCTTAAGCACAATTGGGCTTTTTCCATCTCCAGGTTTTCTACCATTCTTAGCCAGGGTTGCCTCTCACAACAGGAGCAAGCGGGAATCAGACCTCCTCCCCTGGGCCACAACTCTGTGGGAGGGACACAGAGCCCCCCCTTCACTGAGTTCTCTGGATCTGTTCTCAGTGCCTTAGCTAGGGAAAACCTATGCTTGTGTGTGTGTGTGTGTGTGTGTGTGGTGGGGGTCCCTGTCCCCACCTCCTTCGCCCCTGTTCTCCCCAGTGCCTTCTCATTCTGGTGGAGCTGGGGTTTTACTCATCCCCAGTCCCACACCACTGCCAAAAATCTGTGTATGTGCCAGTGGGTGGGGTGGGGGGGGGGGTGTGTAGCCCTAGCCTCCCAGGCCCTGGGGAAGGCAGTCGCCCTTGTGGTCTGTGCTGTGTCCTGTCTCGGGGGGCCGGCTGTCAGTTCTCTATCGGTGGTTGAGGAGGAAGAGGCGGGGAAGGTTTCTCAGCCTTGCAGATTAAGTGTGGCATTTACGAGCCAGGGCTTTGAGAGGCAGCGCTGTTTGTGTCTTGTTTTGGGACCAAAGTAAAAATCAAAGCACATTCCCTTTGCTGTCAACGGGGGCTCCCACTGCCTTCTCAGAGCAGGGAGGTAGCTTTTTTGACTCAGCCCCAAACTTTGTTTACATGGGTGGGGAGTTGGCACTGGGAGGGAAGAGTGGGTAGAACCTAGGCCGCTGGAGCTAAAGTGGGGACTTCCGGGGTAGGGGTGTAACTCCTCTGCTTTCCAAGCTGGGGTTAGGGAGGATTGTTGACCCAGCCATTGCCGATGGGAGGTGTGGGGAGAGGCCTAAACATGTGAAGTGCGATTTCTGCTTTTGTGTACCCCACTCCGTTACTGCAGCTGCCTTTGTGTTTGTGTCAATAAAAAGCCAAACCCTGGTCCTGGCCGTTGCCTCTGAGAGTGCAAGGGAAGGTGAGCTCCTGGAAGGCCACTGCTGAGAGCCGAAGGCTTGTGGCCTCCCCGGCCCTCCCTTCCAGGCCCAAATCAAATTTCCTTTCATGAAATGAAGTGAGGAAGAACATCGTGCTACCCAGAACTTTTGCTGTTATTGGGCAGTGTTTTACAACTTCTAATCCCTGCCCCCTGTGGTAGGCAAAAAGGTCTCTCTCTTCCATGCACCCACCCCTAGCCTAGTTTGAGAACCTTGGCAGAGGGGCTACGAGATGATGGGAAGGACAGTCTTCTAGCCCGATGCAGAGGTAAAAATCGCCAGGCCCCGCTGTCCAGGAGGCACAACTGTCAGGGCCTCCACCTCCCCGCCCCCACGGGTGGGCTTCTGGAAGTGGATCTCCAGGACATCGTGCAGCTCTGGGCCATCCAGGATGTCGGGGATGTTGAACACCACCACTGAGCAGGGCGCTGGCTGGAAGCAGGTCTGGGAAAAGAGCCAAGAGATGGGCAAAGGCTCACGGGAGTAAGAAGCTAGGGGCAGAGGTTAGGGGCAGGGGTAGGCAGCACCCCATGTGAGTATGGGAAGGGTCTGGAGACCTGGACAGGCTGGCAGAGGGTAGGTCAGTGGGGGGTTAGGGGGCTCTGATCTTTCCTTGGGCAAGTTTCTGGCGGGCAGTTAGGTTACCCTGGCTCAGCCCCCATTCTCCACCCTCCTGCTTACCTCAGCTTTCTGGATCTCCCCACTCATGTAAGGAGAGACTCTTAGAAGGAACTGTTGCCCATCCAATGGCACCTTGAACTGGCCAATGTGGCACAGGCGCTGCGCCACTGTGGGAACAGGGAGGGGGTGGACCCTTTGCATCAAAGTCACTTCTTCTCCTGTGGCCCAATGCACCCTGTACCCTAATCTCCCCTCCAAAAAGCCCTTCTGGGCCCTTACCTCCATCCCTGATGAAACCCAGCATGGCACCCCCTTGCAACAGCTCCCGAATCTCCACATCGCCACCCCCATTGCTGTCCTTGCCAAAGAAGATCTCCAGCTTATCCAGCAGCTGCTCCTCACTCAGCTTGAGCCCCCCCGCAGGAAACCCACTGACCAGCACCCTCCGGTCACTGATCTGGCTGGACACCTAAGGGGAGACGGGAGGGAGTGTTCCCAGGCACAGCCCCACCATGCCGTGCCCAGGTGCACAGCACCCCTGCACATCCCAGGATCCTGCCGTTCTGTTACCTGAATGGTGGTCACCACGGGCAGCTCCAAGGGCTGAACCTGTACCCGCAGCCGGCACTCTTCCGCCACGTCAATCTTATGCTCCTTTTTTTGGAGCACCTGCTCAGCCACTGGGTGGGGAAAGCAGGATCAGTACTGGGGAGCCGCCCTGCCCTTGGCCTGAGGCTCTCCCACTCCACCCCCTGGCTCACCCTTAGGGTCATCAAAGGTGACCAGAGCAGAGCCTCCAGGCAGAGGGTAGCAGATCCGCAGGTTGGAAAGCAAACACTTGGGCGCTTCCTTGCCCTGCTGAGTGCGGCCTCGAAATACCAGGGGGATCTCAGGCATCGGGAATGGGACCTGAAGTTGGGATGCAGCCCAAAGGGTGAGAGATTTCCCCACTCCCTCCCAGGAGGAAAGCACCCCATTCCACTGATGCAAAGTGGTAGAGCTAAACACATTTACGAAAGAAAGGCGGAAGAATGTACCTCTGGCACCATGCTGGGCACTTAAACAAGATCTTAATTTGTTCTCACACAAGCCTGGGAGGTAGATAGTTCCTGCTTTACAGATAAGAAGACTGAGGCTCAGAGAGTTCAAGTAACATACTTGAGGTCACACAGCAAGGAAATGGCAGAGCTAGGAGTGAAACTAAAGTCCCTGATTTCCTGGCTCTTTCTACTAGGCTGCACCCCTCCCACCTTACCTTGTCTTGGGAGGGATTCTTGGGCTCCTTTCTCAGCTTTTGCAGCTCCTTAAGCCTCTTCTTTAGTCTGTCTTGCTCCTCCAGGAGGGTGTGTAAGGTCTGTGGGAACAGAGGGGACCAACCAGACATCTACCTGCCTTTCCAGAGACTGAATGAACCCAAGGGAAGGGGGCCCTATCCTGGATGCTCCGGAAGCAGAGTTGATGCCCAGCCCAAGAACAACTCACCCCCTTTCCGCTGGCCTGGGCTGGTCCTAGCCCACTCTACCCAGGTCTTGGCTGACCTCATCTCAGTTTCTCTTGAAAGGCCAGGGGCCTTTACTGCAGCCTTGGCTGGTTCATTAGTGCCAATCTAGAAATTAACAAGCACGGATTGGGCCCCTGCTATGAGGTGCGGGCACTGAACTAGGCAGGGTAGGGGACAATGGGCAGTGGAAGACAAGTGTGTGGTCACATGACATTGTAGAATGCAGTGGAAGTTCGGAGCAGGGACAGACTCAAAGGGGTTAACACAAGGGAAGCTTTGAGGAGAAGCATGGGCTTAGATTTGCAAAGTGTCATAATATGATTCACTAACATTTATCAAGCACTTACTATATGCCTGTCCTGAGGCATTGGTGGTTCATTGGTAGAATTCTCGTTTCCCATGTGGGAAACCCAGGTTCGATTCCCAGCCAAGGTACCTCAAGTGAAGCCACCACCCATCAGTCGGTAGAGGCTTGTGTGTTGCTATGATGCTGTTTCAGTGGAGCTTCCAGACTAAGACTTTGAAGAAAGGCCTGGTGATCTACCTCTGAAAACCCTATGAATCACCATGGAACACCCACAAGTGATCATGGGGATGGCACAGGACCCAGCAGCATTTTGTTCTGTTGTGCGTGGGGTCACCGGACTTGACTGCGGCTAACAACATAAGCCAGGCACTGTGCTAAGCTCTTTACATGGATTATGTCACTCAATTCTCACTACAACCTTACGGAATACATACCATTCCTATTCTTAGTTTACAGAGGAGGAAACTGAGACTTAGACAGATTGACTTGTGCGAAGTCATTCAGCCCCAGGCAAAGTCATTCAGACTCTAGACCTCACCCTGCTAATAATGTCTATGCTTTACAGACAGTTAAGAAATCAAGCCCAGAGCAGGGAAGTAAGTTGTCCCATGTCACCCGACTTGTCCCTTGTCTGCCACTCTTTCCACTGTACCAAGTGGCGCCCCAGTCTGGGTGTGATTTGGAGCAGGTCCAGAGAGATAGCTGATAACATAGGCAGGGGAAGAACACTAGGGATATGAATAAAAGCTCCGTTGTGGGATGGAGCAGATGATAGAGTTTACAGTGTGTATGGCAAAGACTGATAAATAATGTTGGCTCTGTGAAGTGTGAGCTCTTTTGAGAAGATGAAACTCTGTCCTGGTCATCTTTCTGTCCCCAGTGTCTAGCAGAGTCCCTGGCACAGAACAGGTGTTCAGTAAATATGTGCTGTGTGAATAAATGACAGGATAGGAGCAGATTATAAACGGAACTAAAATCCAGTGTAAAGTGTAAACTAGATTTATTTTAAGTAGAGGAAAACTAGGGCTTGACCAAATTATGCTAGTTTATGAGTAGTGAGAAAGGTACCTAGTTATTTATATTTCTGTTAAATCAGGCGTTGCAAACTCAGTGGCTTCAGGGGCCAGTTAGATGACATCAATGCATCAAGGGAGCCAGTGTAGCACAATAGGGAGTAGTGGGGACTCTGACAAACTAGAGAACATATGTCCCCACTAAAATGGGCAAGATTTTCTCAGCTGTAACTAAGTTTTTTCACATGGGCATGTAGTTCTAACATTTTTAAAGGAAATCAGAAATCTGGATTTTTATTTTAAGAAGATGGCTTAATTTTTAATATACAAAAAATGAAATACATTTGTAGGCTGGATTAAGTCCTCGGTCTGTCCTCTTTTTACTTCTGCTTTAAATCTGGATATGATTGCACATAATTGTTTGAAAATCTAGTTAGTAATGTTATTTAATATTTAAAGTTGATAGCTTTCTTGCTTGATTTTATCACAGTTTAGCCCAATTAATAAAAAAGGTTTACCTTGAGCATAGTGCATAGTACTCTCATAGAGAACTATCTATATGAAATTAATCTCACAATAGTTAATCTAAAACAAAGATAAGAACTTTAAGGGGTTGTTGTTGTTAGGTGCTGTCCAGTCTGTTCCAACTCATAGCAACCCTATGTACAAAACAATGAAACCCTGCCTGGTCCTGTGCCATCCTCACAATCGTTGCTGTCTGAGTCCATTGTTGTAACCATTGTGTCAATCCATCTCATCGAGGGTCTTCCTCTTTTTCACTTTACCAAGCATGATGTCCTTCCCCAGGGACTGGTCCCTCCTCATAACATGTCCAAAGTACGTAAGACGAAGCCTTGCCATCCTCCCTTCTAAGGAGCATTCTGGCTGTACTTCTTCCAAGACAGATTTGTTTGTTCTTCTGGCAGTCTACGGTGTATTCAATATTCTTCGCCAAGACCACAATTCAAAGGCATCAGTTCTTCCGTATTCATTGTCCAGCTCTCATATGCATATGAGGTGACTGAAAATACCATGGCTTGGGTCAGGCGCACCTGAGTCCTCAAAGTGACATCTTTGCTTTTTAATACTTTAAAGAGGCCTTTTGCCCAATGTAATACGTTGTTTGGTTTCTTGACTGCTGCTTCCATGGGTGTTGATTGTGGCTCCAAGACAAGTGTTGGTTAACGGGTACCAAAAAAAACAAACCATTCTGACTCTTAGTGACCCTGTGGACAAAGTAGAACTGCCCAACAGAGTTTCTAAGGGGCAGCTGGTGGATTTGAACTGTGCCAGCAGGGCTCCAGGTTAAGGGGTAGAGAGCCTAGATTAATGGTGATGAAATTATACGGGTAGCGATAGTGAGGATTGTGACACAGTGTGAAGTCTGTCCCAGTGTTATTGACCTGTTCGTGTAGAAACTGTGAATGGATGTATGTTTGGTTGTATATATTGCCACCAAAAATAAAATATTTTTTAAAAAGGGGGAAAAAAAAAAAAAGAAAGTTTGGATTTGATGTAGTAGGAAATGGGGAACTAATGCAGATTTCTGAAAGGGGGAGTGACATGATGGGCGTGGTGTTTAAAAAAAGACCAATCTGGCAGGGATAGCTGGGGAAACTGGAGTGGTGACCTTGGAACAAGAAAAACAACTCCAGACTCCAGGACTGTTAATTCTGACGGGTGTGACAGGAGCTGGTCTGGGACTCTGGCAGTGGGCACAGAAAGAAGGAGCATGTGCAGATGAACACATTCAACAAGGAAAAGCCTTATGGATGCTTGCATTAAGGAGACAGAGGGGAACGAACCAAAGATGAGGCCAGGTTTCAGACCTGGGTGTGCAAGAGTTTGGAATAAGTCCACTGACCCAGCAGGCAAGGGAGACAGCCAGCATTACTATGTGCCGGGCACAGCTGGACTGTGAATCAGAAAACCACCTCCTGTCCGCAACTCCCTGAAACTTCCCAAAGGACCCACTTAAGAATAACACAGGCTCATTGTAGTCACTTGAATTCAACTATACACGCTGTTTACTTACATGATAACATGGCCCCCAAATACAAGCCAACGTTCTCTGGTGCTCAGCTGAAAAAATTGTGATCCATTCTATATTAAGCTCATTGAGAGTCTAAATTTTGGATAATTTAGGGGTGAGTTAGTTAATGGACGTAAGGTTAATTTTGACCACATACATTATTCTCCCTTACTTGCTATCTTAGTTATGTAGTGCTGCTGTAGCAGAAATACCACAAGCAGATGGCTTTAACAAATAGAAATTTATCACAGTCTGGGAGGCTAGAAGTCCGAATTCAGTGTGCCAGCTCCAGGAGAAGGCTTCTCTCTCTGTGTTGGTTCTGGGGGAAGGTCCTTGTCCTCAATATTACCCCAGTCTAGGAGCTTCTCAGTGCAGGGATCCCGGATGGATCCAAAGGATGCACTCCACTCTCAACTCTTCTTTCTTCGTGGTATGAGGTCCCTATCTCTCTGCTTGCTTCTCTCTCCTTTTACCTTTTGTAAGATAAAAGGTGATGCTGGCCACACCCCAGGGAAACTCCCCTTACATTGAATCAGGGCTGTGACCTGAGTTAAGGGTGCTGCACCCCACCATAATCCTCTTTAACATAACCCAATCTTGCCTGCTAACCACAGGCAGAGATTAGGATTTATAACACATAGAAAAATTACATCAGATCTCAAAATGGAGGACAACCACATACTACTGGGAATCATAGCCTAGCCAAGTTGACACATATTTTTGTGGGACACTATTCAATCCATGACACTTGCTGAGTTTAGAACCTAACTTGAGAACCATAGGATAAAATCTCATGTAATTTATGCTCATCATGGGAGCGCTGAGAGACAGTTTAGCATAATATATGAGCACAAACTTGAGCCAAGCTTCTTGCATCCCAGCTCCTCTGACTACCACAAGACCATGGGCAAGTTATTTTACTCTCAGTACCTTGATTTCCTCATCTGTAAAGTGGGCATAACAGCGATTTTCACCTATACTCTTGCTTGGAACAGTGGTGCCTGGCACACAGTAAGGGCTATACTAAATGTTTTCTATTTTAATAATCCTCAATTTATAGATGAGGTACTTGAGTTTCATCAAGGTTAAAAAATGGGCTTAAGTAAGTCAAGCCTGTCTTTTTATCTCCAAAGACCACTTGATACTACATTGTTTTTTCTAAAGACAAATAGTTGGCAAGAGAGATGAGGTCATTTTATGGATTAATAAGAAGAATGTGGCATCTATATGAGGAAAAATGTGGCTGCAGGATTGGTGGAAGACTCATTAACAACCTGCATCATGCAGATGACACAACCTTGCTTGCTGAAAGCGAAGAGGACTTGAAGCACTTACTGATGAAGATCAAAGACCACAGCCTTCAGTGTGGATTACACCTCAACATAAAGAAAACAAAAATCCTCACAACTGGACCAATAAGCAACATCATGATAAATGGAGAAAAGATTGAGGTTGTCAAGGATTACATTTTACTGGGATCCACAATCAATGCCCATGGAAGCAGCAGTCAGGAAATCAAACAACATACTGCACTGGGCAAATCTAATACAAAAGACCTTTTTGAAGTGTTAAAAGGGAAGAGGTCACTTTGAGGACTAAGGTGTGCCTGACCCAAGCCATGATATTTTCAATCGCTTCATGTGCATATGAAAGCTGGACAATGAATAAGGAAGACGGAAGAAGAATTGATGCCTTTGAATTATCCTGTTGGTGAAGAATACTGAATATACCATGGACTGCCAGAAGAACAAACAAGTCTGTCTTGGAAGAAATACAGCCAGTGATCCTTGGAAGCAAGGATGGAAAGATTTCATCTTACGTACTTTGGACATGTTATCAGGAGGGACTGGTCCCTGGAGAAGGACATCATGTTTGATAAAGTAGAGGGTCAGCGAAAAAGAGGAAGACCTTTGACGAGATGGATTGACACAGTGGCTGCAACAATGGGCTCAAGCATAACAATGATTATGAGCATGGCGTAGGACCAGACAGTGTTTCGTTCCGTTGTACATAGGGTCGCTATGAGTTGGAACCAACTTAATGGCACCTAACAACATTTTAATAATCCTAATTTTATAGATGAGGAACTTGAGGTTCATCAGGGTTAAATAATGGGCTTAAGTAAGTCAAGCCTGTCTTTTTAACTCAAAAGATCACTTGATTACTACATTGCTTTTTCTAAAGACAAAGAGTTGGCAAGGGAGGATGAAGGCATTGTATAGATACTTGAGTTTGAGGTGACGATTAGACCTACAAAGGCAAAGCAGGTCATTAAAGACACAAAGGGTCAGGGACAGGGCTTGGTGGACAGGAATCTGGGTTGGAGCAGCATGTGGTGATCGTCGAAGTCAAGAGGATGGATGAGCTCTTTAAGGGACAGAGCCTTGAAAATGTGGTCTTGGAGGATCCCTAGTCATGGGTCAGGAGAGAAAAAGGAATGCAGAGAAGAAAAAAGAAGGCGTAATCAGAATAAGCAGTGCCAGGGCCAGGACTGGCAGATACCAAAGGAGGGGAAGAGATAAAACAGAGGTGAAAGAATAGGAGGGCTATAAGAATTCTTCTACTCATTCACTCACTCATTCATTCTGCTGTCTCAGGAAAAGAAAAAGTGAGACAGAGGTATAATATGCTGACCATGCTGTCTAATTTTAATCTGGAATCTTGGACTAACAGCTATGTTTTTGAGAAAAACATGTCTTCCTCAGTGGTCAAAACCAGGATGTGAAACCATATATCCCGAGGAGTCTTGACCGAGTGACCATCTCTACCTGTCAAAATGTTGCTGTCAATTCTAACTCACAGCGACCCTATAGGACAGAGTAGAACTGCCCCCACAGAGTTTCCAAGGAACGCCTGGTAGATTTGAACTGCCAACCTTTTGCAGTAGTTCTTAACCACTAGCCACCAGGGTTTCATTTACCCCATAAGAATACTTGTAAAAGGAAAGTAGTAGCCTAAGAGACAGAAAGGGCCACATAAACCAGAGACTTCATCAGCCTGAGACCAGAAGAACTAGATGGTGCCCGGCTATCACCAATGACTGCACTGTCAGGGAACATAACAGAGAGTCCCGGACGGAGCAGGAGAAAGGTGGAGTGCAGAACTCAAATTCTAGTAAGAAGACCAGACTTAATGGTCTGACAGAGACTGGAGGAACCCCAGAAAGTATGGCCCCTGGATTCTCTATCAGCCCAGAACTAAAACAATTTCTGAGGCCAACTCTTCAGACAGGGATTGGACTGGACTGTGGGACATAAAGTGATACTCGTGAGGAGTGTGCCTCTTAGCTCAAGTAGATACAAGAGACTAAATGGGCAGCTTCTGTCCAGAGGTGAGATGGGAAGGCAGAGAGGGTTAGGAGCTGGTTGAATGGACATGGGGAATCAGGGGTGGAAAGGAGGAGTGTGCTGTCACAGTATGGGGAAAGCAATTAGAGTCACATAACAATGTATGTATAAATTTTTGTATGGGAAAAAATAAAATAAAAAAAAAGAAGAGGAGGTCTTTCTCCTACCAGAAAAAAAAAGACCAGACTTACTGGCCTGAAAAAAAAAAAAAAAAAAACTTGTAAAACGAAACCACCCCGGGACTACCTGGTTCCATTTTCAACAGGCTACCTAGTTTCCCAATTGCAATTTTTTAAAACCCTTCATAAACCTCTCTGTTTTAACTTGAAACAGCATTCAAGTTTTTCTTTACAACACTACAAATAGCTATTGAGCATCTACCACGCGCCAGGCCCTGTTCTGGGCTCTATACAGCAGTGACTGAAACAGACAAAACTTCTTGCTCTTGTGGAGCTGGAATTATATGTTAATAATAAGTGTTATGACTACAAATAAAGCAGGGACGGGAGGACAGAGAGTATTGGGGTGATTAGGGGAAGACTTGCTGTGTCGGCTCAACAGAGAAGAGGCAATCCCAGCCCTGCATTTCTCCACAGTCTTCCAGCTGGTCTAAGAGCAGGGAGAGGCTTGGCCTCTGGGCCCTGAGATAAATCTGCAGGCTCCACCAAGCCAAGGAGTGCTCCACTGCTTCTCCCCACCCCCCTTCCACCTTCCTCACTTACAAACATGGGTCTGGAGTCCGGCTGGCGTGAAGGCTTCAGAGCTGGGCACGACGTGGCAGAGTCCACCACTACTAAAGGCTTGCTAGTGCCCTTTGTGGGGCTTCAGTCTCCTCCAGCGACAGCAGGGCCCGAAATACACTTCTGAAGGTTTTCAAGGGCTCTTTACTTCCACTTTCATTTCTGCGAAAGCGCTACCCTTTGGTGTGCACACGCCCCCAGCGGAGACTTCCCCACTCCTGGGAGGAGCCTCCCTGGTCTTCGCAGTGGACTCTGCCCAGTTATGAGGCCTCAGGAAACTACCCCACAAACAGTTGCAAACCGAATGCCAGTCCCAATCAAAGCATCAGTGCCAGCTGTAGCCCCTTTCTCAATGAACTTGACACGTCTCTTAGCCTCACTTAGATATCCCCTCCCCAAATTCTTTCTCCTTTAACTTTACCCTCCTCACCAGGACCTGGTTAGTTCGCATCATAGCTATCAAACAGCAGCCCGTCTCAATTCTCCCTACTCTTCGTATCTTGTTTTCTCTTCATAGCATTTCTAACTACCCAAGTCAGGGAGGTTTTGTTAATCGCTGTATCATTGGTGCCTTAACAGTGCCTGGCACATTGTAAGCATTGACAGAACCAAATCAATTAGCTAACTACACTGTCCTTACAGGCGCAAGCAGTCTTTTACCTGGACACGTAACACTGCCAGTGCTGGCAGCTCAAATTTGTCAGAACTTGGTGGCATCATCTTTGTTAGCAGGGTATCCCTAGAACCTAGAGTGATGCTGGGCACAAGCAGGCATTGACAAAATAATTGCTGTACATGAGCTTTTGCCAGGACAAATGAAGCCCCTTGATCTTGGCTGTTAACATCAGCCAGCATTTATTGAGGTGAACGTTATACGCCCAACACCTACCTTTCTGCTTTACATGAATTAACTCAATCCTCAAAACAACCCCATCAAGTTGGTTCTATTTTCATTTTACAGATAAAACTGAGGCACAGAAGTTTAGATACTGGCTGAAGGTCACAGTACTAGACCAGTATTTGAAGTGGGAACTTGAGATAAATTTTGTGAAAGGATTTATATTCAGTTCCATTTCTATGACCTTGAGTAGGCCAAGTTATTTAACCAGTCTCTCAAGATACCTAATATCTAGAGGCAAGAGGGTTCAGATCAAGAGTACATAAAGCAGAACATGTATTTGTTTTGAGTCCAGAGTGAGCTCCCAACTCTTTTTTCAGTATTAGCATGGTGCCAAGTTTGGCAAACAGGCTTGTTTGAATACTAGTTCCACCTACTGATTTGGAACCACAAATGTTTAATCAATAAGACTGTCATAATTTTAAGTAACCAATGAGTTGTAAATTGTGACAGAAGGGACAAATTAACCAGTGCTTGCCTTTCCTGCACCACACAAGCCAGTGCCCAAGGCCCCTTGAACCACACCCTTTCTTGTTGGTTTGACAGACAGGACCCAGACTGGGGGGCCTGACCCTTGTCCCAGTAGTAATGGCTGCTCTAGGACCAGGCTTCAGCAATCTGGGTTAACTGTCACCTAGACGATTCCCACCTGCGCTAATAAGGTTCAAAATTCTCATCAGTGGTTTTCAACCCCAAACACCTGGTCCCTACCCAGAGTAGATTTTGATGTCACAATGCAGGGAGCGGGAACAGGTTCTCCTGGCATGTAATGGGATAAAGCCAGAGATGTCAATTCTGCTCAGGGAAGAACTATCCACAAAAATGTCAGGAGTAGCCCTTTTGGGAAACAGTTCAGTAGATCATACTTTACCCACTGAGGGATCACTAAAGGACTATCAGGCTGAGGACAGCAGACCAAGTCTCACACAAAGATATGCATGTTCCCCTGTTCCCCGCCTATTAATACACGCAGCAGAGACACAGGCTTTTTCTTTTCTTTTTTTTGTATTTTTAATGACTGAAATAAAAAAGATCTAAAACCGCAGCTTCTGGAAGAACCACTTGTTTTTGCCTGTCTTGTACCTGGAGGAAAAGGAAAAAAAGGACAGCGATGAGAAGGACAATAGGGCTACGGAATTCCGTTCGTGCCAAATAGTGAAACTACCCCAACAATTACCAATAGAAGACTGCTTACCGCTCCTCAAATTTGACCTTGGCCTCTCGCCGGGCCTTGCGTTTAAGAGCAGGGTCTCTGAAGACATCCTTGTTGACGACAGTTTTGTCCAAGGGGATATCCACAGAATACCTGGGGAGTGATGACAGGGAAGGTAGGACCAGTTCACATGCTGTCAGGGTCTTCACAAGCCCCCCCCCAATACTTCCTCAGGCACTGAGGTATCAGGGTGTGACTCCATAGGAACAATTATTGCAAGCTGTGCCAAAGTCCTAATGACTTTTTTGAGGGGGAAACCCTCATTCTAATGGACTTAAACCACTAAAAAATCTGACCCTCCATTCTGAACTTTCCACAACTGTATTTCTACATCACTTTATTAGATCTCTTTACTTCCATCACAGACAACAGTTGGCTGGCTTTTAATTTGGAGCCATTTTAGTGTTGTTTGAGTTCTGCCTATACAGTCACCCAGAGTATCACTATGAAAATGCAAAATCCAGCTACAGCTAGCCACCTCAACCTCACAGCACCCAACACCCGAGAAGCAGCTGTCCTTTTAGGCCAGCAAACCAAGAGTAAATGTGCGGTATTTAAGGTAGCAGACTCCAGGCACATGCTGCCAGGTTTGGGCAATTCTCATTTGGGACCTTCCCAAATCTTGTACTCTATAACCCTTTGTTCATTCACCACCCCTTTTTGAAAGCCTGGAGTATACTAGACGGTGGAACGGGGAAAGAGGGCAGACCAGACCCTACGCCTGTGTTTATCGGAAACAAATGAAACAATCTTCACCCAACATCCAAACAACTTACAAGTGAGGAGAGATAGGTAGACAAAGAACAAGCTTAGGAGAGACTTTTCAATCCTGCTTGGCTAAGTCAGGGAAGTCTTCGCAGAAAGAGACTAATCTAGGCCTTCAAGGGGAATACAGCTCCAAGACAGATGACAGAGGCAAGACTGGGAACCATGGCTACTTTATAAGTTGAAGAGCGACAAACTGAAAATGGTGTCCCTTTGCACAAATGGAATGGGTGCAAGGCCATCTCTGGACTCATTCCCACTTCTTGAAATGCTCACCTTGTTGGCATGAGGTGATTATAGTTATAAACTTTCACGAAAGACTTGATCTTTGACCTTTTGGCAATTTTCTTCTTGCCCATGGCAGCCGTCACTTTGCGAGGATAGCGGTCAATTCCTGCCACTAGAGCATGGCTGTAGGGGCGGTCTGAGGTGCCATCATCAATGTTCTAAATGAGAATTAAACTTGATATTAACCGAGGGCCTATTTAGACCCTATACTAGATGTAGGGCAGGTGTGGAAAAATACTTCCAACCCCAGGTCTCCAAAGAGGGAAAAAAAAACCCACACTACAAAGAAGTCCTATACTAGATGTCCAAGGAGTACCAGGAAGAGAAATCTAGAAAGGCTTCTGGAGATTAAGGGATTTTAAATAACAACAATGAACTTTTATGGAGCGCTTGCTATGCACCAAGAATGGTGCTTAAAACTTTGCATCTAGTAAGTTCCTCCATGGCTACACTGCTGCTGCTGTTAGTTGGCAGTTGCCCTCAATTCCGACTCATGGCCGCTCCCGTGTGTGCAGAGAACTGCTCCATAGGGTTTTCAAGGCTGTGACCTTTCAGATGCGGATTGCCAAGCCTGTGTTCTGAGGCACCTCTGAGTGGAGATGAACTACTTAATCTTCCAGCTAGTACTGTTGAGCACTTAACTGTCTGTGCTACCCAGGGACTCCCAGTTACACTGCTAGTAAGGGGTGAAGCCAGGACTTAAACAATGACAGCCCAACTCCAGAGCCGGCATCTTCTACCACCAGAAGACCAGTTTCAGGTGGATGGGGGAGAGGGAATCAGGTGCCCCACTGTCCTAACAGCAAGAAGCAACAGTGTATGTGGCTGGAGACTAGGGTTATCTGGTAGGAAGCTAAAAACTGTCAAGCTGATGCCGACTCACAGCTATCCTATAAGCCAGATAGGGTTTCCAAGAAGCAGCTGGTGGATGTGAACTGCTGACTTTTTGGTTAGCAGCTGTTAACTTCCCGTAGCTCTTAACCACTATGCCACCAGGGTTCCAAAGAAACGTAGGTAGGAGACGAATTAATTAAGGCATAAAACATGCCAAGCTAAGTATGAATCTGAATCAAAGATGTGCCGATTTCTTAATGAGAAATCTGGTGTCTCTTTGCTCAAAAATTTTTTGCAGTATGTCTTTTTTTCTTGACTACCATGAAAAAAGTGATCATTCTGACCAGAAGCAATTTCTCTTCTTAAGATTTCCGGCTACACCACTTACTACTCTACGACCTAAGGTAAATTACTTAACATCTCTGACCCCTGCTACAAGAACTGAACAGACAACACCTGTAAAGTACTGTCTGACACCTAGCAAGCGTTCAGTAAACGCTAGTCGCTATCATTGCTATTTAAAGTCTCTTTGGTGAAGAACGTTACGTATTAGCTGCCCAATACATTTCACATTTGTTTTTATTTTGCATCCCTCTTTCTCAAAAGCCCTCATGCATTTACCCTCCCAACCCGTAACGCCCAGTGGTGACTGCCCCAGAACCTCCGAAGCCTTCCCGGTTTCCGAGACACGACGGCGCAGATGTCGCCGAGGCTGGTACCTTCACGATGACGGCTTTGCGTCCGGAGTAGCGTCCAGCCAGGACCAGCACCACCTTCCCGGGTTTCATGAACTTGCCCATTTCTGCAGAGAGCAAGGAGAAAGGGTCGCTCAGAAATCCAAACAGCCCGCAATCCCAGGCCCAGATCTTCAGACTGCGCTCACTGCCGACCTGGCCCAGGCGGTCCGCAGTCCCTGCTCGCAGCACCAGATCCCCTAAGAAGCCGCCAGAGGCCAAGGAACAGAATGCACCCGGCGCCGCTCCGCAACCCAATCCGCCGGCCGCGGATGGAGGCCGATTGAAAACCCCTGCCAAGCCTCTACTTACCGACGACAACCACCAAAGCCCACAGCAGAAAGGAAGAAATAGTACTTCCGTTGACCTTTCACCCCGAGGGAAAGTGACCTCACTTCCGGACCCGCCCCTTAGGTCGTCACAGTAGTTAGTCGTCGCTCGGAATCTGTGTGGTGGGCGGAAGAAGCTCATAAGGGAAGAGCAGCGCCTGGCAGAACACTTGTCTGAATCAAACTTTATTAGTAGTTCCGGTAGTAGACAGGGCAAAGGAGTACTGTTTCTGCCGTACTGATGAAAGAGGTAGGACGGCTTTTGTGCGTGCAGTGTTTTTGGCTCAGCTGCCCTACTGCCGTCTTTGTTGTAGTTCCCTGCCTTCGCGCTAGTTACGGGGACAGTCTGAACTTTACTGTTTTTGCCTTAGAAGACGCAAAGAACAAAATGAAACATTTTTGGTGCCTACTGTGTGCACTCTGTTGGAGCCGTGGTGGCGCAATGGTTAAGCGGTCGGTTGCTAACCAAAAGGTGGGCAGTTCGAATCTACCAGCAGCTCCTTGCAAACCCTATGGGGGCAGTTCTACTCTGTCGTATAAGGGTGGCTATGAGTTGGACTCGACTCGACGGCAAGGGGCTTAGTTTGGTTTTTTGTGTGTGTGGACTGTGTTAGGTGCATAAAGAGGGAGAGACAAATATCAAACGAGGGTTCTTTTCCACAACATTAGATGACGTCACAGACATTACCAACTAGAATAAGCAGTGAAGGACGTGAAGGTGATAATAGCAGCTGTTTACCCTGTGCCAGGCAGAGTTATCTCATTGTGGTACATTATCTCATTTGATCCTTACAACAACACTAGGCAGTAGGTACTGTTATTACTTCCATTCTACCGTTGAAGAAACAGACTTAGGGAGTTTGAATAACCTGCTCAAAGGCCATAGCTAGAAAGTGGTGGAGCTGGAACACAGACCCAAGCAGTCCAACTTCTGAACTCATGCTTTTTACCATATCGTTTGTTCTGTGGCAGACAAAATGCTAGGCACTTTATATAATTCAATAGCCTATTTAATTCTCATAACTGCAACTTTAGTATTCCCATTTAGGCATGAGGAAATAGAGATTCAGAGAGGTTAAATTACCTATCTTGGATTGAACCTGACCAGTGGCATTAGATGGGATTCAAATCTAGGTCTGGAGCCCAGGTCTAGTTGACGCTCAGAGGGAATTATTTTCCATCACTCCCAGGAAGAGTGTTTTTAGATGGAGTTCCAAAGAAGAGCCCATCCCAGCTTTTGCTCATCTGAGCATTGAAGAACCTGTATAACTGGTCTTGAGGCAAACTGTGGGAACAATCAGCATAAAGTTTCATCATTTCTCTTGAGGCTTTCCAGGTACCAAATTCCCCAGCAGCTCTCAGGACCCCATCCAATGGTTTTATCACACCAATTATGTAGTTGTATTTTTATATCCAATTAAAATACTTTAATTTGTATCATGAAATTTTAGAGTTGGAAAGGACATCAGAGATTATTTACTCCAGCCTCTCACTTAAAGATGAGAGGACCGTTCTAGAGTATCGAAGCCACAGAGTTTGTGGCACAGAGCAAGATCTCCTCATTCCCAACCCAGTGTTCTTCCCATTATATCACACTACCCTGTCCATTTCTGCCTCCGTGGTCTTTTTCTAACCTCCTTATCTGTTTCTGCCCCTTTGCTGTTTCTTCTGGAAAAGAGGAATGAAACCCTGAAACCTTGTAATCACTTAGATTCTTCTCACATACTCTCATTGCTATTAAGTCAATTCCAACACATAGCAACCCTATAGGACAGAGTAGAACTGCCCCATCAGATTTCCAAGGCTGTAATCTTTATGGAAGCAGACTGCTACATCTTTCTCCTGTGGAGCAGCTGGTGAGTTCAAACCACCGAACTTTCAGTTAGCAGCTGAGCACTTAACCACTCTGCCACCAACTAGAGCCCTTTCTCACATACTACCACCCTCCAAATCAAATTAGTAAGTAAATCCTGTGAATTTTGTCATATATCTTCTATTTTCGTTTCTATCCTTTTCCACCTTCCCTAACTGACCTGAAGTCAGTTTTCTCTTCTCGAGTCACTTCTCAAACTTTAGTGTGGATCAGAATCACCTAGGATGCTTGTTAAAGATGCATCTCCAATCCCAAGAGATTCTGATTCAGGTCTGGAGTGGAGCTGTATAATCTATAAATATTATTTTGAGAAACTGCTCTAAAAATGATTCTAAGCCCACCACTAAAATCCTTTACTGGCTCTCTGTTTCTAAAGTTTGAACTCTCACTCCCACCTATCTTTCCTTCAGGACAAGTTTTATGATTCCTCCACACCCCTCATGTACTCCCTGGGATCCAGCCAGCCAAACCTCTTCTGAGCCCTGGGGTTTTTACTCAGGCAGTTCCATGTATCTCAGTTCCCCCACATAGCTGGCGGGGGCAGGGTGGGGGCAGAAATCCTATCCATCCTTCAAGGCCATTTCTAAACTGGCCCAGGCAAAATCTCTCCCTTGTCAGTGCTCCCTCAGTAATCTGTTTACCTTTATTACAGAATATACATTAGTTGGTTTGGATCAGTAGTTCTTAAAGTGTGGTCCAGATCAGCAGCATCACCATCACCTGGGAACTTACTAGAAATCCAAATTCTCAGACCTCATCCCAGCAATCTACGTTTTAACAATCTACTCATATCTCCAATTGGTTTGGCTGTCTCCTTCCTTAAATTGTGTGTTCCTCGAGGGCAGGGAGTATGTTTTATCTTTATACTCAGCATCTAGCCTGACTCAGGCAGTTGGTTGGTGCTCAATAATGCATGAATGAATGCAGAGCCTCTTAGAAATCTCTAACAATGCTTTGCAGATCATACTTGTACTAAAACAGAACACAATTCACTTCATTTTCTCAGTGACTCTGCACTTTCACTGAATACGTATCTGTGATTTTTCTTTCCATTCTTGCATAGCCTTACAATCCTGGGTTGTCTGTACCTTCTCTTCTCCCTTGTCTGGTCTGCCTCACCCCAAGCCAAGGACAGAACTCTGTCCTCAGTTACAATGCAGATGATATCAGTGACTAGCAGATACCTGTGATTGCTGGGATGCTGGCTGGACTGTCTCAGTCTATACACACCTTATGATTTCCTGAAGAACTTGGCAGAACAATGACTGTCCGTCTCCCTATAGCCTAGTCCTCTGGCAGCTGAAATTCCTGGCAGGTTATGTGGAAAATACCTTCTCTTCCCCAAAGTGATGGTGGACAGGGTTGGGGAAGGAGAGAAACCAAAGGTCTAGAAGCAGCACGATACAATGAGGTAGTATGGTAGACTAGAAAGACCATACGCTGTGGAGCCAGGCAGTTTGAATTCATATTCCATCTCTTCCGCCGTGTAAGCCTGTGGTTCAGTTTTCTTAGCTGAAAAATGGGGATACTGCCTTACTAGTAAGAAATTAGGATGACACATACACAAATGCTTCCCGTGATGCTAGCACGAAGCCTTAATACAAGTTAGTTTATGTAAGAATTCAAAATAGACAGTACTGGGGTGATCCCACGGCTATGCAGTATCACCCATCCTAAATGACTTCCAGACAAATGGATTCCAAAGTGCCAGTTCCAGATGCGGCATAGGTGGCAAGACCTGCTGTGGGGATGGGGCTGTAGCCTGGGCTGGAGGGGATGATAATGCCAAGTGTACGTTTTAGTGAAACAATATTAAGAAAAAAGGAAAACCAAAGCTGAGTTGATTCAGGGCAGGGAGGAGGCAGAAGGGTAAGGAGATCTCAAGGAAATACTGATCTGGATCAGAGAGGCTGATAATGCCCAGACAGACTTAGAAAGCAAGGCTGAGGGTTAGTCTCTAAGGTCTTTGCAGAGAAGTTACACAAAATACTATGATTTTATTAGCAACTACAGATGTATCATTTTTCACATCATTTAACACTTAAACTCTTTCACACAGACGGTAGACTAATTCTACTCAAATAGCGATAATGCATTTAAATAAGTAACACAATGCTGAAAAAAAGATTAAGTTAAAATGCACTACATAATAGTGCGACAGAGAAAGTGCAGCTGGCAATACATGAAAACAATGCTGAATCAGTAATGTTTGGAGCCCATTTATAGTTTTCCAGAAAGTTACTGGGGTTTTTTTCCCCATCTTTGGTCAGTCCTAGAGCAGTACCCACCACAAGCAGACTGACTAGTGTGAACTAAAAGGGCTAAAATACTGAAGACCAAATAAGAACACTCTACAGCCAGTTTTACAATGAAATACTCAGCCCCCTTGTCTGTAAACGGCAATCTGCTATAGTACCTAACCTCCCTCTCCTAGTCCCTGTAGTAGGAATGAACTGGAAAAAAACTTTAGCCATCATCTGAGGGAGAGGAGCAAAATCAGACCTCCTTCATCATCCTGCCTCTACGACAACTGCTGCCTGGGGAACCACACCCAGGGAGGAGCTGCTGCAGGTTACCAACGTGTGTTCCTGTACACACGCCAGGAGCCTCTGAAGCAGCAAATCTCTAATTCATTTACTTCTAAAAAACTTATCAGTGTCTTATTGGAAGGCGTGTAGAGGAAAGTCTACTTGCCAGAGGACCTATTCCCAGACACTGATTCTCCTTTCTTATAAACAACTCTGTTCCAGGACAACAAAAGGACCATTGTCTGTGCTGTGAGATGAGGACTACCAGGTCAGGGACAGGTTTCAGTTCTTAGCTTTACAAGAAAAAGGGCTCATATTAAAATCAACTTGAGGTTAATTTCCTTAAAAATGTTGTTCTCAGATAGTCTCATTCCTAGTTTTAGAGGCAGTTCCGCCCATCCTGGGGTCAGGAAGAAAAGGGGAATCAGTATTCTTAAAAAGAAATTTAAACTCTGGCCCTAGGGCTCTCAAACCTGCTTCAAGTAAAGGAAGATGGCTCCCAACTTGACTAACAGGAACCTCAAGTTGAATGTCTTCCCGGACCAACAACTCATGTTGTCACTTACTGCCATAAAGAGAATAGTCAGAGCAATCTGAGTATTCTGAAAATCAGACATAGCATGACAGACAAGCTGGTGCGTAACTGTGTCATGCTGGGCATCTTTTACAGAGCCTCAAACATATGTGCCCATATGTACACCATGGTCACATACCTGGGCAGAATATTTTTACTAAGTGGGTTTCCTGCATATCTGAGATGCTAAGTTGGTGGGAAAAAGAGATTTTGCAGTCATCTGGCTGGCCACCGAAACAGATCAGGAAACATTTTTAACCCCTCCTCCTCCTGCTCTAGAAGACTAACACATCTATCTCTACTGAGTGAGGCAGTGGTCTAGGGCCAGGTCATTCGAATCAAAAGGCATCTTTGATGTTCTTGAGCTGACGCACAGCTAGGTCTACAGGGAGGCTGAACTTGAGGCCGCTGAGGCGACTGAGCAGGTTGAGGGCGCTCTCAAAGCCTGTGTGTGCCATGTAGCTCCAGGGCTGGTAGTGGGGCTCAATGAGCGATCCCGACTTGCAGATGAGGTTCACCCAGGACACCAGACGCTGCTCATTCAGTGCCATGCACACCAAGGCCTTTAGCTCTGAGTCTGCGCTGCGCTTAAAAGGATCATGGTCCGTCAGCACCATGTGGATGGCTGTCAGTAGGCTCTGTTTGGGGGTTACAACAGTGCCCCCCATCACAGGCAGGGCAAAGGACTGGGAGAGCTTCCGGGCTGGAGATTCCACATAAGCACGGCCATTCTTAGCATGGTAGTACTTTACAAAGAGCTCCCAGGGGTGCATGGCCTCAGGGGCCGAGGAGAAGGCTGGCAGCAAACAAGCAATGGGGGCCATGACAAGGCTCATGCCTGGAGAGGAGGCGTACAGCCCATGGGCCAGCAGGTCTCTCACAGCCACTGTCAGTTCCTTCCGCACAGCCATTGTCAGCTCGTCCTTGCCTCTCAGAGAAAGGTCCTGGAGGTTGGCAGAGGTGACAACATGGTCGTGTGGCTGGTGCCTCAAGGCCAGCTGTTTCACTCTGTCCACTGATACCTCCAGTCTCTTTAGTAAGGGAGAGTAGTCCCTGTCATCCTGGCCCCTCGGCCACAGCGTCTGTGGAATCTGGCCTGTGGCACAACCGAACTGGCTAGCAGCAAAGATCTGGAGCACGGCCAGCGCGCGTCGCGTCAGGTGCAGCCCCATTTCCCGAACTCTCTTCGCATCTTCTGGCTTCGCTGTTTACAAAAGGACAGTGACTCATCAGTAAGAGGCCATAGTGCACAGAGGCACATCTAACAAGTCATAAGCTGAGATCAAGTCTTGCTTCTGAGCTACAGTATGAGCCCATGCAGCCAAGAGCCACCTAGGATGTAGGTGGACTTAACCTTTTTTTTTTTTTTTAAATTGTTAGTAACAGTTTTATTGGGATATAATTCATATATAATACTATATAACACATCCATTTAAAATGTATACTTTTTTTTTTTTGTATATTCAGCTTTGTGCAACCATCACCATAATAAATTTTAGGATATTTTCATCACCCCAAAAAGAAACCTCATACTACTAGCCGTCCTCCCCATTTCACCCCAATCCCCCTAATCCTCGGCAACCACTAATCTACTTTCTGTCTCTATGGATTTGTCTATCCTGGAAGCTGTACTTACCTTTGCCATTTCCTGGAGGCAGTCTGCTGCTGCCTGTTCTGGTGGAGCCACTTCCTGTCTTCCCACTGGTCTTGCACTGACAGTGCCTATCACCTGTCTGCAAGGGGCTGCCCACTTCATCTGTGGTCAGAAGTTACAAAGAGAAGACACTGGCCCTTTATGGCAGATTTTTCAAGGAAAAATAATATTTACTAGTGCCTACCACATGACAAGAATTTTACAAATATTATTTAATGGTCTAACAGTGACTGGCTCAATAAATATTCGTTGAGTGAACGAAGAATCTGTCATTGCTTTATGGATGAGAAAAGCAAGACTAACGTGCTTAGTAACCTGCCCAAGGACACAAAGCCAGTAAGTGGCACAGCTGGGATTTTAACTCTGCCTTGTTCTAAAACCCATATTTTGTCTACTCTACCATACTGGTTCCCTTACTAAGTGATCAAACCTCTTAAAATAGTACATCAAGAACTGGCACCTTGTTCAGCTAGGGATTGGACAGCCCCATAAAACAAAACGGGACTAATGAGGCGCAGCAGTCCAGGGACAAGGACTAGAAGGCAGAAGGGGACAGGAAAGTCGGTGATAGGGAACCCAAGGTTGGGTAAGGACAGTGTTGACATGTAGTGGGGTTGTTAACCATTGTCATAGGGCAACATGTGTACTACCTGTTTAATGAGAAACTATTTTGTTCTGTAAACCTTCACCTAAAGTGAGAATAGCAGCGCAACTGGAAGAACGTAGTCGATGTCACTGAATTGTGCATGTAGAAATTTTTGAAATGGTGTATCTTTCGCTATGTATATATTCACCAAAAAAAAGGTGGAGAAGGGAGAGTGTTGACATGTTGTGGGGTTGTTAACCAATAGTCATAAAACAATGTGTAATGACTGTTTAATAAGAAACTATTTCTTCTGTAAACCTTCACCTAAAGTACAATTAAAAAAAAAAAAAAGAACTGGCACCTTTAGGTATTAGTACTCAGAATTAGTGTAATTTATTATTGTGTCCCCTTCTCTCCCTACCCTCTCCTCTGACCTTGGATGAAGCTGATGAACATCTCGAGGTCTCGGATCTGAGTTTTCAATTGCTCAACCAACTGTTCTTTCACTCGGGCTGGGTTGACGATCTGAGCCACAGCGGCATCCACACGCTGACGGAGCTCTTCAGTGGACAGTGAGCTAATGTCCTCATTTAGGTTCATGTCCAGTTTCTTTATTAACTCATCTATGATCACCTATGAGACCACATGCAATGAGCACACCCTCTAGCATTTTTCAGGGAGAGGGTTAGGGAGAAGGAGGAGAATCATAACTTGTATGCCCTCTACCCTGAAATAGAAATCAAAGACACACACAACTCCTAACTTTGTCATAGAAAATGGTGCAAGTGCTAATCAGGCTGAGGGCTCAGATTCTCTACTTCTCTTACAGGAACAAGAACTTTTTGTTCCTCTCGGCAGAAACGACTCCTCTCACCCACTGCAAATTTTCTACCAGGCCAGTCAGTTTTAACTCAGGAGAATAACAGTGTGAATATTAAGGCTATAAGAAAATAATTAATTTCTATTAATTTCTAGTTCTTCTCATTCTTTCCTGCCCCATTCTAGGCAACTAAAGAAAAATCTCCACATAATGACAAGGTACATTACAGCCAAAAAATAATATACTAATGACATTATTAGAATCAATATGAAACTTGGTAATGTTAATTCCAGCCCAGCCAGAAAAATAGTCATATCACAGGCTTAAACGTAACATGTAGGGAAAGCTGTAACTGTATCTTTTCCAACAGATTTGCTAGCCTACCCAGATCCTGCTTGAGTAAATGTAGCTGTATCTTTTTCAACAGATCTGCTAGTCTACCCAGATCCTGCTTAAGTAAATACAGTATTAAAGTCAGTCTGGATTCCTTGAATACTTAGCAACTGATGGTGAGTAGCAGAAGAAAAGCTCATCTACATTGTAGATTTGCCCAAATAGAACTGTTTCAATTACCAAATGAAAGCAATTATTGTTACTACTATTTTTAATAATAGTCATCAGAAAAGAAGGGCTCCATCTTTACATTACAAAGCTTTGGAACCTGTGCTTTCCACGTGCAAATAAAGAATGGTCCCGTATAATAACATCTCCCTTTGATTTGTGCTGGCTCATGGATTCTCAGTAAGGCCCAGGGAGAGTGAGCTAGGAGAGGATGTGCTGTGAATGCTGGAAAGGACAAGTTAATCTTAGGCAGTGGTGGAGGCATCTCTGAGGTCTGCTCACCCGCTGTCTTTCCAAGACCACAGACTGCGGCAAGGAGTCATAACTGCCCTCTTGGTAGGCAAAAGTTTCCAGGTCATCTAGCTGGGTCTTGAGCTGCAGTATCAGTTCCCTCTGCTTCTCCCTTTGGGTTTCCTGATGCTCCCGTTTCTCCTGCTCACTCTAAAATAAGAAAACACTTAGGTCTATTTTCAGGGCACATTAAAAATCCTCTCAAGCCAATAATGGCCAGTAAAATATAAAATGTTTCCAAATAATCCAAATGAAATATAGAATTTATAAGACATGTTCAAAAATAAGAATAATTATTTCATCCAGGGCAATTTATTAAATATGTGTTTTTGTTAAGAAAGCATCTCTCCCTCCTTGGAAATAGGATATGAATATAATGGGGCCTTTTGTTAAGGCTCTTCTTCTCAAAGATCTAGTTGGGGTTGAGATAACTCATCTTAGCTAAGACAGCCTCCTAGGAATTAAACATGCCATCCTCTCTAGCCAGTTATCACAGAAGGACTCCTGAATACTTTGTGCCATCCAAGTTTCCAATAGACTGGGGATAAGGATTTAGAGAAAGGCTTCATAAGTCACAACCAGTTCTCTTAAGGTTCAAAGCCCCTCCACCACAGGTCCTTGAGGCACTGAGAAAAATCCAGAAGCCAAGTAAAGGGATTGGGAAGGCAACAATGTTTAAAAAAAGGGTCTGAAAGGCTTCTCTAACCAGTGGCTCTAAGCACTGTTAGTCACCAGGTAGTGTATGCATTTAAATGATTCAAAACTCTCCAGGGTGGTAAAGTCTTACCAATGTATTCTCAAGCACTGGTTCTTCTTTGCCTTTCTTGAGTATCAAAAACAAAACAAAGTGAAACCAGCTAATTATTTGTAGGTCTAAGGATGTCGTTTGGAGCCCTGATGGCGAAGTGGTTAAGAGCTTGGCTGCTAACCAAAAGGTTGGCAGTTCAAATCTACCAGCTGCTCCTTGGAAACCTTATGGGGCAGTTCTACTTTGTCTTATAGGGTCGCTATGAGTCAGAATTGACTTGACGGCAACGCGTTTGGTTTTTAAGGCTGCCATTTAAACTCCAAGTCTGTAAATCTATAAGATATTAAGTATAGCCTTTAAAATGGTACTTACCAAACCCTCCAGAAGTAAGGCATGAGAGAGAACAAATGGAAAACAACAAATAAGCTCTCTGTTACAGCTATTTTAAAAGCAGTCCTCTAGCTTTGGGTTTGCACAACATAAAAACGTGTCTTTTCTCAGGATACTCCCTCTGCATTCCTTTGTATATTGTTGCTTTTTCTTAGAATCCCATCTCTCCACCCGTCACTTCAGAAGGCCTAGTTATCCCTTAAGAGAAGATTTCCTGGTTTCTGCAGGCAGAACTAATGGTTTCCTTCTCTGCAATCTACACACATTTCTCCTCTAGCTCATTATCGCACTGTAATTATTTGTTTAGGATTTTATGTCCCCTAATCTATGAACTCCTTAAGGGTAAGGGTATTTATTGACTTTGTACCCCCACTACCCAGCATAGTGCCTGGTATACAGTAAGCTCTCAATATACATTTGTTGTATGTTACTGAACCGAACAAGGAACAGAATGACAAATTCCAAACAATGAACTCTGCCTGGAGGAAGTTGTCTAACCAGCCCGTAGAGAAATGGGGAAATTTTCTTTTTGTTTTCACTGTATCCCAGCTTTATGAAGCCATGGAAGAAAGAAATCAGCCATAAACTCTGACCCTGTGTTCATGACTATGTCTGCTGAACTCTGTCACTTGCCATGCTAGGTACAGTATGCTATCTGCTGGCGTGTAGGCAAACATGTTTTTAGTAGGAGAGAACAATGAGCTCTAGTGCAAGGCAGGAAATAACAGAAATAATTTCTAGTATGAAGTGAGATAAGAGAAAATGCTGAGTTTTTAAAAAACCTGGAACTGGTAAGAAGTAAATCATTCAGTGTAAAACTGTCTCCCACTTTGGCACTACCTGTTCATGTGTCAGTGTATGCACAAGAGGTGCTTATTAGGTGAGCCAAGCACTACACTTTTTTTGTACATTATTTCTGAAAGTCAAAACGAATACCAGCAAAAAGAGAGTGCTTTTGTTGCTGCTCACTCCTGAAGAAGGCCTGGCCACAGTAATTCTTTCTATTCCTTAAAAGTCTGGCAGCTTGAGGTGGTGCTCCTTGTGCAAGGAGCTGTGGGAAGGTGGAGGGAAGGGTGGAATAGTAAACACAGGATTGCACTGGAAACATTTCAGCCTAAAATAAATAAGTCGATTATCTGCTACTGATAAGTCTTCTTGGCTAAAACCAATTGAAGCAGGAAGAAGGCCACATGTGGGCTGTAAGTTGAGTAAAAAGGTGGAGAAAAGGCAGTGTTCTCTTCACTTCAAGCTGTCTGTGCACTTACAGAGATTCACAACCTGTAAGGAAACTCCCCCTTGGTATAGTGTCAGTTAACTGAATCTTGTCAGTTACCAGCAAGACCTCATTTAGAATACCTAATGATTAAGCAGGACAGGGTGGGGGGGTGTTAAAAATACCAACATTAGGAAATTATATAATCAGGAGTTGTGTTTCTCTCAATTACTAACAGATCTTGTTCTCACCCAGACATGAGATTCTGAAGAATAAAGATTTTGTCTAGATTCCAGGAAAGCACAGACAGAACTTCTATGGATTCCAACTCACTTGCTTTCACATTCCAGACCCCCACAGAACAGCCCAATTTCCCCAATCGCCAGGGCTGGAGTACTCTATCAGCAAATGTGTCCAAGACGTAGGAACTCTACGAGGTGAAGGCAAGGTGAGTGGGCGCAGTACTGCCTCTGCTGCTCTGTCGCCCTTTCAATACTCCCTGTGCTCGCCACTCTCCCACTCCTCAGGGCATCACACACCGGCATCTCTCCCTTCCACCCCCTCCAACTGGCCCCGCACACCTGTCTCCAGCCTCCTCGTTTCCAGCACGCATATTCACCCACCACCACCCACCCAACTCCCCCTATTTCAATATCCCTCGGGGCCAGGCCCCAGCCGCTCACCGGGTCCTCGCCCCACAACCGGGGTCGGTCCCCCGGCAGCCCGTCGCCCTCGTCGCTGGCAGGGTCCTCACCGTCCCTGTAACCAAGGACGTGAGGGCAGCCACGGAAGGCGAAGTCCTCGAGTTCGCGCAAGAGGCGCTGCTGCTCCGCCGGCGCCCCGCGCACCACCTGGCGCAGGCGGAACTGCACCTGCGCGAAGTGCGAGGACAATGCAAGCAGAGCCGAGTCCAGCCGCTGCCGCTCTGCCCGAAGCCGCCGAAGCGTCCGGCCCGGCGAATCTGGCGGGGAGGACGGGGCCACACCGGACTCCTCGGCCGACGCCTCTTCCGAGAACGCAGCTGTTCCAGGCCCGGCCTCCGCCACCGCCCCCACCGGAGCCCAGCGCACTGTCTCGCACGGTGGCAGGGACTCCTCTTCCTCCTCCTCTTCGTCCTTCGCCTTCGGTCCAACCGCAGCCACCACAGTTACCGGATCAGCAGCCGTTTCGACAGCCGCCATCTTCCCGGAAACGCAGCCGCACGTCAGCCGCGCCCTCTGCTGCCATGGCAACGGCGCGCAGGCTGGTTGACTGGAAAGGGACAGGTGGGCGGGCTTACAGTTCAGCTGTCCTCGAGGGCAGGCCTCCCCCAGGAATTTAATTCGGTCCAATAATTTTTTTTTGGAAACCCTGGTGGCGTAGTGGTTAAGAGAATCCACCAGGCGCTCCTTGGAAACTGTGGTGTATTTCTACTCTGTCCTACAGGGTCGCTATGAGTCGGAATTGACTCGACGGCAACGGGTTGGTTTTTTTTTTTTAATAATTTTTTTATTGAGCGCCTGTTGTGAATCAGACACTGAGTGTGCTAAGCATTGGAGAAACAGGTGAATAAGACCGGGGGGAAGTCTTCCTTGCAGCCTACCAGTCATTCCATGTGTAGAGCGTCTAATTTAGCTCTTGCCCTGACCCTAGCAGAGGAATCATCTATTCTTAGTCTGTATTTTTTGGAGACCTCCGAGCTGTGAAGGACTGCGGGGATTATGCTCTCCCAGAGTCTCTCCTAAAAGCGGATCCCTTGGCTATCGGGCCACGCTTCCCCTCCCTCCCACTTTCCCCCTACCATATAAGGAGAGGCGGCTGCTGGGAGCGTCCCCAGGATCTAAATATAGTGGCCCCTGCCTAGGACTCCAAAAGCCAAGGGGTGGCGGGAGCCATCATGGCACGGTGAGTGTCTCCAGCGGCGGAACTCCCCCTGGCTTTTTCCCTTGGAGATTCCCTACCCCGAATCTTCTCCTGGGCGCTCCAGGTCCTGCGAGGTCCCATGGGAGCCCCAGGCCCCCAGGTCTCTGTAACTGCGGGATGAGGGGAAGTGTGACTTGAATGTTCTCCCTAACACCCTACTTCTCCACCTCCATAGTCTCGCGCTTTCGATTCTCCCCAGATTTCACCCTCACCACACACACCCACTCCCGACACTCCCCCTCAACTCCTTCAACCCTTGTCTGTCTCATGTAGCTCCACTTTGAGAGAACTGTGGTATCAAAAGTCCCTATATTTTCCCCTCCCCCACCTTTTCCAAATGCCTTCAATCTTCCCTCTCCCACCCCTATGAAGCCGCACTTCCATTCCTATCCAGGCAGCATGCCCGGACCCTGTGGTACGACAGGCCCAAGTATGTGTTCATGGAGTTTTGCGTTGAGGACAACACCGATGCCCATGTGCTCATCGAGGACCACCGCATTGTGTTCAGGTAATGGCCCTCCCCTCCAGAGGGCCAGGCTGCCCAGGACCTTTCCTTTCCCCTAACACCCTCAGCTTGCCCTAAGCCCTTAGCCTCCTGCATTTCCTCAGCTACATTTTCTCCTTAGCTGCAAAAATGCAGATGGAGTGGAGTTGTACAACGAGATTGAGTTCTATGCCAAGGTGAACTCCAAGGTAAGAATGCAGTGGAGCAGTAAAGTCTGGATGAAAAGAATGCCCCGGGAAACTGGAGATTCATTCTAAACCTCAGGCCCTAAGAAAGATGTGCTCTTTCTGGCAGGACTCCCGGGATAAGCACTCTAGTCGCTCCGTTACTTGTTTTGTAAGGAAGTGGAAGGAGAATGTGGCCTGGCCCCGTCTTACCAAGGAGGATATCAAGGTGGGTGTGTGGGGAGCTGCCTGCTCCTTCTCCTGTGCTATCTGTGTTCCCAGGTAACCAAGTTTGGTTAAGAGCTACAGCGAGCTATGGCCGCTAACCACAAAGGTTGACAGTTCTAATCCACAGCCTGCTCCTTGGAAACCCTATAGGGCAGTTCTACTCTGTCCTATAGGGTTGCTACTGATCTGAATCAACTCGACCACAAGGGGAAGTTAGATCAGGGAATTACCCTTGCCTCCCTTCCCATCAGTGTTCAATCACTCACCAGGCCCTGCTAACTTGACCTCCTCAATATTCTTTGTATGTATATATATATATATATATATATATATATATATATATATATATATATATATATGTATGTATAGATACATGTAATTTTATTTTTGTTGTTGTTGAGGATATACACAGCAAAACGTATACCAGTTTAACAGTTTTTACATGTACAATTCAGTGACATTGATTATGTTCTTGGAGTTGTGCAACCATTCTCACCCTCCTTTTAAAAGTTGTTCCTTCCCCATTAATGTAAACTCACTGCCTCCTAAGGTTCCTATCTAATCTTTTGAGTTGCTGTTGTCAATTTGATCCCATGGAGGTAGATACTAAAAAAGCAGACATTGTTTACTAGCTAGGCTAAACTATTGTTTGGTTTCAAGAAGACTTCAAGGGATATTTTTTTTTATTGTACTTTAAGTGAATGTTTACAGAACAAATAGTTTCTCATTAAACAGTCAGTACACATATTGTTTTATGACATTGGTTGACAACCCCATAACATGTCAACACTCCCAATTCTCGACCTTGGAGGACTTTTTTTTTTTTTTGGTGAAAATATACGTAGCCAAAGATACACCATTTCAAAAATTTCTACATGTACAATTCAGTGACATCGATTATGTTCTTCCAGCTGTGCTGTTATTCTCACTATCCTTTTCCAAATTATTCCATCACCATTGTCTTTAATTCATTGTTCCCTAGGCTTCCCATCAAATCAAGGGATATTTTTTGTTTAAGGTTTAAACATTATCTCAGGGCAATAGTTTTGAGGGTTTAACCAGCCTCCATGGCTCCTGCAAGTCTAGATTCTATAATAACTTGAAATTCTGCTGTACATTTTCCCCCTTTTGATCAGGGTTCTTCTATAGTGACCTCCTCAATACTCTTGAATCCATTGCTTGATCTCTTCCTAGTTCAGGCCTCATCTATCACTGGGTGGAGTATGTTGCATATTTTCAGGCCCACCCTCAACCCATCACCTTCTGGCCCCCCGTATAATCTAAAACACACATTTGACTCTGTCACTTCTCACACTTAAGACCCTCCAGTGGTTTCTCCCCTAAAGGTTGAAAACTGGCCACAAGCTGGTTAGGTCTAGCTTGCAAGTTTGTTTTAGCAGTCTTCACAATGTTAAAAATTGTTTTGATTGATTACTTTATTGACATTTAAAAATATGGAGATTTCACCTAGAAATTCAGGTTACCAGCTTTTCTTGAAAAATGGGAGAATTTGGCCACACTGGTCTAAATTCCCAAATGCCTAGAGTTGGAGCTTTAAGTGGGGTACACACTCTACCTCACTTTACTACTTTTCATTATTTTCCTGACTGTTTTAGGCATTTGAGCTTGTGATTTCCTGCCCTTAAATTCCAAGCCCCTTAGCATGGCACACAAGGCCATGACCCGGCTATTCCTTCTGCAACCTTATATCCCATTACCCTCTGTCTCCAGCTTTACATTCCAGCCTCAGCAAATTGCCTATAGTTCTTGCACACACCAGGCTGTTTCTCACCTCTGTACCTTTGCTCAGGCTGTGCCTTCTTCCTGGAGAGCCTCCGTCACCATTCCCTCGGTCCACCTAACGCAGCTCATCTTTCAAGGCCCTGTTCCTTTAAGAAGCCTGGGTTCCTGTAACTCCATGATAATCCCTATATAACCCCATCACCACACTTTTCCCATGGTATTATAATGATTTTTTCATATCTCCCTCCCCTATTTACTTCCTGGTGACTGGGACAGTGTGTTGAACCCTTTTTATAATCCCAATGCCAAGCTCAGAGTCTGGTATATAGTATGTGTTCAGTAGATGTCTGTTAAATGAAATGAGTGAATAACTTCTTTCCCTGCCTAAGTGTGAGAACTTTGGAACATGAATCTTGAAGGGTTTTCTCTGACTCCAAGGAATGGAGCTTGTCTGTCTCACTTGTTTGACTCCTATGATGCCATATAATATAGTTGTAATATATGTTATCTCCTTCGTTAATCTGTAAGCTCATGGAAGGCAGAACTTGTATGCTTTTTTCTATCCTCTGCAATGTCTAGCATTGTGCTTGGCACTTAGTAGGTTCCTAGTGAGTCTTTGTGGATGAAGATGATGACATGGCAGCTTGGAGGGGGGCTAGCATTTAAAGGGGTGCTGTTGGGAGAACTGTACCCCCAATTGACTCTTCTCCCCTCTCCCATGCACTTCTGCCGCTGTCCTGCCGGCCTATGATTCTCTGTGCTTCCTCTTTCAGCCAGTATGGCTGTCTGTGGACTTTGATAACTGGAGAGACTGGGAAGGGGATGAAGAGGTGGAACTGGCTCACATGGAACATTATGCAGAGGTAAGTAAGAGAGAGACAGCACCTGCCGCTTCTTGCCCATCTTGATCATCTCTCTACACATTTTTGTGGGTGATTGTCACCAGGGCCCAGCAGAAATATACAAGCTCCCCAGGCAAGCTACTCATTGGTGTTGATATTCTTTATATATTTTGTGCAATGTTGTTTAGCAGAGGTGAGAGAAATGACTTCTGTTAGTAAAATTGTATAAACAGATTCACTTTCTATTCAGAGTAGAGCCTGTGTTCTTACAAAGTTTAGAAAAATATTTCCCCACTTTTCTGTAGCTCATGTTCTCACTTCTGTTTTCTTTGTGTTAATTTTTTCCCTCTGAACCAGACAATTTTGTGGGAAGCTCAAAGTAAGAGTATAAAATTGACATCAGAAAGTAAATCACTGGTTCCCAATAAATAGCATCTTGCCATGTGTAATTTGGTTTGATAATTTCAGCTAGTATTTATTCAAGTCATAAAACACTAATAGACACTAACCTGAGCTAGTAAGGAGTGTGCTTTATGTGTGTGTTTAATTTTCCTTTTAAGAAGAGGATCAATTTACTTTTCTCCAATTAATTCCAGTGATGTTTTGGGCTTTTGAAGAAGGGGGCTGTTGCCTGGCTGGCCCTGGCTGGGAAGGTTTTCCTGTGGTCCATGAATATGCAAATTTATCTTCCCTCACCCCTCTTCTCCCATGTGACTACTTTTCTCTTCCCACCAGCTTTTGAAGAAGGTCAGCACCAAGAGACCTCCTCCTGCCATGGATGACCTGGATGTAAGTGAAGCCTGCCCTTTGACCCTTCAGTTTCTTTTTAGCCCTTAAAAATAAGGGCCTATCCCAGTCCCTGGCACAGAGTAGTTCTCAGTGTATGTTAGCAGAATCTGACTTTGACACGGGAGGCCGAGTGTTCTTCTTCAGGCTTTACACAATCCCAGCAAGACCCTCCTCCTCCCTACCTCTCCTCTGCTTCTCCACTCGACAGCACCAGTCCTTGTTGGGTATCTTTACACCTCCAAGGAACAGTAGCATTGATCGAAATTCTGAACTAAATGATACACGACATAGTGCTATTTATTGAGTGCCAGTGATTTATTTTATTTTTCAAAGTTTAAATCCTTCTGCATTAGTCTCCCAAGAGGTCGTGTGGTTTAGAAAAGCACAAAAGAAATCTTCGAGAGCGGGAAGGAGTGAGCAGCATTTGTGAACACAAATGTTCACTGTAGAATTTGAGACTCTACAAATGCTTTTGTCTTTTTCTTCCCCAGGATGATTCTGACAGCACTGATGCAAAAGGTAAATTAGCTTTCTCTGGTGGCATAAAGTTGGGGAAGAGGCTGTGGCTATCTTCCAGTCATTTGGAAAAGCCAGGGCCCAGGCCTCTGTCAGCTCTTTGGCTGTCCACCAGGATCCTCTGGGATCTGTGAACTTTCTTAGAAGCTCTTTATTAAGGTTCCCCTTCATGCTTTACTTCTCTCTCCTAGGCACTTGACCATGGCTACTGCATCAGATGGCAGGACGGAGAAGGAGTAGCCTGGTGGGGCTGAAGACTTCCCAATGATTGGCTTGTAATCTCTATGTTTGGGCCACTCTTCAGAGTGCTGTAGAGTATTTGAATATGTGTGTCTGTGTGGCAGCATGAAAGCCAAAGAGGAAGCATGTAATAAATTATAATAAATCTCTAGGAATTATTCTCTGTCTCTTTCCTTCTTGTGCTTCTTCCTCCTGGAGTCAAGCCTCTCCTCCGTCTAGAGTTCCTCCCAAAGGAAGTGATGGGGTGGGTGTCAGACATCCTGGCCCTTGTTATTGAGCTTGGGAGAAGAAAGATGTTGAAGGTGAGCTTGTGACCAAGCCGGGAGACTGCCCTGTGTCCAGATCTGTGTTCTGATTTCTCAGAGCAGAAACCAGCCTTTCATGGCTGATACCGCTATCCCTAGAACCAGCCAGAAACCTCACCTCAGTTTCCTGCACATGCCAGAAATTTCTTCATGTTTTTAAAACTAGACATTACTCTAGTTAATACCTATGTTTGTTTACTCCTCCATTCATCAACTACCCTGTTCATCCACAAACATTTTTTGAGTCCTAACATGTACAAAAAGGAACCCTGGTGGCTCAGTAGTTAAGTGCTCAGCTGCTAACTGAAAGGTCAGTGGTTCAAACCCATCAGCTGCTCCATGGGACAAAGATGTGATAGTCCACTTCCGTAAAGATTTACAGCCTTGGAAACCCTGTGGGGAAGTTCTACTCTGTCCTATAGGGTTGTCAGAATCAACTCAATGGCAATGGGTTTAGGTTGTTTTGTTTTTGGGAACATGTACAAGAGATTGTGACTTACACAAAATACAATAGCCACAACCTTTGCCCTTAAGCTCATGGCAAAGTACTGAGGTTTATTTAAAAAGCAGACTTGAAGAATTATATAAGTAATATATGGACATAGTAAAGAAATTAAAATAATGTAAAAAGGTATAAAATTTAAGGTAAAATCTGCAACTCCCCATGGGGTAACAAATATTAACAGTTTCTCCAAAAATCATATGTATACACACATACATACTTTATATACTATAAATTCCATAATACCTGTATTTTATATTAGTTATAAGATACAGTTATATAAAACAATACACAACATATACAGAATATCCACAGCGTTATACATGGTTTATATTACTGTTATATATTAAAATTGAATACATAAACAAATGCAATATGTGTCTGTGTATGTACATAATTGCAATCATACTATGCACCATGCTTTTTTTTCACTTAATATACGTTGGAGATTGTCTTAGTTATCTAATGCTGCTATAACAGAAATACCACAAGTGGATGGCTTTAACAAACAAATTTATTCTCCCACAGTCTAGGAGGCTAAGAGTCCAAATTCAGGGGGCCATCTCCAGGGGAAGCCTTTCTCTCTCTGTCAGCTCTGAGGGGAAGGTCTTTGTCATCACCCTTCCCCTGAGCTAGGAGCTTCTCAGTGCAGGGACTTCGGGTCCAAAGGACATACTCTGCTCCTTGCACTTCTTTCTTGGAGGTATGAGGTCCCTCTCCTCTCTGCTCTCTTCTCTCTTTTATATCCCAAAAGAGACTGACTCAAAATACAACCTAACCCTGTAGATTGTATCTGCCTCATTAAGGCAGCTGCCTCTAATCCTGCCTCATTAACATCATAGAAGTTAGGATTTACAACACATAGGATAATGACAGCAGATCACAAAATGGTGGACAACCACACAATACTGGGAATCATGGCCTAGCCAAGTTGAGACACATTTTTGGGGAACACAATTCAATCCATAACAGAGACCTTACCAAATCAGCACAGACAGATCTATCTCATTCTTTTTCCTGGTTGCATGGTATTCCATTGAATGCATTTTTAACAATTTATTTAACTGGTTCCTTATTGAAGGAAGCCTGGTGGCACAGTGGTTAAGAGCTCAGCTGCTAACCAAAAGGTCAGCAGTTTGAATCCACCAGCCGCTCCCTGGAAACCCTATGGGGCAGTTCTACTCCCTCCTATAAGGTCGCTATGAGTCAGAATCAACTCAATGGCAATGGGCATATTGAATGACATTTATGTTGTTGTTAGTATTTTGCTACTTTCAAACAATGCGACAAGGAATATTCTTAAATGTAGATAGATCTCTACATACTTGTTCATGAATATCTGTAGGGTGAATTTCTAGAGTAAGGTCTCTAGCTGGCACAAGTGGTCTGTGCTTGACCACTAACCTGAAGGTTGGCAGTTTGAAAACACCCAGTGGTGCCAAGAAAGAAAGCCCTGTGATCTACTTTCCTAAAGATTATAGCCAAGACTACCCTGTGGAGTTCTACTCTGTAACCATGGGGTTGCCATGAATCTGAGGTCAAAGAGTAGATACATTTAAACATTTTGATGGCTTTTGCAAAGTTGCTCTTCTATGAAGTTGCACCAATTCCTACTCCCACCAACAATGAGAGTACTCCGTTCTCCAATACCTCTTAGATCTTTGCCAAGATTAATGATTGTAGCTGGTTTTAATTTGCTTTTGATTATGAAATTGCACATTATTTTTATTAGCGACATACTTCTTTTTAAAAAAATTTATTGTGTTTTAGAGTGAAAGTTTACAGCTCAAGTTAATTTCTCATACAAAAATTTATACAATTCATTATGTGACCCCAGATTCAATCCCTATAATGCAACAGCACACTCCCTCTTTCCACCCCAGGTTTCCTGTGGTCATTCAACCAGCTCCTCACCCTTTCTGCCTTCTCATCCTGCCCCCAAACAGGAGCTGCCCATATCTACTTGAACTAAGAAGTACACTCTTCGCAAGTGTTATTTTATGTTTTATAGTCCAGTCTAATCTTTCTCTGAAGAGTTGGCTTCGGGAATGGTTTTAGTTCTGGGTTAACAGAGAGTCCGGGGGCCTTGTCTTCTGGGGCTCCTCTAGTCTCAGTCAGACCATTAAGTCTGATCTTTTTACTTGATTTTGAGTTCTGCACCATACTTTTCTCCTACTCCATCAGGAACTCTGTGTTGTGTTCCCTGTCAGGGTAATCACTGATGGTAGCTGGGCACCATCTAGTTCTTCTAGTCTCAGGATGATGGAGTGTCTGGTTTATGTGGCCCTTTCTGTCTCTTGGGCTACTAATTTCCTTCTGTCTTCGGTGTTCTTTATTCTCCTTTACTCCAGGTGGTTGGGACCAATTCATACATCTCAGATGGCTATTTGCAAGCTTCTGAGACCCCAGACAGCACTCACCAAAGTGGGATACAGAACATTTCCTTAATAAACTTTGTTATGCCAACTGACCTAGATGTCCCCAGAAACCATGGTCCCCAGACCCCTCCCCCTGCTACTGTGTCCCTCGAAGTGTTTGGTTGTGTTCAGGAAACTTCTTAGCTTTTGGTTTAGTCCACTTGTGCTGACTTCCCCTGTATTATGTGTTGTCCTTCCCTTCACCTAAGATAATTCTTGTCTACTTTCTAGTTAGTGAATTCCCCTCTCCCTCCCTCCCCTCATAACAATCAAGGAATGTTTTCATCTGTGTTTAAATCTTTTCTTGAGACATATTTCTTTTAATGTACTCTGTCCATGTCTGTTGCTCATTTTGCTATTAAAACATTAGCCCTTCCTCAGGGTAGAAAGGTTGGCGGGAACCCCCCCGCCCCCCCGCCAACACACACACACACACACACACACACACACACACACACACACACACACACACACACACACACACACACACACACACACACACACACACACACACACACACACACACACACACACACACACACACACACACACACACACACACACACACACACACACACACACACATTGCACACATATGCCTCCAGCCCAAGGGGCTACGCTAAGAGCATCGACAAATTCAGTTGTTTTTTTGTTTTATTTTATTTTTTTCCCGGTCTTTTTCAAAACTTTAAAACAGTCGTTACTCAATCCAGAACGTTTGCAATTCGCGTTTTCAATAAATTTGTCCAAGCCACACCCTATTCTTATCCTCTTGCTTCTGCGCACAAATGGGCCCATAGTGAAGTTTGTCCTGCGTCGCTCTCCGTCCGCCAATAGGGTTTTCTGTGAGGGCGGATCTCCGCGTCCTGAGAGACACCCGGGATGGCGTTCCTGTGTCAGAGGGATAGCTACGCCCGGGAGGTGAGGCCCGAGGGGCGGAATCTTTTGCTACCGAGCGGATGGGGCGGCGCGGCAAAGAGGACGCCTCGTGGAGAGAGTGCCGGGATTGAGGCTCAGTTCCGGTGTACGGAGGCTGGGGGTTGAGGCTTATTCTCTCATCCCTCTCTTTGCTAGTTCACTACCACGGTGGTCTCCTGCCGCCCTGCAGAGTTACAGACCGAAGGAAGCAACGGCAAGAAAGAAGTGGTGAACGGTTTCCACGTGGTGCTGGAAGACACGCTGCTTTTCCCCGAGGGCGGGGGACAGGTACCAGGCCTGTCCCTCAGCCCATTCTCCTTCCAAGGAGCCCCTAATTCCTTTGAGCTTAGGTGGAAAATACTGCCCTGTCTCTTGGTTCTCAACCATAATGATCACAGTTGGGAATTAGTTCAGTTAAGTTCATTTACTCATTAAAAAAATATTTATCTGTAAGTAGTTAATTTACACGTGACATATGCTAGATACTGCACCAGGATCCAAGGATAAGGGGTGAACAAGAGGGTGCCTCTGCATACGTGGAATGTTTATTGAAGAAGACAGACAAAACCACTAATACATAAATAACACGCCAGGTAGGGATAAGTGCTGTAAATAAAAAGAAAGGTGAGTAAAGGGAAAGAGAGTGATGGGATGCTCTCCCACATAGGAGGCAAAATTATTTCAGTAGAGGCCTAAATGAAGTGAGGGGGTAAGCCATTGCAAATTATCTGGTGTGTGAGGGAATATTCCAGGCAACGAGAATAGCAAGTGCAAAGGCCCTGAGCTTGAAATGAGCTGAAGGTGTTTGACGAAAAAAACACAGACAGAAAACCCATTGTGGGTGGAGTTGATTCCAACTCATAGCAACCCTGTAGGACATTGTAGAACTACCCCATAGCGTTTCCAAGACTGTAAATCTTTATGGAGGCAGACTGCTGCATCTTTATCCTGCATCTTAGTCACACATCTGTGTCCTACGGAGCAGCTGGTGGGTTTCAACTGGCAACCTTTTGGTTAGCAGTTGAGTGCTTTAACCACTGCACCAGGTGGACTCTAGTGTGTTTGACAGGAACTGAAAAAGATTCAGAGATTTCAGGAGAGATAGGTAGTTGACAGCAGTGGGACATAAGGCATACTTGAAGCCCTGGTGTGCGCAGTGGTTAAGAGCTACGGCTGCTAACCAAGAGGTTCGCAGTTCGAATCCACCAGCAGCTCCTTGGAAATCCTGTGGGGCAGTTCCACTGTGTCCTGAAAGGGTCGCCATGAGTCGGAATTGACTTGATGGCAACAGATTTTGTTTGTTTGTTTTTTTAAGGCAGACTTATGAATGTTGTGATGGGGTGGAGATTAGGTACAATGTGAACAGGGAAGAGAATAACTCCAAAGGCGAGTATTATGGGAGAGGTGGCATTTGAATTGTATTTGAAGGATAGGTGGGATGTCAACAATCAGAAATTGACGGGGAGGCTCTCCTAGCAGAGCTACTACCCCAGCAAAGGCAGGGAAGCTTAAAGGAATCTAAGAAGTCTAGTTGACTACAAGTAGTCTGACACAGTTGAAGCCTATGATGTGTTTTGGAGACAGGCTGGAGATGACCATGGAAAGGTAGGTGGGGACCAGTTCAGAGGGCCTTGAAGGATGTATTAAGGCATGTGGATTTCATTGAGGAAGCAGTGGTGAGCCATGCAGGCTCTTAAGAAAGAAGTAGCATGAGAGAACATTTTCAGTAGACTTGTTACTGAAGTGGTTTCAATTGTATATTAATGTCATTATTGCAGTAATGTTCCCAACATGGAAGTTTTCTCATCTGGTGAAGGAAAACCTGTGACCTCAGGTGTCCAAGAGAGAGCTTAATTTTAGACATTACTTCCTTCAGGAAGGTCTTTCTGATTCCCCAAGACTGTTGAGTCTTTGGGCTCCTCTAGTGATGTATACTTGATTATATAGCAGTTGCTTGTTTGCTTATGGGTATTCTCCTCCAGAGTCTAAGTTCTTTGAGGGAAAGGACTATGTTGTATTTACATTGTATCTTGGGCTAGCACAATGTCTTGTAAGCAATTAGCACTTGATACCTTCTTTAATGAGTGAATTTTTTTTTTTTATGTTTTATGGTGGTAAAATATAATGTAAACTTTACCATTTTAATAATTTTTGAGCATATAATTCAGTGAGATTAATTACATTCACAGTGTTGTGCAACTGTCGCCAATATCTATTTTTAGACTTTTTCATCAGCCCAAGCAGAACTCAGTACCCATAAAGCAATAACTGCCATTTCTCTCCGCCCCACCCGCCCCCCCCCACCACCCACCAGCCTCTGGTAACCATTAATCTACTTTTGTTTCTATGCATTTACCTATTCTAGATATTTCTTATAAGTGGAATCATACAGTATTTGTCATTTTGATTTATTTCGCTTAGCATAACGTCTTCAAGGTTCATCCATGTTGTAGCATGTATCAGAACTTATTTCTCTTTATGGCCGAGTAATATTCCATTGTGTGTATATACCACATTATGTTTATCTATTCATCTCTTAATAGCATGGACATTTGTGTTGTTTCTACTTTTTGGCTATGGTGAATAATACTGCAATGAACATTGGTGTATGAGAATCTGTTTTAGTCCCTGCTGTCAGTTATTTCAGCTACATATCTAGGAGTGGAATTGCTGGGTCATACGGTAATTCTATGTTTAACTTTCTGAGGAAATTAATGAATGTTTTTAAATCTAATTCTAGTAGCAGTACAGAGGGTGGAGTGGAGGGAGGAAGGAAAATTCAGATCATCTCAGACACTATTGAAAGATGATAAGCATTTAAACTAAGGCGATGAAAGTGAGAATGGAGCTTCTTTGTGCTCTACTAAAATCTTTGCCATAGTTATAGTCTCTTTCCTCTTCTTTTTTAATTTTGTCGTTTTGTTCTAATTAACAAAATATCGATGTGTTCAGAGTGAAGAGGACAGAGAGACAGTTCCCCCATGGAACAAAATAGACCTACCTCACTTGGCATGGTCTATTTTCCCTTGAGGAGCTCAAATTCTGGGTCTGTCTCTCACACACTTTCCCTCGAGAGTCTTTGTTAGGGTGAGTCATGCCTCTCACCACTGATTGCCTGCACTTCTTTTCCCCAGCCTGATGACCGAGGTACAATCAATAACATCAGTGTGCTGAGAGTGACGCGCCAGGGGTCCCAGGCTGATCATTTCACACAGATGCCCCTAGCCCCTGGGAGCCAGGTCCAGGTCCAGGTGGACTGGGAGCGGAGGTTTGACCACATGCAGCAGCATTCAGGTATGTGGGGTTGGGTGGGGCAGGGGACTTACAGGACAGGTAGTCACCATGATGATTGAAAAGTGGTTTTGCTTCTCCAGAAGTTAACCTTTTGGAAGAGACAGACACGCAGAATTAGCTTTGATTCAGGCAGGATATGATAAATGCTATAAAATCAATATAAGAAGTAAAAATATTAGAAAAACTGCTGGATTTATCGGTTCCCACTTGATGTCTTTATCTGGATGTCTTGTAGGATTCTCAAACTTAAAATGTCCAAAATGGAATAAAACTCTCCCCCTACTTCCCTTTACCCCAACCCTGGTCCTTGGTCAGCTTTCTCTGTCTCATTACAGGGCATTGTGATCCACCCAGTTGTGTAAGCTCAAATGCCAGAAGTCATTCCAGACACCTCTCTCTCTTTGGGGATAGCCACTGAATCCTGTTGGCTTATCTTTTAAATCTCTCTGCACTGCCCTCACTGTCACCATCATCATCCTAGTCCCACCTCCTCTTATCTTTCCCCTGAACCTCTGTAATAGCCTCTCCGCTGGTCTCCCCACATTCAGTCTTGCTCCTTTGCAGCCCATTCTCCACACAGCAGCGAGACTAATCTTTTAAAAATGAAAATCTGATCATGTCATGCCCCTGCTTAAAGCTCATCAAAGGCTTTCTGTGGCTCGTTGTGTAAAATCAAACTCCTTCTCATGGCCTACAAACCCGAGATGGCCTACAAGCCCCATATGGGCTGGCCCCTCTGGTGCCCCTCTGGTGCCCCTCTCCGTCTTGGTGTCTGCATTCTGTACATGCTGGCCTTCTCTCGATTCCTCGAACACATCCTGCTTCTTTCCCACTCAAGGCCTTTGGCTGTCTTATTTCCTCTGCCTTCGTAGAATTAATTCCTCCTCCTTTTCCTCCTCATTGTTTCCATCAATCAGAGATGCTGCCTATCTCTGATGACAAGCCCTGTGCCTTGCAGGTGGTAGGCATTCAATAAGTATTTGTTAAATGAATGAATACAGCACCTTAGAACCTGAGTTCAAGTCCTGGTTCTGCGTCTGAGAAGTTATTTGATCTCTCTAGGCCTCAGTTTCCTCAGGTGGCATCATCATGCCTCTTGCAGGGGTTCTTGTGAAGGTTTTCAGTAAAGTGTCTAAAGTGCCTGGTGCCTGGCAGATAGGCCTTCAACAAGTGGGACTTTGTGATTATGTCATTGTGGGAGTATGTGGCTGTCTGGGCTTCTCACTCATCTCTTCCCTGTTCTCTTTGCTCAGGGCAGCATCTCATCACAGCAGTTGCTGACGACCTGTTTGGGTGGAAGACAACATCATGGTGAGCAGGAGACATAAGACGACTGTAGGGTGTGGGTTCCTGACAACCTGCTCCTTTCTCAATCATGGGTCAGGGAGTAGGGGCATATGGGAGAGGGGAGTGTTCATAATTTGCCCTGAGTTCTTCTTTCCCCTTGAAAGTGAATATCTGTATCAGCCAGGGTTCTCCAGAGAAACGAGACCAATAGGATATATGTGTATATAAACCCGTTGCCATCAAGTTGATTCCAACTTGTAGTGACCCTATAGGACTGCCCCATAAGGTTTTCAAGGAGCACTGGTGGATTTGAACTGGCGACCTTTTGGTTAGCGTTCAGTGCTTAACCATTGGACCACCAGGACTCCATATATACATAAAGAGATTTATTTTAAGGAATCGGCTCATGCAGTTGTGGGGGCTGGCAAGTCTGAAATCTGTGGGGCAGACTGGCAGTCTGTAAACTCAGGCAGGATTTCTGTATTACAGTCTTAAGGCAGAATTCCTTGTTTACTGGGAAACCTCATTTTTTGCTCCTAAGGCCTTAAACTGATTGGATGAGGTCCACCCACATTATCAAGGATAATCGCTATCTAAAGCCAACTGGTTATAGATCTTAACCACATTAACAAAATACCTCACCGCAACATCTAGACTAGTGTTTGCCCAAACAACTGGGCACCATAGCCTAGCCAAGTTGACACGTTAAAATTAATTACAGAAGGCGTGGTGGGATGACCTTGTGTTTCTTAGGGGAATCTCGATGAGCGGAGAAACAGCTGCTTTGGCTCAGGAAAGAACATGGACTTTAGAACCCAAAGAACTAGGGGGTGAATCCTGGCTCCACCACTCACTGGCTGCATGACCTTGATCACGTTCTCTCTGAGTCTCGGTTTCCTCACTTATGCAATGAGAATGACAGTCCCTGCCTTGCAGCATTTTTGTGAGGATTAAATAAGATCATTTACATGAACGTTCTTTATAAACTATGGACTTTCCGTATGTTATTATTGTCGTCATCATCAATATTCCGTGACCACTGTATTTCCCCTGGCAGGGAGTTAGGACGACTCCGGAGTGTGATTGAGCTGGACAGCCCCTCGGTGACTGCTGAGCAAGTAGCCGCCGTTGAGCAGAGCGTCAATGAGAAAATCAGAGATCGGCTGCCTGTGAATGTGCGAGAACTGAGCCTGGATGATCCTGAGGTGGAGCAGGTGAGGGGAGAGCCAGTGGGGTGGCAGCTGCAGGATGGCCCTCTGAGGGCTCCCCCTCAAAATTTAGACAGCTCCTTTTTCTCCCCTCTGTTCCAGGTGAGGGGCCGAGGTTTGCCGGATGATCACGCTGGACCCATTCGAGTTGTTACCATCGAGGGCGTTGATTCCAACATGTGCTGTGGGACCCACGTGAGCAACCTCAGTGATCTTCAGGTGGGTGAGGAAGGGCCTCTGAGTGGTCGAGAGAGGGTATCAGGAGTGGGGGATCACAGCGGGACTGGGAGTGGTGTGTGGTGGTGGTGGGGCAGTTGAAGAATCCGAAGGGAAATCATTCCTTCATTGCTTCGGAGCTGGGGAGGAGGTCTGGGTCTCTCCTGCCCTTGGGTTCCAGGATTCGCTGTGGTTTTTGCCTATGTGTACGTGTGTTACTCCCTTCTTCATGTAGGTGATTAAGATTCTGGGCACTGAGAAGGGAAAAAAGAACAAAACCAACCTGGTATTTCTGGCTGGGAACCGGGTGCTGAAGTGGATGGAGAGAAGTCACGGAACTGAAAAAGCCCTGACCGCTCTGCTTAAGTACAGCTCCTTCTTCTTTTTCTAGTAAACGTTATTCTTTTTTTTTTTAATTAAAAAATTTTTTTTACTGTACTTTAGATGAAGGTTTACAGAACAAATAGTTTCTCATTAAACGGCCCCTTCTTTTGATCTTCTGCCTACCTCTCAGCTTGTGGACACACTCAGCTTTAGCTTTCCTACCTGGAAGGTGGACAGAATAATCTCTTATCTCTGGGGGGTAGGATGTAATGATAAATGATAAAGTGCTGTGGATAGTAGAGCAGATCCAGACAAATGGTTTATTCCTTTATAGCCATCCCCAGTTGCCTAAGGGGACTCCTCGTAATGTCTCCAGGTTCCCAGCTGGAGGGAGGCACTCTTTCAAGAAGAGAATTGTTGATTTGCCCTCAACAGCAAAAGTAATTGGGAGGCTGGGCAGGTCTCCACTGACCCTTCTCTTGTAGGTGTGGAGCGGAGGAGCATGTGGAAGCAGTGAAAAAGCTACAAAACTCTGCTAAGCTTCTGCAGAAGGTGATTTATTCCATGGAGGGAGCAACAGGGCACGGGCTCTGCTGGCATAGGCACTCAGACTCGGCCCCTTGGCCTAAACAGATGTGTAGTTTGTCAGAAGGAAGTGGGAGGGGAGAATGAAGTGGCGGGAAGATGATGTTCTTTCTCGTTATCCTTTCCACCTCTCTGATGAGTTATCACATCCATTTCAGAACAACCTGAATCTGCTCAGAGACTTGGCTGTGCACACTGCCCATAGCCTCAGGAACAGCCCAGACTGGGGAGGTGTGGTCGTATTACACAGGTGAGAGATCAGGCGTGGAGATGAGGCAGGAGAGAAGTGTTGGGCTTGTATGCAGTGGGTGGTAGAAGGGGCGTTGCTCACTGGTGTACTCCAACAGCATAGGCTGTAAGAAATGCATTATATACCAGATTTCCTGGGTTTGACATAAATATCTTTACTGTAACACTAACTTTCATTAGCACCTTCCCTAATCTCCTTTAGCATCTAACAGATCTCCATTTATCCTGGAGAATCCTGTTCAAAAGGCAACAGAAACAAACACTAAGCATGCTTACAGGCTGCTGAGGCCAAGAAAGGCTTCTTACTCTTTCTCTTTGAAGAGGGCCCAGGGCTTTGTGTGTGTGACAGGCAGCGGGAGGTCAGCCTCACAAGGAACAACTGGGCTTCCTGCAGTCTCACAGCTCCCACTCCAACCTGGCTCTCATGTCTGTGTCCTCTGTTGTAGGAAGGAGGGTGATTCTGAGTTCATGAATATCATTGCCAGTGAGATTGGGTCAGAGGTAAGAGGGGCATGGAATTCTCTACCCACCCTGATAAGAGACCTGGGGAGATAGAAGTGAAGGGTGTTAGCCTAGCTGAAGTCCTTCTCCATCAACACACGAAGCGTAGGGAGTAGAAATTCACTCAGTACTATCCTCTTAGCACTAACCAGGCTGTTTTAGGTGTTGATCTAGATCTATGATGTTGACCTTTCTGGGGCTGTGACACTTACCAGCTTCCAAGCTCCTCACAAAGTGGAGCTCCTCAGAGCCATCCAGGTTTATGTGTGCTGAGGGCCTGGTTTTAGAAATACAGGGGTTGGCAAGGGAAGGCCATCTCATCCATTTTCCTCTGCCTCTGGCTTCAACTGCCGTTCCCCATCCTGACAGCCCAGAGCTTAGAGATTTCCAAGTCTCTCTTAAGCATATACTCCAGAAGCATTTTTTGGCATGCCTGTTCTGGGTTAAGCCTGTGTGCATCTCTCTTTATAATTCTTCCTGTAGAGAGTACTGGTTCTCAAGGAGCTCACGTTCTAGCCTGGGTGTCAGCATTGATATCAGGTGATGTGTGTTGCAGTGCACTGCACATATGCCCAAGGAGCTAGCTGTAGAGGGGCTAGAGGCAGAGGAGCACATTCCCTGAAAGGGTGGGGAGACTTTAGTGGAGGGGCCTGTTGCTTTAGCTGTGCCTTGAAGACTGCTTAGAGGTCATCAGACAGGCAAAGGAGCAAAGGCAGGCAGGCAGAGGCAGCATCATAGAGCTTGAGGAGACAAGGTGGTTTGGGGAATGGCCGGCACAGGCACATGGTGGCACGTGGTGGGTGGGGGCGGGGCGGCCAGCCTGGAAAGGTTGGTGGGAATCAGATCACAAAAGACACTTGGCTTGGCCACTTTCCCTCTTTCTTAATGTTTAAACCTAACTTCCCATAAACCCATTGCCGTTGAGTCAATTCTGACCCATAGCAACCCTATGGGACAGTAGAACTGTCCGTAGGGTTTCTACGGTTGTAATCTTTACAAGAACAGACTGCCACATCTTTCTCCCATAGAGTGGCTGGTGGGTTCAAACCACCAACCTTTTGATTAGCAGCTAGGTGCTTAGCCACTGCACCACCGGGGCTCCTAAGTTCCCATAGTCACTCAGAAAGTTTCTTGGCCCTGTTGTGCCAGAGTGCAGGGGCTATGTCATTCATCAGGAACTTCACTCCGTGGCTTAGGGGGGAAATGTTTTCTTGAGACTGAGGAGAATGCAGGGGTTGGGGGATTGACCCCACGTCCTTGAGTATCAGGGTGCATCTCCCTGTCTACCTCCTAGGAGACCCTCCTGTTCTTAACCGTGGGCGATGAGAAAGGTGCTGGGCTCTTCCTGCTGGCAGGACCAGCCGAGGCCGTGGAGAACCTGGGGCCCAGGTAAATCCTATGTGGACTCTTGCACGGGCGGGGCTGCCTCTAAAGCCTGCTTCCTAATACCACCCTTTACTGATTAGAAGGGCCATCACACCTCTGATCTCATTTGATTCGAATCCAAGAATGTGAGATCAGCTGAGCAGGGATCATTATCACCTTCATCACCCCCAGTTTCACAGACGGGGACATGCCTGAGGACTCACAGTTAAAGTGGCAGAGCTGAGGCTTGAACCCAGGTCTCTTGGCTCCAAATTTTATGTGCTGTCTTTTGTTCCTTTATTTTTTAAGAAATTTTATTAAATTAGTATATAAATACTGCTGCTGGATTTTCAGGAGGCAGATGAAGCAGATGTGTAAAGCAGCAGCAAAGCAGAGGGCCAGAAAAACCTTTGGGGGGAAAAATTGGATTTTGAGACTACAGAAAAAAAGGCATTAATGTAGTATTATGGAAAAATAAGGGTCTTGTTGAACTTCCTCATCCTTACAATACTGTTTTTAGTATTTCCATGTTTTAAATTAATATGGGGGCATAGTTCCCCCTAATCTTTCTGGCACTTAGGGGTTCCTGATTGGCTTTGATGAATACACATTCATTGTAAATCATTGTAGCAAAATGTAAGTATTAAAGCAGAGGTTCCCAACAGGCAGCCACACGGGGCCTGTAGACTAGTTTGGTCTGCTCATAGTTTTAAAATGTCAAAATTAGTTGCTGCATTTTAAAATTAGGAGATTTTTACATAAAAATAGGGAGCTGTAGCTTTTCTCAAAACAAAACAAAAAAAGATCCCGTAGCTTTGGGCCCACATTCCCCTATGGTAGTAGCTAAAAGGAACTTACCAGCAGCCACCCTCTTTAGACAGGAGGACAGCCCCTCCAGCTTGCCACAGTCTGCACTTTCCTGCTTGCACCCAACTTGCTTTACTGTAACTCCTCCCAGGCGTTTGTGTTCGCATCCCTCATCCCTCTTGTGTACCCACTCCCCTCCCTGGAGAGCACCTATGTGGACATTGGCGTGCCCTCACAATCCTTATTTCCTGTGCATTAGCGTAATCTCTTTAAAAAGGAAAGCATAAATGGGATCAAACCATGTGCATTGTCCTGCAACTTAAATCTCTCTTAACAATGTGTTTTAGGAACTTTATTGCACGTAATGTGGGCGTACCTCAGTCTTTATAGTAACTGTATCATGAGTGTATTGTGGTTTGTACCATGGATTGCCGTTAATTTACCTAGCCCCCCATTTATAGACACTTAAACATTGTTTTCAATTATTTACTCTTATAATGAATATTGTACTTGTGTCTGTGTGCACATGTGCAGGTTTTTATTTTTTTTTTATTGTGGTAAAAATATACATAAAACATTTGTCAATTCAACAAATTTTATCTGTATAATTCAGTGACATTGATTACATTATTCATGTTGTATAACCGTTGTCACTCTGCTTTTCTGACTTATTCCACCACTATTAGCATAACCTCAGTGCCCCCTGAATGATAACTCCCCCTCCCTCCTCCCTCCCGCCCCTGGTAACCACTTATAAGCTTTGGTTTCTGTATGTTTGCCTGTTTCATGTAAGTGAGATCATACAGAATTTGTCCCTTTGTGACTTATTTCACTCAGCATGGTGTTTTCAGGGTTCATCTATGTTGTAGCGTGCATCAGGAATTCATTTCTCTTTATGACTGAGTAATATTCTATGGTATGTATATACCACATTTTGATTAACCATTTATTCACGTATCAGTGGACATTTAGGTGGTTTCCACCTTTTGGCTATTGTAAATAGTTGCTGCAGTGAACATTGGTGTACAGATTTCTGCTTGTATTCCTGCTTTCAGATCTTTTGGGTATATACCAGGGATTGTGATTACTGGGTCATATGGTAGTTCTAAGTTGAACCTTTTGAGGAACCGCCAAAATGTTTTCCACCGCTGCTGTACCATTTTGCATTCTCACAAGCAATGGATGACTGTTTCTCCACATCCTTGCCGGCACCTGTTGTTGTTGTTGGTTTTTCTTTTTGGTCATAGCCATTCTGGTAGGGGTGAGGTAGTATCTCATTGTGGTTTTGATTTGCATCTCCCTAATGGTTAATGAGAGGAGCCTGGTGGCACAGTGGTTAAGCACTAGCTCAGCTGCTAGCCGAAAGGTCAGCGGTTCGAACCCACCAGCCAATCCACAGGAGAAAGATGTGGCAGTCTGCTTCCATAAAGATTACAGCCTTGGAAACCCTATGGGGCAGTTCTACTCTGTCTTACAGGATCGCTATGAGTCGGAATCAACTTGATGGCAGTGGGTTTGGTATTTTTTTGGTTTAATGGTTAATGACATTGAACATCTTTTCATGTGCTTGTTGGCCATTTGTATATCTTCTTTGGTGAAATGTCTGTTTAAGTCCTTTCCACATTGATTGAGGTTTTTTTTGTTGTTGTAGAAATTTTTCGTATATTTTAGATATTAAATCTTAATCAGATATATGGTCCCTAAAATTTTCTATCAATCTATTGATTTTCTCTTCATTCTGTTGATAAAGTCCTTTGATGTACAAAAGTATTTAATTTTTATGATGTGCAAATATTTTTAAGAAGGATTCTGCTCTTCCCTTCCCTTCCCCTGGACCCTGGTTTTTCTGTAGCTTTTCCCTCAGGGACTTTCCTGACTGTATCTCTGCTCCCCAGGGTGGCTGAGGTTCTCGAAGGCAAAGGAGCTGGGAAGAAAGGCCGCTTTCAGGGCAAGGCCACCAAAATGAGCCAGCGGGCAGAGGTGCGGGCGCTTCTCCAGGACTATATAAGCACACAGAGTGCTGAGGAGTGAGAACTCAGCATGACCTCCCCGATGGTCCTGCCATTGAGAACAGGCCTCCTGTGACCACAGAAGGGGTCTGTTGGACAATAAAATAGTTTGACTCAAGTGGTTGTCGTATACACGTTTATCTGACTAATTTGTACAGTATACTCCAGTGTGCTTATGCAAATTAGTATTTCTTTTTGAATAAACCGTTTTCTAATTTGGGCCTTATTAGGTATAATCTACATGAGTAAGCATTATGTTGAGGAAATGTACTGATTTATCTAGGTCAGTATGTTTTAATCTACCCTTATGTTAGATTATGGCGACCCCATGTGTGTTAAGAGTAGAATTGTACTCCATAGGGATTTCAGTGGCTGCGTTTTTAGAAGCAGATTGCCAGGCCTTTCTTCTTAGGCAACTCTGAATGGACTCGAACCTCCAACCTTTTGGTTGGCAGCTGAACACGTCAACCATTTGAGTTACCCAGCTTGTCATAAAAGTACTGATTTATCTAAACTCAGCTGAAACATTTCTTAATGCAGAAATGTAGTTGCCTAAGGATAGTGGAAGTCAGTTTGGAGGCTTGACCAAGGGCTTAGACTCATTCAAATCTCCTTGTTTTCTTTTTTCCTTTCTTTTCCCAGTCTAGTGCTTCAGAACTAAAAAAAAATCAATGATTTTGCAAATAGGTCAGGAAATCAGAAAAATATACAGTAGAAAGATGCCCCAAGTCTGTTATTGAGGCAGTAAAAGACTGGAAGAAGTTACGTCATGCAAGACTAACTCTGAGAAAGCTGGTGTAGCAATATTAGACAAATTAGACGTGAAGGCAGAAAGCATTATTACAGACCAACAGGGAAAAGTAATGATAAAAGTGTCAATCTGCAGGAAGATAAATTTATATGCATTTAATAACAGCTTCAAAGTAATAAAGTAGACATTGACAGATCTAAAAGGAGAATAAGGAGCCCTGGTGGTAGAACGGTTAAGTGGTTGGCTGCTAACCAACAGGTTGGTGGTTCGAATCCAGGCAGCAGTTCTGTGCAAGAAAGACCTGGCAATCTGCTATCGTAAAGATTACAGCCAAGAAAACCCTATGGGGCAGTTCTACTCTTGTCACATGGGGTTGCTATGAGTCGAAATCAACTTGATGGCACTCAACAACAACAACAAAATGACAACCAGAGAAACGTGTAATTGATGGAAAATTTAAACTCATCTTTCAGAAACTGATAGAACAAGAGGAAGTATAATATTGTGGTTAAGAGCACAGGCTTTGGAGTTTCATGAACCTGGTAGAAATCCTGGCTTTGTGCATCTGTAGGTGGTAAAACTAGAACGAAAAGCAAGGAACTGATTATTTTAAAAAAAAAGTCAGGACAGTGTTTACCTCTGGGTGGAAGAAGTGTAAGTGAGAGTGGAGAAGAGACCCAGGGTAGCTGTGGGGAGGGTGGTTTCTGGGGTCCTGGCAATTTTCTGTTTCTTGACAGGTGTCAGTTATATAGGTGTTTGCTTTGTAATTATTCATAGTGTACACTGATGTATTATTTTCACGTGGTTATATTTCACAATTCAAGAATTAATCCTACTAAGAAAAATTCTGTCACTCACCTTGGGAAAAGTATCTTGCCTTTTCGACCTTCAGTTTCCTTATCCGTAAAATGCCAGTGATGACAGCACCCAGTCCACTGAGCTGTGAGGTAACATGCTCAACTGTAAGTGCTCAAGAGAACCACTGTGGATTCTTGAGAACACCTCTTTCTTTTTCAGGATCCCATGTCTTTTTTTATTATTTAGATTGTGGTAACTATATACGTAACAAAATATTTGCCATTTCAGCATTCTCCCCATGTCAATTTTGTGGCATTAATTATGTTCATCATGTTGTTCAACTGTCACCCTTATCTGGTCCCAAATTTTTCCGTCACCCTTAGCAGAACTTCAGTGTCGCCTAAGTGTTGAGTCCACCTTTCCCCTTCCCTCCCACCTGCCCCTGGTAGCCACTAATAAACTTTGGTCTCTATACACTTACTTATTCTAGATGTTTCATATAAGTGGGATCATAACAGTATTTGTCCTTTTGTGACTGACTTACAGAACATGTAATTTTTTATTGTCTCCTAATGTTCTGTTCCTCTTAACCTGCAAATTGATTCTTCCTTGACCAAAGTCATGGCATGTCAGGGCTGGAAGAGAAACGCAGACTAGCTCTTTCTGGCTTCCTGCTTTACACATGGTGACACCAGGGCCCAGGTCTCTGGTAGAGCTGGTAGAGACCCAGGCTAGACCACATGCTCTGTGTCCACTGAAGATAAGCAATTCACAGATCAGTTGGGATGAAAAACTGCTCAATGAATTATTCTTGCTTCTCACAAAATTGATGACAAAAGCTCCAGAGAACCTGGCCACTAGCACTATACGAGCAAAGTCAGTATTGACGCTGGGCTCTCACCTGGGGTCAGGTATCTTGCAACTAACAATGGCAGCAAATACTTTTCAACGGCCAGAAGAAGATCTCAACGTCTGACTCATTTAGACACAGCTGTTTGAACGAGTGCCCTCAACTGGGAAACCTCCCCCCTCACTTAGGAAAAAAATTATATGGCTTGCCACGAACAATAAAGTTACTTTGTAAAAGCATATATTAAGGAAGAAAATGTGGACATGTGAATGTGAACACAGCATCCTAAGAAGGGAACTTTCTGAAATAAGTAAAAGTACACAAACACTTGAGCAAATTAAGTGAAAACAGTAATTGGTTGTGTGAGGAAAGGAAAAGTAAAGCAGCAGTGTTGGAACTGGTGACGCCGTTCATGTCTGTCCCAGGGGCCCGAATCCAGGGCACCAGGGAGAGCAACAGTTCGTGTTCAGGGAGAGGAGGTGGATTGTCCTTTATGAGGTTCACCAGGAAACAAAGCAGATTGAGTTTCATTATTTCTTTTGGCTAACATTAAATTAGCACAAGCAGAATAATAGGTATTTTATGTATTAAATACAGAACATGATAGAGTTATATGTACACACCCACACAGATTTTCTGGAACACTGCTGTCATCTACTCTTCGACATAGGAATAGTGAGAGGTGGCTCCTTCTTGGCTCCTAAGAAAGTTTTTGTTATGTAAATCTCCATAAACCTCTAAAGACGTAGATGCCGAGGCTTGCGCTTTGGTGAGGGTCTCCTGCGTAACTGTGTGTGCACGTGTATATACCGGGTCCAGTGTTAGTATGAAAGATGAAAGACAGACACAGAGCAGGAGACAGACTAAACTCAGGAAGGCATTGTAGGTGGTGCCAAATGTCCTCACCCATTTGTTAGTCCTGAGTGGAAACCAGTGAGTTGGCCAAGCTATGCTAGAAAGCCAGGTCTTTTCCTTAATAAGAACTTAAATAAACTCTAGGGCCCTGCCTGGTACTGATGGGAAAACAGATGGCTCAGCATACCCTAATGAAAAACTCCCTTGCAGAAAGCTGTGTCTCCCATTCCTTTCCCGAATTTGATCCAAGCCATGACTAAGGTACCCTTGGCCAAGGGCAACTGGGGCTGTTTGGAAAAGAGTGATGGAGAAGTTTCCATCTTTCCAGAAAGGTCTGCACCTTCTTTGCCATCCACATGACTATTGCTGACTGAGTGCCCGGCACTAAACCTTAAGGAATAAGAGCAGGTCTTAGTTAACTTACTTGGGGCTGTGTCTAGAATCAGAAGAGGTGCTCACAGGGACAGCACCCCTGCAGAAGCGCTGAGGGCCATGTCAATATCCCCCCGTTCATCTTAAAACACCAACCTCAAAGCCAAGTGTTTCAGAAAGAAGGGAGGAATCATTATTTTCTTCTGTGAAAGTAAATGTCTCACTTTCTTTCATATCATGTAACTTGTATTTTTGTTGTTGACTTGTGTACATAAACAACCACAGAATTCATCTGTTCATAAATATTTAACAAATACTTATTGAGAGCATAGTGTGTTGCCAGACACTGTACTGTAAGTACTGGGGCCATGTTGGTCAATAATACAGTCATGGTCCCTGTCCTTATGGTGTTTACAGCTGTGGAAAAGAGACACAAGAAAGAGAGAAGCAATCAAATGTTTAATTATAAATTCTGTTAAACCGAAGAGGAAAAAACAGGGTGAAGTAATAGAGAATAACGGGGTAGAGGGAAGAGCAGGGGAGGGCTGTGGCAGTGCCAAAGGAGCCTTGGGGAGAATTTAGACACTCTCCCCTCCAGCATCCAAGCCACCTCAAAATAGTCTGCTTACTATGCAAACATAGTTTGTCTTAAGTCTGCTGGTTTCCCTTCCAACCAGATGGCCTCCCTGAGCTGGTACTTTAAAAAAAAAAAAAAAAAAAAATTTATTGTGTTTTTGGTGAAATTTACGCAGGAAATTAGGTTCTCATTTAATAGTTTCTATACATATTGTTCAGAAACCCTGGTGGTGTAGTGGTTCAGTGCTACAGCTGCTAACCAAAAGGTTGGCAGTTCAAATCCACCAGGCGCTCCTTGGAAACCCTATGGGGCAGTTCTACTCTGTCCTATAGGGTCACTATGAGTCAGAATTGACTGGATGGCAATGAGTTTGGTTTTATACATATTGTTCAGTGACACTGGTTACAGTCTTCACAATGTATCAGTATTATCACTGTTTCCCTTTTGGTGGTTCTGTTTCCATTCATCTAGCTTCCTGTGTTCCCCTGTAGCCTTTTCATCTTTGGTCTAGGGTAAATAAAGATTATTTTGAGAAGCACAGTGCTCATGGGTGATATTACTTATTTTATGGGCCAAGCTATCATTTGGCTGAAAGGTGACCTCTGGGAGTGGTTTGAGTTCCAAGTTTAAAGAGTATCTCAGGGCGATAATCTCAGGGGTTCATCTAGTCTCGACTGGTCCAGTAAGTCTGGCCATTTTTTAGGAATTTGAGTTTTGTTTTATATTTTTCTCCCATTCTCTGTGGGACCATCTATTGGGTCCCTGGTTGCAACATCCAGTAGTGGTAGCCAGGAACCATCTAGTTTTTCTGGTCTCAGGGTAAGTGATGTCGTTCGTGTAGATTATTGGTTCTGTAGACTAGTTTCTTCTTTGAGTCTTTGGTTTCCTTCTTTCTCTTTAGGTCTGGAGGAGTAGAGAACAACAGTTGTATCTTAGATAGCCACTCACAAGCTTTTAAGACTCCAGACTTTTTATTTTCCTGAGCCCCTTCTTTATAGAAATTCTGGAACTGCAAATTGTCCTCTAGCCCCAGGTGACCAGGGTCTTGAAGAGGCTGCTGGATTCATCAAAAACTAACACATATCTCAGGCACCTTCTACGTGGCAGCCATAGGGAGGCAAAGACTAAATCCAACATGGAGCTTGTATTGCTGTTCACCCAGATGGATCTCTCCAACTTCCCATCACTGCTTGGCCATTTCTTCTGATTCCACAAGGTCCACCTCTTTCCCCATTAGCAGGAGGTAAATTCTGTGTTTACAGCTCAGGAGAAAGAAGGTATTGAGTGGTGTTAAGTGCACTCACAGTGTTGTGTAACCATCACTACAATTTATTTCCAGATATATTTCATCATCCCAAACAGAAACTCTATACCCATAAAACAATACCTCCCCATTACTCCCTCCTTCTACCCCCTGGTAATCTCTGTTCTACTTTCTATCTCTATGAATTGCCTAGCCTAGGTACCTTGTATAAGTGGAATCATACAATATTTGTCTTTTTGTGTCTGGCTTATTTCACTTAGCATAATGTCTTCAAGGTTCATCCATGTCATAGCATATATCACAACTCCATTCCTTTTATGGCTGCATAATATTCCATTGTATGGATATACCACAGTTTGTTTATCCATTCATTTGTTGATGGACACACTGCAATTTTTATTTTATTATTGTAATCAACACATATAGTTTTTCTGCCAAGCATTGTTCTAAGAACTTTATAAACTTTAACTCATGTAATTCTCATAGCAATCCCCATGTGATAGAGCCTGTTGCCATCCCTATTTTACGGATGAGGATACTGAGATACAGAGTGATAACATGCTGAACCTGAGGTGACTCAGCTAGTAAATGGTGGGGCAGGTCTTTGAACCAGCAGCCTGGCTCCTGAGTCCATGCACTTAACTATTGTGTTGTACAACCTCTTGGTAGTATGTCTACTAATGTACTGAAAAAGATCACATAAACTGTATATGACCAATATCTTCTCTGTTTTATAAACTATCATCTCGCAGGGTTAAAATAAGGAATTTTAGACCCAAGGGCATTTAAGGATATTGAGGCTGTCTGATGCTTTTGCCAAGGAAGAAGGATCAAACTAGGAGGCTGTAAATAGAAGAGAAAAACTTTCATTTCCATATTGCCATGTAGCCTCTGATTTCACCTCTGTTAGGGCAAGAATGTACATTATAATGCTGGAATGGAGAAGCCGGGGGTTTATTCTTCATGAGGTCCACAAGGTGAGCCCCTTAATTCCCTACATTTAATTCTAAGTCTGTTTGCCTCTTCCTTTCTGTTAATCTGTGATTGATCTCTATGGAGACGGTTTTACATGTGTTCCACCAGTAGCACTAGAAAAAGTCTACTTTTCCTGTTTTTAGAACCTTGGTTTGGATGAATTGGGGATTTTCAGTCAGCTTGGAAAAGGCTGAAAAACCGCTTTGGTGGAACAGTTGAGCTTTTCTCGTTGCTGTTACCAGCAATACTAACTCATCCTGAAATTTCGTATGAAAAAAGCTTTTGAATTTCTTCTGCTCTTATAATTTGCTTCCTGCTCCAGACAATCCTTTAGCAGTCTCAGTTTAAAGTGATGATGGTGACCCTCAACATCCAGGGACAGTCCTTCACAGCTTAACAGCAGAGGGTGCTGCAAGCCCGTGGTTGCCAAGGCCTCTGCCAAGCAAAACAACAAAACAAAAACAAGGGTAAAAGAGCCCTTGCTGACTCAGCCAGCCCACAAGGAGGCTTCTAATTGTCCTGTCCCTTTGTTGCTTCCGAAGACATTTTCCATGTGATGTGGACCGTGCAAGCAGGGAATCAAGGGACAAGCTGTGGCCTTTTAGACATGACCGATCATTTCTATTTCTGTTTTTGAAAAGTTTCAACCCTTCTCCAATGAAATCAATGCTTGATATTTTATTAAATATTAAATTCCAAATAGTTCTGAATCCTAACTTAATTCAGAAAACAGCAATCATAATTCCTGTTTTCCCGAGCTCCCTCTAAATGCCTTTGTACTGACTATGTCAATGGCAACAAGACAACAGACAACAGGTTTTCCCTTTTTTAAAGCCAAAGCTTGACTGTTGCCTCCAGGTTCTCTATCAAGTCTTCTCCAACTTCCTAAAATTCTGCCTCTTTTACTCATTTTTTTCGTTTTCAGCTTTTTGTCTTCCTGCAGCCCTTTCACCTCTTGATAATTTACAGAAAGCAGCAAGGAGATTCTTTACTTCTGGCTTGTTCAGTTGTCCTTAGCTCTAAGCAAATTTGCTGTATAAGAATCCAAGTGTTCTCATGATAAAGGTGATTTATTTTATAAAACCCTTCATGGTAGGCTTTCAAGGCGAGATACACTGATGAGTTCATAATATAATACGGCCTTTATTTTGTTCATTTTTTACAAGCACATTGCTGTTGTTGTTGCTGTCATGTCAGCTCTGACTCATGGAGACCTTATGTGTAACAGAAAGAAATGTCCGGTTATGCTCTTACAAACATGGAGTGTATCCATCTAGGAGAATTGACTTCAGTGGTTTCTATGTGGTTTCATAGCCATTGTGCGGGAGGAGGCAGGTATATGGGGTTGAAGTGGGAGCTTGGGCAACATATGAGGAAAGTTGTGGCTGCAAGAACTGGCCTCTGGTGACAACGGCAGTCACCGGGGGTATAAATGTTGATGAGATTCTAAAATAGAGCTACTGGTAGATGGACAAGGACTCAAAAAGGTGCTCCCTTTCTGGAAGAAAAAACAATATATAATCTGACTTGTTGGATGAACTCTAGCAAAACGAGAAGAACGCAAGAGGACTGAAGGTAAAGGATTTGCAATGTAACAGCTGTGTTACTTGACAACCGAGTGCTGAAATCTTTAACGAGCTGAAAGCACATTGTCTTGTCTGCCATCAAGAGAACAGAAAGACAATTCTATACTTCTAAAAAAACACAAAGATGCACGGTTCAAGAAAGTCAAGATTTGAAAATACAGCAAGCTATGATTTTGAAATGAATTTGAGAACAACTGATGAAACAAAAGGAACAGCACTTTCTAGAACAATCAAGCCACGCCTCTTTTAGTCTGGTAATTCAGGGTTAGGGGATAGAGTGGAGCAATGGGATTGATGGATACTCTGATTTCATGCATAATCATTTTGGATTTATAATAATTGTTAACTGCAATCTTTTCCCCATGATGTGCTTTATTTTTCTCATTTGACTGTCTCTGTGTGAGTGTGTGCGTGTGTGTGTGTGTGGTGAAAATACACACAAAAAAACCATACGCCAATTCAACAATTGCTAATGTATAAATCAGTGTGACTGTCTTTTATAAGATACTTTATATTTTCAAGTGACATATTCAAATTATTTACCGGTTGCTATGGCATGAACGCTGACCAATTTCAACAGATATTTACTGAATGCCTGTTATGTGCCAGTACTATTCCAGGTGTTTGGAATACATCAACGAACAAACAACAATTCTTGTCTTACTAGAGCTTATATTCTAGTGATGCATACACTTAATAAACAGTAAATGTAATAAGTGAGTGATACAGTATGTTAAAAGGTAATAAGTGCTAAGGGATAAAAAGATAGTAAGGGAAGAGAAGGATTTGGAATGCAGGGATGGAAGAGGGGAGAAGAGGGTAGTAGAGTGGGTTCAGATTTAAAATAAGGTGATCGTGGAAGGTCTCATTAGGAAGACGAGAATGGAACAAAGACTTGCAGGAGATGAGAGCATTCAACAACAACAACCAGTTGTTGTCAGGTTGATCTAGACTCCTGGCGACCCCGTGTGTGTTAGAGTAGAACTGTGCTCCATAGGGTTTTCAATGGCTGATTTTTTAGAAGTAGATGCCAGGCTCTTTTTTTGAGGCGCCTCTGGGCAGACTCAAACCTCCAAGCTTTTGGTTAGCAGCCAAGTGCGGTAACGGTTTGTACCAATCAGGAACTCCATGAGAGCGTTAGAGAAGCAGGTGTCTGAGAGAAGAGCGGTGGGCAGAGGGAGCAGCTGGTGCCAAGGCCCTAAGGCTGGACTGTGCCTGGTCTGCTCCGGGGACAAGGGGAGCTAGGGTGGCTGGAGTGGAGCCTTGAGGGGAGTGTGGGAGGAGATGAAGTCGGAGAGAGAAGGGGGCAGGTCGTGTCAGGGCTTGTGGGCCCCTGCAAGGATTACAGCTCTTACTCTGGGTGTATGGGAGCCACTGAAGGGATTTCAGCACCGGGACCAGGGTCTGTCTGTCTTTTTAAAATAATCACCTGGCTGCTCTGTTGAGAAAAGACTGTTGATGGCCTGGGAAGCAGAGGGTCTGTTAGGAGGCTAATGCCGTAATCCAGGTGAGAGAAGATAATGGCTCAGATACAGGTGAGATGTGGCAGGTTCTGAATGTACTTGAAGGTAGGAAAAAAAAAATCTAATTGCCGTGGAGTTGGCTCTGACTCATGGCGCCCTCATGTGTGTCAGAGTAGAACTGTGCTCCATAGGGTTTTCAGTGGCTGATTTTGCAGAAGTAGGTCACCAGGCCTTTCTTCCAAGGTGCCTTTGGGTAGACTTGAACTTCCAAACTTTTGGTTAGCAGCCGAATGTATTAACAGTTTCCATCACCCAAGGTCTCTAGAAATATGTATAGATGAAGTAAGTAAAAAGATTTTATGTTGGAAAAAACAAAAATGTTGAGTTCTATTAGAAATTTCATGACCTTGGAGAAAAATATATTTTCCTAACTCTGACCCTAAATGCAGCCCATCAGCAGCAATACTTCCACCAACCCCCAACTCTCATGTGCCCACTGAAAGAAACAGACTTCTTGGAGGATAGCTGATTCAGCACCTTGGAGCAAGAAAAATTCAGAATAGGCCTGAAAAACAAAGATTTCAGGGGAGTAGTGGTGGAAGGATAAGGAAGCCTTTGACAAAATTACAAAAATTTTGACATCAAAAAGGAAAAACTAATTATGATTAACTTGAAATAAGTTGAGTATGTGAAAGAGCTAAAAAAAGTTGACATGTAATTTATTAAAAAGGTAAATATTACCAGGATTGTTAATTTTAATCAGTAAAGAGTGTCAATAATTATAGGTATTTTTTTAATGAAATAAGTAGTTCTGTGCATTTTTTTCCTGTGTAATCAGGAAAGTGTGAATACAAGAAATTAATGTGAGCCAAACAGTCCTGGAAGAGTAGAAATTTTACATAGAACAGGAAAGACTGATCAAGATTCATGGTCACACACAAACAGAAGGAGAGGGGAGTCCCATAGCCCATCCGCACCTAAAGTTTTCCAAGTTGAGAAATGACCCAAATGTCCTAAAGAGAGAAAGGAAACCTCCAGATCTCCCTGGGAATTGTAATGAGCCATGATAAGGCACGTACACAACTGTTTATAACTGTCAATACTGTGTATCCTAATGATAAGACGATGGGTTTTGGCTAAGCAAGGCTTGTGGAATGCCCTATTTTGGTGAGAGACACCAGGCTGCAAGGGGTGAATTTTAAAAATCTTACTGATGTATCAAGACAAGCGTAAATAGAAAATGGGAGCTCAGGTTGGAAAGCGCAACCAGGTCCATGTCCTGATCAAGAATCACGTGGTTGAGCATGCAGAAAACGAACCTCGGCTCATTGGAGACACTATCATCTTTTTTTCTTTTGGTTTTGAAGATTACTGTAATCCCAGGGAGGTATAGAAATAAAAGCTGTTGTAAACCTAGGAGAGTGTCAAATAACCCTAGAAAGGGAACCCAGGAAAGTAAAGGAATAAATCTAGTGATAATGAAGACAAAATGGACATTCAATAAGTACTTTTGTAACCATTTAAGTTGACTGTATAATAATGAGTTTTGTAGCCATTGTGGTGTTTTGTGTATGTTTTCTCTGCTTTTATTTAAAGCATCATAAAGGTGACAGGAAACTGGAGTGTTACAGGGACTGAGGCAATATGGTAATCACTGGTTAAGGCACCAATAGGGTCTATACCCACCAACCAAAAGAAAAACCACATACTGCAAGCCCATGGGGTTGCTCTTATCTCACCTAGAACATCTGGGAGTCATTTCCTATCTGAGAAAAACAGCAACAAGGCTTGGTCATGAATTCCTAATAACTGGCTGCTTGGAGACTTTTTCCCTGCTCACTGGGGAGTAGACGTCTGCTGGAAAGAGGCCTATGTTTCTACATAAGCCTACTTTGTCCTCTGGGTTCTCAACCTTCTTCTAATTTTGAGTTGGGAGTGCCTAAGAATGCCTTTTTATTGAGTCATTTGTGGAACTCTGAGCTACTTGATTCTATAATTTGGTAGGTGGTTTTCCAAGTTGGGGCAAATAGTCATATATTGTTTATTTATTATTCAACAAAGATTTATTGAGGGCCCTTGTGTGCTAAGTGCTGGGCTAGGCACTGAGGTTATGAACCAATGGTGAGCAAATCAGTCACGGAGCTGCCCTCCAAGGGTGTGTGGTCTAGTGGGGAAGACAGACATAGCTCAAGGAATGACAGAGACATTTGCTAGAGAGGAATTGTAAAGAGGGAATTTTGCAAGGGAACTTGATCTAGATAGGGGAGTGGGTGGCAGGGAGGCTTCCTTCAGAAAGGGATATCTGAGCCTAAGTTGGAAGGATGGGGAAGAATTAACTATGTGAAAGGGTAAGGAAGAGTGTTCTGAGATAAGAAAACAGCTCGTGCAAGGCCCAGAGGAGGGGTGGAGTGCAGCACATTGGAGGAACTAAGAGGATAGTAAAGTGGACGAGGCCCATATCAAACAGGCTCTTGGAAGCCATGATAAGGAGTTTTTCTGGGGGGTGGTGGGTGGGTGGGTAACAACTTTATTAGATATAATTTACAAACCATAAAACTCACCCATTTAAAATGTACAATTCAGTGGTTTTTAGTATATTCACAGAGTTGTGCAACGGTCACCACAGTCAATTTTAGAACATTTTCATCACCCTGTAAAGAAACTCTATACCCTTTAGTAGTCATCTCTCATTTCCCCCACCCAATCCTATTTCCCTGCCCTAGGCAACTACTAATCTATGTTCTGCCTCTATAGATTTGCTTATTCTAGATATTTCGTATCAATGGCCTTTTATGTCTGGCTTCTTTTACTAAGCATATTTTCAAGATTCATCCATGTTGTAGCAATGTATCAGTATTTCATTCCCTTTTATGGTCAAATAATATCCCATTGTATGCATATACCACAATTTGTTTATGCATTTATCAGTTAAATAGGTATTTCGATTGTTTTCATTGTTTTGGCTGTTATGCTGCTTTGAATATTTGTGTGCACATTTTTGTGTGGACATATGTTTTCACGATGAGAATTTATATCCTAAAAGCAGTAAGCAATTAAAGAATTTCAAGCAAGAGTGTGATGCCAGATTTTTAGTAAAATCACCTTGTCAGTCTTGTGGAGAATAGATTTGGAAGGGGAAAGAGTGGATGTACAGGCCACGTAGAAGGCTTTTGCAGGCCATTGATGGAGAGCACTTGGACCAGGGATATCAGCAGAGATGGAGAGAAATGGCAGATTTTACAGATATTTAAGAAGTAAAAATAACAGGATTTGTTGATGAGTTGGAGAGTGAGGGAGAGAGAGGGCAGCTGGATGGATGGTGGTACCGTTCATCGAGACAGAGAATTCTAGAGAAGAATGGTTTGGGGTAAAATATTACGAAGTCAGGTTTGTATTTCACTTTGAGGCACCTGTGAGAAATCTAAGTAGAGAGGTTAAATTGATAGTTGGACGTACAGCGCTAAAGCTCAGCAGAGATTGGTCTGTACTAAGGGTATTAACATAACAGTCACTGGGGAATAGGCAGGGGCCCTGGCAGCAAATAGATGGCATGCTCAGACTGGAGGAGAGTTTAATAAAGGAGCTCTTTACAAAAGTATAGGAGTCCCTGGGTGGTGCACATAGTTAACAAGTTCAACTGTTAACTGAAAGGTTGGAGGTTCAAGTCCACCCAGAGGCACCTTGGAAGAAAGGCCTGGAGATGTAATTCTGAAAGATCAGTCATTGAAAATCCTATGGAGCACAGTTCTACTCTGATACACATGGGGTCTCCATGAGTTGGGGTGGCTATTAATTGGAGTCTACTCAACAACAACTGGACTGGCGGGGTGCCCTCCTTAAGAAGTCTTCCAATCACTTGCTGTTTGTGGGCTTTAAGTTCTCCCTGAAACTATTTCAGCCTCAGAGCAATTCAGCTGACATTACTTCACAGAACCTTGGGTAATATTTTCTATTCTGCCTGGAATGCAGATCTTTCACCCCAGCACTGGTGAGGTAACATTCTCTTAAGAGCTTGTCTCTAGCTACAGAAAGAGTATCTTTCTGTCTTGATATTTTTGTTTGTTTGTTTCACTTTGAAATTTTACAACTCCCTTCCCCACTGAATATTATGGAAGAATAAGAGAAGGTGAAGGTTAATCTTATTTTATATCGTGGGAAACCTGGTTAAACATTTGAAATGCTCAAATATATCACAGTCTGCCCAAATAATATTCTGGCAGTGGGTAACAAGAACTATGAAACTTTTCAAACCTTTGACCCAGGAATGCTAGTTTTGGGAATATACCCCAAGGAAATAACTCAAAAGGGAAAAAATGTGATTTGTGCAAAGATGTTCATGGTGTTGCTATTTATAAAGAGTGCAGAACTGGAAATCATCCAAACGCCAAATAAGGGAATGGCTCAGCAAATTATGGTATAGTGGCATAAGGAAACACTACTAAACTGTTTAAAATGACTAAAATATACCCTCTGTGGTCTCTAGGGAATGTGTAGATTAAATTATTTGAAGTCACAAAGAACATCAAATAGAAAGGTTACAACTCTGTAAAATGTATGTGTGTTGGTATGAAAGTTTGGAAGTAAATTTTGAGTAAAGAAAAATGTCATTTAGATACCTTTTCTGTTAAGCTGCTTGTGAGTTACATTATCTACTGTGGTACAGTCCAGGTCTGACCATTTTGAGCCTACAATAGCTATTTGAGTATATAAAGCAGCCACCAGTTATAAATCAACCAATGGGTTTTGTTGTGCAGCAAAAAGCCTTCATAGTTATGTTCCAAGGAGTGGGGAAGTGTAAACTCTAGCATCTAAATTCTTTGTTCTAGAGTTTAGAGACACCAAGAAAGGATTGATAAGGCATGCTGGGTATTAAAACCTGTTTGGAATCACTGTCCCCTGGCAGATCAATCCCCAGATATTGACTCACCAACAACCAGCTGATAAGTAGGACCCTATTTTTAAAATGGAGAGAGAGGAGGAAATTAAGAATTCAGAAGCCAAAACAAATCAGGAATGCCAAAGAAATGGTTACAAAAAAGGAACACTCACTCTTCAATTGCTGTTACAGTGCCAGGCCTACAGCAGACTCACGCTTCTTTTTTAAAACTATAATCTCAAGAGTAACAGAAAAACTCAAGGATAGGAAACTAGACAGTCAGATCACGAAACCAAGAGTACATTAAATCAGAAACTGTGAAAGACAAGAAGGAGATGGATAGATATTTGTGACAAACCTTAGGGAGCATATATTTTTAATAAAATATCTTGGGTGTGAGTTGATATTTAGCAATTAGAAAGCAAAGAAAATGTTCACTGGAATGGACTATTGTTACTTAAAGTTTACACATTTTAAACCAACTTTTCTAGTGAATTCTTACCTTAACACCATCATCAGAAGGCTATTTGGCCTGGAACTTTTTCCTTTCTCACTCTTAGTAAGGCATAATCAAATTAGGATTTTTTTTTTCATCAACAATTAACAGAAAATCCAAGCTCAGTGCTTTAAGCACTAGTGTTATGCAGAGCGACTGTTGTAACTACGCTCTTTGCTCTTTGTTCTTTCAAGAATGTGTTTTGTTTTCTCATTCCTCTCCCTGGTGATATAGCGTCAATGTTAAGTACATCTACAGCCTTTGGTTGGGGGTGGGGGCAGTTTGTCTACCAAACACTTACAATAGGTTGCTCTCTGCCAGACCCCGCCCATCTCACTCTAACTCTTTGACCAAGCCTCTCAATCCATCTACATGTCTTATCCTGTATTGAATGAGGTCCACATCTGCGGATGCCTAGGAACACATTCAGCTTCAGGGTCTCTACAAAAGGCCTGGAGCTCAGAGTGAGTTTACTTATATGAACTCAGATGCAACGACTCCAGTTGCTTTAACTAGTAGACTTGGATGGAGGGAAAGATTTTAGAACTTGTTATTGTTGTTTACGTCCATCAATAGACCCTCTCATGGCAACCTCAGGCACAGCAGAATGAAATGCTGCCTGGTCCTGTGCCATCCCCATGATCAGTTGGGGATTGGACTGGATCAGACCAGACTGTTGTGATCCATAGGGTTTTCCTTGACTGACTTTTGGAGGTAGATCACCAGGCCTTTCTTCCTAGTCCATCTTAATCTAGAAGCTCCACTGAAACCTGTTCAGCATCGTAGCAACACGAAAGCCCCCGCTTACAGACAGTTGATGGCTGCCTGTGAGGTGCATTGGCTGGCAATTGAACCCAGATCTCCCCCATGAAAAGCAAAAATTTTACCACTGAACAACCAATGCTCCCTTATTTTAGAATTTAGAGCAATAAATCTCCCACTTCAGACAGAAGTGGAAGAATGAAACATTTGTACAAACAGTGCTCTGATGTTGAGTTGAAAAACAGTCTCCAGAGGAAAATAATTTCAAGTAAACAGTGATTGATTCTTCCGTTCTTGTTGGTTTATTACAGTTTCTCAACCACAGCACTGTTGACAGATATTTCTTTGCTGTGGGGAGCTGTCCTGTGCCTTGTAGGATGTTTAGCAGCATCCCGGCCTCTAGGCACCAAATGCCAGTAGCATCCTTCCTGCCCCTCCCCCCACCCCAATTGTGACAACCAAAAATGACTCCAGACATTGCCAAATGTCGCCTAGGTGGAGGAGATAAAATCACTTGCAGTTGAGAATCACTGGCTTATTAGATAGTTTGTGTAGAAATAATGGTACTTAAATAATGACTCTGGCCTTTCCCCTATCTGTTAAGAGAATGGAACATTCAAACTTCATCTCCTCTGCCCTCAGTTTCCCAGTGGGTTCAACCCAAAATAAAACTTGGGGGAGAACCTGTTTCTATTCCGGATTCTTCCCAACCCACGCCAAGTGCTTCTCCAACATTGTTGTTAGGTGCTGTTGAGTTGATTCTGATTCACAGCAACCCCATGTGACCAAGTAGAACTACCCCATAGGGTTTTCTAGGCTGTTATCTTTACAGGAGCAGATCGCCAAGTTTTTCTCCCTGGAGCTGCTGGTTGGGTTCAAACCTGCACCAGGGCTCCTTTTAACACTTTCTTTCCCCTCCTCAAATTGACTTCCTCCAGTAAATCTTTCCCTAAAGAGAGCGTTAAGGATTATGCATTAGCATAAGGATTGAGTATTGTAAACATCCCAAAGAAAATCTATGACTAGGAGGAAATTTTGAATACTTTCAGGTAAAAGAGCCTAAACGGGCAGGACCCTCCCCAGGTCTTTAATTTTTCTTGATACATATTGGTTTCAGCCATCCCCCACTCAAGCAATTAATTTGCCAGTCTGACAGAGCCATTATATGTGGGGTCACTTTCCCGTTGGAAGTTCCTAAAAGCATATCTTGTAGCTGTGCAGAGCACTCTAAGCAGAAAGTGAGAAAGGACCTAGTTCTGGAGATAACAGTCCCATGGCCACTGTGACTAGTGAGCCTGCTGACGAAGCTTGGAGACTGGATCAAAGACCAGGGCTGCTGCATCTGCTTTTCCTGAACGGACTCCAGTCCCCGTCAGGAGTGAGAGTCCTCACCCAAGGCGCCTGAGGCAAAGGAGCCCTTTCGAGGCTTTGGTGTAGGGGTTTCCAAGGGGTTTCATGGCAGTCTGTGGGAAGAGGCCACACCATTGCCATTCCATTGCAGTCACCGTGTAGGGAAAAATCAGACTTGTAAGGAGGACATTGGCACGTAAAGAGGACAAAGACATGACGTAAATAAAGAAAATTGACTTATGCCACTTTGGCTCTCAAATCCATTAAACCAAATTACAACTCTCAAAAGACTCTCTTGAGTCCAGATGTAGGGTGGATCAAGTAGAGATCAAGTAGGGATGGGTGGCAGCGTTGCCAACAGCCTGGGCTTGGAGTAGGAGATTAGGGTGAAAGAGAGATGAAAAGATGAAATTCTGATGACATGTCTCGGTCAAATAATCCCCAAATAGTGAACAACAGAGGAGAAGGAATTACATCTTTTTTGTTTTTGCCGCTGGAGAGAAAAGAGTGCAGATAATAAAGGATCAGGATCCTCAATTCTGCAATCGAGCAGTGAGAGGAGCCCTACCGGCCTTCAAACGTCCGAGGTGAGTTGAGGTGAATTGAAGGCAATGACTATGGAACGACAAAACCAAAGAAGAAAGCGAGGCAGTGGCACAAAAGAAAGTACTGAAAATTTGCTAGCTGGAAAATTAGTCTCATGCTAAAGAAAAAAAAGAGCCCTATTATAACAGCAAGCTGTTTCCTGTTGTAGCTACACTCATGCCCTGGAGAGATTTATGGAAACAATGGCAGAGAGGAGAGCGTGACATAACTGGAAGCAGGCGGTCTGGAAACAGGGTTACATCTAGTAGCAGCTTTAACAAACCCTGGTCCAAATAACAAACCCTGGGTTCAAAGAAGTTGGCACTCGTGTTTACGTAAAGACGCTACTTCTGTTTCAGAGCTGCATGTTGACACAGCAGCCTAAATAAGTGCCTGAGACTGTCAAAGGGAGAAAGCTCTCTGCTAAGACTCAGAGACCCGGGGACAGGTTACTGATGTGACTTAGATGAGTCATTTTACCTCTCTAGATCTTTATTTTCATATGAAGTGAAAACAAATTTGAATAGAATAGTGAGCATCCTTTTTTGAATAAGGGCCAATTCAGGAAAAATAAAGCTATATAGAGACCTTTTTTTTTTTTCTTTTCTGGGAAGCAGCAACCCAGATGCAGCTTCATCCTGAAGTTGGATTTTGGGCTTCAGTTTGCCCATCACTGGACTAGACCATTACTAGGTTGGTTCAGATGAATAGGTCCTTGGTTCTCTGATGGAAGTGACTAGTTGATTCTTTTTTTTTTTTAACGTTTTATTGTGCTTTAGGTGAAAGTTTACATGGCAAATTAATTCTCCAGTCAATGATTCTTACACAAATTGTTTCATGATCTTTGTTGCAATCCTTGCAATGTGTCAGCACTCTCCCCATTTCTTCGCTGGGTTCCCTGTTTCTGTTAGTACGGTTTCCCTGCCCCTTCCTGTCTTTTCATCTTTGATTTTGGGCAAATGTTGTCCTTTTGGTCTCATATGGTTGATTGTTCTAAGGATCACATTCTTTATGGATGTTGTTGATTTTATAGCCCCATCTATTATTTGGCTGACTGGAGCCCTAGTGGAAACTCGGTGGCCTAGTGGTTAAGAGCTGTGACTACTAACCAAAAAAGGTCTGCAGTTTGAATCCACCAGGTGCTCCTTGGAAACCTTATGGGGGCAGTTCTACTCTGTCCTATAGGGTCTCTATGAGTTGGAATCAACTTGAGGGAACAGGAATGGGAGCCCTGGTGGCACAGTGGTTAAGAGCTCGGCTGCTAACCAAAAGGCTGGCAGTTCGAATCCACCGGCTGCTCCTTGGAAACCCTATGGGGCAGTTCTACTTTGTCCTATAGGGTCACTATGTTTAGGGATTGACTCAACGGCAACGGGTTTGGTTTTTGTTATTTGGCTGAAAGGTGGCCTCCGGGAGAGTCCATAGTTTCAAGTTGGAAGATTGTCTTAGGGCAATAGTCTCTGCCCCTAAGAGCAAATAATCATCAAGGAGGGTGGGCCATGGCTAAGCAGTGGGGTTCAATTCAGGCAGATCAAGATCATTTCCCTTCTACCCTGGTGGGACCACTAGAGTCTCTTAGGGGCCAGGTCTCCCTCTGAAGTACCCAAATCCAGTAGGAAGACTCAGCCTTCCCTAAATATACACGTTCCAGAGTTCATTGGGTAAATTAGCAGATGTCGCCCTCAGGAGATCCAGGGTTATGCTGATGAGTTAGGCCTTTGGCGGTGGGACCCTGTACCCAGGATGAAATAAGCCACATCATTCAGCAGAGAAGCCTGCAATAGCTCCCTTGAGCATCCCCTGGTGGTATGCCTTGCCCTGTTCAGACTTTCTTTAACTACCCAAAATCTTCCTGACACTGGATTATAGGATCCCAGAGTCAGCCCAGTCTTGTTCTGCTGCTATAACTTACATGCCCTGATTGCTTAGTTTGTTAATGACGCTACCTGTCTGCCCTCAAATTGCAATTGATCAACTCTACATGTACCCCTGTGGACCCTTGTAAGTCTCCCCATCCCTACTGAGACTTCCGGTCAACCTAAGATAGAGAACCTTCATTTTCCAAAGGAAAATTGTAGGTACAGAGAAACCAAATGATTTGTTTAGGGAAATGGGGAAAGAGCTAGAAATTTAGCTGAGCCAGAATTAGAACCTTTAGATCACAATCCCGTGTAAAATATAGTAATTAGCAAGACCTCATTCTTAAATAAAATGTCGCTTTAATAAAATACTGCACATATGACCAGGATGGTTGGTGTGAATAAGAACGTGCTCTTGGTTGGCTTGGAAGACAGACAGGAGTCATATATACCCTCCAGGAATCAAAAGTAACGTTGGAGTGACCTTTTGGAGAGAGGAATCCTGACCCCTGTCCCTGCTCTTTTGCCAAGATTTCAGAGTGTCAGTGAAATGTACAAAAGCACCACCACAGAGTCTCCCATTAGGCATCTGAGGATCCAGCAAGGTGGGTGTGGAGCCAGTGGAAAATTCTGGGGAGAGCAGAGCTGGGCTAAGGGGGAAGATCTAGTGCGATAGAGGAGAAACCGACTATGCCTGAATGTTCTGACCTAGAACAGTATCTAGGTCACTGCAGCCATCCAGAAATCCAAGTAAGTACAATAACCATGGATGTATGATAGAAAAATGCAAGTAAGAAAGAAAATTACCCCATTAACCACCTACTAATTATACTTCAAGTTGGTCCCCCATTATTGAAAATGCCTTCCTTAAAGATTCAAATATAATTGAAGCCATTTAGATATTGTTTAGCATAAAATTTGCATGATATGTAAGATACTAAAAAATTCTCCTTTATCCATCATTGTTTCCCTATCAAATCCACTACTCCTTTTTCCCTTCCTTGGTCAGGTTGAGCACAGGTAGAAAATTCTCAGTTGAAATTCCCAATCTGGGGTTGTGAGTTGGCCTTACCCGGAGGTCTTGCTTTTGTATATCTGACAGAAGAAGAACAAGTCTTCAGGGAAAAAAAGAAAATCCAGAACTGACCCAACTTTTAACAGTCAAGGCTCTCTCAAACAGCCTCTTTAGCTTTTCAAAAAACATCACCCAGTAGAATTAGAATTGCAAAAAGGGGAGGATCGCCTGAGCTGACTCTAGCTCCTCTGGCCTCAGAATGGGCTGGTAGACGACCCTAGCCCCCCTCAATCCCTGGCAGAAGTCATTGACTTTAAATACTGAAGACTCCTTGTCCCTTACAAAGACTTATTGTCCGGCTGGCCCAGGACCCAGGTGAGGCAGTAGGGGATGAGACTGGTAGATGCCAGGGGCACTGCTGCACTCTTGCAGAAGGACAGGACATAGAAGAGCAGCTCGATTTGGGATGGGGGTTTCAAAGAGTCAAAGAGGTGCAGGAAGACCAGGGAGGCCAGGATGCAGCTGAGGCGGAAGGGAAGCCACTTGCTGAACTTGCCCTTGCAGCTCTCCTTGTACATACTGGAGTTGAGAGCCAGCCCCAGGCCAAACAGTGTCCCCAGGTTCCTGAAGAGGCTGGCAAAGGGTGTGCTGTCGATTAGGACCCATTCTGGCCGTTCACACCATCTCTGGGCTTTCTCCAGAGTCCACAGGAGGTCTACACCCAGCCCCTTTAGCAGCAAGTAAAATCCAATGGCAAAGCTGAACAGGAAGAAGGTAATGAGAGAATATTTCTTGAGACTGGCATTGTAGATGCTCTGGATGTGGTGGAAAGTTTCAGCAACAGCAATGCCTGCGTGGAGAAAAGAATGACATGTCATTCTGAACCTTCAGCTAGAGGTGGGTTTGGAGTAATGGATGACATGTCATTTGTCCTGCCATTGTGGAATTAAGTCACAACTGCCATGTGAGAGGTTACCTGGGTTACTTCCATGTGTGACTTCAGTCCGTCCTCAGCTACAAACTCTTTTGGATAGAAGGGTCATGTCTCATATATCTTCCCACTACCTGCAAGTTTCCTGTGGGGGTGGGAAGTCCTCCTGTCTCTACTTGAATATCTTCAGGGGCAGAGAGCTTACGCTTACCAGGCAGCTCATTTCGTCTTTAAATGGATTTTATTGTTTAAAAGTTCTTTCTCATGCTGAGCTGAATTCTATCCCTCTCAAATGCCATCTGTTGGTCTCAGATCTTTCTGCAGGAGTTAATTGTCAGTCTAGTCCCTTCCTACCACATTTGAAGATAGTTATTCTCTTCTCTAACGTAGACATTCGGCCTTTCATGTGACATGGCTTCCAGGTTCTTCTCAAACACAGACCAAACCCCTTGCAGTCGAGTCAGTTCTGACTCATAGCTACCCTACAGGACAGAGTAGAACTGCCCCACAGGGTTTCTAAGGCTGTAATCTTTACGGAAGCAGACTGCCACGCCTTTCTCCCTCAGAGAGGCTGGTAGGTTGGAACAGCTGACCTTTCAGTTAGCAGCTGAGTGCTTACCCATCGCACCACCAGGGATCCTTCTCAAACATAGAACCTAAGACTAAATGTTGTGTTACTTTTGTGGTCACCGTGAGACCATTCTCTCCCTTGTTCTCAACATGCTTCTTTGAATACTATGGAGTTCCACTCTTAATGATCTCTGGGAAAAGCAATTCCACAAATTCCCTAAAATCATATATTCCACTGCCTCCCACAAAGTCAAGAAAGTACCCCTTACACTTAACCTAAATCTTTTCTGTCCCTTATTAACTGGATCTAAGAAAAAGATACTCAAAACTCTGAACCTACAAAAGAGACCAACTGTAGGTATCTGCAGTACTAGGTTTACAAATGAATGTATTTCCGAGGACAAAGCTTTCCTAGGATATTTGTGTTACATTGTTAAATTTGGTAGATTACTTTAAAACTAAATTAGGGGCCACTTCCAGCGGAAAATCAGTAAGAAATAAAGAATGTAGAAAACTTGGGGGTTTCAAACTAATTCGGTTGGGTAAATTAATTAGACGTATTACACCTTTTCTGGAACACGCTTCATTGTGCCATTTGAGTACTTCTATAAAAATTAATCATTTCAAATTTTCCACCCTTGACTTTCACCCACTGAAATGCTAACAGCATTAATTACAAACAGAACATGGCTGGAATGCTGGAATTTTGTGACTAGGGAGAAACTGGGTAGTAGGGGGCCGGGGGAAGGAGTTGGAGCAGCTGATACCTGAAAAGACTCCTGCAACAACCTGATGAGGGAAATGAGCAGCAAGGTAGATTCGAGACAGACAGACGTTCAGCTGCACGGCCCAGAATCCCAACCACAAAATGACGTTCAAGCACCTGCAGTGGAAGAGACAACTATCACAGAACCTGGATGCAGAATCTTCAGCAAAGAAAACATCCCTTGCAGGAATGTTGGAGCCTGGCAAACTTAGTCTCCATCAGTAAAATTTTTTGTAAAGCTCAAATCTCCAAGATCCAGAGCTCAGAGACAGCCTGTGACAAGCAGTGGTGAAGCCTTGTGTATGAGCTTTTACCCGTTGTTTACAGATACTGTCTGTAACTCTTCCATTCTTACCTAGCTATTTTAACTATTTGTTAATTAAGGATTTGCATAGTGGCTGCATACCCAGAGATCCCTGTAGTCAGAATGTGTGTTTCTTTGTTTATTTGAAGCCTAGATGGCAAGTCTGTGGTTGTTACAGAAACAGATTTTTAATTGAATCCTGCCATTACCTCATTACCTGATCTTGAGAAGTTCCTTTAACTCATTAGGCCTTGTTTCCTTATCTGTTAATGATGGGTCCCTTCCAGCTCTAACATTCTGTGACTATGATATTCACCCTCAACAGAAGTGCCAGGACTCATATCAGTGCCACCCCAAAGAGTCGGAATGGGCTGGGGGACTGTGAGGGAGAGCATGGCTATGTCAGCTACAGGGAGAGCTACTTCTTGCCCTCCACCAGCCACACTGCAGTGGTGAGTCCTTACCGTAATCTGTAGGTCGGTTTTTTCTTTCCCCGAAAGATAGAGAGGGTGGATGTGACCATCACATAGTATACACCAGCTGTACCCATGGCATGGCCAGAGGGACTCCCTAAAGAACAGGAAAGAGACAGGTGGATGAAAGGTGAAAAGGTCTCCATCTGGGAGACTGCCAGGGGGTGTCATCTATCCATCCATCCCCCATCCATCCTTCTATCCTCCCTTCCATCCCTCCTTCCATCTATCCACCCATCTTGCCAACTGTTCATTTACCCATTAACCCCCGACTTGTGGTCAAGGAAGGAATCCCTGAAGAAGGGACCAAGTATGAGACATGAGATTGAGTGAAAAGTGAAACCAAACCAAACCCATTACTTGCAACACCATGAGGGTGACTGAACGAGTTGATATTCCTATTACCTATTAAAAAATTAAATCTGTCATTTGACTTAACAATACCTATCTGACTATAACTAATAAAATGCAGACAGAGTTGGGATGGGACAGTCAGCTCAGGGGAGACATACCCATGAACCAGGCCACTGGTCAGGAAAGCCGGGGGCTCAGGTCTCTACCACTTTCTCTTCTCTAGGCAAAGGGCCATGGTGCAGTTACTCTCACAAACTGTTTGCCTGTGGGGTGCCATTGCCTCCCTGGTACTAGTAGTTTGGTTTCTGGAAACATCAAGTGGATTTCTGAAGCAACAATAATATGGCTACTCAGCATCTAAGATACTCCACTGGTTTCACCCCTTAGGGAGCAAGGCAGAATGAAAAGAACAGGACACAAGGAAAAGATTAACCCAAAGGACTAATGAACCACAGCTACCACGGCCTCCACCAGACTGAGTCCAGTACAGCTAGATGGTGCCCGGCGACCACCACTGACTGCTCTGACCGGGATCACAACAGAGGGTCCTGGACAGAGCTGAAGAAGGATGTAGAACAAACTTCTAACTCACAAAAAAAGACCACATTTCCTGGCCAGACGGACTGGAGAAACCCTGAAGGTATGGCCCCCGGACACCCTTTTAGCTCAGTGGTGAAGTCACTCCTGAGGTTCACTGTTCAGCCGGAGATTGGACAGCCCCATAAAACAAAACAGGACTAATGAGGCACAGCAGTCCAAGGATGAGGACTAGAAGGCAGGAGAGGACAGGAAAGCTGGTGATAGGGAACCTGTGGTTGAGAAGGGACAGTGTTGACATGTCATGGGGTTGTTAACCATTGTCATAGGGCAATATGTGTACTAACTGTTTAATGAGAAACTATTTGTTCTGTAAACCTTCATCTAAGGTACCAAAAAAAAAAAAAAAAGAATTATCTATGTGAGATCAAATTGACAACAGCAACTCAAAAGGTTTGATGGGAAGCATAGGGGACAGTAAGTTGAAGATAATGGTGATGGAATAATTTGGAAAAGAATAGTGAGAATAACAGCACAACTGGAAGAATGTAATCGCTGTCACTGAATTGTATACACATAGAAACTTTCGAAATGGTGTAACTTTGGCTATGTATATTTTCACACACACATAAAAAAAGCCCTCCAAGTTCAAGAAGGGAGAGTGTTGACATGTCGTGGGGTTGTTAGCCAATGTCATAAAACAATATGTGTACTGACTGTTTAATAAGAAACTATTTGTCCTGTAAACCTTCATCTAAAGTACAATAAAAAAATAATAATAATATGGCTACTCAGGAAGACCTTGCTCAGGTGAATTAAAATGGAGTTGTACCAAATAAAAGCCATGAAAATAGCTCAAAGGAGTGGCTGTCCTCATGTCCCCTCAAAGTCAGCTTCTTTCACAATGGACGTTAATGGGGTCTGTGATGAGCAAATGAGGCATTGTGGTTCAATGGTAGAATTCTTGTCCTCCATATGGGTTTGATTCCTGGCCAATGTACCTCAAGGGCAGCTACCACCTGTCTGTCAGTGGAGGCTTGCATGTTGCCATGATGCTGAGCAGGTTTCAGTGGAGCTACCAGACTAAGATGGACTAGGAAGAAAAGCCTGGTGATCTACTTCCAAAAATCAGCCAATGAAAACCCTATGGATCACAATGGTCATATCTGCAACTGATCATGGGGATAACACAGGAGCGGGTAGCATTTCATTCCATTGTGCATGGGGTCACCATGAGTCAGGGACTGATGGGATGGCAGGTAACAACAACATGATGAGCAAGGTACACTCAGTTTCTATGTCTACAGGGGGTGGGAATCTTACCTGGCCCAGTCTCACAGGTGACAGGGAACTGCTTTATCAGGGGCACAGAGGTGTTGCTATAGAAGTCGGTGTCCAGGACCCACCAGTATGGGCGCTGTCCAAAGAGGATCCTGTGGGAAAGCAGATCCAGGGTCTGGAATTATTGAATGACCCCTTTCCCCAAAGCCAGCACCTTTAAGAAGAGAGAGTAGCTTGAGGTGAAGACCCACATGATCCTAAATAGAATACTGGTAGCATTGGTTGTCCCTAGGAAGGGGACCTGCGTGGCTGGGGAGGGGCATGGGAGAGAGAGTTTTCACAGTACATCCTTTATATAACCTTTGAATTTTGAACCATTTAAATGTAGTACCTATTCAAACAGAAATAAATAAATGCAAGATCCTAAAATCCACATAAATGGTAGCTATGTGACTTTTTTTTTTTTAATCTGAAGGAGAAATTTGTCCTGGAAGGATGCTCTAAAGATGTGAAACTGCAGTCTGCAACTTGGGGTTGCATATACTATGGGTTTCCTCTTCTCTTTCTTCAGGTCTTGTGACTCCTGCATCTCCTCGGACACCAGAGGTTGCACCCCAGCCCCGGGGAGAAGCCCCCCAGGAGACATGGCCTCCATCCCCATCAGGATCGCTCTCCTTAAAGACATACATAGCTTTAGAGGCTTTCACTATGTGCTCTGAAACAGAATATCTCAGACAAACCACCTCCCTTTAAAAGTACTGGATTTGTTTTTTACTGTGGACAGGAGTCAATTGTCAGTCAGGATGCCTCCTCTACCCTGCTGTGGAGGAATAGTGAGTTCTCACCGAATTCAAGGATAGCTACTAACTCTGACCTCTACAACTCAGACAATCCAGACACGTATTCATGGTTCATTAATTGAGTTCAGATGTTTGGAATAACTTTTCTCTTTTTATTTTTTATGGTCATGCTTTTGAATAAGGGAAATTATAGACAAAATTTGGTAGCTTTGTCACCAGAGTTTCAGGAGTCCCATCAATATGCCTCTGGCTTCTGAGCCCAATAACTTTTATTGTTTATGGCCAAAGAATATTAAAGGTAGAGGGGATCTTAAGACTTACCTGATGATAGACATAGTTTTAGGGATGGGAAAGGTCTTAGAAGGCAGCTGGTCCTACTCTTTATTTTCTAGATGAGGAAATAGAGGCCAAACCAGTGACGTGCTGGAGCTGGCTGGCACTGGCTAGCAGGAGCCAGTTGTTAAGTATTCCAGATTTTTGCAGGCTGGAACCATCAGTAACTGTAAAACGGTCATAGTGGGAATATTTATGCCATGGAAACTGGCAAACGCTAATATAAGGACTTCATCCTCCCTGCACCCCTCCCCTCAGCTGGTTTACCAGCACTGCCTATAACACAGTTCTCAAGAATATTGCCTCTGAAGCCAGCTTGCCTGGCTCAGATCCTGGCTCTTCCATGAACTAACCATGTTGGTCTAGTCATTTAATTCAGTGCCTTGGTCTCCTCATCTGTAACACAGTAGTAACTACCACACAGAAAAAGCACTTAGTACATGCCAGGCACATACTAAGTATTCAATAAATGTTAACTATGATCATTATTAAAGTTCCAGAGATACCCTAAGTTTACGAGTTCTAAAACGGCAACTCAGAGGGGTAATATGACTTGCCAAGGACATAGCTGGTGGTGGCAGAACAAGGGCTGGAGCCCAGTTCCCCGGATTACTGTTCATTACCCCACACAACAGGCTTTTGAATTATCTTTTTCGTTCTTCACACATCACCTTTCTTCTTTCATACATCTATCTTTTTGTTGCTTACCGTGCCTCAGGGTAATAAAAATGTCTTTCTTTGATTAAAGCCTATAATTAAGACTTTTCACTAAGTCCAATGGGCCTTACACCCCTTCGATCCATATGAAATAGGCTTTCCTGCATTTTCAACTCACTGATAGTGGTTTCTCTCTCTTCCCTCTTTATGTAAATGACCCAGAGTCAAGGGGAGAGTAGCCTGTGGTCTTCCATGGGGAGAGCAGCTTCCAGGGAGAAGACCAGCCTCTTCCCTTGCTTATCTCCTCTCTGTCTGGTTCTCACTCACCACTTAAAGACGAGGTTGAGCCAGTCTCCAATCACAGCTACCCAGAGGAGTTTGATGCCCACAGCTTCTCGAAGATGGAACCAGATGGGGAAGAGGACATAGAAGGCATTCCTGAGGTCTGCAATCACGGACACCAAGATGAACCAGTCCTGGGAGTTCTGGTAATTCACCTGGAGGTAGTGCGTTGACTGGATTCCAAAGTCATGGAGAACATTCATGCCTTCTCCCATCCTCATTCCCTTGGCACCTCAGGAAGCTGTCAGCTGATCCCTTGCAGTACTTCCAGGCTTGATGGTGATTGCTCTGCTATCAGCCTGTGCCTTTCCCCTGTTTTATATACCCTGTATCCAGTCTACAGGTCAACCCAGCCCTGATCTTTGGACTCAAAAACCACTTTTGTCTAAAATCTATTGATCAAAGGTACATCATCAGTAGGTTGATGCAAACGTGTTCGGGGTGATTTACGTAAAATAGAAAAACAGGCACACAAAAACAGTCTGATCTGCCATGTACTCAGCAGGGCCAATTATTAACTTGGGCATGCTGCTTGACAGGGCAAGGGGCTGCCCTCCTGGTCTGCCAAACCAGGCCAGAGACCCAGGACAGAGTCTAATTCCACCATGGTTTTTGAAAAGATGTCTGGTTTCTTAAGTCTGCAGTTGCACATATTTGGACACAAAGAAAGAAAGTCTTGGTGAAAGCCCTGTGCTCTAGTTATTCAAGTTTCAAGTTATTAATTTTAAAATATAATAAGCTCTACCACACTAGGAACTGTCACCTTGCTGGTCCTTCCTTCACGTCATTAGGTTCTAGGAAATGTCTCTGGTTTAGAAGATTAAGCTGTCTTCCTAGTATTGGCCCCATATCTCCTAGGGCCAGAAAATAATCATCTTTGATGTCCTTAAAGTTAGGACCTTTGGGTTTTTAACACATAAGTTTAAGCAGTAGCATGAATGTATGTTCATGCGAATGATACAAACGTGTAGTCCTAAATGAGAACACCAGAAAATTGGTGACTGGGGACTTTGGAAGAAATGTTTGAAATTTTTAGTTATTTTTCAGAAAGGCTTCTGCATCTTGAGCTTCCTTTCGATTGTAGTTGGAGTTATGTTGTTGTTGTTGTTAATAGCCTTTGAGTTGACTCTACTCATGGTGATCCCATATGCGCAGAGTAGAACTGCTCCATAGGGTTTTCAATGCTGTGACCTTTTGGAAGCAGGTTGCCTGACCTTTTGGCTAGTAGTCAAGTGCAAGCAGTAGAGAGACCAAAGACCTCACGCTCAGGTTACCTGGGACTCTGAAGGGAGTAGGGGAGTGAATCAGGGGATGAACTGATGCATTTTCAAGGATAAGAGTCAATGGGAAGAAAACTTTTTAAAATGCACCTGAACTTCCCATCAGTAAGTCCATACTGACTTGTAAGGGGTAGGCTAGGAACGGGGAAGAGAAATCCAGAGTTAATGAGTTGACAGCATTCCATGCTGGAAATGATTAAAACATCATCCATAAAATTTGGAAATGGATAATGGTGATGGTTGCACAACATGATGAATACAATGTCATCAAACTGTATATCTGAAAAAATGTTGAAATGGCAAATGTTTTGTTACATATATATTTACCACAATTGAAAAAAAAAAATCCGGGAGATATGAATGATCTGGCGTCTCATCCCCAATCCCCCATGGGCTCCAGTTCAAGCCAACTCCAGTTGCCCTTGACCACATTGTCTCTGCTGGTCCAGAGAACCCTAGAGTCTCCTGCCACATCTGTCCTGGAGACTAGGTAATGGTGGCGTTGGTGTTGGTGGCAAGGGGTAGGCTATAAAGGAAGCATCTGCTCTGCACTGTTGGAGGCAGAGGGAGCTTCTGCATTGTCAAGACTGCTGGGCTATAGGTAGTCAGCCCCACCAGAAGAGATGGCCCCTTCCCTCTACTCAGATAAGCTTTCCTCAAAAACATTGAGTAATTCCTCGGTGATCCCTGCAGACTGGAGTTTCTATGGTCTGAGGAGAGTTGAGGACAAATAGGGCAGATCTGGCAAAATATCCAAAGGCCACTCTTGGTCTCCACAGGGTTGCTAGGAGCCAGGGTCTCTGAGTCCGGTGGAGTTCCATCATGTGCTCAGCATATGGGGAGCAAATGGAGAGCCTTATCTTCTGAGGGAACGTCAGGTAGAAGGCTTGTGCTGATAAGGAGTCCTAATGGAGTCCATGGCCCATTCTGAGCAGGCAGCAGCAGTGGTGGAGTCTCTCTGGCAGGCTGTCCTCAGGCAGGGAACCCTGTTGGTCAGAGCAACTGCCTATTCCAACATGAAATGATTTGCTAGTCTCCACCTTTCTATCCCCCAGCCCCTTTCTGCTTCCTCCGGCAAACTTATCATGTGCAGAAAGAGGTGAGGCCCTAAAGGATCGGCGCCTGCTAGAAAGCTGACTACAGGGAGAAATTGTGGAGTTACCAAACGCTCAAAGGTCTTTTGATATTTGAGGTGAATATAGGGTCGCTGTGAGTCAGAATCGACTCGATGGCACCTAACAACAACTACTGTGGATTAAGCGTTTGAGTTGCTGGAGGTTTTGCAGAGAATCCACACATTTACAGAACTATCTCCAGAAGGGGGGATTCCATGATCTCCCTTTAACACCTGTCATCTTTCAGGAAGTTCTTCAGCTTAATTTAACAAACATTTACAAAGCACCATGCCTGGCTCTCAGAGGAGTTCAAAGTTAAATCACAGTGGTCCTCTAGGACCTTGACAGTTTAGTGGGGAGGGGTGGCCTGGCATTTACACAACTATGTAAACTGAGGGAATCCTTAGATACAGACTGAACCTCATTTGTGCAAATGTCAGTGAGCTCCATATTATTTTGTTCTCAGAGGAGATGTTCAAGACTTATTAATGCCCTCTGGGGAAATGACCAGCCTAGTCTAGGATGCAATTAGAATGAAAAATTATATGGGCACCTTTTCATCAGGTCCTCTAGCTGGGCACTCCTCGGTTACTCTTCTCCACAAAGAGAAATTCAGAGGCTTCACATCTTGATTTGGGAAGAACATGAAGGATGGGTGCCAGAAAGTATGGTCTGGTCTGCTGTTAAACAAGTGCAGCTGGTTCCAGAACACCTTCTTCTCCCAGAGCAGGTTGACACATTCACTCAAACAAGCTTACCTGCCAACAGGAAAGCAAAGAGGGGAAACAGTCATAATGTATCAAACCGCTCAATAAAAAAATTGTGTTTATTACCAAAAAGAAATTCTGAGTTTACTTGCAGCCTAATCCTCTATTCTGGCTGGGACCCTGGGTTCTATTGAGAGAGGAGCTACCTTTACATTTGCTCACTTGTTACCACTAGAAATGGATATTGCCTGCACATCGTAACAGGGATGCAAAAACCTAGTTTCAATACAGATCTTTGTCTGAGTAGCAGGGATGATTTCTCTGAAGGGTTATAGCCCAAACTGTAAGGTATACAGTTTTGCTTTTTAAAAATTTCTTTATTTTAGGGGGGTGCATTTTTTTTTTTTTTTTTTTTGGTTCTACTGAGAGACCAGTGAGGGAAATGTTTAGTGGTAGACCATAGAAACTGGCTGAATCAACAGCTGTCACCTTCTAAGTGAGTGACCCAGATAATTTTTTACAAAAACATGTTGGGAAAAACAGGTGGAGGGAAAGGTGGATTAATCATTGTTAGCCAGTGAAAATGGCTGACTTATCTCTGGCAAGGTGAGAAAGTTCAGCCTCAGGACCTTGAACTGTGCATCTGTTGACCAGGTGGGGGAAGCATGGTGTGTGTCTCAGCCACCTAGGTTGGGCGGGACACTTTGCTTACAGAAAAATACCTGAAGGCATTTGCTTCATTATAAACAGTGAAAAACTCCCTGCTCGCTACCCACCCCAGGGACCAGCTTCTACCAAAATCAAATAAATCACCAGAACCTTGATGAGAATCTCCCTTTCCTACCTCCTCCTCATCCCCTGCCCAAAAGAGGCTATTGTTTCTTCCAGAGAATATCCTGTTTCCACATATGTTCAATCAGTTCCCTCACAAACAGATGGCAAACAATTCTCTACTTCTCAGCCAATCCTTTGCCAATGCCAAATGACCCTAGCAGTTAGGAAACACTCTTGTTGTCAACTTGGAACCTTCCTTCTGGGAGTTAAACCTTGTTGATGGTGTACTGCAGAGGCAGAGTAGACGGCACTACTCAGAAAAGGCTCGTTTTCCCCTTTGTCCTGGTCTGTTCCCTCGAGGCAAGGAATGGCTGTTTGAGGCGACAAGGGAAGTGTGACCAGAGCTTAGGATCCAGACCAAACCTGTTGTCCCTCCTTGCTTCAGTTCACGGATTCTTTGGGAGAATTAAGATCAACCAAAGAACCAAGTTATCAGTTGCGATAGCTCAGCCCTGAATAAATCCTTAGCATGATGGGGGATGGGAGTGAGGAGGGAATATGAGGGGGAGGGGGAGGAGTGGGGCAAAAGGAGCTCCTCGGTTTCCTTAGAAGATTCTCAAAAACACTCAGGCCTCCTGCAGCCAGCCCAAGAGAATGCCCCTCTCCCACTGCCATCTCCAGGATTAAAAAATGAAAATAAAAAAGAGCAAATAGAAAGATTAAAGAGCTGTGCAACTTTGGCCAATTCACTGGCAGTCTCTGGGTTTTAGTTCAACTGTAAAATCAGACTCGTTTCCCTTACCTGCCTTTTACCCTTCACATTCTCTGAGTCTGTGCTGCTGCTTTGAAAGTAGCTCCAAAGAGGTGCTGCCTGGTTTTGAATTATCTTACAGAAGTCAGTAATTAATTATTGCCTGAAGGAAAAGATAAACAGGGTTATATATTTTTTAATTAAAATATTTTTGAAAGTAATGCATTCACATGGCTTTAAAAAAATGCAGAGTTTGAAAGATATTCAGTGAAAGCCTGTCTTCCTCCCATCCATGGGGTACTTTCTAAATAGTGAGCCGGAAACCAGCCTGACCTGAGGTGCACAGGGAGTCAGAGAAATCTCCACATTCTTTCCTTTTTTTATCACGAATGGATATTGAATTGCTACTGTCTCCCTTATGCTTCTTTTACCAACTCATGGTGACTCCATGTGTGTCAGAGTAGAACTGTGCTCCACAGGGTTTTCAATGGCTGATTTTTCAGAAGAAGATCCCCAGAACTTTCCTCTGAGGTACCCCTGGGTGGGCTCAAATCGCCAACCTTTTGATTAGTAGCCAATCGTGTTAACTGTTTGTACCACCCAGGGACTCCAAGCTCCATATTCTTACGTGAAAGTCGCCTCCCTACGTAGAGTCTGAGATCTAGGTGGGATACAGATTAGGGGTCATCCTTCCACCCATTTCTTCCCCATTCATTTTCTTCTCCCCAGCTCTGCCCTTGTAGTCCTTTCAATCAACTCTTTTCTTTAAGAGATGGGAAATTTCATCCCAACCAAAACACTCATGTTGTATAGTTGGTTATTAGTCCTTCTCTCTTCCAGAGCCCAGTTGGGGAGATAATTAGGAAATGAATCGTCTCCCTCTGAACGCACACCTCACCCCCTCTGAGAGTTTCCAAGTGAGAACCTTACTGTAGAGAAAGGGGAAGAGATGAGGCCCAGAGCTGTCATTAAAACAAACAGCTCTAGGGGCCTTTAGGGGGCCAAGGAGCTATTCTGAGCTATAAAAACACAGCAAGGCGTAAGCAGCCATCTGTCCTGCTGATGCCTGTCTCCCTGGACTTGGGTCCTGACAGTGCCTGACCTCTGGCCAGAGAAAAGCTGGGAGAGAGGGGGCAGGGCGGCAGGAGTTAAGCAAGCCTCCCTGAGTCTTCAAGGCGGGAAGGGAAAGTGGTGTTTGTTTTCTCTTGATTACAGTCTTCACTTTAGTAGGTTTGAAGTGGAAGGAGAGTGTGGCGCTGAGGCCACGTAAGTCCAAGGGACCTCTCCAACTCTGAATTCCACAGAGCAGGATGCCTGTGGCTCCCTCCTCAACCCTGTGAGACTTCAGTCTCCTCTGCTCTTCTGGAAAGTCACCTCCTCATGGTCAAATCTGCTGGTTGACTTTTTCTCATGTTTCTTCCCTCTTAATCTTTGGGCCGTATCCTACACTTTTGACAGTTAACCGCCTGGAAAAGCTGATTCGCTCATTCTCACTGGTGTTCAGTGTTGCTCCTGCAAGCTCTACTGGCCTGTCTCCTCTTCCTCCAGCCCCAGTCAGCGTGATGTTGGCCAAGGCTCTGCTCTTCTTCCTTCTCTCTCTTCCCATTCTCCTCCTAGGCAGCTTCAGCCCAGGCAGGTGACTCCCAAATCCACACCTCTACCCCAGGCCATCATTCATTTAATCCTCAGGTGTTTATTGAGTCCTCCTCTGCCCTGTCTCCTCCTTTCTGCAGCCTTTGCTGGTTGCTGGTTCCAGTGCTGCATGTCTCATCTGGGAGGGAAATGGTTAGGCTCAGTGTCAGTATTGCCCTTTGGTCCAGTGTCCTGGCTTAGCTTGTGCTGCCGGCGTGATTTCTCACTCTGGGTCTCTGAGCTTCTTGTGAGGTAGTCAAATGAGAAAATGGTGGTTAAGTGGCTTTAGAAAACACAAAGAATTACTCGAATGTCACAATTGTTATTGTTTATTCAAATTCCAACAAAGACGTATTTAAGCACACATACTGGGTGTGACACCATGCTGGGCACCAGGCCATCAAAGACAAAAGGACATCCTTCTTGCTCCAGGGAATTCAGGAAGTGAGGGGGGACACAGATAGACTGTGAACTAGAGTTTAGTGTGTAAGCCCCCAAAGTAGAGTTCTGTCCAAAATTCAAACTCACAAAAAAAGACCAGACTTACTGGTCTGACAGAGAATGGAGAAATCCCAAGAGCATGGCCCCCCAGACACCCTTTTAACTCAGTACTGAAGTCACTACTGAAATTCACCCTTCAGCCAAAGATAAGACAGACCTATAAAACAAACAATAACACACATAGTTCAACCGTGTGTATAAGACTGAATGCGCACACTGGCCCAAAAGCAAAGATGAGAAGGCAGGAAGGGACAGGAAAACTGTTTGAATGTTAATGGGGAACCCGAGGTCCAGAAACGGAGAGTGTTGACACATTATGGGTTTGGCAACCAATGTTACAAAACAATTTGTGTATTAATTGTTTAATGAGAAACTAATTTGCTCAGTAAACTTTCACTTAAAGCACAACTGAAAAAAAAAAGAAAGGAAAAAAAAAGTAGAGTCTGTCTTCAGGGAGAACAAGCAATTAGTTTTGCTCAGGGAAAGGTAGAGGGGGTGCTATTTGAGTTGGGTTTTAGAAGATGAATAAGATGTCACCAGATGAAGAAGGAAGGAAGAGGGAGAGCAGTGTGCCAAAGGGAGGGGTGTACATAGGCAGAGGCACAAGGGGGTGGGGGTGGCCTGTTTGGGGACCGGCCGGTGGTCTGGGGTGTCTGCAGTGCAGGGCATCAGGATGGCAGGGTGAGTGAGTCCCAGTTTGTGAATGACCACACACGCCCTGCAGAGAGTGAGGAGCTCTGAAGGTTTATATGGAGTGGTTGGCCAAGGAAAAAAATATAGGAGGGCGAGGGGAGGAAGGTGGGGATTCATTGATTCTGTGCTACGGAAGTTAGATGTGAAGTCTGTGGCTTGGCTGGTGTGCGCTGGGAGTCTGGCAAGGCCACCTCAGGACGGTGTCTTGATGAATTTGCCACAGTCCAAGGGAGGGCCTGGATCAGAAACTGGCTTCATTCACTAACCGTTGGGGACCTGTCTTTCAGGGAAGATTTACATTTGCCCAGTCATGCCTGAAGGCCAATCTAATGATCTGTAGTAACTGTCAAAGCAAAAGCAGAATGCCAATTTGTTCATTTACAGCAAGAGATATAACTGATCTGCTCATTTTCTTCCCATGACTGAGATGTGATAGGAAGCCGGCCTGTACAGCTGGAAATCGGAATTAGCAGCTGGTCATGAGATAGGTTTGATAGGGCCTGGGGCCTCCATCCACATGGCTAATAGGGACATACTTGCCCCAGGGCTGGACATGTCCTGGCCTTGGGCCATCCTCCTCTGCTCCAGCCATGGTTGGATTGCCACTGCAAGGGCAGGCTCTGTAGTGCCCCTTTTCCGCACCTTTGACAGGCATATTCTTTATTTATCTTAGACTCTCTGGTCAACCTCACCTGGCGGGCTCCTTCTACAAAAAATCCAGGGTTTTTGCAACCTGGGCTACATATTAGAATCACCTGGGGAGATTTAAAATCTGCTAATGCCTGAACCTCACACCTGTTGTTGTTAGGTGTCATCGAGTCGGTTCTGACTCACAGCAACCCCATGTACAACAGAACAAAACACTGCCAGACCCTGCACCATCCTCGTAATCACTGCTATGCTTGAGCCCAGCCCGTTGTTGCAGCCACTATGTCAGTCCATCTTATCGAGGGTCTTCCTCTTTTTCGCTGATCTTCTACTCTACCAAGCATGTTGTCCTTCTCCAGGGACTGGTGCCTCCTGATAACATGTCCAAAGTACATGGGATGAAGTCTTGTCATCCTCGCTTCTAAGGGGCATTCTGGTGGTACTTCTTCCAAGACAGATTTCTTCGTTCTTCTGGAAGTCCATGGTATGTTTAATATTTTTCACCACCACCACCACAATTCAAAGGCGTCAATTCTTCTTTGGGCTTCCTTATTCACTGTCCAGCTTTCGCATGCATATGAGGCGTTTGAAAACACAGTGGCTTGGGTCATGCACACCTTAGTCCTCAAAGTGCCGTCTTTGCTTTTTAACACTTTAAAGAGGTCTTTTGCAGCAGATTTGTCCAATGCAATAGTCGTTTGATTTCTTCACTGCTGCTTCCACGGGCTCTGATTATGGATCCAAGTAAAACAAAATCCTTGACAACTTCAATTTTCTCTGCTTATCATCATGATGTTGCTTATTGATCCAGGTGTAAGGATTTTTGTTTTCTTTATGTTGAGGTGTAATCCATACTGAAGGCTGGGTTTTTGATCTTCGTTAGTAAGTACTTCAAGTCCTCTTCTCTTTCAGCAAGCAAGATCGTGTCATCTGCATAACACAGGTTGTTAATGAGTCTTCCTCCAATCCTGATGCCACGTTCGTCTTCATATAGTCCAGCTTCTCAGATTATTTGCTCAGCCTACAGATTTGAGTAAGTATGGTGAAAGGTTACAACCCTGACGCACAGCTTTCCTTACTTTAAACCATGCAGTATTTCCTTGTTTTGTTTAAATGACTGCCTCTTGGTCTATGTACATGTTCCTCATAAGCACAATTAAGTGTTCTGAAATTCCCATTTTTCACAATGTTATCCATAATTTGTTATGATCCACACAGTCGAATGCGTTTGCATAGTCAATACAACTCAGGTAAACATCATTCTGGTATTCTCTGCTTTCAGCCAGGATCCATCTGACAGCAACAATGATATCCCTTGTTCCACGACCTCTTCTGAATCCAGCTTGAATATCTGGCAGCTCTCTGTCGATATACTGCTGCAACCACTTTTGAATAATCTTCAGCAAAATTTTACTTGCGTGTGATATTAATGATATTGTTCGATAATTTCTGCATTCTATTGGATCTTCTTTCTTTGGAATGGGCACAAATATGAATGTCTTCCAGTCAGTTGACCAGGTAGCTGTATTCCAAATTTCTTGGCGTAGACGAGTGAGAGCTTCCAGCATTTCATCCGTTTGTTGAAACATCTCAGCTGGTATTCTGTCAATTCCTGGAGCCTTGTTTTTCACCCATGTCTTCACTGCAGTTTGGACTTCTTCCATCAGTACCATAGGTTTTTTGTTTGTTTGTTTTGTTTTTGTGCTTTAGGTGAAAGTTCACAGCTCAAGTTAATTTTTTATTCAAAAATGTATACACATATTCTCTTGTGACATTGGTTGCAAGCCCCGCAATGTGACAGTACACTCCCCGTTTCTACCCTGGGTTCCCTATGTCCATTCGACCAGTTTCTGTGTCTTCCTGTCTTCTCATCCTGCTTTTGGACAGGAGCTGCCCGTTTGGTCTTGTATATTTGATTTAACTAAGAAGCACACTCCTCATGTGTATTATTTTTTGTTTTATACTCCCGTGTAATCGTTGTCTGAAGAGTGGGTTTCGGGAATGGTTTCAGTTCTGGGTTAACAGGGCGTCCAGGGGCCGTAGTTTCGGGGATTCCTCCAGTCTCTGTCAGACCATTAAGTCTGGTCTTTTTACATGAATTTAAATTCTGTTCTACATTTTTCTCCTGCTCTGTCCGGGATTCTCTGTTGTGTTCCCTGTCAGGGCAGTCATTGGTTGTAGCCAGGCACCATCTAGTTCTGGTCTCAGGCTGGCGGAGTCTCTTGTTCATTTGGTCACTGAGTCCTTTAGGCTAGTGTTTTCCTTGTGTCTTTGGTTTTCTTAGTACCATCAGTTCTTGATCTCACCCCTAGAGATCCTGATTTTATTGGTCTGAGGCAAGGCTTTGAACTCGTTTGTTCTGGTTTGAACCCCTGCTGAGAATTCGCCTTTCCACCCACAGATATACTAAATCAGAACGTACATTTTAGCAAGATCCCCAGGTGATTCTTATGTATAATAAATTTTGAGAACCACTGTTTTACTAGTGGAGCCCTGGTGGCACAGTGGTTAAGAGCTCGGCTGCTAAGCAAAATGTCGGCAGTTCGAATCCACCAGTCTCTCCTTGGAAACCCTATAGCGTAGTTCTACTCTGTCCTGTAGGGTTGCTATGAGTTGGAATCCACTCGACGACGTCAATAGGTTTGGGTTTTTGTTCTGCTAGTGGTCCCTAACCAGCAGCATTAGCATCACCTGGGAATTTGTTAGAAATGCACATTCTCAGCAGGGATTCGAAGTGGAACAAATCAGCTCAAAGCCCTGGTCTGAGGTGCAGCCTGGGTGTCGAGTTTTAAAAGCTCCCCGTGTAATTTCAATATACAGTCAAGGTTGAGAGCCTTTACTTTAAGGCAACTTTGCATGTTTCAGCTCTGGTCCATTGAGTGTTGATTTTGCTCTTAGAGGGTCACTTAACACAGATCAGGTGCCAAGTGCTTTTCAAGCATTACTTTGTTTAATTCTTAAAACAGTAATAGCAGGCAGGGAAGAAGAGCAGCGGTACAGGGGATGGCAGTGAGGCATAATTCCAGGAGGACCTGGGGTCAATCCCAGCCCCGCCCCCGCTTACCAGCCAAGTGACTTGTTGGGGAAATTACCTTATCCCTTTGCATCTTCATTTCTTCACCTATAACATGGGGAATAATGATATCTGCTGCGCAAGGTTGGTGTCAGGAATAAACGAATGAGGCAACAGGTGGAAATCAGCTGACCCAGAGTAGTCTCCATTCTCCTGGATTTCCCATTTCCATGAGAGGAGTGGGAGAGACTGGGACATCATGTCCCTGGAGGGGCCTCAGGAGTCGTTGTGTTCCTCATCATATTCTGGCTGTGGATGTAAGGTCAAGGAGTGTGAGAGACATACAGTGGGAAGGTGTTTGAGAACAAAGCCCCCCTGAGAAAGATACGATCTATTTCCCTCCGTTTGATGAGGTCCTTGTGGCAGCTACAGGGCAGCTGGGGCCAGACAGTCTGGGTAAGGAAGAAGCCCTAAGGGAGGAAGATGAGGGGCAGGTGGAGGGACCAGGGCTGGCTCCCACCTCCAAGGGCAAGAGGCTATCCAAGGTGGTTTCTTGTTCCAGCAGAATTTCCCCTAGGCCAAACCAGGGAGTGGACTGTGACTGTCTAGCACCCACTGTCCCCCTAATCCCTAGCATAGTAGACCATATCCGACACTTTTGACAGTTAACTGCCCCTAGTGTAGTATCTAGTGGGCAGAGTTCCTCAATGAAAATGAGATGGCAGCCTCAGCATTGGGGTGGGCAGCCCCAAATGTCTCCTCCTCTTGAGTCTCCAGAGTGCATCTACCCCAGACATTCGTTTGCCATTCGACCAAGGGCGGCAAGCGAGTGGCTGGGCCTTTTCCTAGGTGAAAAGTTGGAGAGAGCACATCGGGACCTGAATGTTTTCAAACAGCTCTTTTGGGGCATAGCAGGTAGTGCTGAAGAAGGACTTCCAGAGTCAGCAAAACCTACCAAAGTCTAAAAAGCTTTTGAGTGATTCAGATACCTTACTCAAGGCCATGGAAGCCCTAAGGATGGACCCCAGATGGGCCCCAAAGTCCCTTTTAGCTCTGAGTCTGTGAGTCTACCATGTAAAGGCCATTGTCCAAAACCAAGATCCAGTGGGGTCATTCTTCCACTTGACAGCAATTTGGAACCAACCTATTGCCCAATGGGGAATGATTAGTTTATTGTCAACTTAAATTACCACTTATCCTTTAAAAACCATTGTGGCAGCCTGTAAAAATGCTTATGATGGAATGTTATGTGGAAAAAGGAGAATACAACTTAAAGACTTGACTTACCCCTGCTTGAGGATAAAGTCCAGATGGCTCCACATGGATCCAAGGCTCTGCTCATTCTGACCCCATTAACCTTTCCATGTTTATCTCCTGTCATTCCACTAACCCCATCCCAAGTTCCAGCACTCATTGTTCCCTGAACACACTACAGGACCACAGCCTTCATGCCTATGTCTCTGCCAGGAAAACTCGGCTCTCCACTTGCCCACAGGACTAAATTCAACTCCTTAACCACTTCAAATGTTACTCCCCACCACCACCACCAACAACAAATACACAATAAACTCATAATAATTGGTCGACTTCAGGGACAAGAGTTTGGAGATCAGGGGCAGAGGTGGGATGGAGAGACACGTACCCTTTTGGATGGATTAAAAAGCTGTTTGAGATATATTTCACATACCATATTAGTCACCCATTTAAAGTATATAATTCAATGGTTTTAAGAACATTTCACAGAGGTGTGCAACCATCACCAGATATGTACCCTTTTGTACCTATAGGATTTTGAACATGTGAATGTATTGTATTATCTATTCATATAAATAAATGAATAGAATTAAACACACACACAAATAGTTGCCACCACCTCCATGCAGCCCTCCCAGACTCCCACAGGTAATTGATTGCTCCTGCTCTGGGTGCCTTTCATCTGTCATAGCCCTTATTGTAATGTATTTTAATTGTTTACAAAGAGGCCACCCCCCAGTACAGATTTTTGAGCTCCTCAAGGGTAAGGATATTGTAATACTTTCATGTGTCAGTGCAAATCTGGCATTCAGAAAGAGCCCCAGAAGTGTTTGATGAATGAATGAATGAATGAAATCTTCTTTGCCTCAAGATAGATGGAGCAAAGTGGGAAGTGCATGTTTGTAGATGGAGAGGCCAGAGGGCTGCACGGTCCTCCTCACTCTCATCTACACCTGGTCCCCACGCCCACTCCTTTCTCCAAACCCATCCCCATTTTAACCTACATCCATCTCTGTTTCTTGAGTAGACACAGTTACACAAAATGCAAAGACTGATTGCTGGCCTCTTGGGACTGGCAGTGGGAGCTGTGTGGGGTCCGAGAGAGCCTCTCCATCTGAATGTTCCCCATTCCACCATGACGTGATTATGAAGGCAATTTTATTTATTACAATGATTATTACTATAGAATGAAAAGGGGCCCAAAGTGTGTCAGGGGCATGGAAGAACTTGCCAAATAAAAAAGGACACATAAGTCTCTTGGGCAGCTGAATGAGATTATCTCTGTCACACCCTGGCCCTGGAGTCCCTGGCAAGACTCCCCAACCAAGGGAACAACTAGTGGTGAGAGAAGCCCCCGTGGGAGAAGGCAGGGAGGTCTGGGGCACAGGCAGCAACCTGAGAGAGGCAAGCCAGGGGGTTGACCTCACAGGCCCCTGCATCCTGGTCCCCCCGGAAGTAGACCGAGTCAGCAGAGTTGAAGGAGGGGTCCTCATCAAAGTAGTTGTAGGGTCGGAGGAAGAAGCCCACACCATTGCCCACAGTCACCGTGTTGGGAACGTCCTCGGCATGTGGGATGTGCAGGAAGCCAGCTGTCACCCAGGCCACCAAGTCCTAGCAGGGGAGAAGGAGGAGGGTCAGAAGCCTGGTTTTGCTAAGGACATGCCCTGCCTCCCCCAGTGGCCTTGCATATAAGGATTCAATTTACCAGTCTATCATTTCATAATTTCTCAGAAAAAATATAAAATCATAGAGCATTCTTTCTTAGTAGTTCTAAAGACCTGGAAGGATTCTGGTTTGGGAGAGAGTGAAGTGGCTGCTCCTGGTTCTCCCTGCCTCAACCCCCACCCTATCCCTGCTAGTCCATTCCAATGACCTGCCCTGCAATGGTCTCATTGTTGATGAAATCTGTGAAATCCACAATCGGGGTCCAAGGGTCATTCAAATTGTAGATGCTGGTGCTTCTGGGCTCCTCCTCCTTCCGCTGGGTCACAGCCAGCTGGTACCTACAACAGATTCTGATTGACCCACAAGGTCATCAACCTGACTGTTATGAACTGAATTGTGTCTTTCCCCAAAATATATGTCAATTTGGCTAAATCATGATTCCCAGTATTAATGGTTGTCCTCCATTTTTGTGTTCTGATGTAATTATCCTCCATTTTGTGATGTGTTGTAAATCTTAACCTCTATCTGTTAATGAGACATGATCAGTCACAGCCTTCACCACCCTTACTCTAGTCATCACCCTTACTTCAGTCACACCTTTTATCTCACAAGAGATAAAAAGAGAGAGAAGTAAGCAGAGAAGAGAGGGACCTCATTACACCAAGAAAGAAGAGCCAGGAGCAAAGTGCATACTTTGGACCCAGAGTCCCCACGGTGAGAACCTCCTAAACCGAGGGGAATACAGATGCCAAGGCATATGGAGATCTCCAAGGAACTAGGAAGCAGAAGTGAAGAGACAAGGACTTGCCTCCAGAACCGACAGAGAGAAAAAGCCTTCCCCTAGAGCTGGCACCTGAATTTGGACTTCTAGTCTCCTAAACTATGAGGGAATAAATTTGTTTGTTAAAGCTATGCACTTGTGGTATTTCTGTTGTAGCAGCACTAGAAAACAAAGACACTGCCCTACTGCCTGAAACTGACACTAAAGAGTGAACATAAAGGGGAAATGAGCCCAGAGATCTTGGGGTGTCGAGCCTCTTTATCAATTCTCTGTCCAGTTCTGTCTCTCTTGCTCTTACTCTCATTCTTCTCTCTCTGTCTCTCCCCTGCCATAAACGCATACATACACACACACACTACCGTAGAGTTCCTGAATTTGTTCGATCTCCTGTCCCTTGCACACCAATTGGCCCATCACTCAGACTTCAGGTAGAAGCTTTGCACACTCACCCAGAACTGAACCTGGTGTCAATTCAGCTCGGCTCCATGTGTACAGATGTGGCCTGATTTCTCATCCTAGGTCAATTTCAGTATCTCAAATGCCTGAATTTTAGGAATATGTCCTCAGATCTGCACCTCTCTTACTTTTCGTTCTTCTCCCGTAATGCTTATCATGAACGTTTTAAACATACAGAAAAGTTGAAAAAATTGTATAGTGGGTACCCATAAACTCACAACCTAGATTCTACTGTCATTAACATTTTAGTAAATTTGCTTCAACACGTAGCTCTCCAGGCATCCATCTATCAGTCCAATAGGCTTCATTTTGAGGGGCTAAAGATTGTGGCCACAGGAACGTGTGTGTGTTTGTGTATGTGTGTGAATGTGTGTGTGCACATGTACTCATTGGGGAGTGGGGAAACCTGGGTTCCCAGCATTGTGGGGCCCTTTTTATAGCTGACCTCCCCTAGACCCTCTCTGACACCCACCCCACTCACCTCCCCCAACTGAAGGCTCTCTCCATGGAGCTGTTCTGGGGCAATGGTTCCCCCGCAAAGCTGAGCACTTGGATGCGGTAGCCCCGTGGGTGACCCCACTTGTTGCTGTGGTTGCTGGCCAGGTACAGGTAGCGAGGGGCCACCCCTCCCAGGGGGAAAGTGGCCTGCTCCTCTGTCTCCAGCAGCTTCCGGGTCACCTGCAGCCTTTGCATTTGGTGCTGGGGGCTCCAGGGCACCGATGTGGGAACAAAGGCCATGTCCTCAGCCCAGACCCAGTTCTCTAGTCCTGTGGTGGGGTGGGGGGAGGAAGGGCCAGTCAAGCAGCCACGCTGTCCCCTCTAAACTCTGCCCCCACTCGGCTTTGATTGAAGAGAAGCACAGAACCGAGTGAGCCCCCTGCTTCCCTCCCCTCTTTCTAAAATATCCCCATTCTGGAGATTTGGGAGAGGGTCTTCTTCCCTGATGGCCCTTCTTGTAATAACCCCGGATGCCTTGTGACTGGGCGTCTCCCTCTGAAGAGCCACAAGGGAGAATAGCTTACCTGGGATTGGAGCAGGCTAGCAGGTAATGCGCAGGCTGTTTCTGACCTGAAGAGGGCTCCGCCCCTCACATCTGAAGCCCTCTGGCATTACCAGAACAGCCCTATCAGGAGAATAGTGGCAACAGCGGCCGCCAGCGTTAGTGAAACCGGAGGGGCTCTGCACAGGCACACGCGAGCCCTTTACCCATACTGGCTCTTTATGAAGGAGGAACTACTATTGTCCCCATTTTACAGATGGGAAAACTGAAGCTTAGAGAGTTTAAAGTGTGCCCTGCTTGGTCACTAAGGCACACGGTTTGTGTTGTGGCAGTGCGGGGAACCAGGGTATTAGCATAGCTCTCCACTGCCCACAGGTCAGCACACAGACAGCAACATGGGGGTCAAAGCAGATGAAAACCATACCCTGGACCCCACACAGCAGGGGGCGGAGGCCTGGAGGTGTCTTCTGTAGTCTGGGGCTTGGCAGAGAACTAGGAGCAGGCCCAAAGACACAATCTGTTTCCTGAACAGTGGGAATTTTGAATGATTTTATTAGCATCTAACCCAGTCCCATGTTAGGAGTCAAATCAAGTGAACTGAGATTAAAGAGCAATAATTCAAAACATGCTGGCAGCTCCTTCCACACCTTCCTGGGACCAGGAGAGAGCAGAGGCTGATTAAGCAAACCGTTAGTTTCCTTCTTGTGGTTTCACGGTACCTAATCCACTCCAGGGTTCCCACCCTCAGGTGACAGTAAAAGACAAAGAGATTTTAGGATAATTACATAATGTCAAGGTATTTCCCCCAAGATATTTAGTCATCTATTTACAGTAGAAAAACCAGCAGACACCGCCTTACCTAAGTGCTCGAGGCTAACTAACATCACTAGTAAAATAAGGCATATTGATGTCATGTACCCCTTGATATGATGCACTAAGAATAGAATAAGACCACTTCTGGTGTTCTTGTCCAAGAATGCATGATCTTAATCTAATCAGGAGAAAACATTAGAGAAACCCAAATTGGGAAATAGTCTACAACATAACTGACCAGTAATCTTTAAAAGCATCGAGATCATACAAGACAAGGAAATCCCAAGGAGCTGTCACAGATTGGAGACTAGGGTCACTATGAGATGGAATCAATTTGATGGCAATGGGTAAGGAGACATAACAGCTACATGCAGTGTGGGATACTGGATTAGATGCTGGAATAGAAAAAACACATTAGTGGAAGAACTAATGAAATTTGAGTGAAGTCCAAGGCTTAGTTAATAGCACTGTAATAATGTTAATATCCTGGTTTTGATCATTGTACTCTGATTATGTAAGATATTAACATTAGAGGGACTGGGTGGAGGGTTTATGGGAATTCTCTGTACTGCCTTTGAAACTTTTGTAAGTTGAAAACTATTCCAAAGGAAAAAATGTTTTTCAAGTGGTCATCATTAGTTCTCACAACAATCTGATGAGGAAGGCATGCTTACGTCATTTTTTCACCAGAGTAAACTGAGGTACAGAGAGGGTAAGCCTAAAAATGTTTCTATCCAATACATCTTTCCAGGAGCTCTACACACGCTTTCCTCTCCTCTGTCTGAATGTAAGCCTCCTGAGGTCAGGGAAGTCTTTTCTGTTGTTAAATTGTGTTACTGGAATGCTTGGTACATAGTATGCATTCAATAAATATTTGTTGCTTGAAAGAATGGTATGTCATTATGTGAAAAAATAGATGTGGCAAAACCTATGTACATTATGATCCCAAATGTATATCAGTATTTCATATTTACACATATCAGTTGCTGTCAATTCCAACTCATGGTGACCTCAGGTGTATCAGCGTAGAACTATGCTCCCTGGGGTTTTCAATGGCTAATTTTCAGAAGTAGATGGTCAGGCTTTTCTTCTGAGGTGCCTCTGGATGGACTCGAACCACCAACCTTTTGGTTAGCAGCCGAGAGTGTTAACCATTGCACCACCCAGGGACACCTATTCATATATAACCAAAAAAATCAAACCACACCCATTGCCATTGAGTCAATTCCAACTCATAGTAACCCTATAGGACAGAGTAGAACTGCCCCAAAGGGTTTCCAAAGACTGGCTGGTGGATTCGAACTGTTGACCTTTTGGTTAGCAGCCAAGCTTATTTATATGTAGTATACAACAAAACAAATTATATAATTACAGACGTATTTTTTTAAGCATGGATGATTTTTTTCATTTAAGAGAGAATAACTGATCTGCTAATCATTGGAACCTCTGAGGAGGATGACATTTACATATACTTCATATACTTTTACTCTCTCATCCAGCTAAAGTGGAAGTATGAAAATCCAAAACCACATACTCATGCTCAAATCTTCCTTTACTAGATACCTACGTAAAACCCAAAGCCAATGAAGACAAGTCTTCAGCTCCTTCCTCCAGCACCCTTGCCCCCTCAGGATGTCTTACCTGCTATGTCCAGATCCACCTTGAAGTGGGCACTGTGAGTGTGGACGGTGCCCAGTGTGTGCTCCCCAACTTGGTTCCCATACCTCTGGGCCGCACCAAACAGGAACGCTGAGCTGATGTAGCCTGTGGCATGGAACCTGACTTCAATGGCCCCGTTGGGGTGGAAGACCATATCCCATACATAGTCGTAGTTGAGCATGGTTGACACAGACCTGACAATCAGCACTGTCTCCGCGAGGCCCCCAAAGTAGTGGGAGTAGACGTCTGAGTGGTGTCGCCTCAGGGGGAGGCCCTGGTTCTGTTCAAACACACAAAAGGCATTGCGTAGTGTCTTGGGGGACTGGGACTCCAAAAGAAAGTGCCAGTCCGCATAGGTGGCCAGGTAGGGGCAGTCCACCCCACGGGTCAGGGGTGTGGAGAAGTGGCCCAGCCCAAAGCCACTATCTGTGTAGCGGCTTCGCAGAGCGCAAGGAGAATTGCCACCATAGATGGCCAAGGCTTCCTGGATGCTGACTTCATAGGCAACCCTCTCCCCCCGGAAGCGAACGTCAAAGATCCTTGGGCCACTGAAAGCTCCGAGGCCAAAGGAGAAAGTCCACAATGAGGAGGTCACCCGACTACCCTGGACACTGAAGCGGGGACCCTGTGGGTAGAACTGCAGAGGGGGAGCCGGACCCGGGGGCACCTGGGACTTGAGGGACCAGGACCCACCTGTGCCATTGTTGGGGATCGGCACAACATTCACCAGGCCAGCCTCAAAGTGGTCCTCCAGCTCAGCCAGACTGTGATAGTAGTGGCCTTGGTAGAACACCTTCTGGATGGTCCAGTGGGCAGGGTCCAGAGCCTTGTGGTCTACCAGCAGCTCCAAGCCAACGGGGTGCAGGAAAATCCCAGCCCCTGAGATGTTGTAGTAGAGGCCAAACCAGGTGGCTCGGTCCCCTGATTGTAGACCACGGGGAGCTGTGTTCATTGTCACAAGGTTCTGTCCTTTGCGTTTGTAGGAGCAACAGTGGTGGAGAAGCCCAGCAGCCTGGGGCAGCTCTCTGTTGAAGATCATATGGTCTATGTCCAGGTACTCTCGAGCCAGCACAGGCCGTCGGTGGTAGGGCAGGGGGCCTCCATGGCGTTCCACAGTCACATCTCGCACATAGGATGGGCGAGGCAGTGGTCCCACCACCAGCTCACTCACGTTGGGGTGGGCTTGTCCACCAAAGAAGACGATGGCCAGGGCCTCCCGGGAAGGTGGGGGGCTCCCCCTGTCCAGATGGGCCAGGGCTGCCGCCTTGGGGGGCAGCTGCAACTCCACTGAGAAGACACAGTTGTCCGAGGGCTGGGCCTGAGCTGCATCCACCAGCCCAGGCCCCAGGTGCTGAGTCAAAAAGCTCATCACAGCAGTCAGTTCCTCTTGGCTCAGGTCTGCAAACAGCTGGCTCTGGCCAGCCTGTGTCCACGGCTGGGCGCTAGGTGATATGGAGGGGCAGTGGGGAGGCTGGCTGGGTTTACATCCCCTCTCTCCCCCACCCTCACTCCCAGCCCCACCTCCATCCATGCCTGTTACCAGAACACTAAACATGGTCAAAATAATGAAGACCACCATAGCTAGAAGCTCCTGGCCGATCGTCAGGTTCTTGATTCTGAATGCAGAGCAGGAGATACAAAGATGAACAGACAGGAGCTGGGTGCCTCTCTCTGGTTGAGGGTCCTGGTCTCTGGGTGGTGCAGCCAGGCAAGAGGCATGATGGGTAATAGTGAAGACAATTGGCCAAGGGCAGAGGGGTGGGTGGGGTGAGGCTGGAGGGGGCCAGGGATTAGGCCTGACTGAGGGGGTGGGGCCAAGGTAGGAACCTGAACTCTAAGTGACCCACGTAAGCCTCTGTCCTCCTGTTCCAAATCAAACAACACAGTCTGGGTCAGGGTTGGGTAATGGATTGGGGAGGGTGGGTTTGAAGATAACACAACACAGCTGGCTTTGGCAAGAGGCAGGAGAAGCGATGGGGGCAGAAAGGAGCTGTCCTCAGGCTCTTCTTCCTCCATCCCCCAAAAGGAACCCTTTGCTCTGGTTGCGAGGCTGCAGGCAAAACCCACCCACTCACACACCTCAGTTGACTTCCCTCCTCCCTCTGGCCTGCTACCTCTCCAGGCTCTGCTCCCCACCACTGTCTCCTGCCCCCCACCTCCGTCAACCAAAATTCTACCCATGAGCCCAAGGGAAGCTTGAAAGTTAGGAGAACAAAAGGCACCTGGGGAGGGCTAGCAGCTTGAGGGCTGAGCCAGATCACACTGCGGAGGTCACAAGTGCCCTGCGCCATGTGGAGGGAGGATGCAGGATGTACAGCAAGTGAGAAGCTGGCCATTTCATTGCGGCAGCGGTGGGGCAGAGCATAATCGAGACCTTCACTTCACCCCCTTGAGCAGGACTCACAGGCCAGATCAGAGGTCAGCTGGGGTTGGGAAACTGACTGTGGGGGTAACCTAGAAGCCCCACAGTCCTCAACTCCAGGAAACTCTTCCCGGGTGGGTGTTGTAGAGGTAGAGAGCAAAGCCGCCTCCATTCTTCATAATCAATGTCTGGGTAGCTTCTCTGCTTCTGTGACAGAAGACCACTGTCATTTGGGCAGCCAGGTCCCAAGAGGAACTGGGAGAGACTGAGGTTGCAGAGATGGGACATGCTTTCTTCATGACCCTGGACGTGTCCAGGAAGACTTCCCCAGGAAGGGAGCTTTGAGCCACCCTTGAAGATAGAATGCATTAGCCTGGTAGAGAAAAGGAAGGACGTTGCAGTCGAAGGGGACAGAGGTGCAAAGGTATGGAAACTTGAAATAGCTTGGCATGGGCAGGCACAGCCAAAAGATCAGCATATTTGATGTGAGGTGGGGACGCGGAGTGGGCGAGTAGCAGAGGTAACAGCATGAAGTCTCATATGGTACGTGTTACAGGCAGGGTAATAATTGCAGGAAGGCAGTGAGATACTTGGAAACTTGGCAGAGTTAAACTAGGTAAATCAATACCAAAAGGGTCAGGTTATCCGGAAATGTTTATGCAACTGACTATATTCTGATATGGAAATATAACAGGTTTTCCTCTCCCTTGTTCTTTAAAGCTGTAGAAGGAGTAAAAACAAAAACAAAAAACTAAACCCACTGCCATCGAGTTGACTCCGACTCATGGAGCCTCCATCCTCAGCAGACTGCCCCATGTGTTACAGAGCAGAACTGCTCCATGGGGTTTTCTTGGCTGTAATCTTTACAGAAGCAGATTGCCAGGCCTTTCTTCCACAGTGCCATTGAGTGGGTTTGAACCTCCAGCCTTTAAGTTAGTAGCCAAGAGCAAACTGTCTGCATCCACCCTAGGCTGTATTATAAATCAGTACAGCCATCGCTGGTCTGTGCTGCTTGCTGAAGTCTTTGGCCCTGCTCTTTGGAATTTAGTTCCTCTCCAGCTCAATGACTTGCCCCATCTGCTGTTCCATTGATCCTGGGGTAAGCCTGGGCCTGGGGCAGGATAGAAGGTAGCCAAAGCTTCTGTGGAGTCTGGGATCCTGGGATATGATCTCCCTCTGGTCAGAAGCTGAGGAGGATCCAAAACCTCTGTTTCCTGCACTTCACCTCCTGCCCTAACCTGGACTTCCAGCTAACAGAAGTCACCCCTCCCTGTGGCTTCTCTCTGACCCCTCTTCTAGAAGAAAGAGACAGACAAACATTGACAGAGGCTTAACATTTCTCTGAGAGATATATAAGCAAGAGAAGGCAAAAGAGTTATCAGAAACCACACCTGCTTTCTGGCTCTCAAGAACTTGAGAAAATTCAGTCCCTGAATCTATTCCTTAACCCACCTTACCCTCTCTTCCCGCCCCCATCCCTTCCTAAAAAAACATGTCAGCACCTGTTTGGACCCATTTATTATTTATTTTAAACAGATAATATAGTCACATGTTTTGAAATTCAAACTGTGCGAAAGGGTATACAAGCAGTCCCCGGGTTACAAACAAGATCTGCTCCTGTGTCTTTAAGTCGATTTTGTAGGTAAGTCAGAATAGGTGCATACGGTTCTTATTTAGCCTTACTTGGTGGCACAGTGGTTAAGAGCTACAGCTGCTAACCAAAGGTCAGCAGTTCAAATCCACCACTGCTCCCTGGAAACCTATGTGGCAGTTCTACTCTGTCTTATAGGATCACTATGAGTCAGAATCTCGATGGCAATAGGTTTGGTTTTTCTTTCGTGCAAGAAAAGGCTCAAAGCCTTTTCAGTGATTTAAAAGCCGCACGTGCAGCAAGTGAAGGTGGTTGTGATGAAGAATTTGTTGCGAGTAGGGTTTCGTTGGACTGTTTCAAGGTGAGGGCAAATTTACATAACATTAAAGGGCAAGTCGGACGTTTGTAACCCAGGGACTTACTGTACAGTACAAAGTCCCCTCCCTCCTGTTCCCTCCCTCTGGTTTCCCTTCCCCAGAGGCAACCAGAGGCATCTGTTTCTTCTGAATATGAATATATATGCAAATATGTATTTATATTCTCCTTTCTAAAACACAAATGGGAAGTGTTCTAACAACTTCACTTGCCTTTTTCATTTGACGATTATTCTCTATTAGTATATAAAAAGATACAATTTTTTAAAGCTGCATAGCATTGCACTGCAAGGCCGTATCAGAAGTTTTTTAATCAATCCCCTACAGAAGGATGATTCTGTTCCCAATCTCTTGCTATTTCTTTGTACCCATCCCAGTCCATACCCCCAGGAGGGACAGCAGTGAGCGGCCCTGGAGACTGTGTTCCCACAAGAGGCCATGGCTCATTTGCATGCCTGCAATTGATTCGATGTTCCAGGGGCTTTCTGCTTCCCACCTGGTGCCCACCCCATCCTCCCACAAGGGCTGCTGCAGAGTAGAGGCCACTGGTCACACACAACCCACAAAGCCACCTAAAATGCTAACTTGAACTGCTGCTGTCACTATGAATATCCTGTCCAAAGAGTCCGAGGCCAAAAAAAAAAAGAAATCCCAAACCTGTTGCCGTTGAATTGATTCCGACTCATAGCAACACTGCAGGACAGAGTAGAACTGCCCCATAGGGTTTCCAAGGCTATAATCTTTTTCTTCCTTCCTTCTCAATTTGGATACCTTTTATATATTTTTCCTAATTACTCCAGGTAGGACTTCAAGTACAATACTGAATAGCAGACGTAAGAGTGGGCATCAAGGCTATAATCTTTACAGAAGCAGACTGCCACGTCTTTCTCCAGCGGGGTGGCTGGTGGGTTTGAATTGCCAACTTTTTGGTTAGCAGCTGAGTGTTTAACTACTGCACCACTGGGGCAAGGCAGACAGGTACAAATGAGTAGAGGGAACTGTCTGGAAGCACAACTCTGCCCCAGGATGCGGGTGAGTACAACTCCTACTGGACTAGGTGACAGCCGCAGGGGGACAGACAGGGAGTGTCCCCTCAAACTAGATATCCCCTTGCATCTTTGAGATTTCCACAGGCCTGGGGGCTGGAGAGGAGACTGAAGTTGAGAAATGAGGGCTGGGGAGCACCACGGGTTAAGGCAGAGGAACCTCAGGACCTTGAGGGATATCCCAGGATATAAGAGCGGGTGGGAAGAGGAGGAGGAGGGGGCGAGACAGGAGGGAGGGGAAGGGAGAGAAGGAAGAGGATGAGCGGGAATATAGGCAGAGGGGCCCTTCTAGCACATCTGTGGGCATGCAGGAACCCTGCCCTGGAGCCTCCTGGGGCAATCCCCATTGTGGAGCCTCCATCCTCATCTTCCAAGGGAGGGGCTTTGGAGACCCAGGAGACACCCGGAAATGGCCTAAAAAGATGTGGGAAAAGCAGAATGCAAAAGAAAAAAAAAAAAAAGCTGTCTTGTGGGGAAAAGCTTGCTTATCACTCCTGGCTCCATCTGAGCCATTCCTTTCCTCTCTGGGTGGGAACCCATCACGTCTAAGATCATCAAAGCTGAGGTCCCGTGTCAGAGGTATCACAGGCTCGGGATGCTCCCGGCAGGAGAGGGTATAAGGGAGGTGACGAAGGGGAGAGGACATCGGGGAGGGGAGGGGACATTGGGAGTGTGATGAAGGAGATCAGGGAGCCAGGATGCCCAGCTGCCCCCTCTCCCCACACCCTGGCCCTGGAGCCCTTGGCAAGACTCCCCACCCTAGGGACCAACTACTTGTGAGAGAAGCCCCCGTGGGAGAAGGCAGGGAGGTTGGGAGCACAGGCAGCAGTCTGATGGAGGCAAGCCAGGGGGTTGACCTCACAGGCCCCTGCATCCTGGTCCCCCCGGAAGTAGACCGAGTCAGCAGAGTTGAAGGAGGGGTCCTCATCAAAGTAGTTGTAGGGTCGGAGGAAGAAGCCCACACTATTGCCCACAGTCACCGTGTTGGGAACATCCTCGGCATGTGGGATGTGCAGGAAGCCAGCTGTCACCCAGGCCACCAAGTCCTAGCAGGGGAAAAGGAGGAGGGTTAGAAGTCTGGCTTTGCTAAGGACATGCCCTGCTTCCTTATAAGGATTCGGCTTACTAGCCCACCTTTCCCCAAAAGAATCCTGTGTCTTTAAGCATTTTTATCTACTGGCCCAGAAGTTGAAGCTTAACTAGTTAATTTCATAATGGGACCAATACCTGCCTCCCTGCCCCTGGCCTGTGCCCTCCCTCTCTGACATTTCGCAGGAAGGATGGCACAAAGGCCACCTCAGCTCCTCTCCTCTTAACTCTCCTGGATTTCTCAAACTAACTGAGGGTAGGAGGATGGAGGAGGGAAGACCAGGGGCTGGGAGGCAAGAAGAGGATGACATTCAGAAAAGTACCCTGCAGTGGTCCAGCCAGGAATGGGAGAAGTTTCAAATACAAGAGATGTGATCTTTCCTGCTGGCTCCCAGCCCTTTATGAATTCTGGGGCCAGAAAATATTGTCAATCTCCAGCCAGTCACTTCCCACGAAGCTGGGACCTAGAGGGTTCTAGGGTCTGGAGGACAGGCCTGGATATTCACTCAGTGTCTGCATACAAACTCCCAACTTGGGAAGGTTCCCTCAAGAGATTATAGTCAGATCCAGCCTGAGCAGCTCTCAGATGGCTGGCAGGGACCTCCAAGAGAAGGTGGGGCTCATCCTTGTGCTCTGCCTCCCTCCTTCTGCTCCCCTCCCCACAGGTCAGCTGACCTCTCCAGCAATGGTCTCGTTGTTGATGAAGTCCGTGAAGTCCACAGTCGGGGTCCAAGGGTCGTTCTGATTGTAAATGCTGGTGCTACTGGGCTCCTTCTCTTTCCGCTGGGTCACAGCCAGCTGGTACCTAGGGAGGCATTGGTCAGGCCTCTATGGTCACTAACCCCATCTGGCTGCCTGATTATGATGAAAGGGAGCAGAACGAGTGGACCTCAGTCTCCCTATCTTATTCACACAGTGACCGAAGGCGGCAGAATCGCTGACATTACCCTGGGGGAATCTGCCAACACCTTTCCAAGGTCTGCCTGTTCCTTTCCTGCCTTCACACAGAATGGCTCCTCTACCATCCAAATGAGAAAAGAATTCTCACTTCTGGGCTTCAGCCCTTGAGGGGGAAAATGTGCCCTTTGAGGTGCCTCTTGATAACTAGGAAATCCTTCCTGAGCTCTTACCCCAGTATACAGTTTTAATTGAATTCCCAGTTGCCCTGCTCCAGGCTCCTTTCCCAAACTCACCCCCCCAGCCCCTCTCTGACACCCACCCCGCTTACCTCCCCCAGCCAAAGCCTCTCTCCATGGAGCTGTTCTGGGGCAGTGGCTCTCCAGCAAAGCTGAGCACTTGGATCCGGTAGCCCCGTGGGTGACCCCACTTGTTGCTGTGGTTGCTGGCCAGGTACAGGTAGCGAGGGGCCACCCCTCCCAGAGGGAAAGTGGCCTGCTCCTCTGTCTCCAGCAGCTTCCGGGTCACCTGCATCCTCTGCAACTGGTGCTGGGGGCTCCAGGGTACCGCAGTGGGGACAAAGGCCATGTCCTCAGCCCAGGCCCAGTTCTTCAGTCCTGCAGTGGTGACAGGGTGTGGGGGGAGGGTTGAGGGGTAGGGAAGGGCCGGTCATGCAGCCATGCTGCCCCCTCTGGACTCTGCCTCCACTTAGCTTCAGAGTGGGGGTTGAAGAGAACACAGAACTGAGTGAGCTCCCTATTTCCTATCCCTTTCCCCAAGATATCCCCAACACTTCAGTCAAAGCTGTGGACAGGTACATGCAAACATTTCTTTAGGGATTCCATTTCATTTATTCATCCTTTCAGCAAACATTAGTGGACAGGGCCAGACTCAGCCCTGGGGACACAGAGGTGAATAAAACCTTATCCTTACCCTCCCGCTCCCACGGGGGACGCAGACAGTAAACTACTAACGGGCCGCTTGAAGGTTGCAGGAATACGGGGTAGGCAGGAAAGGGGGTCTTCACAGGCAACTTTCAAGCCTGGCCTTAATGGATGTCACCAGCACAGACAACATGGAAGGACAAATTCTAGACAGGATGAGGCATGAGCAAATACAAAGGCTTGCCTACACTTATGGGGTATCCAGGGACAGGGGGTTTTGGGGTATGGCTAAAGCAGACTGTGGGGAATAATCTGCAGGGCAGGTTGAGCTGAACTGTGAAGGAAAGGGCCTTGTCAGCCATTCTGTGAATGGGATCCTGGGGGTGATGGGGCAGGTGGGGGCCAGTATAAGGGCGCAGCCAGTCCTAAACTGGGAGGTTCCTCTTGGCACAGAGTGGGCCCTGGGTCTGAGAGGAAGAGAAGAGGTGGCACAGCAGAGAGGGCTGGCGCCAGCAGGGATGGCAGTGGGGCCCAGGGAGGGTTTACAGAGATTTCAGCAGTAGAATAGGAGAAAAATCTGGTGAACAACTCAGTGTAGGGAGGGAGGAAAAGTGACAGACAAAGACAACTCCAAGACGTCACACAGCCTTGATGCTCTGTGACCACCAGCCCCAGGAACTATCCCTAATGCTCCCCGGTATCCCTCCTGTCCCTCAAACCTAAGTGTGCCATGCCCAGAGGGAGATGGGTGGTCAAGGAGGAGGAGGGTCCATCTTCTAAAAATGTGCAGCCCGGGGTTGTCCCATAACTGGCCTGCCAGGGACTTGGCAGAATGCAAATCACCAACAAGCAACCAGTTGCCATTGAGTCGACTCTGACTCATGGTGACCCCATGGGTTGCGGAGAAGAATTGTGCTCCATATGGCTGATTTTTCAGAGGTAGAGTGCCAGCCTTTCTTCCAAGGTGCCTCTGTGTGGCCTCAAACCACCAACCTTTCAGTTAGCAGCCAAACATGTTATTTGTTTGCACCACCCAGGGACTCAGAATGAAAAGACCAGCAGTCCCACAGGCCAGACACACAGAACAGGCCAGAACACTGAAAAACAAATAGCTACTTCCTTGAGGTGAAGCCCATGTAAGTGCAAGGGAGGGAGGACAGCAAAGGGGACCCTGTTTGCCCAGATCCTGCCTCCTCCCTGAGCTTTGCTATTTCCCAAGACTTTCTAAAGAGGTCACACGGAAGGAGGCTGGCAGCTGGGCACCCAGCCAGTGAACCAAGATCCAAATAAAACTCAACAGCCAACCTTCTCTCATCCAGCAAAAGGGGAAGCATGAAAATCCAAAACGTCATACACATGCTCAAAGCTTCCTATCCTGGATAGCTATATAAAACCCAAAGCTAACGGAGACAACTCTTCACCCTCTTCTCTGGCACCCTTGTCTGACAGGATGTCTTACCTGCTATGTCCAGATCCACCTTGAAATGGGCACTGTGAGTGTGGATGGTGCCCAGCGTGTGCTCCCCAACTTTGTTCCCATACTTCTGGGCTGCACCGAAGAGGAATACTGAGCTGACGTAGCCCGTGGCATGCAACTTGACTTCGATGGCCCCATTGGGGTGGAAGACCATATCCCATACGTAGTCGTAGTTGAGCAAGGTGGACACAGACCTGAAAATCAGCACTGTCTCCGCGAGGCCCCCAAAGTAGTGAGAGTAGAAATCTGAGTGGTGTCGCCGCAGGGGGAGGCCCTGGTTCTGCTCAAATACACAAAACGCATCATGTAGCGTCTTAGGAGCCTGGGACTCCAAAAGGAAGTGCCAGTCCACATAGGTGGCCAGGTAGGGGCAGTCTACCCCACGGGTCAGGGGAGTGGAGTATTTGCCCATGCCAAAACTGCCATCAATATAGCGGGTCAGCATTGCTGCTGGGGAGTTTCCACCGTAAACAGTCAAGACCTCTTGGAGGCTGATCTCGTAAGCTAGCCGTTCTCCCTGGAAGCGGATGTCAAAGATCCTTGGGCCAGTGAAAGCTCCGAGGCCAAAGGAGAAAGTCCACAATGAGGAGGCCACTTGACTCCCCTGGACACTAAAACGGGGACCCTGTGGGTAGAACTGCAGAGGGGGAGCTGGACCCGGGGTCACCTGGGACTTGAGGGACCAGGACCCACCTGTGCCATTGTTGGGGATCAGCACGACATTCACCAGGCCAGCCTCAAACTGGTCCTCCAGCTCGGCCAGACTGTGATAGTAGCGGCCTTGGTAGAACACCTTCTGGATGGTCCAGTGGGCAGGGTTCAGAGCCTTGTGGTCTACCAGCAGCTCCAAGCCCACGGGGTGCAGGAAAATCCCAGCCCCTGAGATGTTGTAGTAGAGGCCAAACCAGGTGGCTCGGTCCCCTGATTGTAGACCACGGGGAGCTGTGGTCACTGTCTCCAGTTTCTTTTCTTGGTGTTTATAGAAGCAACAGTGGTGGAGAAGCCCAGCAGCCTGGGGCAGCTCTCTGTTGAAGATCATGTGGTTTATGTCCAGGTACTCTTGAGCCAGCACAGGCCGTCGGTGGTAGGGCAGGGGGCCTCCATGGCGTTCCACAGTCACATCTCGCACATAGGATGGGCGAGGCAGTGGTCCCACCACCAGCTCACTCACGTTGGGCTGGGCTTGTCTACCAAAGAAGACGATGGCCAGGGCCTCCCGGGAAGGTGGGGGGCTCCCCCTGTCCAGATGGGCCAGGGCTGCCGCCTTGGGGGGCAGCTGCAACTCCACTGAGAAGACACAGTTGTCCGAGGGCTGGGCCTGAGCTGCATCCACCAGCCCAGGCCCCAGGTGCTGAGTCAGAAACCTCATCACAGCAGTCAGTTCCTCTTGGCTCAGGTCTGCAAACAGCTGGCTCTGGCCAGCCTGTGTCCACGGCTGGGCACTGGGGGATTCAGAGTGGCATTGGGGAGGCCGATTGGGTTCACCCCCATCTCCACTCCTGCCAGCTAACAGGACACAAACCAAGGCAAAGATGGTGATGACAGCCAGAGCGAGGAGCACCAGGGTGGCCTTCTGGTTCATCGTCTCGTGAACCAGAAGATGGAACCAGGGTGGAGATGTGTGTTCTCAGGCCCGCAAGAGAGGATCTCTCTTGACTCCTATGCTGGTAGGCTCCTGGACGCTGGCTGGGGCTCCTGGGAGTTAGGCGCATAGGAGATGGGAGGCTCAAAAGTGCACAAGAAAGGCTGGGGGAAGGGGGACGGGCCAGGGCTAGGGGCGGGTCTGAAGCCAGGCAGCAGCGATTTCAACAGACCTTACATGGCTTTGTTCTCCAGGCTCCAAATCAGACTCGCTTTCTGGGTCAGAGTTGGAGTTGGGAGTTAAAGGACAGAGCTGGACTTGTGGGAATAGGGGAGAGAGAGGAAATGAGTGAGGAAATGTTCAAGATAATGCAGCTGGCTGGCCTGATCATGGAATGCAACACTAGCAAGGAGCTGGGGCTGCATACAGCAGCCCTCCATATCACCTCTCTTAGCCCAGCTTCTTCCCGCAGCCCCCACCTTCCCAGGGCCAGATGTTCCCCTTCCTGTAACTGTGAACTACTGTTCTTCTTCCAAGGAAACCCGGTACTCCCAGCCTCTTCAGCTTCCCAAGGGACATTCCTCAGCCAGGTCTGTCTCCCTTTTCCTTCTCACCTCTCCTCCTCTTCTAATTTCCTTGGCAAGAGTCCTAAACATTCTCTGGGGGACTCTAGATATTTTAAAAGTCAAACAGAATAAATTCAAATAAAATCCTTGTGATATTTTTTATTTAAAATTGCACATACCATATCATCTATTTTACAAAATTTTATCTATTCTTCCATTTGAATATACATGCACAAAGAAATGTCTAGTATAATGCTCGCCAAAAGTGAACATTAAGTATTTCTGAGTGGTAGGATGTGTGCTATTTTTGTTTGAATATTTTAACATCATTTTTATAAATTCATCAATTTTTAAAAATGAACAGGAAATGAGAGTGAGCCAAAGTGATATATGGAGATATCTGGGAAGAGGCTGTTTCCTAAGCAATACTAACAGAATGGGTTATCAGTGGAGCAGGATTGATAAGGATGTAGGGAATGGTGAGTGGAAACAGAGGAAGGTACTTATGCCTCAGCCCCCCATGTCCCACCACACCCTCAGAGCTAGAAGTCTTGAAAAGAAAAAGGGGGCAGGTCTGGGGCACAGGCTGCCAGTTGGGGGATGCAGGCCACAGGGTTGACACTGCAGTGCCCAGCATTCTGGCCCTTCTCAAAGTAGATGCTGCCAGGGGAGAAGATGGAGGGGTCTTCATCAAAGAAGTTATAGGGTCGGAGCAAGAAGCCAACACTGTTCCCCACAGTCACTGTGTTGGGGACATTCTCAGCGTGGCGGATGTGCAGGAAGCTGGCTGTAACCCAAGCCACCAGGTCCTGAAGGAAGAAGGAGGAGCTAGGGGGGCTTTGAAGGCAAGACCCAAAGAACCACCCTCCACCCCAGCTACGATCCCCAAACTGCCAACCTGTCCTGCATCCACCTCTGACCAGGCACTATAGCCTGCCAGCCTAGGCCTATACAACATGCCGTGGTGACCTGTGTGAGAAGCTGTAGGGTACAAAATGTTCCATGGCCAATTTCACCCCAGAAGGGATGACCAGTGTTGGTCATCAGAGTTCTTGGCCCCTGAATTTGAGAACTGGAGACCTATTTTTCTCTCCAACCTCTAGTCAGAAGCCGGGCAGCCAAGATACCAGGCACAGAGGAGTCCCTCTCCTCTGCTCCTAGGGCTACCAACCTCTCCTAAGAGGGCTTCATTGTTGATGAAGTCAGCAAAGGCCATAGTGGGTGTCCAGATGTCATTCTGGTAGTAAATGCTGCTGCTCTGCGACTCTTCTTCCTTTCTCTGGGTCACCGCGAGTTGGTATCCGACCAGGAGTTGTCGAGGGAGGTGGTGTCAGGAAATGACAAGGGCCTTTAGCAGCCCAGGAGTCCTTTGGATCAGATTCTGCGTGACACCATTTCCCATCACGTATCTACCTGGATCTGAGGGGATGGATGCTAAGCATGGATAGTGAGTTGGGGTCTCCAAGAGCTAGGATGGGAGAGGGGGCCAGCCCCTCCCTACCACCCCACTGCTCAGGGCCCTCCTCACCTCTCCCAGCTGAGGGCCTTCTCCATGTCACTCTCCAGGGGCATGTGTATGCCGAGGGGGCTGTGGATCTGGATTCGGTACCCATGCTGGTGACCCCAGGCATTAGTCTGGTTGCTAGCCAGGTAAAGGTAATGGGGAAGGAGGACTCCCAAGGAGAATGCTGTCAGGTCTTCCCTTTCCAGGACCTGCCGAGTCAGCTGTGGGCGGTACAGCTGGTGCTCCGGGCTCCAGGGGGCTGCCACGGGTTTAAACACCACGTCTTCAGCCACCACCCAGTTTTTCAGCCCTGCCAGGTGAGAGGAGGGAAAGAAATTCCACACCAGGTGAGGTCACCCGGATGGCCTATCATCTTCCCCACAATGTCCACTGCATAGGCCTCAAAAGGCAGCAGAGTGCATTAGAAAGTGCCTGTGCTAGGAGCCAGAGGTCTGGATTTGAGTGCTAGTTCATCTTCTTCTAACGTGCCTTGTCCAATATGGTAACCACTAATCACATGTGGCTATTTAAATAAAGTTTAGGGAAAAAATTTTTGGCTATGACAAATCCGATCAGCGTCTAATCTCTAAAATCTACAAGGTACTACAAAACCTCAACAACAAAAAGACAAATAACCCAATCAAAAAATGGGCAAAGGATATGAACAGGCACTTTGCCAAAGAAGATATTCAGGCAGCTAACAGACACATGAAGAAATGCTCACGACCATTAGCCATTAGAGAAATGTGGATCAAAACTACAATGAGATATCATCTCACCCAACAAGGCTAGCATTAATCCAAAAAACACAAAACAATAAATGCTGGAGAGGTTGTGGAGACACTGGAACACTTATACACTGTTGGTGGGAATGTAAAATGGTACAACCACTTTGGAAATCGATTTGGCACTTTCTTAAAAAGCTAGAAATAGAAGTTCCATATGATCCAGCTATCCTGCTCCTGGAGAAATAAGAGCCGTCACACGAATAGATACATGCACACCCATGTTCACTGCAGCACTGTTCACAATAGCAAGAAGATGGAAACAACCTAGGTGCCCATCAACAGACGAATGGATAAACAAATTATGGTATATCCACACAATGGAATACTACTCAACGATAAAGAACAATGATGAAGCCGTGGAACATCTTATAACATGGAGGAAGCTGGAGGTCATTATGCTGAGTGAATTTAGTCAGTCACAGAAGGCTTAGTCACTTACACAAATATTGTATAAGACCACTATTGTAAGAACTCAAGAAAAGGTTTAAACACAGAAGAAAACATTCTTTGATGGTTACGAGGGTGGGGAGGGAGGGGGAGGGTTATTTACTAACTAGATAGTAGATAAGAATTATCTTAGGTGAAGGGAAGGACAGCACACACTACAGGGGAAGTCACCACAACTGGACTAAACCAAAGCTAAGAAGTTTCCTGAATACAATCAAACACTCTGAGGGACAGAGTAGCTGGGGTAGGGGTCTGGGGACCATGCTTTCAGGGGACATCTAGATCAACTGGCATAACAAAGCTTATTTAAGAAAATGTTCTGCATCCTACTTTGGTGAGTGGCATCTGGGGTCTTAAAAGCTTGCAAGCGGCCATCTAAGATGCATCAATTGGTCCCAACCACCTGAAGTAAAGGAGAATGAAGAACACCAAAGACACAAGGAAAGTAGTAGTCCAAGAGACAGAAAGGGCCACATAAACCAGAGACTTCATCAGCCTGAGACCAGAAGAACTAGATGATGTCTGGCTACCACCAATGACCGCCCTGACAGGGAGCACAACAGAGCGTCCCGGATGGAGCAGGAGAAAGGTGGGTGCAGAACTCAAATTCTATTAAGAAGACCAGACTTAATAGCCTGACTGAGACTGGAGGAACCCTGGAAAGCATGGCCCCTGGATTCTCTATCAGCCCAGAACTAAAACAATTTCTAGGCCAACGCTTCAGACAGGGATTGGACTGGACAGTGGGACATAAAGTGATACTCGTGAGGAGTGTGCCTCTTAGCTCAAGTAGATACAAGAGACTAAACGGGCAGCTTCTGTCCGGAGGTGAGATGGGAAGGCAAAGAGGGTTAGGAGTTGGCTGAATGGACATTGGGAATCAGGGGTGGAAAGGAGGAGTGTGCTGTCACAGTATGGGGAGAGCAACTGGAGTCACATAACAATGTATGTATAGATTTTTATATGGGAAAAAAATAAAAAAAGCCTAAATTAAATAAAGTTTAAAAATTCGGTTACTCAAGTCACACTAGCCACATTTCCAGTGCTCAATAGCCATATGTGGAGAACAGCTAACATATGGGACAGCACAGATGGAGAACACTGCAAAAGATTCTTCTAGCAGTGGTCTACCCAACAGACCTGGGACCAATTGTTTGGTTCTCTAAGCCTCACTCTCTGTATCTCTACATTGGGCATAATAAAGGCTGTTATACTACTTCACAGAGATATTGTGAAGGTCCAACAAGTTACAAATGCAGCTGTGCTCTATAAATCGGAAAACACACGCAGGTGACTATTAACATTCTTATAACTATGTAAGAAATAATGATATTTGTCTCCGAGAAACCAAAAACCAAACCCATTGTTGTTGAATCAATTCCAACTCATAGCAACCCGATAGGACAAAGCATAGAACTGCCCCACAGGGTTTTCAAGGAGCAGCTGGTGGATTTGAACTGCTGACTTTTGGGGTAGCAGCCAAGCTCTTAACCACTGTGCCATCAGGGTTCCTGTTTCCAAAAACCTGGCTGGAAAAAAACCCAATCTCCTCCCATGGTCCCCTGCACACTTCTCCCCAGCTCTGAGACTTAGCTTTCTTTCTCAGCAAGGCTGGACCACGTCCACTCTTTTTTGGAAGCAGGCAGATTTATATTTTTAAACTGTCTGGGAGCTCCCTGAAATTCTATTGCATTCATAACCTGTACTACCCCACTCAGCGCTTGATCACATGCTATTTTTCTTTCTTTCTGCTGGTCTTCAATGGGCTGTTAGTTTCTTTGTGACCCATACGAAGCACTCTATTAAAGCTAGTCCCTTCTTCTGCGAGCAGCACGTGTCCATACAGCCTCTTTGGCCCCACAGCACCAGCCTGTGCTGCGCACACTAGGACCCCAGTAAAGGTACTTCATTTTACTTCCCAAGACAACGCTCTTTAATGCCAGAAATACTGAAGAGAAATTTCACATCAGAAAAGTCATATCCCAAAAGAAAAATATAATAAAAAAGTCATACCCCAAATGTCAAAGAATAATCTAGTTAATAAAATTTCAATAACATTTTTATTTTAGCTCTTATCCCCCACCCCCCGCACCATGCCTTTATACACAAGAGGATAAGTAAATGTTTCACAAGAAATATGCTTTGTCATGTTGCATTATACTTGGACAGTCTTTTCCTGCCCCATCATGGCCTCCGACCACCTTTGTTTCCCCCAACTATAAAATGGAGAGGGTCTGCTAGATTTCTAAGTTTCCTTCTGGGTCTAAAATTCTATGATTTGATAAGCTGATTATTTTCTGTCCTCCACAGAAATCTGTCAAGAGCAGCAAGCCCTCTTTGTGCTCCAAGCCCTACTTGAGAAATCCTTTCTATCTTGCACGAAGTTAATGGCATGCTTGCATGCCACCAGAGCCCATTGCGATGACATGGGCTGAGAGGAATGGGATGGCCCTCCCTGTGGGGAGGATGGGGCCACTATCCCGTGTTCCCAGTTGTCTGCTCTGGAGCCACCCCCTCCCCCAGTCTCAGGCCCCAGAATCACCGCTTCCCCAAAAACCTCTTAAGACAGGCTCTGCTTACCTCTGCTGAGGCCCCTGCCTTCACCACCCTATACCTGTAAACCCTCAGAATTGGTCAGAAGAACCCTGAAAGCCCCATTCCAGCCCCATCCAATGTCTACACCTTCTCTCGTACCGCGGGACAGGGCCACTTCACCCACCCACAGTGTCACTCGGGCCCAGAGCATACAGTAAGAGCTAAGGCAGCCGTTACATTTAGACTCGTTTCACAATCATCACAGCAGGTCAGAGGAGCTGGGCAGAACCTTTTCTACCTTTTGCCAGATGCCCAGTATTTCAGACTGCAGTTTAAAACACTCCGATCAGTCCCTGCTACCCACTGCCACAAATACATTGTGATGCTGGAACTGCACCTTCTCATCTCTTCCAGAAACCTCTGGCGTAATTCGGTGGACTCCCCTCCACCTACCCCCAACCTAGCTTTCAACCCTCATCCCCTCAGCGCTCACCTGCCAGATCCAGGTCCAGCTTGAAGTGGAAGGCATGCGTGTGCACCGTCCCCAGCACTTGTTCTCCTACACGGTTCCCAAAGAGGTGACTCTCCTCTCCCCTACTCAGGAAAGCTGTATTGATACAGCCTGTGGCATGGACTCGCCCTTCAATTGCCCCATTTGGGTGCAACACAAAGTCCCAAATGTAGTCATAGTTGCCTACAGATGATACAGACCTGACTACAAGGGCTGAGCTGGCCAAACCGCCATAGAAAAGACTCTCAATCAGATTGTGGTGTCTTCGAAGGGGTAGTCCCTTGGCCTCCTCAAATACACACACAGCCCCCGGGAGCACCTGGATTGTCCCTTTGCCTACCAATATGTGGATGTCCACCATCGTGGCTTGATAGGGGCAGTCCACTCCCCACACCAGGCCCTGGCTATTACGGCCAAGCCCATAGCTGCTATCCAAGTATCAGGTCATCATTGTCTTGGGTGACTCACCACCATAAACAGACAGTCACTCTTGAACACTGACTTCATAGGCCACTCGCTCACCCTTGAACCCGTATCAAAAATCCTCATGCCACTGTACACCCCATGGCCAAAGGTAAATGACCAGAAGGAGGATACCACCAGGTTCCCTTGAACACTGTATTGGGAGCCCAGGGGCAAGAACTGAAGTTGGACAAGAGGACCTGGGGAGACCCGGGACCTCAGGGATGAAGCACCATTTGGCGAGGGTAGAGGAACTCTAACCACTTCCAGTCAGCCAGCCTTCAACTCCCATTCCAGCTGGCCCAAGTCTGCATAGTACTGTCCAAGGTAGAAGACCTGCTGGACAGCCCACTGGGAAGGGTCCAGGGCCCTGTGGTAAAGCAGCAGTTCCAGCCCCACCGGGTGAAGGAAAACACCAACACCTGAGATGTTATGGTAGAGGCCTATCCAGGTAACACGGTCCCCTGAGCGCAAGCCACAGTGGGTGGCATGCAAGGATGCCAAAGTGGAGCCATTGTAGTTGAAGACAGAAGCCAGGAAGATGGGTGCCTTGCGAAACTCCACCTCTTTCAAATGCCTCCACATCTGGGCATACTCAGTTGCCAGCGGGGGGGGTTGGTGATAGGGCAAGGGGCCCCCATGGTGCTCCTTGGTCACATCCCGCACATAGGATGGGCGAGGCAGTGGTCCCACCACCAACTCGCTCAGGTTGGGCTGAGCTTGTCCACCAAAGATGATGGCCAGGGCCTCCCGGGCAGGTGGGGGGCTTCCCCTGTCCAGGTGGGCCAGGGCTGCCGCCTTGGAGGGTAGCTGCAATTCCACTGAGAAGACACAGTTGTCCGAGGGCCGGGCCTGAGCTGCATCCACCAGCCCAGGCCCCAGGTACTGAGTCAAAAAGCTCATCACAGCGGTCAGTTCCTCTTGGCTCAGGTCTGCAAACAGCTGGCTCCGGCCAGCCTGTCTCCACGGCTGGGCACTAGGTGTTATGGAGGGGCAGCGGGGAGGCTGGCTGGAGCCACCTTGGCTGGTCAGCAGAACATGGGCCAGGGTGAAGATGGTAATGAGGAACAGTGCCAGGAATGCGAGGAGTACCTTGAGATTCATTGTGGATGCTGAGAGCTAAAATCAGCATCCTACTAGATGCTCCTTCCAGTCACTGACATTCAATCAGGGTTTATATTCACTGGGATGGATAGGAATGGAGAAGACTCCATCCCGTGGGCTGGAAAAGAAATTTCTGACCTTGATTTGTATAATTCTGTTCCACTTTTCTGTCCTGTGATTTGGCTAAAAGACCTACTCCCACATGTATAGCCTTCCTCTGTGCCCTGAAATCCTAACAGTACCACAGTCAGTACCAACTACTGATTTCCATTCATTCAGACCAGGTTAGAAGGTATTTAGATTAATGCTAAACATCTTCCACCCAGAATGGGCCTGAGGAAGAATGCAAATCTCAGACGCCCATCAAGTCCTGTGTGCCAAGTGCTGGTACTATAAATGTCCACTTTCCTGCTTCCTGGCAGGTACTACATTCCAGTATTTCCAGGACCCACTGCCCAGGTCACCAATAAGCACTGAATTCTGCCTGTTGCCTAACACCAAGCCCTTGTTCTGAAGTTTCAGCCTTTTTCTATCTTGTCAGTGAGAAAAGATGAATGAATGGTTGAGGGCCTGGGTTAAGCAGTCAGACCTGGACATCAGTCCCAGCTCCCTAAGCTCAATGATCCTGGGAGAGTTACCTATTCTGAATGATCAGTGTCCTCACCTACAGAGAAAGGGTAATAAAAACTACCCTACAGAATTATGCAAATAAAATGTGACTATGCACATAAAGTGCTTAGCAGAGTCTGATACAAGGTAGGTGTTAAATGTTAGCTATTGGTACTGCTTTCTGAAATGAAATAGATGTTCCTCCATTGTTCATGACCTTAAAACTCTTTTTGCTGTGACAATGAGGTTCTCATTGGAAACCAGGCTACTTGCAAGGTGGAAGTTGAGAAAACTTTATTTCAGAGGGAGCTAGGGCTCTAGGCGGCCCTTAAAGTAACTTGAAAATCAGAACCAGGAGTCCCTGGCATCTCCTCAAGAAACTGAAGACATTATCCACTGATGGGAGAATTGGTATATGGTCAAGTGAGACTGGGTCCTACAAGTGCCTTGAACCAGGTCACTTTACACATATGGGACTAGAGCAGCCTCTACTGGCAGTTCATGGATATCACTGAGGAAAATAAAGGAGCTGGGACTTATGAGGGTGGGAACAGAAGGCAGCTCAGGTTTGGGAAGAACTTTCACAAAATTTAATTCAGACTGAACATAAAGGAAGGGCCCACCCTTGCCTCCTAGTAGCCAAAAGTCTCAGTCTTTCCATTATTCCAGAGAAAAGAGGCAGCTAAACAGGCAAAAGGACATTCAAAAAGAGTGGCTGGGGGTGTATGTGAAGGTGGGTGTCCGGGTATGCACGCACATGAGTATGGGTACGTCCCTAGCGACCAGCATCGTACAAGGGTCTGTGACTTTAGAAAGAAGTCAAAGTACCTGTATTTTAATAATTTCTTGACATGGTAAAAGAATTTTACATTACAATCCAAGAGTGGTAGGGTGAGGAGGAAGGGCGGCCAAACAATCCAACAAACAAAAAGGGAAACTGAGAAACACATGGTGGGAGGAGGGAAGGGCTTTAGCTAGAAGGGATCTGGAGGGTGGGTAGGTAGGGGCACTGCCCAACTAAAATGCAATGGTTTGTTACTGAGTACTATTCACGGGAACACAACGTCCTGACTCCTTCTCTATGGCATATTGCAAGTAAAAATGACGCATCCCAGGTAGAAATACGATTGGGGGTTGGAAGACAGAGACAAGGAAGAATAAAAGTAGGGAACAGACACTGAGAGAGAGTCACGGGCAGGCTGACTGTGATATCAACTCTCCAAGAGTAGTAGAATAACAAAGCTGGGGGCTGATGTGGGGTGACACAAAACCTGTAACAATAAATATCTCTGGGGGAGTTCCAGAGATAGGAGGCAACTCTTCTATGGTTTGACTTACCCAGTAGCTACTCACATACACCCAAATGTGTGCATGCACGTGTGTCCACGTACGTACACACACACATACACACACATACACACACACACACACATACATACACACACACACACACACACACACACACACACGACTGCTTTCCCTGGAAGCACAATACTATAAATAAGCGAAATATTTCCCAAAGGGAATATCCAGCAGGAGCAGCAGCATTGGGACCTCACAGTTGCAGACCCCACCCCCGCCTCAATTTACAACTGGCTTGGGAAGAGGCACCAGGAAGTCAGAGGCCAGCCTTTGCAATAACACTAAGAAGGACCTGAGTCACAGAGGAAGGGTGCCTTCCCCAATCTCTCTGCTTCTCATCTCTCATTTCTCCTCCAACTCACCCTGGGCACCAAGACGCTACAATATCAGGAGAAAAGATGGGTCTGGGACTTTTGTCTGGGTGGATGACAGCCTCGAAAACTATCACCTCCTTCTGAAAGGCGCAGGTGTGACAGGGTTGGGTCAGGGGGGTTAGCTAATGGTGTAGAGGAGGGCATGTGCGTGCACATCTGTGTGTGTGTGTACATGCACACGTGTATGTGAAAACCTCGTTATAAAAACATTGGAAGAAGCTAGGGACTTGGCTGAAGGTCTAAGGTGTTTCTTGTGATCAGGCTCAAGATGGGATGTATGTAGACGGGAAACCCTAAGTCATCACCTGAGGCCAGGAGGATCCAATGTCCCCCAAAGGCAACAAACACTAACCTATGTCAGGAAGAGATGAGTTGGTCCCCCCAACACAGATCCTAAAAACACACCTAGCACTTTCCTTCCAGTTCTCTCAGCTTCTAACCAACTAAGCATCAGAATGAAGAAAACACAAAGCCCACGACACAGGAGGGAGACAGAAAGCACAAGTATGCTTGTGCCAACATCCAGCACACACAAACCTGGAGTTCTCCAGAAATTAGGACAGGTTGGGTGTGGGTATTAGGGAAGGAAATAGAAGAGTTCCTGAGGCCTGAAAAAAGAGGTAAACACGTCACAGAACTACATGAGTGTTTCATTAGACTCTAACTAAAAACAGAGAGCGGTGTGATTACGATTTCCAGCCAGTTTCCCCATCACGATAGTCATGTAACAAACCAAGGCAATGTCGGTCTTGAGCCAGACTCACAGAGTCCCCTGGCCCTGGCCCCGGCCTCAGTACAGTGTCTCTGCATTGCTGCTCCGGGGCCGTTTGATCTTCTCGATATTTTTCAGTATCATGTCATGTAGAGTGACCTAGGAGAAGCAGGATCAGGGAATCAGCCATCTGTTCCACCCTCACCTCACAAAGAAAAAGAGAAAACCCCCAACAAATTCCCAATCATTCACAAATCCCCCCATAGGCATAATCCCAATCTCATTCACTTGAAACTGCATTCAGGGTAGCTGCCCCACCTTTCCTAGCCTCTAAAACTGGTTACAGGGCCTTCAACTAATTTCCAAGACTCCAAGTGTCCGGTAACAACTAACATTTACTGAGCACTTAACGTGTACCAAGAATTGTGCTAGGTCCTTTAATGTGTCATCCACTTATTTTTTAAAACCATCTTGGTGAGGTAGATAAAGTCCCATTTTAGAGAGGAAGAAAATGAAGTCTGAGATGTTAAACAACTTGCTCAAAGTCACACATTATGGGTGGACTATCTGACTCTAACAGTTATCTGTTAGCCACTATACTATATCCTCCCTTCCCCCTACACCCAGGCATAAAGAAGGGAGATACCCAGCTAAACACCCTCAATGATTTCATGATTCTCAGCACTAAGTTAATAGATTCTACTCACTTTTACCTCCCTCCCAGGTCAACCTCCAGAGAATGACAAGAAAATTATCAACAGAACTAAGAGAAGCCAGGACAACTGTGGGCAGGGACCTGGGTTACTTACATATTGATTCCTTAGCTCTGATATGATGAGCCGAAGACTGATATATTCTTTCTCATCAATCTCTGTCACGGTGCGGCGATAGTCCTCCTAAAAGCAGGGGCAGAGGACAAGGCTATTTCCCAAGGCCTGAATGGTCAGAGGCAGCTCTTTCCTAGTCAGTCCTCCCTCTCCTATCACTTCCATTCTCAGGACACAAAACCTTTACTTACCACATGGGGATATTTAGCTATTTTAGAAACCAATTTGGCTCTTGTAATATAATATCTGGAAAGAGAGAGAAGAGAAAGCTGCAGGAGACCCTGGACAGTGCCCACCACCTCACAGGCCCCAGTTCCCAGACCAAGCCCAAGCAGACCTACCTAGAAATCTGGTCCAGATAAGAGGCAGCTTCGCTCTCAACAGTCCTTAGTTCTGCAACTGTCTCTTCCTGAAAAAACAAAAACAAAAAACAGGTGAGTTAAAAGCCACTTCCATGTCACCCTGCAGGAGCCACAGATAAAGCAGGGAGAGGGGAGTATCTCCCAAACCTTTCCTCCCAGTTTACAACCAGGCAAGCACGTTACCTGAATGGATACCCCAAAGTTGTTCCCATCTTCTATCCTGGGAATCAGGAGCTGTACCCACATTTTGACCTAGAAGGCGGGAGGACCGGAACACATATATGAGAACCTTTACCTTTTCTGCTGAATCCCTGAAGTATATGATTCAGGCTGCCAGAAGCCAGAAACACAGGAGCCAAGCAAGACACCTAGCCTGCCAACCCCAAGACCATCTCCATGCCTCCAGGCCCCTAGCCATCATTTTTCATCGTTCAAGAGGGGCTGTTTGGGGCCAGTCCACCGGTCACTAGCCTCTGCCTCACCGTGTTGCATTTCTCGATCAGCAGCCGGATCTCAGGTTTTACTTTCTCAATAATGTCCACCAGCTGCTGGTTGCTTTTCAGCATCCCATTGGGCATCACAAACACCTTGGTTCCTGGCAGGGAAATGAAGGTCAAATGACTGGGGTGAGGAGGAGGACACAGTATTCTCCACTCTTCTCTCTCCTTCCCCACACCCATGAGATGCTATGACCTCTGCCTTTTATCACAACCCTACCTTCAAACCATGGTACCACTATCAGAATCAAAGAGTATACTTATTAACAAATGAGTATTTAAAGCATGCCAAAACCCTCAATAAGGAAATTAAAATAAATATATTCACTGAAGACTTAAAGTATCGATTTTATTGAAGGAGGAAAAATAACATGGAAGTTGAACTTCAATAAAAATCTGGATATGCAGACTCTACCTACAACATCTCTCACTTGGCAGTCCACAAGTCAAACCCTGCCTCTCTTCACTAAAAAATTAGGCTTAGGGCTAAATAATGACCATGTTTGGAGGACTTGGGCATGCTGACTCTGGGAAATAAAATCAGCCCTGCTTCCTGGCCAGGAGAATACTAGATCCACACTGCTTTTCAGGGATGCAGGTCAGCAGTGGTGTGGGGGTGGCTCTTACCTTGGAAGGCCTCTTCACACTCATCCAGCCTTCGCTTCTTATAAGTGGGCTAAGGATACAAAAGAGGTGTTAATCAGCCTGCCCTTTACATCTACATCCCCAGATACCTTTCAAGCAAGTTTTATCCCTTCCTCAACCCCATAGGTTGTTTTATCAATTTACACACAATTTACTAAGCACATACAAGGCTTTAATAAAAGGTTCTTGGTACAAAGTAATTAATACTCTGGTTGGGAAGACCAACTTTTCAAGAAATAAAAAGATATTATGCAATTGGGGGGGTGGGGAAGTGACAGGAGGATACTATAAAAAATACAAAAAAGGAACAATCAATGCAGGGTGACGTTAATAGTAAGGGTGTATGCACAAATCTGCTGGTTCCACAAAGGAACACAATATTCAGTCAACAAACATTTAGCACTTGCTATACACCAGGCACAATGCTAGGTGCTGGGGATACAAAGATAATTATGACAGTTCCTGCCTTCCAGAAATGCAAGCTCTGTCAAGGAGACAGTAATGCAGACAAAAAACAATACAGTTTGATCAGTGTTAGAACACATGACTGATAAGGACTAGGTTCTAAAGAATAAAGAAGCACAGCAAAGACAAGGACTGGAGTTACATGGCAAGAAGAACTTATTAAGAATGGAAAGAGAAGTAAGAAAAGTCTTGCTTAACGCTGCAAGAAAAGACCACGTAACCTGACAGAACCTGTACTTAGTTTTGTCCTGTACACTTATAGTAAAAGGAGTAGAATAGTCTCATGCCATAGATGTAAATCATGATTTAAAGGGAGTGTGCTACAGCTGTCATGCCCATAGGACTGAGAGTCCTGGTTCCCAGATCCAAATCCTATTGTCCCGTGTACATGTTCAAACTCACCAGGAAGCAGACAACAGAGAACCTACTGCTTAAGAACACAAAGATAAATATAAAATGACACTTACACCGTCCAGTCCATCATGGCTATTGGTGAGAAGAATGGGGTCAGGGACCGGGAGATTCATGTCTGAGTGTATCTGAGTTAGGTCATGAATGTTTAAGATTGGTTCCTGAAAGAGAGAGTCCCACCCCACAAAAAACCTTAGTCTTTTCAAGCTGAACAAAGAAGTATTTCACTTAAAGGGCAAGAAATGAGACAGGGCTTGACAGTACAAAACAAAATAGAATCAACGCATACTTTGTCTCATTTAACAGAAAGACCAGAGCCCAACCCCCTCCTAAAAAAAAGGGGAGATGGGGAAAAGAGAGGAAAGAAAAGGGTCTCTCACCTTCAAAAAACTATCAAGTTCTAACAACTTCTTTGGGAAAAAATTTGCCACCAAGTCTTCTGCCTAAAGGTGAGGGTGAGGGAATATCGCTGAATTAGTAACTGTAGGAAGGTCTTTCTCTACAAATATTCTCCACTTTGGGAAACTACTAATCAGTATATTAATTTTTCTATTTCACTCACCTCACTTGTGATCCGCTCCCTGAAAGAATCAACCTAAAATTAAGAGAGCAATTCAATAAAAGCAAATTTAGTACCTGGCAACAGAGGTGAGGGCAGGATGGGGAATACCAAATCCAGCTGCCTTTCCCTCACCTTGTAATTGTAATGAGAAGCTGAGAGACCCCCAGACTGCAAATACTTTATTTTTTTGAGGATCCATTTTTCCATCTTAGGAGAGGGAAGCAGGGCTTGAAGGCAGCCTCCGCCTGTCTTTCTTCCCTCCCTCCCACCCTCTTTCCCCCCGTCCCTGTGTCCAAAGCTGTCTGGATGTGATAGGGGACAATAGACAGGTAGATGGAGGATGTGAGCTCACAAACGTGCCAATCCCTACCCACACCTGACCTATGCTATGGGGTAGGCCTGACGCCAAGGGCAGGGGCAGCAGCAGTGTCGGGGGCGGGGACGTTGCTGGGTTGGGGGATTTCCAGCTGTCATTGGCCCAAAGCCTTGAGGCCAACACGTGTCCGCCGAGGTCTCCCTGCGGCTCTACATCACCAGATGGGGTACTAAAGACCATCCTATATTATTCTCTCCACCGATGCCGTCTCCGGCGGTGGGGGGCTGGGCTGACCCGAGCGGAAGCTCAGAGCTGGCGTCCCCAGGGAGACAAAGACGCCATGGGGAGTGGGGAGTCGGCCAGACTGCTGAGAGAACGAGGCGAGGGGTGCGGACGTTCGGACCGGTGCCGCTACCTTGAGCTTCACTTCCTGATCCACCTTCAGCAACGAGGCCATGGCCGGGCCGGGCCGTGTCCGCTCCGCTGGAGACCGGAGGCGCTGTGGGCTCCGGGGAGGGGGCCAGAAAGGCGGGGGGAATCTCGGCTGCCCTCGGGACACCGCCGCCCTCGCTGGCTCACTTACTGCTGGCTCGCTCCCTCCCTCCGTGCAGTCCTCCCGCCCGTCCGCCTGCTGCCTGCTGCTTGCTTGCTCTCTCGCTCACCCTCCTGGATTTCGCCGCTCACACCGGAAGTTACGTCACAGCCAATCGCCGGGACTCCAGCGAGGACGCGCACGTGCCCTGCGCAGCTGCGCTTGGGCTGGGTTTTCGGCGCCGAGGCGGTTAGTCTGTATTTCCCGGACTCTCCGCAGCTGCCACAGGCTCCTTTGCCTGTAAGGGTGAAGTAAAAGGGAGGACAGCGGAGGGTGGTGTACCGAGAACAGAGCCTCAGAGAGGCTGAAGAACTGTTTGGTCCTCTGTTGGCCTGGAACTCGCCTTCACCGAAGGGAACTTCTGAGCCGCTGCCGCCCCGCGGACAAGACGGACAACAGGGTCGCACTCCAGTGACGTCTGCCCAAGGAAGCCGGCTTCCCCAGCAGTCAGTTCGCTGGTCAAGTATGCAGTTCCCGCTGCCTGCTGTCGTGGGCAGATGCTCAGGTGTTTGAGGCTAGAACTAAACAGAAGACAAATTCTGTAGTACCAGACTTCCCCCACTTTTCTCTTTCTCCTACTCTCATAAATTTCCAGACCTCAAAGATAACTAGCTGATGGGCAAAATGACAACCAGAATAGGGAAGGGCTCGTCCAAGGCTACACAGTGTTTCTATAAACCGTGGACCAGAACCCAGATGTCTTGACTTCTAGGACAATGCTGTATCCATTTTCCTAATGAAAGACAGAGACAATGTTTCTTCACCCACCCATTCGGCTTATCTCTTAACATTGGTTATTTCACTCAATTTTGTCTAAGAGCGTAGAAATATAATGTGAGTCACCTATGTAGTTTAAAATCTCCTAGTAGCCACATTGCAAAAGTAAACAAGTGAAATTAGTTTTAATCGAATTTTAACAGTATATAAAAAAAAATTCCAACATGTAATCAATATTAGAATATTAATGATATATTCTCCTTTTTTTTTTTTTTTTTCCTTCTTGATACCAAGTCTTCAGAATCTGTTATTTTACACCTACTGCACATCTCAGGACTAGCCACATTTGCAATACTCAATAGCCACATGTGGTTAGTGGCTGTTGTATTGAACAGCAGCACAGCTTTGGGAGATCAAAGGGAAACATAACTCCAGTCTCATGGGGCTTAATGTTAGGGAAAGACATCAAAAAGTAAACTGATAAAATAATTGCAAAATTCAATAAATGTTAGGGAGGGAAATGGCTGACATAGAGACTCCCAGAGATCTATCTTGGAGCCCCGGTGGCATAGTGGTTAAGAGCTCCACTGCTAACCAAAAGGTCGGCAGTTTGAATCCACCTGCTGCTCCTTGGAAACCCCATGGGGCAGTTCTACTCTGTCCTATACAGTCACTTTGAGTTGGAATGGCACGGGTTTTATTTTAGAATAGCTAAGGAAGCCTCTCAATGAAGTGATGTTTAAGCAGAGATCTAAAGGATGTAAAGGGGTTAGTGGTGAGACCATTTACCCTGGGCAGAGCTCTGCAAGTGCTAGGGAGAGGGGAGAAATACACAGTTAAATGAAGCCCTATGGAATCAGACCTGGCTTCAAAGCCTACCTCGCCTCCTTATTTACTGGAATGTTGGCCAAGTTTCTGAACTGCTGAGTCTCAATCTCATCTATGAAATTGAATTTTAATAATTATTAATAATTACTAATAAATATTTAACAATATATAATTTTGTAGGGTTGTAGTAAATATTAGAAATAATGTATGTAAAACAACTAGCACAGTGCCTGGGCACAAGGCAGGTACTCAACGGTAGATATTGGCAGATGAGCAACCTGTTAGTGCTTAGCATAAAGAGGTCACTCCTTAAACTCTGATAATTCTTATCATCCCTGCTTTTAAGCTTTATTTACTCATTTATTTATTCAAGACTGCATACAACATTTTAAGCTTTATTTATTCATTTATTTATTCAAGACTGCATACAACATTCCATACTACCAATCTTGCTCATTAACTTCTAATGCTTTTCGAACCCCTTTACGTCTCCTTTCTGTTAACATATGTCCCAGGTAACTTGAGATCTGATCTGAAAATTAACTGTAGGAATTCTTTCCCAAATTAGCTTCATCCTATTTTCACTATGCCAATACTCTGCATTTCCTTCAGTGTTTGTAACTTCAACTTGAGAGCTTAATATGTTTGCACTTGTTGAAATATGGCTTTGTTCTCAAATAATTGTGTTTTGTCTCCTTCAAGTAGGATGTAAGAAGATAGATACACATTGTTTATTTCCCTTCCAGCTCTCCTGTCCAAATGTTTTATGTAGTACTTCACTTACTTGTTTATTTATTTATTCAGTAAACAATTGCTGAGGGCACCACTATTTTTTTTTAATTTTTATTATACTTTAGGTGAAAGTTTACAGAGCAAATTAGTTTCTCGTTAAACCATTTATATACAAATTGTTTTGTGACATTGGTTGCCAATCCTGCAATGTGTCAACACTGTGCCCTTCTCCACCCTGGGTTCCCTGTTTTCATTCATCCAGTTCTCCTGTCCCTTCCTGCCTTCTCCTCTTTCCTTTTTGGCTAGTGTGCCTGTTTAGTCTCGTATACATGATTGAACGACAACGCACGTTCCTCACATATATTATTGTTTGCCCTATAGACCTGTCTAATCTTTGGCTGAAGGCTGAACCTCGGGAGTGACTTCAGTACTGAGTTAAAAGGGTATCCAGGGGCCATAGTCTTGGGGTTTCTCCAGTCTCTGTCAGACCAGGGCACCACTATCTTTTTTAACAAGCACTCTTCGTTCCTGGGTGTTTATAAATCACACTTGATCACTGATGACTGGTGTCACTTTAAATTCATGTCCACAAATCTCAAATGGGTGCACAACACTACCTGAGAGCCTACGGCATGCTTCTGACAAGTTTACTCTCCCACATTCCAAAATGACCGTCATATCTTGTCATCTCCCTCAACCTCCAACACCCCCACCCCCCGCCTCCAGTTTACAGTCTTAGCTCAAATGTCATTGAGAAAACAGGAGCAAATGAGTACTTCCTCATCATCCCACCGGTAAATCTGTTGTTGTTAGGTGCCGTCGAGTCGATTCTGACTTATAGTGGCCCTGTGTACAACAGAACAAAACACTGCCCGGTCCTGTGCCATCCTCACAATCGTTATGCCTGAGCCCATTGTTGCAGCCACTGTGTTAATCCATCCTGTTGAGGGTCTTCTTCTTTTTCCCTGACTCTACCAAGCATGATGTCCTTCTCCAAGGACTGGTCCCTCCTGATAACATGTCCAAAGTACATGAGATGTTATCTCGCCATCTTTGCTTCTAAGGAGCATTCTGGCTGTACTTCTTCAAAGACAGATTTGTACGTTCTTCTGGCAGTCCATGGCATATTCAATATTCTTCACCACCACCATAATTCAAAGGCATCGATTCTTCTTCAGTCTTCCTTATTCCTTGTCCAGCTTTTGCATGCATATGAGGCGATTGAAAATACCATGGCCTGGGTCAGGATCACCTTGGTCGTCAAGGTGACATCTTGCTCTTTAACACAAACTGACAGAAAAGTGGTGGTCACTGAATCTTCCAACCTGCAAATACTTTCTGCCTTACCTCCTCTTTCACTGAAAGAACTATCCCTGTTACCATTAAAGTCCATCTCTTCCTTTTGTGTGTTGGATCCCATCCCTTTCACTTACTCAAGGTTCGTGCTCCAGTGATTATACCCTCTTTTTCCTACATCATATTTTCTCTCTCCCTACTGGATCATTTCCAAACATGACCAGCTGTCTCCCATCTTGGGAAAAATCCTCCCTTGAACCCAGATTCCTTTCTAGCTATCATTCCATTTCTGTGCTCTTCATGAAAAAGTTTTGAATTTTTTACTCTCTCTCATTCTACTTCCTCATTTGCTCCAGTCCACTCCAATCAGGCTTTCCAATCCCACTTTCTCCCTGAGATGGCTCTTGTAGGTTACTAGTGACTTCCATGTTAACAGCACTGGTGACAACCTCTCTTCATCTTACTTGAATCTCTCAGTGGTGCTCAATATGCTAATGCAGTGCAATGGGCTTCTCTTTATATGTGGCCTTTCTGGCCCTGGATTTGTAGTTCTGCCAAGATGATTTGCTAGGTCACAATCTTCCAAAGGAATTGGACAGTTTACTATGCAAGTAAGGTACCTGTGGCCTACTGAGGGGATTGGTCAGTTCATGGTCTTGGTGGGAGGAGTAGGCTTATAAAAGAGACAATTCCACGGAGGTTGAGGGAGAAGTCACTACCATGAAGAAAAAGAACCTGGAGCAGAGCATGTCCTTAGGACCTGGGGTCCTGTGCTGAGAACCTCCTAGACCCAGGAGACAGAGAGCTGTAGCACTGAAGACAGCACAAGATGGCAGTAGCACAAGACAGCAGACGGCTGCGGTGAGCTCAACCCACAGAGCAAGAGAGCTGAGTGTCTTTGTGCAGGAGGCTTGCTTGCAGAATGGGTGCCTTTGGGCACTTAACGGTGGAGCCAGCGGAGCTGTAGCAGTTGCCTGAGCAGGGCAGAGGCTAGGCCTGAGCGGAGCCTGGTGGCAGAGGCCAGGCCAAGAAGTGAGGCCTGCCTGCCGGCACAGCTGAGAGAAAGCTGAGAGCTGTCCTGTTTGGAAGCTGTCCTGACTGATGAACTGTATCCTGTCTCCTGAATTGTTTCTGTTACTTCCACGTTGATCCTGATCCTGAATTGTAACCTATTACTTCCCTAATAAACCCCAAAACTGTGAGTATGATATGTGAGTTCTGTGTGGCCATTGCAAGGAATTACCGAACCCAACAGAGAGGTAGAGAATGCCATGGGGAGGACAGCTAGTGTCAGAACTAATAAAAACGTTAGAAACTGGAGGTATGTCTGACCATAGGAATCAGCTTTAGGCTGATGGTTCTTCTCATTCTTCTTCCTGAAGTTAGATGGCCTCTGATGTTCTACTATATTACAGTTAATCACTCCTTTTCTTTAAACACATATGAGAGCCTCTTCCTCTGATTTTCCTCCAACCTCAGTAGTGACTCCACCATTTCCTTGGCTGGCTCTTCCTCCTCTGCTCCGCTTCTTAATGGTGGCATACTCCAGGGCTCAGTCTTACATCCTCTACTCTGCTTTGCCTACACTTTCTCCCTAAGAGACTTTATCCATGTTCATAGATTTAAATGGAGCCCTGGTGGCACAGTAGTTAACAGCTCAACTGCTAACCAAAAGGTCAGCAGTTCAAATCCACCAGCTGCTCCTTGGAAACCCTATGTGGCAGTTCTGCTCTGTCCTATAGGGTGGCTATGAGTCGAAACCAGCTCGACGGCACCTAACAACAACAACAGTTGGAATCGACTCAATGTCAACTCACATGCACACACACACACATGGATATGTAATAGGCATCTCCAACTTGACATGGCCAAATCAGAAGTCTTCATTTTCCCACACACCCATTCTTTTCCTAGTCTTCTCCATCTCAGTAACTGACATGATCCTCCGTTGATCCCTGTTCACGTCATGCTCTTTTATTTTCACCATCACACCCACCATTATCTGAAATTATCTTAGTCATGTGTTTAGTTGTTCATTGGCAAATTCTCTTTAGAATGTAAACTGTTAGAGCAGTTCACTACTGTACCCTCCCAGACCGAGAACCATGCCTGGCACGTAGTAGGTCCTCAGTCAAAGACTTAGGGTGTGTTGCTGATTATTCACAATGCTTCAAGCGCTGTACACACCAACTGTCATATATTTCCCAGGCAGCAAGTCACACACAGCATTTACTATGTGCCAGGCATTGTTCTCTGTGCTTTGTGTGTATTAGCTCATTTAATCGTCACACCACTCTATGTAATATATACTATTATCCCCATTTTATACGTGAGAAAATAAGCCATAGAGCATCGGATAACTTGCTCAAGGTCACCGGGTTAGTGAATAGCAAAGACAGTTTTTGAACCTAGGCCGACTAGACTTTCAAATCCTCAGTTTTAACCTCTATACACCATCTCTCTAGAAGCCTGTTACTTCTCTACACGTTTCTCAAATGCTGTTAGAAGCAACCAGGCAGAAAGAAATGTAGGCCTATAAACCAGCCACATCAGGCCTAAGTGAGAATTCCTTGGAGATTTATGCCACTTACATCCTCTAAAGGAGGTCTCCTGCTGAAAGATCGAAGAGGAAGAAAGGACTGTAAAGACTATAACTAGTCGGCAGGGAACCCTGGTGGTACGGTGGGTAAAGTGCTCGGCTGTTAACCAAAAAGTTGCTGATTGGAACCCACCAGCTGCTCTGTGGAAGAAAGATGTAGCAGTCTGCTTCTGTAAAGATTTACAGCCTTGGAAACCCTATGTGGCAGTTCTACTCAGCCCTATGGGATGGCAGTGACTGGAAATAGTCAGCAATACTGGGAGAAAATTGAGATTGTTCTAGTTCCACATATCACATCCAAAACCAGTTTTAAAAGGGTTACATACATTTGCAAAGGAGCCCCAGTGGCACATTCATTAAGCACTTGGATGCTAACTGAAAGGTTGGCAGTTCAAACCTAACCAGCAGCTCCACGGGAGAAAGGCCTAATGATCTGTTCCCGTAAAGATTACATCCAAGAAAACTTATGGGGCAGTTGTACTCTGTCACATGGGGGCACTATGAATCAAAATTCAACTCGATGGCACCTTACGACAACAACAGTAATAACATACGTTTAGAATAATAGAAAAGTCACTTCTGGAGTGCAAATGACTTTCTAAGCAACAAAAGTCATGAAGAGAAATGATATGCTGATTTGACTTTATAAAAATTTAAAACTGTACATCTGGAAAAATAACATTCATGGAAATTTATTTTAAAAATGGAGAAAAATATTAAGAACCCAATAGATAAATGAACAAAGGATGCGAAGAGACAAATTGTAAAAGAGAAACTACAACAAGCAAATATATGGCAAAATGTTCACCCTTACCAGTAATCAAAGATGCCAGATAAAATAACAGATGTGGAGAAATTGGAACCCTTATACACTACTGGTGGAAATGTAAAATGGTGCAGCTGATTTGGAAAACAGTTTAGCAGTGCCTCAAAAGGTTAAACATAGAGTTACCATATGACCCAGTAAGTACGCTCCTAAGTATATATACTTAAGAAACGGAAAACGTATGTCCACGCAAAAACACGTACATGAATGTTCATAGCAACGCTATTCATGATAGCCAAAAAATGGAAAGACCCAAACATCTATCAACTGATGAATGGATAAACAAATGTGATATAGCCATGTAATGGAATATTATTTGGCCATAAAAAGGAGTGAAGTGTTGATTCATGCTACAACATGGATGAACCTTGAAAATATTATGCTAAGTGAAAAGAAGCCAGTCACAAAATGCCATTGTATTCTAGTGGCATCAGAAGCTGCCTAACTTCTTGAGGAGGAGAGATAAGAATCACTATCAGCACAAAGCTGATTCCTTTGAGGTGGAAGTCAGTCATACCTCTAGTCTCCAAACTTTTAACCAGTTCTGACACCAGCTGTTACCCAACAGCACTCTCTGCTTCTCTGCTGGGTTTGATAATTCATTGCAATGGCCACACAGAACTCACAGACCATACTCACGATTATGTGATTTATTAGGGAAGTAACAAGCTGTAACTCAGGATCAGGATCAGCTTGGAGTTAACAGGAACAACTTAGGAGACAGGTCAGAGTTCATCAGTGAGGCCATCTTGCAAACAGAACAGCTCTCAGCTTTCTCTTGGCAGTGCTGCAGATAGGCCTTTGCTCAGGTCCCACTCAGGCCTACTACCACAGGACCCCTGGCCTCTGCCCTGCTCGGCCAAGTGTTACAACTTTTTGGCTCCGCCAACAAGTGCCTGGAGGCACCTCACTCCACTGGCAAGCCTCTTGCCCAAAGGTGCTCAGCTCTCTTGCTGCTCCGTGGGCCAAGAAGCTCACACAGCCATCTCTCACCCTCTTCAGTGTTACAGCTTTATCTGTCTCCTGTATATAGGAGATTCTCAGCACAGGGACCTCAGGTCCAAAGGACATGCTCCCCTCCAGGGTCTTCTTCTTGATGGTAGTGAGGTCCTCCTCAACCTCTGTGGGATAGGCTCTTTCATAAGCCTACTCCTCCCACCATGAACACAAACTGACCAACCCCTCAGTAGGCCACAGGAACTGAATTTTCTTAGTAATCAACCAATCCCTGCAAGGATTTTGTACACCTTATTTTCATAGTAAACTGTCCAATCCCTTTGCAAGATTGTGGCCTAGCAAATTGTCCTGGCAGAACTAAAAACACAGGGCCAGAAAGGCCATAATAAAGAGAAACCTATTGCACTGTAACTATGTATCATAAGATTTCATTTATATGAAATATCCAGAAAAGGCAAGTCCATAAAGACGGAAAGTAAATTATTGGCTGCCTAGAGTTGGGGGTGGGAACAGGGATTAACTGTAATAGGCACAAAGGATCTTATTGGGGTTACGGGAAATATTCTAAAACTAGATTATGGTGATGGTTGCACAACTCAGTAAATTTCAAAAAATCATTGAACTGTACACTTAAAACGAGTGAATTTTATGGTAGGTAAATTATACCTCAATAAACTTGTTAAAAACAAACTAACAACAAAGTAAGTCAGATCATGTCACTCTGCTAAAAACCCTAGCTTCCTGTCTCACTCAGAGTGAAAGCCAGAGCTTGACAATCATCCATAAGGTCCTAGGTTCCACAGCCAACCTCCTATTACCTCCCTTGATTGATAGCCCACCTCTCTTCTCCTCGCTTCTCCTCTAACCACACCAGTCTCTTTGCTATTCCTCAAACAGGCACCCTCTGACCTCAGGGGCTTTGCTCTTGCTATTCCCTTGGCTTAGAATACTATTTCCTCAGATATATGCAGGACTTCCTTCCTCACCTTCAAGTTGCTATTCAAATATCCCTTTCTTAGTGAGACTTTCCCTGACCACCTTTCTAAAATTACACCCCCGCCCTCTAACCCACACACATTTTTAAGTCTCCTTTCCTTACTTTATTTTTCTCCTTAGTGGTTATAACTATGTTGTTGTTAAATATACTGATTTATCTTATCTATCGTCTGGCTTTCCCACTAGAATAAAGTTCCATGAGAGTATGGATAGTTGTCTGGTATTTTTGTTGTTGTTCTATTGTATCCCCAGGGCCTAGAACAATGCTTGGCACATAGTAAGCTCTCAATAAATGTGTTGAATAAATCAGGGAATGATATTTCATAGATTTCTTTCCATAAATGGAAATAAATTATTTTTAATGGCTGCATATTATTCTACTGAATGAACAATACCTTAACTTATTTAAACAATCCTCTATTATTGAAATTACAGTGAACCTTCTTATATGTATATATCTGGACATTCATATATCTATTAGGAAGATTCCTAGAAAGGAAAATTTATGAGCCAAAGAATATGAAAATATTAAATTTTGATAAATATTCCCAAATTGCCCTCCAAAAAAGATTATACTAATTTACACTCCTAGCCAACAGTATTTGAGAGTTCCCCAAACCTTCATCCACACGGGATGTTGTCAGCTAGTTCAATCTTTACCAACCTCATAAATGAAAAATGCTATCTCATTATAGTTTAATTTCTTAATTATAAGTGAAATGAAACATCTTTTCATTTCTTTATCAACCATTCGTATTTGTTTTTCTATGAGCTGCTTTTCATATTCTTTGGCCATTTTATTATTGGTCTGTTGATATTTTTATTGATTGAATGGAGTTCTGTATATTAAGGAATTTTGCCTTCTGTCTTATGAGCTGCAACTATTTCCAATTTTTTTCTTTTTTAAAGAAATCCAGAGTTTAAAATAGTCTAGAAAGTATACCAAGTATATTTTTGAAGTATAGCCTTATGATGTTAACTGAATCACAGAAACAGAATAAAAATGCTTACTTTCTTTTTTAAAAATAATTTTATTTTTTGTTGTTGTTGAGAATATACACAGCAAAAACATACACCAATTCAAGTTTCTACGTGTACAGTTCAGTGACACTGATTATGTTCTTCAGGTTGTGCAACCATTCTCACCCTCCTTTTCTGAGTGGTTCCTCTCCCATTAACATAAACTCACCCTAAGGTTCCTATCTAATCTTTCAAGTTGCTGTTGTCAATTTGATCCCATATATATAGTTCTTAAAAGAGCACAATTCTCAAGACAGACATTCTTACTAATTAAGCTAAACTATTGTTTGGTTTAAAGACCTCAGGGGATATTTTTGGTTTAAGGTTTAAATATTATCTCAGGGCAGTAGTTTCAGAGGTTCATCCAGCCTCCATGGCTCCAGAAAGTCAGGATTCCATGAGAATTTGAAATTTTGTTCTGCATTTTCTCCCTTTTGATCAGGATTCTTCTATAGAATATTTGATCGAAATGTTTAGTAACGGTAGCTGGACACCATCCCGTTCTTCTGGTCTCATGGCAAAGGAGGCAGTTGTTCATGGAGGCAATTAGCCACACATTCCTTTTCTTCCTCCTATTCCTGAGTTTCTTCCTTTATTGCTCCAGGTGAATAGGGAGCAATTGTTGTGCCTTGAATGGCCACTTGCAAGCTTTTAATATCCAAGGCGCTATGCAACAAAGTAGGAGGTAGAACAGGAGCACTAACACATTATTAGGCCAATTAACTGAATGTTCCATGAATCCATGACCCTAAACCTCCAAGCCAAGGGACCAAATTCCGTGAGGTGTTTGGTTATACATAAACAGCCTCAGCGGCTACTCTTCATTTTTTTTTTGTCACTGTTGTAAATACATCTATCACACAACTTTTGCCAGCTTTTTACAAGCGTACAACTTATTGACAGCAATTACATTAATCAGCTGTGCAACCCTACTCTTAATGCAATTTTTCCATTACCACAAACCAAAACAGTATTCTAGAAGCAATAACCCCTCTCCACATTTTTCTTTTTAAATTTTTGTTTACAGTATCTTTGATAGTTTAGAAAATTTTAATTTTTAAGGTGTGAAATTCATCAATATTTTCCTTTTTGGATTTAATTTCATATCATGCTTAGGCAGCCCTTCCGCACTCCAAGATTGTAAAAAATATTCACTCATGCTTTCATCTAGTGTCTTTAATTATTGTATTTGTGATGCTTAAATCTGTGGCCAACTTGGAATTTCTTTTGGTGTAAAAAAGAAAAAGATTCAGCTCACTACTGTCTACATGACTTTGTGGGCCGCTCATCATTTATTAAATAGTTCATTTCCCCAAAGATATAAAATACCACACTTATCACCTATAGTACTAAATTCCTCTGTGTACTTGGTCTATTTTCCGACTCTATTGTGTTCCATCGATCTATTCCTGAACCAGGTTAAAAATATTTTCGTTTTATAACTTTATGTTTAAATATCGAGTATACCATGGACTGCCAGAAGAAGGAACAAATCTGCCTTGGAAGAAGTGCAGCCAGAACGCTCACTAAAGTAGGGATGGTGAGACTTGTCTCACGTACTTTGGACACGCTATCAGGAGGGACCAGTCCCCGGAGAAGGACATCATGCTTGGTAAAGTAGAGGGTCAGCAAAAAAGAGAAAGACCCTCAACGAGATGGATTTATACAGTGGCTGCAACAAAGTGCTCAAGCATAACCATTCTGAGAATGGCGCAGGACCCGGCAGTGTTTCGTTCTGTTGTACACAGGGTCGCTGGGAGTCGGAACCGACTCGACGGCACGTAACACGGTAACAACACAGTATGCTTAAATATCTGGGAGTGCTCAACCTTTCCTAATCAATAACTGAATTGTTAAAAATCAAAACACAATAAAGCTTATCTCTTTACCCTTCCTTCCAGTGTGTCTACCACTCCCTCAGGGGCGTTTGAAAGAGTTCGGCTCTCCTAAGGAGAAATTTTTAAAAATTGATACTGCAGGTAGAAGTACAGTTGCTCCATTCAGGAGTGACGAATCTTAAGAAAAGCCATTGAATTACAGAGCAGTGGAGGCTACTCATTCTCTCCCGACTCGGCCCTTCTACTTCCCCTCTCAACCTCTGCGCCTCCGCTGGTGGGGAGCCGGCCCATGCCTGCTGCACTTCCTCAGTTTAGCCTCTGGGGGCCGCTGTCGACCCGTATGCCGGCGGACCAGGCCCACCGTGGGGTACTTGTAGCCGTCTTGGCGTCACGTCCTGTCCTGGGCGGAAGTTTTCCGCTGACGGACCGGGAAGTAGCTGAAGTCTGGGCGATGGCGGCTCTGGGGGCCTTATTCCGGGGCCGACCAGAGGCTGCGGTGCCCCCGCGGTAGACCGGACCCGGGGGCGGGCTCCCACGCCCCGAGGTGAAGAGCGTCAGGGGCTGAGCCGAGGCTTTACAGGGGAACATGGGAATTGTGACGGTCCCTGTAGCGCCCACTGTCTCACCCGAGGCTCTAAACTGCCTTTAGCTGGGCTGCCCCGGAAGCAGGTCCGCCTAGTGTAACGCTCCTGGAGGGGACGGAGCGGGCGGGGATTTTCCCCTTCACTGTTCCCACCAAGGCAGGTGGGAGCCCCGGGCCGAGGGTTTACGGGCCGGTTTCATCGCCTCTCCACCGCCACAGGGATGGAGGGGCCTAAGACGTCCAGCAGCACCATGCAGGTAAGCTTCGTGTGCCAGCGCTGCAGCCAGCCCCTGAAACTGGACACGAGCTTCAAGATCCTGGACCGTGTCACCATCCAGGAGCTCACAGGTCAGCGAGACACTTGGAATGAGGGTGGTCAAGATCATGGAAGGTGGGCAGCTTTGGAGATACAGGCCTTAAGGTGGCTATATCTGTGTAGTTTGCCACACACCTGCCGCAGGAACCTAGGAATTAGGAATGGCTTTTCACTTCTCTGGCTCCCTACATTCTCATCAGGAAAATAAAGTTCTAGCATTCTGTGCTTCTGGGGGCTTTCTCTAGCAACGAAAGGTTCTTATTTTTCTGCTCTGTTTCAGAATAAAGGAATACACACGTAATAAACGACAATTGTTGAGGACCTACCATATACCAGTGTATTATATGCATTATATCATTTAGTCCCTGCAACAGCCCCGCTGGAGTAATACCGTCATTGTTACAATTTTACAGATTAGGAATTGAGGTTCAGAGCGGTTCCCTGACTTACTGAAGGTCCAACAGCTGCTAAGTGAAAGAGCAGATCTCAAATTTATTAATGTCTGATTCCAAGAAGTGAGATGAAGTTGAGGGAGGGGTGTGGGGCAGAAGAGAAGGCTGAATAGGCAGCTTAAATAAACTCCTGGGTCTGGAGTCAGCCTGCTTGAGTTTAAATCCTGGCTGTGTCATTTACAGCTGAATGACTTTTTGCAAGTTACTTCATCTCTGTAAGCCTTGGTTTCTTTATCTGTAAAATGGAGTTGATACCTACCTCATAAGATGGTTGTAAGGATCAAATATGATAAAGCACATAAATACTTAGGAATATGCTTGGCAAATCATTGTTGTTAGTTGCCATTGAGTCGGCTCCAACTCATGGGAACCCCATGTACAACAGAAGAAAACATTGCCCATTCCCATCCCATCTTCATGATCGTTGGTATGCTTGAATCCACTCTTTCGGCTACTGGGTATTTTGAGTGCCTTCCAGCCTAGGGGGCTTATCTTCCAGCACTATATCAGACAACATTCTGTTGTGATCCATAGGATTTTCATTGACTAATTTTGGGAAGTAGATTGCCAGGCCTTCCTAGTTTGTCTTAGTCTGGAAGCTCGGCTGAAACCTGTCTACAATGGGTGACCCTGCTGGTATCTGAAATATCAGTGATGTAGCTTCCAGCATCACAGCAACATGCAAGCCCCTACTGTATGACAGACAGATGAGTGGTGGGCTCGGCAAACAGTGCTCAATAAATGTTAGCTATTATTATGTGATTTCTCTTTTTTGAGAGGAATCAACTCTTTTTAATATAAATAACTTTATCATGAAAAACTTATACAAAGTCAAGAGAATAGCATAATGAACTCTTTTGTATCCGTCATCCAGCTTCAGCAATTAACAGTGTCCCGCCATTCTGGTATTATCTATACCTCCACTCACTTTCCATCCCCCACTTGATTATTATTTTGTATACTTTTTATAAGGTAAATTGCCATGCATTGAAATTTACAAATCTCAGTTGTATCTTTTTGACAAATGGATACACCCATTAACCCACATCATTATAACACAGAACAGTCTTATCTCCCCAGTGTTTCCTTTTCTGCCTTCCTAGCCATTCCAGGGGAAAGGGGACATTAACTTTTATTATCAAACATTTCAAAGAATATAATGAACTCCCAGGTACACCCATCACCTAACTTCAACAATTATCAACACATACCATGTTTCATCTACATCTCTATCCATTCTCTCCTGCCCCGACTTATTTTGAAGAAATCCCAGACATAAATATCATAAATATTTCAATATCTTTGAAAGACAAGGACTTAAAAAAAAAAAAAAAAACACGACACCATTATCCTGCTGTAAAGAAATTTAACAATTCCTTAATCTGATTTAATGGGATAGGAGAGGATAGGAGAGGGGAAGATGAGAGATCCTTCTCATGTAAATGATACTTTTAAGAAGCTGGAGGTGGGAATGGTGATGAGGATACTGCAGATTCTTTTCCTGTACTGTCATAAGCCCTCCTGTTTTGATAAGACTGTTGATGGCACCGTGGTTAAAGAGATCGACTGCTAACCAAAAGGTTGGCAGTTTGAAACCACCAGCGGCTTTTCAGGAAGAAGATGTGGCAATCTGCTTCCATAGAGACTTACAGCCTTGGAAACCCTATGGGGTCACTATGAGTCCGAATAGACTCAATGACAGTGGATTTGGTTTTTTTTTGGTTTCTGACTTGATATTTTCCTTACCCTTAGCTCCACTAGTTGCCACACCCCAGGTGAAACCAGGAGAGACGCAGGAGGAAGAGGCTAACTCAGGAGAGGTAATAGAAGTGCCTTTTCCCCATTCAGTAAACATTCTAAGTGGGAGATTTGATATGAAAATGCAGGAATACAGGCTGGGTTTCTTCAGGGTATTTGATTCTTCTAGAGTCCCAGACTTTCAGGTCTCTCGTTAACAAGAGACTTTTGACATGATTAGGCCGCTGTAGATCATTAGAGGTACAGAAGTGCATCTGAGGTCACAGAATTACTGAATGAAGCATCCATGCAAAGATGTGGGCAGAGGCTCTTTATTTGAAGCAGAATTATAGGCCAGAACTATAGGTCATTGTAAGTCAGAGGTGGGATGATGTATGTGTCCAGGTCTTCCCAGGGCATTCTTGGGTTGTTTCTGTTGTCCTCAGAAGCATCTTGGTTTGGACAATAGGTTACATGACTGCGCTAGTCAGAAAGGATTGTCAGTGTAAGAGAACATGACATTTTTAAACTGTGTGTGAAGTGATAATTTTCTCTGCCAGAGATAGATGTCATAAGACTTAGACCACAAATATAAAGTATCTACTTTGCTCTCTACTGTGGCAAACTTCACTGCAGTCTGATATGGCTTTTTCCTTGTACTGTGATTTAGGGCATTCTTTCCCCTAATCCTGATGGTGAGTGTTGAAAAAAAGGCAAATATAACCATAATAGAGTGTAACATAATTAGGAAATGCTGTTCCTACAGAAAATCAAATGGGACTTGAGGTTTGTCTGTGCACGGATCCTTTCTTAGTGCATGTCTCCAAGGCTTGACTAGATAATACCCGTTTTCGAAGTCTTTGTAGTTTATCAAGTCTTGTGGTTATCAAGAGTAAAGCTGAGTAGTTCTGGGGCGGTTTGAGAAATAGGCTCCACCTCAAGCTGCCGGAACTCTAACGCCATCTCATTTCCTTCCTAGGAGCCATTTATTGAAACTCGCCAGGATGGTGTCTCTCGCAGAGTCATCCCCCCAGCCAGGTGCCTACTACTCCTCAGCCCCCTGTTGCTTGCAAAATGCCAGTAGAATTTTAGTTGAACCCAGGGGTTGATACGTGGAGCCAGGTGATGGCAGTGAATTATACTAGCCTTTTGGCTCTTCCAGAAAAGATGTACTCCCCTACACCTGGCCCATTGCCATCCAGTATTGATTTTTTCCTGTAGCCATTCACACAATGGGAAGGGACAATAGCTCTAATGATGAAAAATTGAGAAAATGGTGAAGACTTGAGGGAGTGATTGATCAATAAAAGAGATGGCTCTCGAGAAGAATTTTAAAATAGCAGATATTGTTAGATGTTCCCTTAGTTCTCATTGATGGAGGTAAAGGTGATGAGGGGTGTAGTATTAAAAGATGATCTTTCTTGATTCTCCTTCCTTTTCTACTGTAGACACACACATCAGTTTTTGATGCCCCCTCTCAGTCCATCCAGGCCAGACTTTGTGCTGTGTGCCCCTGTGGAAGACCAGCATGGCCTTCCCTTGGGAGAGAGGTGCCCTTGGGAGGTCATTCAGGCTAGGAGTGGGTATGTGCCTTGAGACCCCTCAGCTGGTGCTTGAGAGTCTCTGCCACTGGCACCTCAGTAGGTGGAGGAGGCCTCTCTGCTCCCTCATGTGGCCCGTGGGCGGGGGGCTGTCTGCAGGATGATGTCTACAGAAAGTGCCAACAGCTTCACTCTGATCGGGGAGGCATCTGATGGCGGCACCATGGAGAACCTTAGCCGAAGACTGAAGGCAAGTCTGCCTCATTCCGCTGTCAAGCAGTGGGCCTGGAGGGGGTGGCTGGGCAGGTAGCATAGAGGCCCCATCCTGACTCTCCCATCCTTTCAGGTCACTGGGGACCTTTTTGACATCATGTCAGGCCAGACTGATGTGGATCACCCACTGTGTGAGGAATGCACAGATACTCTTTTAGACCAGCTGGACACCCAGCTCAACATCACTGAAAACGAGTGTCAGAACTACAAGTGAGTGCCTGCAGAGCCGGGGCCCAGAAACTGAGTTCTAGCTCATAGAGCTGTTGCTGCTTAGAAACAGCTTGGCTCTTAACTCAGGAGCTATGCTCCACTCAGGCAAATGGAAGGTCAGCTTCACTGTGGTAAGTATGTCATACATGTGTCCTCGGCAGACGCTGTTTGGAGATCTTAGAGCAAATGAATGAGGATGACAGTGAACAGCTACAGATGGAGCTAAAAGAGCTGGCACTGGAGGAGGAGAGGCTGATCCAGGAGCTGGAAGATGTGGAAAAGGACCGTAAGATAGTGGCAGAAAATCTCAAGAAGGTCCAGGCTGAGGCTGAGAGACTGGATCAGGAGGAAGCTCAGTGAGTGGCCTGCTACTCTCCTGTCTACCCTCCATTGAGGCTCCAGGAGAGGAAATGGCTTCCAGCTGAATGTATCTGATTAGGTTGTAAGCTGCAGTCAGCTGTCAGCAGCAGCATGTCTGCTCTGGTTCCTGTCCATTGCTTCTAGGCACTGTTTCTAGAGGTTTATTGGGAAGGTTATGTATGAAGAGTCAGCATGATTAAGTGAAAAAGGATGTTGATTAGACGGAGTAAAGAAATGAGGGCTCTAGTCGTGGCTCTGTCCTATAGGGGACTGGGCTCATTTGGGTAAGTCAGCCCCAGAACCCAGCATCCTCATCTGGAAAGATGAGGATTTAGCCTATAGTATTTCCCACCCAGCTCAAAATTTCTTAAGTAGTATTGACCTGAGAGAACTCTCTATCTTGTGGCGGAGACATAGTATCCATCCTTTAGTTGGAAATTAACTGAAGTTGGAGAATTGAAGGACAGAGAAGAAAAGTGAATTTTTTCAGAGTAGTGTAACACGTTTCGCTGGAATGGCGTATACTAACTACTTAAAGGACACTGAGTATATAGGAGAGAAGTGATAGAAAGTTAGTTATGGCCAGTTCATGGAAGAAGCCGCTTAGCTCACCTACCTCACTTTTGGAAAAGATCGGAAGTGCAAGAGATACTTTGTCTCGGTTTGGGAGAGTCCTGTTTTCCTCCACCTTTTTGTGTATGGGCAGCTGAAATTTGAGACATTTTTGTCCCTCCCAAGCAAAACGACTAGGGCCTTTGTTTTTCCCTGATTAGAATCTATGCCAAGTATAAAAGATGCTATAACTAGATGTAACTATCATCACTAGAATAAATCATTCAGAGGGGTCGTGAGGGGGAAACTTTAGCTCCAAAACTAACAGACTTCAATGGCCACCTTGACTGCTTGCAGATATCAGAGGGAATACAGTGAATTTAAACGCCAACAGCTAGAGTTGGATGATGAGCTGAAGAGTGTAGAAAACCAGATGCGTTATGCCCAGATGCAGCTGGACAAGCTGAAGAAAACCAACGTCTTTAATGCAACCTTCCACATCTGGTAATGAGGGCTGCAGGGTGAAGCTGCAGGCGCTGCTTATCTGGATGTTAGCTGTTGACCTCTAATCCAGGGTGCCCACTTCCCACAGATAGGGACTGCATGTCATCTCCACCCCATCTAGGTTTTTTTCATTCCTTGTGATGGGATAAGCACAGTCAGGAATTAGAATTCTAGAGCTTGGTAAAATCCACTCCTCCAAAGAAGGCGAACAGTGCAAGCCTCCAGCTCCATGAAAACCTGGTTATATGCCTGGTGCTGATTTCTTATCCCCAGGGTCATTCATGTATTAATTCATTCAGTGTTTTATCCATTCAGCTACTGTCTGTTGAGCTTCTGCTATATAGTAGACACTGCTAAGCTCCAGGAGGGAAACATCAAACAATATGTAGTCTACCTTCTAGTTGCTTATAATCTTGTGGAAGAGATGGATAAGTAATAGGCAAGTGTAATACTGTGTGATAGTGGTAAACCCAGGGTGCTGTGGGAACACTTTAGGGCATTCTGCCAAATTTGGGAAGGCCACATGGAAAGTTTCCCCCAGAGGAGACTGATGTTTAAGCTGAAACCTGAAGAAGTTGGTTGTGGAGGGGGTTGTTCCCGGCAGAGAGAACATCATGTGCAGAGAAACAAAGGAAAGAGGGAATGGTGAATTCAGAGAACGGAAAGGAGCTTATGTCAGGAGATTGTGTGCAAAGGGGAGAGGGACAGGATATGAAACTGGAGAGTTACCGGTTTCTGAAGGTTCTGGTAGACCTCATCAAGGGTGTTGGACTTCATCCAAATGGCAGTGGGAGCCACTGAAGCATTTTGGGCAGGGAAGTGACATAATTATGTTTGCATTTGTGAATGATGGTTTTACCTGCAATGCAGGAAATGGCAATGCGGGAAATGGCTTGGGGAATTGGAACAGTATTGTTGGTAAGGAGACTTGTTAGTAGGAATCTAAACAGGAAAAGAAGGGGTTGTGGCATTGAGTTTGGAGAGAAGTGGGCAGGTTTAAGAGATTTAGGAGGCAGAATCAACAGAGCTTGGTGGGTTTTGGGAGGAGGGGACTGAGAGGAAGGATTCAAGGATGACACCCAGGTTTCTGCTTTGCCATCTGAGCAGTAAGGGGAAAGATGATTTAAGTTTTGGACGTGTGTTTGAAGTGCCAGGTAGAGCTTAGATATATGAATCTGAAGATTAAGAAAGGTTTGTTAGGTTTGGGTTGAGAGTAGGAAATCACAAAACTTGCTAAGTGTTAAGTTCTCCCTGTATTTTTCCCTGCCCTCTGCCTTCCTCTGCAGGCACAGTGGACAATTTGGCACAATCAATAACTTCCGACTGGGTCGCCTGCCCAGTGTTCCTGTGGAATGGAATGAGATTAATGCTGCTTGGGGCCAGACGGTGTTGCTGCTCCATGCCCTGGCCAATAAGATGGGTCTGAAATTTCAGAGGTAGGAAATATGCAGCTCTTTCCTGGGGTGTGGTGTGTCATTGGTATAATCTATCTCCAACCTGGTCCTACTCCACTATGGCAGGAGCCTTTGCTCCCAACAGGCTGAGAGTTACCTGTGGGTGGAAACTCTGCTTGTGATTTTCCCCTCACCACAGGGCTCTTTCTACAGATGGAGCGATCAATGAGCTACATATACATAGCAGTGGTTCCCAATCTCAAGTCTCTGGAACCTTAGTGTTCCTCAAGCTATTTTCACTTTTTCAGTCTAATCCAAAACATACATTTGTTGATGAAGAGCCCGGGCAATTATATAATAAATGTAGTTTGGTAAACAAAATTTTTTAAAACATGGTGCATATGGGGAGGTGGGAAAGAAGGAATTAAAAAAAAAAGAAAAATACCATTGCCATCGTATTGATTCCAACTCATAACAGCCCTGTAGGACAGAGTAGAACTACCCCATAGAGTCTCTAAGAAGCTGCTGGTGGATTCAAACTGCCAACCTTTTGCTTAGTAGCTGAACACTTAACCTCTGCACCACCAGGCCTCCAGGGAGAGAGGGGTAGGAATAATAAGAGGCCACTGGGTAGGATGAAGATTGAAAATCATTGGGTTGTAACTTTCCAATAATCACTTTAGAAGGACTCCTGCATCCATTTCTGTCTGCATTTCTGTTTTAGGTATCGACTTGTTCCCTATGGAAACCACTCATATCTGGAGTCTCTGACAGACAAATCTAAGGTACTCTGGGATGTTCCATTTTCACTGAAATATAGAGTTCTTGTATCTCCTAATGAAATGGCTGGTTTAGTTTTGATACTGGCATTATTCAATTTATTTCTTAGACCATGGTGACTCCCAAAGAGCCAATGTGTGTAGGAAGTTCAGGAGTAGCTCTTTGGGGCCTCTGCAGAAAAATTAGGTTTTTACAGTCTGTTGAGAAAGGATATGGGCATGGCACGGGAGGGTGTGTGTGCTAAGATGGGGAGGGAATCACCATGAGGTTGATATTTTGTACATCTCCATTGACCACGAAATAGTCCTGAGTGCATTGTTTTTTGCTCAAGGTTATTGCAGTTGTTTGAGGTTATAGAAAATAGAGTCCAGCCACAGTTTTATTTCCAGTGGAATACAGACAGAGCGTGACTTGGCAGGTAGAACTGGGGACAGTCTCTGGTAGTTTGTCTTGGTGCCACATCCATAGCCTTTTCTCTCTTCTTGGGCAGGAGCTGCCGTTATATTGTTCTGGGGGGTTGCGGTTTTTCTGGGACAACAAGTTTGACCATGCAATGGTGGCTTTCCTGGACTGTGTGCAGCAGTTCAAAGAAGAGGTTGAAAAAGGCGAGACACGTTTTTGTCTTCCTTACAGGTCAGTATTTTCCAAAGCTGAATGAGCCTTTAGTAGGACCAAACTGAACAGAATTGAAGGGGTAGTAAGAATGGGAGCAAAATACAGCATAGGTGGCAGGAAAGTAGAACATGGTACAAAATCACATGACACTGATGGGCAAAGATCAGTCCAACGCTGCAAGGAGGACAGAATGTGATAACCTGGTCCCAGAAGAGACAGAATGTTGTCTAAGATGATTTTGGGAATTTTCTTGGCACAGAGCTCAAGCCTGCGCTCCAGTTCAGGAAAGTTTTCCCCAGAACCCCTGGAAATATACAGGAATGCTTATTTGGTCAAATCTTGTAGGAGCTCAGTGATAGATGGAAATCTTAGTTCAAGGAATAAGACTGAGTGTTTCTATTACCTCAAACAAAGCATTTCCTTTCTTCTGTTTGCTTTCTCTCCCCATGAGTTCAGGGATGCCCAGGAAAACAGTGAGGAGTACTGTAACCCTCACTTACCCCTTGCTCCTGGCTTCTCATCTGTTTGGGTGTGTGTCCTGTCCCTGTACTCCACAATGACAATGAGGCTCTTGTGACAGCCTTCTTGATTTTTGGCTTTCAAGCAAATCCAAAATACACTACTGTTCCTTGCCAAGAGTTCTTTAATAGATAAAATGACGTGAATAGTCCTATGATCAAGTCCCTGCCTATTTGCCTGAGCTGACTTAACTCAGATCTCAATTACTAATGAGCTGTGCTGTGTCCACCTGCAGGATGGATGTGGAGAAAGGCAAGATTGAAGACACAGGAGGCAGCGGCGGCTCCTATTCCATCAAAACCCAGTTTAACTCTGAGGAACAGTGGACAAAAGCTCTCAAATTCATGTTGACGAATCTTAAATGGGGTCTTGCTTGGGTATCCTCACAGTTTTATAACAAATGATTTTTTTTTTTTTTTAGGAGAATGTTTGCCTTAAAGGCTTTAATTTTTGTTTGCAAAAAAAAATGTTTTAAATTAAAATTGGGTGATATTGAACAGCACATGTTTACAATACCAAAAAAAAAAAAAAAAAAATCACAAAAGCCACTTTATTTTAAAATATCATATGACAGTTTCCAGAGCTACAACATGCTGTGTATACCTACCCACCCTTGTTACAGTTTTGACTCTTAATCCCATGCCTTCCTTTCCTCCTCTTCCCTAAAACAACTAATTTAAGTTTCCTTTTTTTTTTTAAACTAAGAATTGAATTGAGATTGATGTGCTGCCACTAGATTTTCTCTCTCTCAACTTCACGCATTTACAATATGAAATAGAAACCTCTGTCTCCACTGAGATGAGCGCAATGTGTGAGGCCACAGTTGGGTAATGTGAGAAAATGACATATAAGCTTTTCCTGGTCACCATGTGATGTGATCAGAAGCTTGAAACATGACACTTCTCCTTGCTTGGTTCTAGTACTAAATGCCTACTCTGCTCTGTGTTAGAGATATGAAATGGTGTTTGATACTGTTTGAGCATTATGGAAAGATTTAATTATTTGTAATAAAAGATTTGCTGCAGCCTGATAACTGCCCAGAGGTGCACTGTTGAGTTTTTATTTAAAATAGAGTACTTTGTATTCTGGGAGAATTGAGTTCATGTGCACCCATTCGATTCTTCTGAAACATGTTTAGAGATGGGTTAGTTTTAAAAAGAAGATTAGTGAAAATAGACAGCTGTAGAGGAAGCCCTATTTGTGTAGACCTCAGTAGCAGAATACAGGCGTTAAGCTAACTGTACAGGGAAGTAAAGGCTACTTCCTTGAGGCTCAGCCAAGGTCACCCAGATAGTTTGGGTTTTTGAGCCCCTGGTTAATACTAATCTTCATGTCCAATGTTCTCTCTTTTTTTATTGTTGTAAAATTCTGTACAACACAACATTTGCTAATGCAGTGTTCTCTCTTATTGAAATTAACAGTTAAAGAGAAAAGCCATAAATGTCTTATGAAACAAAAATGAACCAGCTTCACTAATATTCTGTCTCCTCCCAGCTCTGTGACATTTTCAGCCTAATACAACAAAAAGGACATTTGTCCACCTTAACTCTCTCTGATGCAGAAAAATAAGCTTGAAAATGGAACACAACATACAGTTCAGAAGATACTTGAGTAATACACTGAGTAATGAAGGTCAGCAAGGGGAGGGATGGCTGCAGTGGTGGAAGGTTGTTTATATTTGGCGGATTCAGCCTGCCTCACGTGTTGGAGGAAGGAGCAGCCCTCAGAGCCCTGGCCGCCAGGTGGGGAGGAACAGGCTGCTGTCGCCCTGGAGTGTTGGCTCCCACGCTGTGAGTCAGGATTGCATAAGAGAACTCTGCAATGCTCCCCAGGGCAATGCCAGTGATGCTCTGCAGATGCCCCACAACCTTCAAAAATAGATTTTTTATTAAATAATCTCAGCATGCTTTAGTGCGCGCACACACGCGCACACACACACACACACACACACACACACACACACAAACACACTTTGGATGCTGTCTGAAGCCAAATGTAAATTTTTTAGTTTCTTTGAACTTTAGGGGAAGATTAAATCCAGATTCCAGTGTTTGCCAATGGCTAAATTACATTAGGATACTTTTGTCCTGATAGCGTTAGCATGGAAACATTCTGCTAGACATTTCCCTCTGCTGTGATAAGTTTTGTGAGATATGAGAGGGGTACCTGGCTCTTGACATTTTCTCTCTTTGGGAGGATACACTTATTAGACTGTAACATAACAGTGGGTCATCATCATAAAGGGAAATGAACAAACTGAACTTGGGCCCCCATTTCCAGTTTCACTTCAAAAGAGGAAAATTGGAGAAAACTTTTCAGTTCTAAGTTTTTTCCCCTTCCCAAATCCTTCTCATTCATCCGCATCCATGTTCTTGGCACTTCTCTTTTGTAGGTTGTCTTCTGTTTTAACTGTTGGGGAAATACTGCCTATTAAATGAATTCTGACCATGCTGGTCTTGCTCAGTGGTGCATACCTGTCTCCAACACGCATGGTTTTGGATGAAGGCACTTGCTGCAATGATTCCTACTGCCAAGAGCATGAAGTCTTCCTTCACTGAAGTAAACTTCTCCCTGAGTGATTAAAACCATATTAATTTTGGAGTAGAATGAGATTTGATCTTCCAAATTCCAGGGTCATGGAACTTCAACTATGAATTGTTAATGCTGGTCATCTTGGATTTTTTAGACATGGAAGGAAATGCTCAAGTAATGGCTAACTAACCCCCTCCACCATCCTCCTCCAACTCAACTGGGATTAAAACAAGCCTCATATCTGCCTGGTTTACAGGCCTTTTGTTGTTCCATCTGTGTCCCTAACAAATGTAATTGTGAGATTTTTACCAGTCTGACTTTACAGTAATCAAACACTTTTGTCCAAGTTGCAACCCTGTGACTGGCTTTTTTTTTCCTAAGTGGCTATAAAAGCAGTCCAGTAATGGTAAGTCATAAGCAGCTATAAAGGAAGAACTAGGAAAGAACAGATGTTAATTACTTGAAGTAATTTAAATTTAAAAGTAAAAGCCTTTAGGGTTTTGCTGATTGGGATTAGTCATCTACATCCAAGTACCACACTGGAAATTAATGAACCAGGTAACCTGTGCAGGTTATCTGTGGACTGGATGGTTTTCAAGGTTAACTCCATTCCCCAAGTTCTTGTCCACCACTTCCTGTTTCTGGAAGAAGCCTACCTTATAGGAAGGAATTGCCTTACCCTTGCAGCTGACTGGGTGTGGAGTTCTCAATTGAAGCCCTCAGCAGGCTCTCATATATGGGTTCATGCAGAAGATAGACCAGGTCAAGCAGGGTCAGGCAGGTTGCATGCAGCTGTGTGGCTGGGACCAAACAGCCATTGTATCCTAGATGGAGTATGGACATGGTAAAGAGCATTTAGTGGGTCTTCTCTGATCATAACCACCATTGTCATGTGACATAAAGCTGTTAAGCTGTTCATGCACTTCCTGGTTGCTGTGTTCTACTATGTTGTGTGCCATCAAGTTGATTCCAACTCATAATGACCCTATAGGGTAGAGAAACCTCCATCTAAGTATATGTACAATTAAATTATATTTGTTTGTTCCCCTCTTATTCTGTGCCTCTACAAAATCAACTCTTTGATCCTGCAATAAGGAGTTTCTAGTGATTCTAGGTAGAAGCCAGCTGCTGAAATCTCAGCCTCTTTCCCTGACAAGTGCCAGTGAACACCTTCCTCAGCCATCCAGAGATACCATCAGACTTCCTGCTGTTCCTCATTGGCAGGTTCTGCCCACTGCCACCAAGCCCCTGGGCACATTTTTTATTGCCATCTCTGGAAGATTCCAACCCATATCCCCTGACACAATAAAGCACCTAAAACCTCTAGGAGCATCTCCACATATGCCAGGGGAGTAGGCAGATTGATTTGGAAGTTCAAGGACTTCAAAACATCAAGCTCTGACTCCAGCAGTTCTTCTTTTGTGTATTGGTACCCTAGAGCCTGGAGGAAATTCAGGACTGTAGCATTGCCGATTATCTGAGCAAAGAAAAACAAAAAAGGTCATACATCTTGGCATAGTATACACAGCCCTTCATAATCCAGCCCATGCCTTCATCTCTGGTCTTTTGGTAATTCCCGCTTACACTCTGCTCATCATACAGAATAATTTGCAGTTCCCCAAACCCACCATGTTCTCCGTCTCCCAACCTCTGCATGTGTTATTTCCTATACCTGGATTTTCCTTCCTTTCCTCCCACTCCTCTGTTTTCCCCTAATTCCTCTCCCTCTTCCCTTAGGATCCACCCATCCCCTGCTTCAAGAAGTCATTTTCTCTAATAACCCTTCCTTGATTCTCCAAGGTTGATGAGGTACATGCATAGCCCTCTGTATTTACACTCTTTCTCTCTGTGTCTTCTCCCATTAGATAATTAATTCACTGAGAGCACAGACAGTATTTTTACTGTTTGTAGCCATGGCATCTAGTGCACCGTCTGACCATAAACCAAAAAAAAAAAAAAAAAAATCAACCCGTTGCCGTTGAGTCCATTCCGACTCATCTGACCATAGAAGACAAATACCTGTTGAATGAATGATATTTTACTATACAGCATTAAGTAGTAATGTGGAGACACTATCCTTTATAAATGTTAATAGTTTGCCTTTAATGCTGATAGGTATGTTGGCAGTTCAGGTACCTTATGTAAACTGTCCTTGAGTCCAAGGGGAGGAAAGGTGACCTGTATGAATGATGGCAACTGTCCAACAATTATACTTTGGGAACAGAACTTCAGGCTGTTTAATAAGTTTCTCTGTGTGACTGTGACTGTGTGTGTGTGTGTGTGTGTGTGTGTGTGTTTAGAAGGCATGCTTAGGAAGCATAATTGCACGCTGGAATTTCCACGTGAATAAAATCACCTACCCTAGCCTAGGAGTAGATCTGTCACAGCCACCTTTGGATGGGCTGGTTTCTTCCCAACACCTAGGTGCCCATGAGCAACCCCAGCTCCTTACTTTGTAGTGGAAAGAAAGTTTGCTGGCTAGCTGAACACATGACACAAGGCGCAGGGTAAACTTGTTGAAAAGCTGCTCTTTCAGAGCCCTCCAATTCTGAGGCTCTATCTTTTCATTATCTCTCAGCTGAAGTGTCGCTTGTCGGCACATGTTCTCTGCCTGCTTGACCATAAACCTATAAGGAAGAGAAGGGAAGAATAAACAGTCCACACTCACACAAAGGAAAGGGAGTTTGTGCTTTGAACTCTGCTATAGCTTATCCTTTCTGATATCAGTTACTGGCTAAGAAATTTAATTTGCAAGTAAAAAAGGAGAATGCAAAACTAGGCCTCCCTTTAAAGGGCAGCTAGTACTTTCCTAAAGATTTGGATACATTAGCCATTCTGAGAGGTATCACTCACAAAGGCCGTATGCTCAGAGCTTTACCTTTCTAGGATTTCTACAGCCTGGTAGCTCACAGATTTCTCCAGACACCATTGTTCAGACAGGAGAAAAACAAACTCTGCCAAAACAGGAAAGAAGAGCCTAATTCACAAGATGCAACAAAGCCACTCTGTGAACTCTTGGCATTGTGTAAAAGCTACGGTGGGGCCAAAGGCAGAGGGTCAGGAGGCGAGAAAGATGAGACTGAAACAACCAAATCTGAGCTTAGTCCCCTTTGCTGCCAATAGGCAGATCAGAGGCACGAAAAGGAGGCTGACTGAGTGCCAAGACAAGGGCTTACCAAGCCCCCTGCGTGACCCTTGAGCCTTCCCGTGGGTCTCAGCTGATAAAAAGCTTGGCCAGTTACACGCAAACATACCCAGCTGGCCAAGTTGGCCTCTACACCATGCTGGGAGCCCCCAGGTCCAAGGGAGATTCTTGGATAGATGAAAAACCTAACCCCTATATTCGGTTTTCAATGGAATGTTGGAAGGAACAGAAAGGTCACTCCTGGAGCTTCAATATTCTTTATGACACTGTTTGTTTAGTAACCACCCTCTGGGGAACTCCCATTGCTTTACAAACATGATTCACCTTACAGCTGGACACAATCTCTCCATCACCAGTTTGTTGGGTAAATCTGTGGTGGCTGAGCCTCTCCCCAGGAGCAAGTTTGTTGCTGTGGAGTGGCTTGTTCTGAAGAAACATCCCCCAAATCAAAGAACATAGCCCAATTTGGGGGAAAAAGAGTCATTGGGAAAGTGGGAAGGGCAAGATATCTTGGCAAGATTTTAGGCCGCCTCTGTTTCTCTTTGAAAGAACAGCCCCAGATAGAATTCTGTTTAGCTTTTAATATCATTAGAGGGTAGAATACAAGGGTAAATGTCAGTTCTTAACAAAGAAAGTTCCTGCAGACCTAGGAACTTTTAGCACTGATCAGCGAAGAATTATGTGTACAGTAGTAAAATAACCACGTCTTCAGAAAAAAATCTAACTTTCTTAGAAAAAAAAAAAAAGCTACAAAAAAGCCTAGCTAGCACCAAACAGTTTAAGAATCTACTCAACACACATCACACATAGATACTGTTACAGAGATCACAGCTCTGCCAGCAATGCCCAATGCAGGAGAGAATTCGTTTCAGCAATTCAGCAGAATACCCTAGATGACATAATTTTGTTATTAGCCAATCCTTCTGTGTGCTGGAGTTCAGGCTTTATTTCTTTTTGTTCTTTATGTGTACTTGTAGTTGTTTGGTTTTGGTTTGAATTATCTGGGCTGTGTTTCTACTTTCTACTTTAATTCGCCAAGAAAATTGAGCTTGGGTCAGGTGGAATCAATGAGGGTTACAGGTTACACCTCCTCCTCATGACTAGCTCCACTTCCTCTGCTTACAAAGTTACTCAGATCTACTGTTAACTAAAAGACCTTCCCCTATACCTTCTTCAGCTTGGCTCCATCTCTCTCCTTCCTTTCACTGTTACATTTCTTGAAAACCTAGCTTATACCTGCTGCTTCCACTTCATCATTCACTCCCTAATTTTCTGCATTTTGGTGCCTACCTTTCTCAACTTGCTGAAATTATCTCAAAGGTCAGTAAATATGTCCAAATTGTTAAATAGCATGACTTTTTTGAAATCCTCATTCCTGTTAATATCCTTGAAGCATTTGAAACTGTTGCCCATCATCCTTGAAACTCTCTTCTTCCAAAGGTTTCTTGGTCCTGTTTGTATCCCTCCAAATCACTCCTTTTATTTCCTTCACCGCTCCTTCCTACTCCAGTTCCTTGAAAATAAAATGTTCCCCGAGGAACTGTTCTTGACCTGCTTCTCTCTGTGTCCTCTAGGAACTCATCCTCTGCCACAGTTTCAGCAATCATAGTGATGACTCCCAAACCTCTACTTCTGACCTATCTTCTGACCTACTCTTTAAACAGCCTGCTAGAGAATTTCCTCTAGATGTTCTGCCAGCACCTTAAACTTAGTAGCTCAAAACCAAAACTGCTGTCTAAACAAAAATCAAGTTTCCTACCCAAATGTCCATCAATTAGTGAATGTATCAACATTGTGGTATATCAGTATAATGGAATACTACTCAGCAATGAAAATTAATGAACTATTGATACATGCGATAACGTGGATTTCAAAGTAATTATGCTAAGTGAAAGAAAGAAGGCAACAAAACAGTACATAGAGTATGATTCCACTTATACAAAATTCTAGAAAATGCAAACTAATTTATAGAGACAGAAAGCAGATTGTTGGTTGCTTAGGAGAAGGGCGAGAAGGGGTGGAATTGCAAAGGGGCAAGAGGAAACTCTGGGGATGATATATATGTTCACTATCTTGATTGTGGTGATGGTTTTGTGGGTATATACATATGTCAAGACTTATCAAATTATATACTTTAAATAAATGAAATTTATTGTATATCAATTATGCCTCAATAAAGTTGTTAAGAGTAAAAAAAAAAAAATCAAGTTTCCTTATGTTTTATTTTTTAAATGTGTGTGTGTTATGTTTTTGTTAATGATACCACTATACTCCCAATCTTGGCTCAACCCTTTGGCATAGTCATATTTGTCTTCTTCACTTCTTAAATTCATCCATTATAGAACTGTAGATTTTATCTTTGAAATGTTTTTTAACACATCTTCCATTGTCATTCCTTCTGCCCTCTCACCTGGATTACTGACACAGACTCCACTGGTCTACCTACTTCCTTTCTCTCTCTGGTTTAATTCATCCTTTACATCACTGCCAAAATAATTTTTCTTAAGCAAAGGTTACATTCATATCACTGTCTTATTCAAAAACCTTCAATGCCTTCTTGTTTCCTTACTAAACCAAATATAAATCCCTTACCTTAGCATTCAAAGTCCCATAGGGAATGTCCTCAAACTACTTTTCTGGTCTTAATTTCAACTACTCTTCCACACACTCTGGCCAACCTGGACGTCACTGTACCCATACCCTAAGCTTCTCTATCTCCATAGCTTTACTCATGCTAGTTCTTTTTGGTTGAAATATTGTCCCTCTCCTCCACCTTCACCAATCAAACTATCATCCCTTCCTTTTAACGTCTACCTTAAAAACACAATTCCTAGAGGACTCCATTAATTGGTTAATGTGCTTGGTTGCTAACTAAAAGGTTGGCAGTTCAAGTCCACCCAGAGGTGCCTTAGAAGAAAGGCCTGGCAATCTAGTTCCGAAAAATCAGCTATTGAAAACCCTATGGAGCCAATTCTACTCTGACACATATGGGGTTACCATGAGTCGGGGTCGCCATGAGTCAGGGTCGCCATGAGTCGGAGTAGACTTCACTGCACTTGGTAACCCCACCTTATCCCATCACTTCTTTTAATCCCCATAAAAGCTCGTTTTATCTCTTACGCCACTTATCTCACCATACTTGTACCTAGTTGTTTGCTTATTTGTCCTAGTATCCCCCCAAAGATTGCACATACTTTGAAAGCAAGGACTGCATTACATGTTTCTATGGGGGTGGGGGAAACAAAACCCGTTGCCTTCAGAGTCGATTCCCACTCATAACGATCCTATAGGACAGAGTAGAACTGCCCCATAGGGTTTGCAAGGAGCGGCCGGTGGATTCAAACTGCCAACCTTTTGGTTAGCATCCAAACGCTTAACCACTGAGGCAGTGCCAATAATTAGTACTCTACACATGTTGAAGCAATCAAGGGTGCTGCTGTGTCTTGTTCATTATATCCCAGCACCTGGTATACAGCAAGTACTAACAAAAATTATTTGAATTAATAAAGTAGACTAAATCTCAAGGTTGATGCCTCAAGGCAGATGCCCCAGTCCCCCGTGAACCCGGCTCCCCCGTCCTGCATTCACACCCACGATCCGGGTCTCCCTGAAGCTGCCCATTCGGCCCACAGCCTCCTGCACTGCTTGCTCATTCTGCTGGGCCAAATGGAGCAGGGCATCTTCGATGGTCTCTGTGGCAACAGCTCCAAACTGAAAGTCACTGACGGAAACCAATCTTGGCCTCACAGGTGCATCCATTTTCAAATGGCTTTTTGGGCACCTGGACTGTTCACTGGGTCCGTAAGTCGGCCCCCTTAGCTTCTCTCCAGAGTCTTCTGCCACACCCTGGCTTCTTCGTCCCCGTCCAGTGTGGTCGTCCTCGCCTCAAGTCTGAGGAAAGCCCAACTTCCCACCACAGCCTCGAGCCCTCCGGAGCCTCTTCCCGCCCCAACGGCCGCGGACCTCTCAGCCAATCACAAAGCCGCCTCTCACCACCCCTCCCCCTATGGCCAAAGCGGAGAAAGGAAACACAGACTACAAGCCCCAGAGTCCCCTGCGGCGCCCAAGGACTACTATTCCCAGCGAGCCCCGAGGCCTGGGACTGTGGAAAGACCCTGCGGCAACATGGCGGCGTCCGGACCTGGTGACTCTTACGATGCTAAGAGTGGTAAGGGCCCGTTGGCGCAGCGCATCGACCCGACTCGAGAAAAACTGACTCCCGCGCAGCTGCAATTCATGCAGCAGGTGCAACTCGCCCAGTGGCAGAAGACGCTGCCACAGCGGCGGACCCGGAACATCGTGACAGGCCTGGGTATCGGGGCCCTGGTGCTTGCTATTTGTATCCGATCATACTGTAGACTCCGGGAGACCGCATGTGGGGGCAGGGAAAGGGGAGCAGAAGCATGTTGGAGGGCAGCTTGGAGGTGATGGAAAGAGCCCTAGCTGTGAAGTTCTTGTCCACTTCTAACTGAGCAACGCTGGGCCAAGCGTTTAATGTTTGGGTGAGATGGGGTTAATACCTTGTGTGTGAATCAAATGAGATGGTGTTTAATTATCACTTTGCCGTTTCTGAGATGCTCTTTTAATATGATTTATTAGTAATAATGGAGTTGGGTTTAGGGTTTAGGGTTCAGAAACAGCGGAGGCCAGAATCACTAATTTGGGAGAATGGGAGAGTAACAAGGGTGGGTGGAGCAAGTCTAGGAAAAGGGAATCTGCATATTCTAAGTGGTTTCCTGAGCCCACCTCCCAGATGGTTACACCTTCTACTCGGTGTCCCAGGAGCGTTTCCTAGATGAGCTAGAGGACGAGGCCAAAGCTGCCCGAGCCAGAGCCCTGGAAAGAGCATCCGGCCCCTGATCCCTATGGGCACTGCGCTTCTCCAACCTGCTGGAGCCCCTTCACAAGACAGGTGATGCTCCACGATCCTGTAGAAAATGAAGCCTACTCACAGCACTGCTGGCCTTACTAACCTTGTACCATGATTGAGCCCAGGAAGCGGGAACTTACGCATTCGGCCATCCTGAAAGGAACATTGCCCACCTCACACACGGTGTGTGCAGTGACCAAGCCCTTCTTGTAGTTTGTTTCCTTGTTTGACTAGTGAGCAATCCTGACTTTTAAGAGCTCTGTCTTGTTTACCCCCTTCACACCTCAGTGCCGTGACTGTTATGGGAGTGGGAGGTGGCAGCTCCTAGCAGTGTTGGAGCCTGAAGTGGGAATGATGGGGTCAAGTTGAGAATAATAAACTGAGTCATCTCTCCTGGAGCCAAGTGAATGTTGTGGGGCTGAGAGACTGCATGGCACTTCATGCCGGAAAGCTCCACAGGCAGTAGCTGCAGAAGTGGCATTGCCCCAGGGAGCCGTAAATGTTTAACTAGAATTACTTTTTCCGTGAGATCTTTCCACCTGATTTAAGGGAGAGATCATGGCAAGTCACTGGGCTGTTTCAGACTGAACCACGTCTGGGGACGAGGAAGGTCACTCTCTGTCCTCTACTGCAGAAAACAACACACCTTTTACTTCATTTTTTTCTCTCTACTGCCTTTCCACACCTAGAGAGACGGGTGGATGAAGGACAAGCAGCCTTCACTCTTTTAACTTCTACTGGGGCCTGCCTGTGCGGGCCTAGGGCAGAGTCTAGAGGGGATCTTGGCTTGGTCAAGTGGATCACTGACCTTATAGTTTCCTCACGAACTGCTGGCAGGCAGCCAGAAGGCTGGGCAGCTTCCACCCTTGCCTTCCATTGTAAGAGGCGAGTCCCTTCTAAACTGTCCCCTGCCTCACCCCACATGGCTTTGCCTCCAGCTCCTATAAGGCATGACATACACAATTCAGAGTCCTGGTTTCCAGCATTTTTATTGGCTGCTGCTGAGTCTGTGAGAACACCCAGATGGCAGTAGGCCCTCCAGAAGCATCTGGGCTTGGATGAGACTGCTTAGTGGTTGACCACTGCCTGGGGAGGTAGCGGGGATAAAGGTGGTAGATGGCAGAATTGATGCCCTCTACACAGAGCTAACAGTTCCCTCGTGTCTTACTCTTCCCTAGAATGGGCCTGCAGTCTTCATGCCCCATGGCCTTCCACCCCCTTACTGCTGGGGTCTTCCTTGCTGAGTTGTGTTGGTCAGAAAAGCAGCAGGTTCTGTGAGCACAAGCTCCATGGTGAGCCGTGGTGTCGGGGAGACACTTGGCTTCCATTCTGAATTCACTGGAGGGAAAAGAAAAAGCGCTGAAGAAACCTCCAGGGTGGGATGAAGGTGAAGCTGGAGCCAGTTACCATTCCCTGGGCTGTCCCTCCCTCGAGCCCGCCCTCACCATCCTGCCAACATCCCCGGCGAATGTCACCCCCTTGCTTGCCCGCTGCTCCTGGGAGCCGGTGCTGCTGCCACTCAAGGAGTTCCTTCGCATGATGCCTGGAAGCAGGACGGGGGAGGGAGAGCACTACGTGAAGAAAGGGGCCACGGAGAGAGGGGGGCTAGTTCCCCCAAACCGGGGCAGACCCCCAGGGCCTGGAAGAAAGTCAGCTTGGTAGGGAGGGGCTCTCAGGGGAAAGATGAGAGCTGAGCCACTGCAGTCTCACCAGGGCCTGGGGGTTCGGAGCGCTGCAGGCTGTTGCGACGGGAGGTAGGGAAGCTGCCCTTGGAGAGGCGCCGCTGGCGGCTGGACAGCATGGCGGCTGGGGCCACGATGCCTGGCGGGGGCTGCTTCCCAAGCCGACTGTACAAGTCCTCAATTTCCTGTTTCTGCAGCATCTGTAGAGCCTCCACCTCTGACAAGTGCCTGAGGATGGTCAGGAGCATGAGAAGGCCAGCATACATCTTGCTCTATAGTCTGCCTCTTGCTCCAGCCTGCCCAGACTCACTTTTGCCGAAGACTCTGTAGCTCAGCCCAGAACTCCTCATCCTCCCCATTGCTCTCGGAGTCCTCACTGCTCAGACACAGGCTGCTGTAGGAGTAGTTCATCCACACGGGGCTGGGATGGCTCAGGGGCGGGGGGCTGCCCCCTCCTCGGGGCTCCTTCCCATCGGCCCCTTCCTCCTCAACTCCAACCCCTAGGCCCTCAGTGGCACGGTCGCTCTCGGCCAGAGCCTCCCTGGTCTCTGGCCTGCCTCCAGCACTGTCCTCTGTGTCTGAGCTCTCCGAGGCCAGCTGAGGGGTTGGAGGCTTCAGAGAACCAGAAAGAGTTGGGGATGACGGTGGCAGGGGAAGAGGCTCAGCTGGCTCCTTGGATGAAGTCACTTGGAAACGTCCAACAAGCTGAGGCTTTCCCTCTGTAGAGAGACAGAGACAGGATGAGGCATGGACGGAGAGAATCAGTGGCAGGATATAAACTGGGGTGGGGATGATGGCTAGCAGAAGGTCAGTGGTCAGGAGCCTCACCTTCAGAGATGGGTGCCAGTCTGGCTTCACCCAGGAATGGCCGAGCAGGATTTGGGGGGGCCTATAAAGTATGGGTCAATGAGGAGGGAAATGTCCAGAATGGAGCCTCCCTAATCATCCCTCTCAGTTCTTAACTCACCTCACTCTCCATCTCAGCTGTGAGGGGCGAAGGGCTCTCCTGGCCACAAGGAGCAAGGGAAGGGGGAGAGAGCAGGCTGGGGAGGGTGCCAGGAGAGGCTGAAGGAGACTGGGAAAGGAGACCAGGTGAGGGGGACAGCAGGGACTGGGCCACAGTCATCACAGCCAGCGAGAAGGCACTAGCCAGAGAGAGGAGAGGGGCTGCTGTGGTGGATGGAAGAGGGGGAGAGGAGGGTCTTGGGGGAAAGGAAGAGGGGTTATGAGTGACCTGGGAACAAATGGGAGAGAATGTGGGTGGAGAACTGGGGAGAAGAGAGCTCTGGGGAAACTGAGAGGATGGGACTGGAAACTGGGATGCACTGGGGGAGAGTGGAAGTGGAGAGCTGGGGGCGTGTGGAGGGGGATGTGAGGAAGCGTGGGAAGAAATGAGGGGTAATGGGGAGGGGCTGGGAGGACATGGGGGAGAAGTGATAGGGAAGATGGGACCTGGGAAAAGGGGAGTTCCAGGGGAAAATGAGTTTCCAGGAGACGAGGGGGTTCCAGGAGAAGAAGGGGAGGTGGAGAAGACTGCCCAGCTCATCTGTTCCAGGGAGGTACTGCTCTGGGGGTCTGCTGGAGAGGAGGGCACGTTGAAATTCCAGATCCCCATTCCTTACGCCCTTCCCAGGCAAACCCAGGAGAAAACCCCAAGGAGTGGAGTGAGCAGGAGCAGAACTCAATACATACCACTAGAAGGGTCTGGGAGGGGGCCCGGGAGGGCATGCAGTGGTGCTGGCTCCTCCTGAGGGAGAGAAAGGGCCTACAGTCACAGTGGGGAAGAGCAAGTCTTGGATGGGAGGTTTCTGGCTGGGGTTCTTAAGCTAGAACCCATGAATCCCTCGGAGCCCATGGAGGAGTTTCAGGGCATTCATACATGTATGTGCTGAAATATTTAGAGGTTAAGGGGCATGGTGTCTGCAGCTTACTCTCAAATGGTTCAGAAAAAAATAATATGTATACATACACAGAAGAGAGAAAGAATGATAAGGCTACTGTGGCAAAATATTAACAATTGGTGAATCTGGGCAAAAGGTATCTAGGAACTCTTCATACAATTCTTGCAACTTATCTGTAAATCTGAAATCATTTCCAAATAAAGAGTTAAAAGAAAAGCATGTATTGAACACATTTTTCTCGAACAAAAGTCCGTAGCTATCATCAGATTCTCATATGGGGTCCATGACCCAAAAAAGCTTAAAAACTGCAGTTTTAGAGTCCCAGAGATGAAGAGGAGCTAGATCTAAGGGTGCTGTGGAGGGCAGAGAGTAGGTAACTCTGGAGCAGAGAGTCCATTACCCCTGGAGGTGCCCAGAGAGTCTGACCTGGGAGCCCAGGGTGTCCTCAACAGCCTCCACAGGGCCAGTATCTCTCCTCAACAGGGTCTCTACTCGCTGGATAATCTCCTGAATGCGGTTCAGGAATCCATCTCGCTCCGAGGGTAGAATGAACTCGTTATACACCTGGCAAAGGTAAGTAGGATGGGAGGGAGGGCTCAGTTACTCTGCTCAGCTCTCCCCCGACCTGTAAAAACCAACCCTTCACACCACTGCTTCTGTCAACCACCAGCCCAAAACAAAGTAAGTACCTCCTGTGTGCCAGGCACTGTGTGGTGTAAAGAGAAATACAGCTTAGAGGAAAGGAGCTAATGTTCATAGGAAGCATGTATGTACCAGACACTTCACATATATTATCACATGTAGCACAACAACAACCTTCTGGGGCTGGTATTAAAATCCCCATTTTAGACTAAGATAATAATTACTCCAGGTGGTTAAATTCAACCTGCCCAAGATCACAGGATTTGAACTCAGGTCTCTAAGTCTGTCTAAAGCCAACCTGAGTTCTTTCCATTACACTGCTGTTGCCACACATGCTTTTGGACACAATTCCTGCTTACAAAGTATACAGCACAGGCCCACATGCACACACAGTCCACAAAGTTAAGTAAAAACAGTAAATACCAAATGTCGCATTCAATTCCACAAACACTTATTGAGCACCTGCTATGTGCCAGGCATTGTGCTACATACTGTGGAGAATACAGAAAAGCATGAAACAAGGTCCTAGCCATCTGGAAGCCCCAAATCTAGTGGAAAAGACAAGTAGATACTAACATACTGCAAGTCAGTCCATGATAGGTAAGGTATTTATGAAGTATAGATTAAAATGCTATTCCAAAGAGGAAGCAAGTCATAGCACCTTGGGGAAATGGGGGGAAGCTGAGACAGCTTCCCAAAGGAAGTCCTTGGAGCTGGGTTTTGAAGGATGACTAAGAAAAGCAACCCTTTATTGAGGACACACCATGTGTGAACTCTTCTCATAAATTATCTGTTTTGGTCCTCAGATCATCTTGCAAAATAAATATTATCAACTGCATTTTACTGGCGAGCAACTGTAATTCAGAGGGATTAAGAAACTTGCCCAAGTTCACTGAGTTAGTAAGTAACAGAGCTAGAATTTGAACTCAGATCTTATGTAAAAGCCCACCTTCTCCTCTGTTTCACACTATTCATCAGGAAGAGAAGGGCAGTCTAGGCAGAGAGAAGAGCATGAGAAGTAGCTTTGAGATGTGAAAGGGCATGGCACATTCGGGAAATAGTGAGGACTCAAGTATAGCTGAGAGTGCTGTGAATTTTAAAGGCCATACTCAGGAATGTGGACCTTTCTCATAATCACGGTAGCCACTAAAGACTTTGGGGCAAAATGCTGCAAGATAAGATCTAAGTCTCAGAAGAACTCTGCTGCAGAGGAATACAGGGTGGACGGGTGAGGGAAGAGAAGAGAGCAATGGACCCTGGGTTCAGGGGTGGGGTCATTTGGGCTGCGTGAGATCTGAGGGGTCTTGAAAGCTCAGTAGAGAAGGCTCTTAGAGTGAGAGACCCCTGAGCAGATGGAGGCAGAGACGTAAAGGTACACAGCCTCTTTGGAGGACCAGTCAGAAACCAGTACAGCTGGAGGGAAACTCTGGAAGGATCAGGTGGACTGGTGGAACGTCATAAGCCTTGTGTGCCAGGTGATATTTTGTCTTTGCCTTGCATACAAGGTGAACGGCATGATGGGGGAGATGCTCAGAGAGTTCTGAAGACTGGCATCTTTCCCATTCCCTTCCCTACTTTACTCTAGAGGCTGCCATCCACTACCCCCAGTCCACTGAAACTACTCTCACACAAAAACCTTCTAACAAAAGCCAGTGTGGTCTTGCCCCAGGCTTTACCCTGTGTCACCTCCTTGAAACTCTCTCCTCACTCAGTTTTTACTAACATCTTTCAGGGCTCCTCCTACATCACTGGCTCCATCTGTGTCCTTCAATGATCTACTCCCACCCCTCCCCTTCCCACTCTGACACAGAGGGTATCCACTGAGATGCACTCTCAGGCCCTCTATCCTCTGGCTTTGCAGGCCCAATCTGTGTGCTGACAACTCTTAATCTACCTCTCAGCCATGCCTGACCCATCTCCCACTCCCAGGGAGGATTTTATCTTGGCTGTCCCTCATTACTCAAGCTCCTTATGACCCCTAAACAAACCTACTTTCATTTCCAACTTTCTCTATCCTTTGGTGGCCTACTCCCATTAGTCCAGTTCCCCAAGCTATAAGTTGCCCTTGACATCCCCTCTCCCTCACTCCCCATCATATCAACTCAGCAAATATTTATTGAGCATCTACTATGTGCACTGTACTGTGTCAATAGATCGTTGGATTACAAAGTATTTTCCTGGAACAACTCTCATATTCACTCCTTCTCTTCCTCCTACCATAGTCTATTATCTCCTTGGACCACATCTGGTTTTTTGAGTCTACCTCCCAGCTGGATTCCCTACCCCCAACTCCTCTCCTCCCACATCACATGGCAGAATGGTCTTCTTAAAATGTATTCTTACCATGTTACACTCTGCCTGACTCTCAAGACCTTCTGTATTCTGGGCCCACTCTACCTGCCTAGCCTTGTTTCCCATGATCCTCCTATAGGAATACTTGCTTCCAATGACACTGGTCTCCTCGTGAAACCCCCGAGCCCTATATTCTAAGTCATTCCCTGCTTCGCATGCCTTTGTTTATGCTGTGCCTCCAGGAAGATATGCTGTCTCCACTGCCTTTCTTATCCATCTGTCCCACTTCTTTGTCCTGCTGCCCCCAGCCCATCCTTTTCTTAGAGACACAGTACTGCATGTTTAGCATGCACTTCACATGTAGCACTTGTGTATACCCTGTCTGTGTTAGTCTCAGATTGCCAGCTGGGGAGCCAAACCTTCCCAGATAAACAGAAATCTCCCCAAGAAGAAGGGCAGGGGCTTCTTCAGTATCACTGTTCTGACAGCCAGCCAGTGCTTCAAAAACCCTACTGTCTGGCTTGGGGGGTTTCAACACCAGGGGACATCAACATGGGACTCTTGTTCGAGACACAAACACTCTGTCCCCCTCACCATGGCAGCTGCGATCTCCTCTGGGCTGTCCCCATCCAGATCAAATCGGAAGGTCACCATCTTGCTGTTGTGTGTCTGTAACTGGCACTCAACCACTCTGTCATTCTGGTCTGAGACCTTCAGATTCAAAGTCAGCAGAGGGGAGGAGGTCAAGTCCTTGCCCTTGCCTCATGTCCCCACCCCACTCCAGCCAAATGACAGTGTTCAGATTGGGATTGGAGAGAAGCGGACTCCATCCCCAAATTCTGGTATTAGAAACTAGATGGCTGGCTCTTGGGTACCCATATCACACACTGCTCTTTCCCTTTTCCAGCTGACCTCCCCTACCTCCTGGCAATTCCCTCCTGGACCTTCTAGGCTCTTCCTCATCTCCTGTACTCTTTCCTTACATTAGTGACCCGCAGCCGGGATCGGGGTCTGCGCCGGAGATTTCTCCCTATAGGTCTCCTCATCCGTCCCATCTCTTCTCCCATGTCACTAAGGCCTGACGCTGCATCGGAGGCATAGCTGGAAAAGAGAAATGAGAGAGGGGTAGTGTCCAAGAGAACACTGGGTCCCGAGAGCACCATCTCTAGTTCCCCAACTCACACCAGAACATACCTGTCCCCAGGGGCAAAATCACTGCCAGGGCTAGAACGTGGAATGGATAGAGCAAAAGCCTGAAACAGGATAAGGGTTCATGAAGTCAGGGGAAGATAACTGTTGGGATCTAGGGAGATGGTGTCAAGGATGCTGGGTACTAGGGAGATGGAATTGGGGAAGATGAGGACAAGAGTGGTGGATTTTCAGGGATACGGGGCCAGATCATGAGGTTGGGTTTTATAAGGAGGGAGAAAGGTCATAGACTTGGAATGGCTGGGAACCCCCCATGTGACCCCCTCTCACCGAGGGCAGGCAGAGATGGGACTCAGCAGGGCTGGATGGCACCCCCCTTGGGGGCTGAAGGGCAGGGTCTGAGGCATCCAGGAAGCCAGAGGAGCTGAGGTAGCCATCAGTCTCACAATCCGCTGGTTGGGGAAGGAGGGGATCAAAAATGGGAAATAAAGAGAAGTGGTGGCACAGGAGGGGGCTTGCCTGAGCCAGGAGGGGCCTAGAGCTGTGGAAAGGTTCTTTCCCAGAGGGAACTTCATGGCTAGGGGTGGAAGGTAGCGTAAGTGACAGTGCTGCTGGGGTGAACTTCTGGGTGGAGAGTAGAGGTCAAGGGTTCTAGGACCCAGGTACCAAGGTCAAGAATGACTTACAGGTGGTAGATGAGTAGCTGGCATGGCGGAGAAGGAAGGGCTGGTGCTGGTCTGCCTCAGGCTCCTCAGGTTCAGGAGGAAAGGCACTGGGGGGGCCAGGAACCATGGGGACAGTTGCTGGTGGGGGTCCTGGTGGGGGTGGGAGGGCCTCCAACTCTCGAGCTTTGCGAAGCTTCTCACGCTTCCGCTGTATGGCAGCAACCCGCTCACGCACTGCACGGGCCACTGGTTGGTAATCAGCTTCACAGACTAAGCCCAGAGCCACCTGGAGTTGGGGGGAGGGGTTTGAGGAGCACAAGTCGGGAACCCCCTCAAAGATCCATCAGGATACCTCCTTGGGGTCTCCAGGGTGGAAGGGAACCAACATTTATTGATTGTCCACTGTGTCCATTAACTGGCAATTCTTTACATTATCATTATTGTTAAACTCTCCCAATAACCTTCTGAGACAAGTCTTATCAGCACCATTTCTGAGATAAGTTAATAAAGTAAGTGACCTGTTCATGGTTATACAGTACGTCAGTGGTTCTCAATAGGGTGAGGGGAAGGGAGGGATATTTTGCCCCCGAAGAGACTTCGGAAATACCTGTAGACATTTTTAGTTGTCATAACGAGGTGGAGGGTGCTAATGACATCTAGTGATTAGAGGCTAGGGGTGCTGCTCAACATCCAACAATGCACAGGACAGTCCCCCCGAATTTACCAAAAATTACCCCACCCAAAATGTCAGTAGTGCCAAGGTTGAGAATCCCTGCAGAATTGATCTCAGGTCTGGTTTGATCTGGGCTATGGAGACCTGTTCTTATGCCAAACACGTACTCAGGTTGATCCACCATAGATGATCCCCACCGTTTCAACTGCCATTTTTCTATGAAGAATCCCATACTCCTTCCCCTCCTTCCTCAAGCCTTCCTAAACCAGCCCCCAAGCCTCTGCCCCCCATCTTCTACCTCCCATGAATGCCTCTCCTGGTCTACCATCTTCCATTCCTCCCCTCCTTATTGATTTCAATAACAAGATTTACTAGTTGTGTAAAGGAGGTGGGGCAGGGTGATCTGACTTGAAATCAGAATGACTTGAGTTTAAATCCAGCCCTGCCACTTACTTGCCGTGGGACCCTGGACAAGACAGTCAACCTCTCTGAGCTTTGTTTCTTCATCAATAAATTGGGATAAAATGACCCTCCATGCCGACTGGTAACAATAATCAAATGTTTGCGAAAGTGCTTTAAGCCATGGACCGATGAGGGCTATTAATGAGCTCCTACCATGTGCCAAGCACTGCCAGAGATAAATTAGAAAACAAAAAACAGTCTCTGCCCTCAAGGAATTTAAGGTGTAGTAGAGGAGACAAGACGGGTGGTAGGGGCAGATGATGGCGGATGCTGTAATGGAAGACCTGCTGCAGTGGGAAGAAGCATTTAATTTTGACTGTAGAGAAACCCAAATCCGTTGCTGTGGAGTGGATTCCCACTCATAGCGACCTTATAGGGCAGAGTAGAAAAGCCCCATATGAATTCCAAGGAGCAGCTGGTGGATTCCAACTGCCCACCTTTTGGTTAGTTAGCAGCCGAGCACTTAACCAGTGGACCACCAGGGCTCCTCTAGAGGGGAAGGCTTCCTGAAATTGGTAATTCTGAGCATGGAAAAGGAAAGAGAAAAACAAGAGAGAAAAAGGTGAAAGAGAGAAAAAAAAAATGTATGGGAGGGAAGGGTATTCCAGAAAAACTGATCAGAAAGAGCAAAAGCAGGGAGGTTGGAGGGCCCAGACCTTGTTCTGGAAAAGGAAATCTTCAACGTGTTGGGAACACTGGGTACGCGTGCGGGGTGTGTTAAGGCGGGAGGGGCAGGGAGACACCTACAGCAGATGCCGAGTGAGGTGGGTTGGGCCCCTCTCCCACCACGGTGTCTCACTGGCCCCTCCCGTAGGGGCCCACGTGCCCCGCCCCTCACACACCCAGCCCCAGCACGGTCCGCCCTCCTCTCACCATCTCCTGTGCCACCTCCTCGGCCGCGTCCCGGCCCAGCTGGAACAGGAACTCAATGGCCTGGTTGTCCCGCGGCCGACCCCCGCGCCGCGCATCCTCCATGCGCAGCCAGAGCTTGAGGCCCTGCTTCTCGCCATCGTCCTCCTCCGCCAGCTCCACGTGCACGCCACGCTCCTCGCGGAAGAAAGCGTGGGCCAGAAGGTCCTGGATGGTGAACCTGAGGGCCGAGCCGCGTGAGCCGAACCCCTGCGGCGGCCTGCGCCCGGGCCCGCCCCCCCTTCCCGCTCCGCCCTTCCACCCCACCTCTCGTTCTTATCCGTGCGGATGCAACCTTCAATGATCTCCTTCACGTCCGGCATCTTCACCTTGTAGAAGCTGTTCGGCTTTGTGCCCTGAGGGAGTGGGCTGCATGAAGCCTGTGGCCCTATGTGCCCCACTTCACTAATAGACAACCTCCACCCGCCTGAGGCAGCAGCGCCTGCAGTGGCAAAAGCTTGGCGACTGCTACTGGGAGATTGGATTTCAAATCCCAATCCCCCCACGTACTGGCAGTGTGTCCTTGAATGAGGCTTCCGCTGAGCCTGTTTTCTCATTTACCAAACACAAGGCACACTTGACCTGCTCACCTCGCGGGGCAGCTAGAAAGATCTGATGAGAAATTGGCTGTGAAACCGTTTGTAAACTCTAGGAAGCGCTACACATATGATTCTAAATAGCTTGTGCTGGAAGGGGGCATGTGTGCATCTAATACCCTTCAGTGTTAAGCAGGGCATCTTTGTGTCTAGCCTGTTTTCATTAAGGGGAAAGGCATTTCATTAAGGGGAAGGGCTGGTGGGGCAGGACAGTGGAAGGGGGATCTGAAATTCCCTCTCCTCCCCCATCTCCTCTCACCGAAGTGACCTTGCGGTAGATTTGCGCGGCGTTCTGGCACTCGGAGTACGGGTACTCCGAGGTAGCCATCTCCAGCATACACATGCCGAATGCGTACACGTCCACGGCCTCATCGTACTTTTCCTCATACATCTCGGGGGCCATGAACTCCGGGGTGCCTGCAGGGTGCACAGCAGGGATCAGGCTGCAGAACCTTCCTTCTGGTCTGTCCCTCCTCTTAGGCACATCTTGGGACTAAGTAGCCCAGGACACAAGTGACCCACCCTCCCCTACAATGTGTGTATGGGCGGGGGTGGGGTGGGAGTGCTATAGCTCTCTCCCGCTTCCTCGTGGTCTCCTAGCTCCTTGGATCTCGAAGGACTCTGCGACGGTGGGGTCCCCAGGTTCTCCTCTGGCGTGGGGGAGGTAGGAATGGCGAGAACCCTCCTAGAGGACGCACCGATGACGCTCTTGGCAAAGGAGGCACGCTTGAGCGTAGCCAGGCCCAGGTCCCCAATCTTGACCGAGCCCGAGGGGCCAGTGATAAAGACATTGTCGCACTTGAGATCACGGTGCAAGATGGGGGGAACCCGGGAGTGTAGGAAATGAAGCCCCCGCAGGATTTGACGGCTCCAGCGCTGAAGGACTCGTGGCTTCATCTCGCGGAACCGCCTCAGGTACCTGGGGGAGGGCGCATAGGCAGGGTCTTGGCGGGGACATGTACCCGGGGGAGGGGCCCTCACTGGCACCTCGCCCTTGCCCCACCCGCGCCGCCGCGTCTTCCTCAAGTTTTCTCCTAGCCTAGGTTCGCGCCAGGCCGCAGGAAGAAACTGAGTCAGGAGTGTGGGATAGGTAGCCACTAGGCCACCAAATCGGCAGGGAGGTAAGTTCGCAGAAAGGGCCGCTGCCAAGGTGCTGCGCAGCCCGGAAGGGATGACTAAGTGTCCCGAGCGCGGGGGAGCGCTTCACAGAGGAAATAACTTTTGTGTTGCGTCTTGAAGGATGAGTAGGAGTTCAAGGGTGAAAGGGGGAAGGGATGGAGACTTTCCAGGCAGACAAGACACTATATTCAAATGCACAGGGACAGCCAGTGACTGGGTAGGGTGGGAGGATGTGCTGGGAATTCGGTTTGTCTGGAACTTAGGCCGAAAATGAGCGGGTTAGTGAGCGTGGACTTTATCCCCAGAGCCGTGGGAAGGGCCTTCAGCGGGTTTTAAAGAGCGTAGTGAGGAGGTCAGATTTGGGATTGAGAAAGATGTCCCAGGCTTCCAGAAGATATGATGGCTTGGAGGAGGCAGAGCAGGGACAGGTCCTTTAGGGGGCTGCTGCAGGGCTCCAGGCTAGTTAGGTAGGAGCTGTTAAGGAGACAGACAGCGGGGTAGGGGGATGCACAGTGTGGAGGGAAAGGAGTAGTCTGGGGAGAAGGCCAAGTTTTTGGTGGAGTGCAGAAAGAAAGTTACCCTTTACTGAGGCAGGGGCACAGGAGGGGTAGGTGGAAGATGGTGAGCCCAGTTTGGACCCGGATGTGCAGAATTTGAGCAATCTGCCAAAAGTTAGGAAGCAGTGGGGACACTTTCCAGCCCTCCCCCTGCCAGGCGCAGAGCTCACGTCTTGAGCGTGCCAGAGGTCATAAGTTCGGTGACCAGCACGATGCAAACCTGGCCCCTCAGCACCGACTTCCACGAGTCATAGAAGCGAACGATGTTGGGGTGCTGCAGCCCCTTGAGCATCTCCACCTCCTCCGAGAAACGCTGACGCTCGGCCCGAGACAGTTTCCGAGTCTGTGGGATGTGAGAGGGGGTCACCTCAGGCCCAGAACCCCCAGGGAGAGCAGATGAGGGCACACGGAGCAGGGCTGGGAAAGAGGTGAGGATTGGAGCAGACAGATGCTTCCGGATCGGTGGGATCGCTAGCCCAACGGGTGCAGACCCCGAACTCTGGTTCAGCCCTCTCTGGCCGCTACAGGGACACGCCCACTCTGGACCCCTGCTGGACAGAAGCACCTTTATGCAGCCCAGTCCCGGAGCCCGGAGCTCAATAGCTCCTTTGTGGCCGCCCGAGGGGCCGTGGGGCGGGAGGGGGTTCCCGGGGGCTGGCAACGGGCGGGCAGCAAGCCGGCAGCCGGTGGGCAGGAGGCAGGCAGGGAATTGGGGCCTGGAAGGGGGGTGGCCCCAGAACTTGAGAACTGCTAGATCCAGACAGGAGGTGGGAGGGCTGCGGAAGGACGTATAGAGAAGGAGAGAAAGGATCAAGGGCCAGGTGCCAGGAGACTGCCCCCCACACCCAATGGCTGTCCCGCCCCATCTCATCCCCTCCCCGCCCCCCCACCCCCCCCCGCCCCAACACACAGTTTGGCTGCTTCTCCTGGCTGGGCCTGGAGCCTGGGGCGTGGCACTGGCAGGCACAAGGGGAAAGAACCCTGCCAGGGCAGGAGGGGAGGGACCCTTCCCCCGACTCCATCCCCCAATCCTAAGCAGGGCCCAGAATTGACAGGGTTCTTTCCATCCATAGGCTGAGTGATAGCCCTGGGAGGAAGGTTCTGCAGATCAACATTTGCCCAAAAGCCCATGAGACTCGGCACCTTTGGGTCTGGGAAAGGAGAGCCCAGGTAGGCAGTGGGATGAGGGGCAGGACTGGACTCAGGCCAGGGCTGGGGCTCCTTGTCCCTCCCCACCCCAACTCTGACTGCCCTAGAAGAAGTCTGAGAGGGACTCATCTTGCCACAATTCCCCTAAATCTTCAAGAGGTGGACAGGACCCTGCCCCAACTCCTGGCCAGCCTCCCCCCAGTCTCCTGATTTGGAAAGATCTGGGGGAGTGAGCAGAAGGACCAGGGTCACACTGAGGGTCTCAGGACTTAGGGGAAAGGAGGAGGAAGAGGTAGCGGTTCTGGCTGCAAGAAATTGGTGGGGTCAGGCTCCCAGATCTGAACTGGCTCTCCCACTCAATTTCCCGTCCTTTTATCCCACCTCTCAGGGTTGCGCATGGAGCCTTTAAAGTGGGAACGTCCATGCCCATGGGGGAGCCACCGCACACACCTGCCTCAGTTGCTCCTTCTGCAGCCCAGAGTCAGTCAGGTTCATGGATCATCAAAGCAAGGGGAGCAGGGATGTCTGGACATTTGACTGGAAAAATATATCCCTCCCTTGCTACTGTTCCCGGGGTCTCCCATCCCAAGACACGCAAAGGATCCCACCCGGAGGTGCACGGAGGGTGCACCCAGCCGCACCTGCAGCTCACACCAGGCCACTTCCACCGTGGTGTCCGTGTCCAGCCCTCGATACACCGTCTTGAAAGAACCACGTCCAATCTCAATGTCAAACTTGAGGTATCGGCCGTCTGGGGACGTCGCCACAGCCTGTGTCTCCGTGTCCTCCTTCTCCTCCAGCTCCCGCCGCCGCTCTCGGGCTGAGGCTTCGGGGATCCTCGGCGGCTCCGCAGACCCCGGGACTCCTGCGGCGCCCGCGAGTTCAGAATGCGCAGAGTCTGCTGGCTTCACCGGGGCTCCCCCGGTCCACGTGCCCTCGGGGGGCTCTTCGGAGCTCGGTGGTGGGCTCCTTACGGGGTAGGGACCAGCGGAGTCCGGAGGATTTGGGGGCTCCGGAACGGATGAGGCTGGCTGAGACCAAGAGCTCAGTAGCCCCAAGTCGACTGAGCTGCGGCGGCTGAGGCGGGAAGAACGCGGCCGGGGCTCAGCTTTCCCGGAGAAGCGGCGCGCTCGGCGAGGAGGGGGCCCGAGGCGGGGCGGCCCCACAGCGGCGAGAGGCGGCGGAGGCCGCAGGGCCAGGTCGGCCTCGGTCTGGGACATGGGGACTGCGGTCTCCGGGGTCGGCGGGGCCAGCATGGGGAAGGGCCGGGCGCCGCAGGGCGGCAAGCCGGGCGGCTGGCGAGGAGGCGGCCTGACAGGAGGACAGGCTGGGTGCGGAGCGCTAGGGCTGAGACTGGGGCCCCAGTCACCGGCTCGCCCGCCCCGCCCCCGGCCCCGCCCCCGCCCCCTGGGCCTCCCCCTCAGAGCTCCGAGCCTCCCGCTCTCCCGCCCGAGCTGGGGGCCGACGGCTTGGCTCCAGCCAAGCAGCCCCTCACCTCAGCCGACGCCCCGCCCCGCCCTCTGCCCCGCCTCTGCCGACGCACTGACTTCAGTCTTCTTCCGAGGTAAGAGCTGGGTGAAGGACTGGTGGCCTCTCTCACTGAGTGCACAAACCTGCTTGTGCATTGGGAGGCGGTACACTTGGGATAGGGAAAGGAAATGTGACCGCGGTTCCCAGGCCCTAGTTGGGGGCACTTAAGGGGAGGCTACCACCTGCCTGGGCATCCCATATAAGACAGCACCACACCTTCCTAATCGTCCGGAGGAACCCTAGGCCGACCATACAGAGGTCAGTGGAGGTCTGGTTTTCTCCGACGACGCCACTGTTCCCCCAGTCTGCACAGGGATGGGTGTTTCTCTCCGGACACGCCCCTCCCCCAAACCCAGAGCCAGGTCACCCATCCTTTCCAACCTCCCCCCCACCACACACCTTGGCCGCAGCCCGGCACTAGCCAAAGTGGCTGTTTTTGCTCTGTGGGCTCTCCTTCCTCCCCTTGTTTGCCAGTCTCCAATAAACCAAAGTCCACATCCGTTTTACCCCCCCTTGGCTCCCCTAGACCACAACTACAGCACCAATACAGATGGGTGGAGGGAAAGGCTTCAGAGAAGTTCAGGACTTTCATGGGGGAGATGGGGTGGGAAGGGGAGTCATTAAGTGACTCCAATTCCAGAACAGAAAGCCGTCTGTCCTCAAGCTGTGTTCTATCAGCACTCCGCCACACAGCCCACCAAACAGATGTAAACCGGAGGCTCACTGGAGCCCGTGGGCCCTGGAGAACCTTTTCATTTACCAAGGCACAGGCTCTCCCCTCTCCTTGGCTGGGATTCACTCAGGTGGTAACACTTCACAGCCCTCCCCATCCAGTAACTCCAAGGCAGGCAGTGGGAGTTGAAATTTTTAATATCATAAATCGGTGTCCGGCCTGCCTTTTACTGCCAGGCCACTTCTTGGGCCTCCTATCTTGATACTGCCTGGAAGGCTGCCCGCAGCCAGGGCTTCCCCCACCCCCTAGGAAGGGTCCAGTACCAGCCTGAACGGGGAAGTAACAGCAGCTTAGGGAGTAGAAGCAGGAGGAGACAGAAGCTTGCGCAGGAGCGTGTGTGTGTGTGTGTGTGTGTGTGTGTGTGTGTGTGTGTGTGTGTGTGTGTGTGTGTGTGTGTGTGTGTGTGTGTGTGTGTGTGTGTGTGTGTGTGTGTGTGTGTGTGTGTGTGTGTGTGTGTGTGTGTGTGTGTGTGTGTGTGTGTGTGTGTGTGTGTGTGTGTGTGTGTCTGTGTGTGTGTGTGTCTGTGTGTGTGTGTGTCTGTGTGTCTGTGTGTGTGTGTGTGTGTGTGTCTGTGTGTGTGTGTGTGTGTGTGTGTGTGTCTGTGTGTGTGTGTGTGTGTGTGTGCATACACACATGTGAGGTTCATAGACCCTGGCGCAGGGATAGTGTAGGATGGGAGGGGAGGGAGGGCAAGAAGCACAAATTTTCTCCCAGGTGCCTCAGTTCAGTCTCACCCTATCCCAGGGACAGATGTAGAGGGTTAGTGGGAAATCCATCCTTGGGTCCCAGCCTTCAGGACTGGAGCTCTTTTGAGTCTGGTGGAGTCACAGGCCCAGTCTGCGGGGACACTGGGTCTGTCCCCTTTTGAAAGCCCTGGAAGGGTGGGAGGTAAGAAACAAAAGGAGACAGATCTCTGCTAGAAGAACTTGACGCCTCGGCCATCGCCAACAGTGATGATCTCGGCCTTGTGCTCCTGCTGTAAGGCCTGCAGGGCTCGAAGCAGGGTGGCCTCGTCCAGCCCATGGAACTCTAGACAGGGAGAGATGGGGCAGTCAGGGACATTCAGCCCCTGGGGGCCCAGGGTCTCTGAAGAGAGCAGTCTAGCTGGAATCTGAGATCTGGTGAGGCCACGTATACATGTGCCATCTATACTCTGCAGCTACCACTCACAATTCCTGGGCACTCCCTAAGAGTGAAGACTGGAAGAAAGCCTGAGTTAGCAAGAATGAGCACTCATGCTTATTTCTCCCTCCCTGGTTCTCAACCCTCATGCTGTCCCCCCACCCCTGCCATTAGTGTCTGATGTACAAGGTGACACCATCTGCTTGTAGACCACAAAGAGGAGGGCCCTGACAATCAGACCTAGGGAAACTCAAGGCCCTTGTCACTGGACACAAACCCTAGTCGCACATCTATACCCACCAGGAGGACCTGTCCTAAGACAAAGAATAGCCAGTACCCCTGGCCAGGAGACTACTAAGGTCCAGCATAGATATCTGCCATTTCCTAGTAAAAAAGGACATGGCTGGGAGCCAAGGGCCAGCTGAGTACCTGGAGATATGTTAAGACACTGCAGGGAGTTGTGCAAGGCAGGAGGCAAGCCCCAACAGGCTTGCACACCTCACCCCCTGCAGAGCCCAGCTCTGAAGTCAGGGAGCTTACTTTCTGAGGGAGCCTCCAGCTTTGCTCAACCTGAGTGGTGGGCCGGGCGAAGCTGCAACGCTGAAGTCATGGGTGATGGTGGGAGTAGCAAGCAGAGGCCTGCAGGGCAGGGGGAACAGCCAAGAGCTGTAAACTCTGCTGGGGCAGCCAGGGCCTGGCAGAAAGGGGAGGTGCCCCCGTTACCCCAGCTAAGATTAGAACTTTTCATGATCCTGGGGATCAGAATCTGGAGTCAGAGAGAAAACAGCTAAGAGAGTGTTTACACTACACAAAAATCAAACCATATACAAATCCTTGCCTGGCCAGAAACCAAAGTATTTAAATGGGCTGGGGGTGTTGGTCCAATCCCTTCAGCTGACGCCCACAAATTGTGAGCCCTCTATAAGAATAAAGGGTGAAAGCAAGCCTGAGTCAGCAAGGAGTGAGATTTCAGGCTTAATTCCCCTAGCCTGGTTCCTCATTTGTCATCCATACCAGCAGTTCTTAACTTTTCATGTGTCATAGATGCCCGTAACAATCTTATAATACGGACTCCATCCCTAGAAAAATGCATATACACTCGTACAAACAAAAAAAATTTTTTTTTTTTTTTTTTTTGCATGTGAAGTCAGGTAGTTTATGGAATCCCTGGAGGTGAGTACTTGGAATTCACAGGAAGAGAAGTGGGAAATCTGAATGCCATTTAAACCCAGAGTAGAAAGAGGGTTCAGGTGACAAAACTGACGGAGGAAAGGGAAGGCCTCACCCTCGTCCTCTGTGTCTTCTCCATTGGTCAGCTCGTACAGGGTGAACACGGAGTTGTTCTGGCCACTTCTTGAAACCTGTGGACACAGAAGATGGGGACTGAATAGGGACCAGGAACCATGTGGGAGAAGGTAACCTCACCAGCCCCACCTCTCTAATCCAGGAATGGTACGTATCCCCAAACCAGGGCTCACTGTCGTCTCCGCAGAGTAGCCTAAAAGCCACAAGGCTTACAGGTGCTATATTTATATGGGTACACACACATTCAGAACCACTAACCCACAGGCCTTCACGTGTTTTGAGTGACTTCTCATTCTGGTTGTTTTCCTGTTCAGGAATGGGTGGTGTTTGTTATGTTTGGATTGTTGATGCTTTTTCCCCTCCTCCTTCCTTTGGGAATGTTTGGGGCTTGTGGTGGCTGGGAATTTGGGGGAGAAAGCGTTCTGCCCCCACACCCACACTGGTTCAGAATGTCTCATTCATGTTGTGGACAGTCCCATAAGGGTGCAGTGGGGGAGGGGCCCCAGGGCTTCTTTTTTTCCTTCCTTTCCTCATTTATCTCCTGTGGCCAGAGACTCCTGCCAACAATAGCACCTGTGGTTCCCAGTACTGCATTCTCCAAACATAGCCTCAAGTAGCCCCTGGCCTCCTACAGGCAAAGAAAGGGAAGTTCTGTGCAGCCAGGGAAACTGAGTCACTGAAAAAAAAGAGGCTTGCCTGGAAAGCCTACGTTTCCTCTTTCTGCCCCCTCCCCACTTTGCTTAGTCTGGATCTGGGAACACCAGGTGTCTGCTGGGCACATATATTATTCTCATTTGCCAAGGGTCTTTGCTGAGTACTCAGTGGCAGGATGGTCTCACCCACTGATAGATGAGTTTCCCCCATTCTTCTGGCCTCCGCCACATGATCAGGAAGCTAGACTTGTTCTTATCCAACCACTCAAGGTTCCCTGTAAAATAGATACTTATGAAAGCATCATGCTCTAAGAGACAAAGAGGGGAATACCAAGGTGGGACAGAGTAGAAGAGACTCAGCTTTCAGAGATTCAGTATTTGTTTTACTTTTATTATCTGCAAGGCAACCATTCTCCTTCCACCTCTCTTCAGGTCTTAGGGCACAGACAGATAAATTCTAATTTTGTTATACAAATAGGGTAGAAAGGACCTGAGGAACTGGACTATCTACTGTATCAAACACTCTGCGCTCCAAGCCAGAGGAGAGAAAAAAATTGTTAAAGGGGAAAGACTTCTTCTAATCTCCCTCAGAAAAACCCAGCTAGAAGGGTAAATAAGGAATCTGGAGAACCGAACCCACCTTTCTTCCTCAGTTCCTCTAATACAATCTGAATTGATTCCACAGGGAGCTTCCCTGGTTTATGGTTAAGTGAACGATATACGTGATATAACCTGCTAAGAAATAATAGTAATTGGTGCAATAAAAATTCTCAGAACCAGTCCCATGCTGCGAATCACCTGTCCCCTTTCTTCTCCCTTCCACACACATATACATGTTAATTCCCCAACCGGATATAAACTGGCATTTTCTGGACATTAGGGGGAGGGGGATAAAGAGAAACTCCTGCAATTAAGGAGAACGGCTTTAGAAAATGAAAATTGCTACTGTTCCTCACCCTCTGTCCTCTCCCCTCCCTTCAGCCCTTCTCCACATATATTTTAGAGATGAATCAGGCAGCAAAAATAAATGACCCTTACTTCCTGGATGGGGGATGGAGTGCTGGAGAAAGTTGTTAAAGGTAATAAGAGGTTTGAGCCTCAGAGAGGAGAGGAAAAGAGATGCAAAAAAAAAAAAAAGAGCTCAGGTTGAGGAGGTTCGGACTCGCTTCAAAGACAGAGACCCTAGGACCTGAATGGCACCTGGCCACTCATCACTCCCTCAGACAAGCGGCTGACCCTAAGGCTCCGTACTGCATTTAGGGGGTAAAATGGATGTTAGCTACATATGCTGCCTCTTTCCCAGGGTCCAGTTTGGGTGGGGGTCTGCCTGGGTGAAGGGGCGGGGGTTGAAGTCTCAGCTTGTGGGAAAGCGTGAAAGTATATCTGTGTGGGCTGTGGGAGAGCCTGAGGGAGGATACGCTGTAGCTTGACGTTGTTGAAGAGCGGGCTCTCCTGAGCTTCCATCACCGTCATGCTGGACTGTTTGTGCAGACGGCAGAAGGACAAGACCAGCGAGCACCAGGCGGCCAGCTGCTTCTGCCGGGTGTCCACGTTCGGCTGTAACCTGCCAGGTGAAGGGTGAGGAGCAGAATTAGATGACTTGAGGAGGTGAGAGGCAGCGATTGTCCGGGGCACGTTCGGGGGAGGAGGTGGAGAGCTAAGGGTAGTGGCGGCCGGGTCCTTTCTCCCCCTTCCCATGTGAAGCGGCAGGGCTAAGCCCAGGGTGAAGAAGGGAGGCACAGAGGGGCTTCTCGGGGTCTGAGCCTCACGTAAAGAAAGGCGGGAAGCGATACTGCCACGGCCACTCGAAACTCATCGCCATCGTAAGAGCCAAGGGAACCCGGAACCTCCCGGCGAGGACTTCCGGTCTCCGCTTCGGCACAACCGGGCAGAAAGCACAGCACAAAGGTTCCGATAGTTCCTCAGGAGAGGGGCGGCCCGACCGAGGAGCCCGTCCTCTTCAGCCTGACTATGCTGTTATCCTAAAAGTTCTTAACTTTTATAGTAGGAAGGACCTTAAGAAGTCTTATGGTTCAACCCCAGAGAAGGGCAACGACTTCCCCAAGGCGTCACAGTTTGTTTGTGGAATTGCAGGTAGAACCCAGGTCTCCAAATCCCACCCTAGGCTTATTTCTACTGTGCCAGGCTTTTTTGAGTATTAACATTTGTATCAATCCACATTTAATTTAAATGCTTCACAATTCCTCAGTATCCTCAATTCCTATGTCCTTTGGCTCCATCATTTTTCCCACAGCACCAGTGACAACATAACTTGCAGCTTGGATTACTAAAGATGGCTCTGCTTCCATCATTCAGAGCTGCCGTCTTTGACCACAGCTGTATATCTCCGGTCTCTCGCACAACCTCACCCTCCTAGTCTCAAATCCTAGGACATCTTTTGGTCTTAACGAACTCTTTACCCAACCTGGAGTGCTCAGTTCTCTCTTTGCCTGCTTATCTGCTGGTCTGTCCCCAAACTAAGGTTGTTGCTACTTTCCCTTCCACAGTAATCCTTTTTTTTTTTTTTTTTAACTCCTAAACTGCAGAGTACTACTGAAAATAAGTCACCATAACTTGTTGGCTGAGCCCCAGATTCCCTGACTAACTTCATTGCTGGGCTCTCAGTGCAGCCCAGTGACCGTTTGTCTTTTATTGACTCCCTGTCACATACATCAGATAGCTCTTCAAATTTTTCCAACTCATCAAGCCACTCCACTTGTCCCCATCTCCACCCTCTCTGCACAATACTTTTCCCTGCCATTTTATGACATTGAGGCCATGCATGTAAACCCCTTAATCTTTCCCTCTCTGCGTGTTACCACACATGATTCATCCTTCAAAAATTCCTCTCCACTCTTACTCCTTCTTCCTTTTAGACTTAAAGAAAAAATGTCAGTCTTCCTTTTCAAGGCCAATCCTTTGGCATATCTTCTTTATTATTATTTTTTTTAATATTTTATTGTGTTTTCAGTGAAGGTTTACACAGCAGTTTAGGTTCCCATTTAACAATTTCTACAAAAATTGCTCAGTGACAATGGTGACTGTCATGGTTTGAATTATGTACCCCCAAAAATATTTGTATCAGTTTGGCTGGGCCATGATTCCAAGAATTATGTGGTTAGCCTCCATTCTGTGATTGTAATTTCATGTTAAAGAGGATTAGGGTGGGATTGTAACACCACCCTTACCCAGGTCACATCCCTGACCCAATGTAAAGGGAGTTTCCCTGGGGTGTGGCCTGCACCAACTTTTATCTGTCAAGAGATAAAAGGAAAGGGAAGCAAGCAGAGAATTGGGGACCTCATACCAGCAAGGAAGCAGTGCCAGGAGCAGAGCGCATCCTTTGGACTAGGGTCCCCGTGCCGAGAAGCTCCTAGGCCGGGGGAACACTGACGAAACTCATCTTCTGGCCAAGAGAGAGAGAAAGCCTTCCCCTGGAGCTGACACCATGAATTTGGACTTTTAGCCTACTTTACTGTAAGGAAATAAACTTCTCTTTGTTAAAACCATCCGCTTGTGGTATTTCTGTTGTGGCAGTACTAGATGACTAAGACAGTGACATTCTTCACAATGCGTGAACATTCTCATTATTACTGTTTTGGTTGTTCCATTTCCTAGAATAGCTTCTTGAGCCTCTCCTTTCCAACTTTCTCCAGGATGTCTCTATGATCTTCCCCCTTTCTCTTACCTCTGGCTCCATTCATCCAGTGTACAAATATGTTCAAGTCCTCCTTATTTGATAATACATCCAGTTTCCTTGATCCTGCCACTCTCTTATCTGATCTCTAACCTTTCCACTATCCAAGTCTGTCCTTCATTGTGCACAGTTCCTGGCCCATAGAAGTGCCCAACATATATTTGTTGAAAGAATGAAAGAACCAGTCAATTGATAATGGGTTTTCAAAGGTCACCATCTCCTTTGCCTCCATGGCATGGCTTTATCCTTTTCCTGCTACTTCTCTAATCTTTCTGTCTGTCTCCTTTTTCTTCTGCATTCATTAAATGTGGGTATTTCCTAACTCAGCCCTTCTTCTTTTCAATACACCATCTCTCTTAAGAGCTCTCATCCCTCCTATGGCTTTGCATAGCATTTTTGTGCAGCGGACTTCCAAACCTATATTTCCAGCTCTGGTCTGTTTCCTCACCACCACCCCCATTTCTAACTTTCTGCATATTGAAAGAACTTGAATGTTTCATTGTTAACTCATATTCTGCCTCCTTCTCTTCAGGCCAGTTCCTCTTCCTAGTGGCCCTTTTCTATTATTACTGCCATCATTCTCTTAGTAACTCAGGTTCAAAGCCTGATTCAGCCTTAAGTCCCTGCCACCACCATCCTGCTCCTTCACCCTTTCATATCCAAGTCCTGCTGATCCCCCGCTCCCCACTTTTTAATCATCTCTCCTGCTTTTAAATTCTTTTTTATTTCCCCATTCACCACTCCTCTGGTTCATGTCCCCACTTTCTCAAGCCTAGATTGTTGCAATAATTTCCTAATTCATCTCCTTTTCTACTCTCCTAGAATAATGCACTCCCTCTAAGCCTAGCTCATGTAACAACTTTACAATCACCCTCCTGTGATCACACCTCCTGTAATCATCCCAGGCATATGTGACCCCTCCTTCCTTTACACTGGGACAACGTTTGGTTTGTGTCTCTTGCATGCCTCTCACGACACACTCTGTTCTTTTTGTTTATTTGTGCAAATGTCAGCTCCCCTACTACATGAAAGCTATTGATGGCAGAAACCAGGCCTTATCTAGTTCATCTTTCCCACAAAATACACCACATAGTGTGTTATAACACCAGGGCCCTTGATGTATATTAGTAAAATGCATGAAGGCAAAAATGTGCCAAGAAGAGGGCAGATATGTCCTTGGGGAAGATAGATATGTTCATGGAACTAGAGCTAAGGTTTACCTCGGGAGAAAACTTGAAATATCTTAGGGAACAGGTGTATCTCTAGACAGAGATGTGTCCTGAGAGAAGTGTGTCTCACAGCATGAATAGAAACGTTCCAGAAAGCATACAGGCATACATGTATGGAATAGACAGGGATTTCCTAGGAAATAAACATGCATGTACTCAGGAAAGCAGATATTTCAACAAAGAAGAAAGGTAAGTCCATAAAGAAGTTCAGGGTGTCACAAGGAATAAACATGTGTCCCTATGGAAACCAAGTTGTCTTCTAGATATTTTCAATGACCTAGCAGGTATGTCCCAGGAAAGGCCGGAGGTAGAGGTTCCCTGGTGAAAACTGGGCCTCACTACCCAGGGAACATATAACCAGTTACCACTGAGTTGATTCCGACTCATGGCAACCCCAAGTGTGTCAAGAGTAGAGCTGTGCTCCATAGGGTTTTCAATGACCGATTTTTCAGAAGTAGACCACCAGGCTTTTCTTTTGAGGTGCCACTGGGTGGACCTGAACCTCCAACCTTTCGGTTAGCAGCTGAATGTTTAACTATTTGCACCACCCAGGGACTCCATATGTTGTTGTTGTTGCTGTTGTATACCGTTGAGCCCATTCCGACTCATAGTGACCCTGTAGGACAGAGTAGAACTGCCCCATAGCGTTTCCAAGGTTCGATCTTTTCTCCTGCAGAGCGGCTGGTGGATTCCAACCACAGACTTTTTGGTTAGCAGCTGAGCACTTAACCGCTACCAGGGCTCCTTGGACTCCATATAAGCGTGTCCATACACACAAATGGTGAGTGGCAGAGAGGGGCTACGTATATCCAAGTTGTCTTTAGGAAGTATAGATGTTCCTCAGGACACTGATAGAAGGGTGTGTATGTGGGGGAGGCTGTTGCTAGTGGTTGCTATAGAGATGACAGGCTTCTGACCTCAGAGTCCAATGCTCCTCAGTTTTGAGCTTCTTCCTGGTTACATCCATCTTCTGGTTGCTGGCTTTAGTGGACACCAGGGGGCAGTGTGCGGCCAGGCTGTAGGCCACACCCCGGGGTTCAGGACAATGTAGGATGAGGGCCTGGTATCTAGAGGAGTCTGTGATGAACCTAGGAGAGGAAGCTTCTGCCCTCAATCCTAAGGCCTCTAGGGATGGACTGCTGTTGGTCAGGTCAGGGTTCCTATTTGCAGACCCCAGGAGTAAACTGAAGCATAAAGAAGGGGAGAAGTCAGAGCTCCGGGGTAGCCCCTCTTCTGTCTCATAGGAGTCACAGCAGAGATTCTGTCCCCCTCCCTCCCCCAATACCTCCCCAATTGCAGGACCCCAGCTGCTGTCCAGACCGGAAGGGAGTCTTTTCCTGCACGTTTCCTGGAGCTGAGTTTGGATAGGGGCAGGAAAGGCCCCACCCTGGGAGGAAAGAGTGTAGGGGTGTGGCCTTCAGGTGGGAGGGGACAGTGGGGGAGGGGCAGGTGAAAAGAATAGTAGGGTCATCCAGATTCTCCCAGTTCTGCTGCCCAGAGCTGAGGGCCTGTGGGAGAGGCAGGAACTCTGGGAAGGACACAGGCTCCACTGGAATGGGGAAGGGGATGGTACACACACAAAATAGGTTTATTTTGAAGATTGCGTTACAGAGTTTGTGCCATGACCCCACCCAGCTTTCATTTTCCACCAATTCCAGGACCTGCAGTTGGGGTAAGAGTGAGAGAAGGGGGTAGACAGGGGAAGAAGGGGGAGAGGCATTAAGGTCTGAGGTGGGGTGGTGGGGGCAGGGGAGAAGAGTAAGATGGCCATTGAGAAGCTTGTGGACCCTAGGCCCGGGCCTCACTGTCTTTACTCTGCCACACCACAAGGGTGACTAGGAAGGGGATGAGGCAGATGGGGGCTATGATCATGGCCAGGAGCACATCCTCCGGGGGGTCGCAGAAGGTGGACTGAAGCAGGGAGCAGTTGGCAAAGTGCATCTGATGAGTCTTAAAGATGACCCTCTCTGCCCAGGGATTGGGGAAGCCCAGGTCAAAGTAGTCAGCGTAGAACTCCAAGCAGTCGCGAAGGAAGCTATAAGGCCTGGGGTGGGAGAGAACTCCAGTGAGGAAGGGTTGGGTCCACAGAGAGGTGTGCCCCACACTCACCCCTGGGGCCATTTGAAGGAGCAAACCAGGGAGCAGGCCCACCCCTGGCCCAAGACACTATCCAGCACTGCCCCTACCTGCTGATCATGGCCCAGTCACACCAATCCTTTTCAAGGGGGTCCATAAGCTTCTTATACTCTAGCCAGCAAGATTGGACATTTGTCTCATACTGCTCCACCATTGTCCCTGTAGGCACAGATGCTGCATATTAACCACATCCCTACTACCATCATCCCCCCCCCCCCCCAAACCAACCCATGCTTAGAACAGCCTTAGAAAGTTTCCCAAGCAAGATACTTCTGGCTGAGGAGGCAGCCCAGGCTCAGGAATCGTTTAATGTCTTCCACATGTGTAGTACTTTCCACCTGACAAGAGCTTCCCCACATATCTTTTCATGGGGTCTTCTCACCCACCGGTGAGGTGGGCCAGCTCAGAGCTGGGCAGGGGCTTTGTGGGATGAGAGGGAGAAAGACCATAGGAAACTCCAAGAGAACAGAAGGGAGTTTAGTGGGGCACCAACTGGGGTTGGGGCCTGCCTTGCAGGAACGAGATCCTTCAGATTCTCCTCCTTGCCCTAGGCCACCCTCCCACAGCATCTGGGCACCCACCTTCTGACTTCAAGCTGCCTGGGGTGGTTAGAGGCTGCGCCAGGGACTCCTGGGTCTTCAAGACAGCTGTGGGAGAAATGGGAGAGGGTGATGGGATGGCGGGGATCTGGACAATGGAGCCAGGAGGGGAGGGGTTAGAGGCTGAGCCCCTGAGATGTCAGGGCTACTCTCAGAAGACAAAGGCTAATCCTTCCCCCAAAGTGCCCAGGAAAGGAGAGGCCAGTACCAGCTCCTTCTCACTCACATCCAGGCCGCCAAAGCTCACTTCCTCTTTGCCAGCCCCTAACCTCCCAAGACCTCTCTGCCTGGTCGCGGGGCGCCGGCACCAGGGACTGTCGGAAGGACAGCGCTGGTCCGTCTGTCTGTCGGCCCCCGCCCCTGGGGCCCATTCCGGACTCGCCGTCCAGCCCCCCACCCTCTGGGGCCTCCAGCCGGGGCCGGGGGCGCGTGCTCACCGCCCAGCAGGAGGAGGAGGCGGAGCGCCGCCGGCCGCCCAGCTCGGGTCGCTGGGAGCCGCGGGCCGCTGGCGGCGCGCTCCCCTCGGAGCGAGACCATGGCGCGGCGAGAAGACGAGGAGCGACGAGGAAGGACGGCGGCGCTGGGCCGGCCCGGGCGGGGGCGCCTATATTCCCGGCCCGAGCCGCAGGAAGCCGCGCCGCTTCCTCAGAGGGGCTGGGACTGCCGCGGCCACGTGGGGGGCGGGGGCGACGCCCGCGGCCGCGGGCTGGAGGGGGAGTCGCGGCCGCACCCCACCCCTGGCGTCCGCGCTCCCTCCGCCTTGCTGGCGTGGCCCCCACTTTCTTCTAGTCACGTTGCGGGGCTGGACAGCTCCCCGGATAACCCCAGAACCCGGACCCACTTCCTGGGCTCTTCCTTTCGGAGCCTTCAGCTTACTGGGGTCTCTCAGCATCCGCTCCCCTGACTCTAATCTCCCTCTTTTTTTCGGGGCGAGGGGGTAGGGGGCCGCAAGCTGCTCTCCAAGACCTGAAGAAGAGGAAAAGGGGCTGGGAGCTTGGAGGGCCTCTCGACGTCGCAGGGGCGTCTTGGGCCGTGGCGGAAGGGGCCCCTGGAGCTGGGCCAGGCAACTCAGAGTTGCTTTTCCCTGGGAAGACTCACTGTGTCAGCCCGCCTGCCACCGCTGGGGGGAAGAGGGAGCCGGCCCTCCCGAAAGAGGAGAAAGCCTGAGGATAGGGGGAGAGGGGAAACCAAAGTCTAAATACCCTCCCCTCAGGGCATCTCCTGGGTCCTAGATCCACAAACTGGGTTGAGGGGGTGGGAAGGGCAAAAGTAAGATTCCTACATTCCCAGGAGGAAAGTGGTCGCAACTCTGCAAGACCAAGGTTGAGAGGAAGAAAGGCGGGAGGGGTTAGACGTCATTAATGAGGGTGCGTGTTATTATCCCCATTTTACAGAGGGAAAAACTGAAGCTCAGGGAAAGAGCACAGAACTTGAGGTCAGACGCTCTGGGTCCTAATCATACCTACCTATTCCCCAGCTCTATAACCTTGATGACTCATTTATCTTTGGATCCTCAGTTTCCTTTAGTGTAAAACAGGGACATTATCCTCCCCACCAGACTGTAATGAGGATGAAATATGTGAAAGGGCATTGCACTCACTCATCAAATGCTAGTTTCCTTTCTTCCTTTCCTAAGTGATTTGCCTGAGGTCACACTGCTAGGAAGCAGCATGGTTGAGCTTGAGGCCCCGGTGGCCCTGACTTCTGCTACACCACAGCTGTCTTTGTGTCCTGGGCCAGCGCTTCATTAGCTTGGAGCATCAGAGGAACGCAGGAGCTGGGATGGCCATGACGTTCAACTCCCAGACACAGCTGTCAGCGCCTAACGTTCCTAAATTACTCCCAGACACTGACCCTTGGACTCAGCTGCTGCTGTTGTCCCAGTTTGCTGATTCCTCCCCACCACAAATTATCTTTCTTCATCTCTCTCTTAAAATCTTCGTCTCAGGGTCTCAGGCTCTCGAATTGTGGCTGCTGATAACCTGCTGTCTTCCTCCGTGGCTGTTGGATGTTCCATGTTCCATGTTCCATGGATGTTGCTTTAGCAAGGTATCCAGAGAGAGTGGGAAGGTGGCACACTTGGCATTAACCCCCAAGCCCTCCTGTGGAGGACCATCTACTGCAATGGTTCAGAAAAGAGGCAGTCAACCTTCAGGCTAGAGACCAAATGCTATCCCTTCCCTCCCACCCATGATTGTGGTCAAGAGGGAGATTTCTAGGTGATAAAATGGGAGGAGGTAGCAAGGAGGGGCAGAAAGTAAAACCAGCCCTTTCCACTGGGCTAGGGCCAGAACGGGAACCTTGGTGGCGTAGTGGATAAGAGCTACTCTGTCCTATAGGGTCGCTATGAGTCGGAATTGACTCCACGGCAATGCGTTTTGTTTTGTGTTGATTTAGGGCCAGAAGCAGAACTCTGGTGGCATGGTGGTTAAGAGCTTGGCTGCTAACCAGAAGGTTGGCAGTTCGAATCCACCAGCCACTCCTTGAAAACCCTATGGGGCAATTTCTACTCTGTCCTATAGGGTCGCTATGAGTCAAAATCGGCTATGAGTCAAAATCGACTATGAGTCAAAATCGACTTGATGGCAAGGGGTTTTAGGGCCAGAAGCACCTGAGCCTACTATGGGTTAAGCCTGGGATTGGGGGCCAGGATTGAGATTGAAAAGTAAATGTTAGGTTTGAAACAGGGCAGTGTGGTTTAACAGATAAACATTGGTTAGTATTCTGAAGGCAGGTTCTCCCTCTGTCTTGTCTAACCTTGGGTAGATCACTTCACATCTCTGTTCCTCAATTTTTTCATACATAAAATGACTTTAGAATCAAAAAGGAAAATGTAGGCGATTTGGTAGAAAGCATTATTTTTAGTCCAAGGTTGGGGTTAAGTTTGCATCATGACGTATAGTGACTTCCAAAGGAGAGCTTGTGTAGTCATCCCTGAACTTGGGAGTACAAAGCCTCTAGCTGGAGAATCAAGGAATTTCCTCTCTTCCTGATTTTCCTCCCCCCCACCCCTTTTTCATACCAGTTGGATATTTTCATTAACTGCTGGGGCATGCTAGTAATGGGAGTCTGTTATAGGAGTCCTTTGGGGCTGAACAGGTGACTGGAGACCTCTCCTTCCTCTTCCAAGTTGCTATAGAAGATGGTCCCATGATCTGCTGCAATGGGAGAGGGAAGGATTTCCTTAGGGTCTGAGGCTGGTTCATGGGAAGTTCCATTTCCTACCCCAGGGGCCCTCTCTCAGCCCGTTTCTAATTTTGCTATTAAAAAAATCCCGTATTTTTAAATTACAAGTAATGCATGAATATATACTAGTTGTAAACTATTTAAAAACACAAAAATTTATACTTCCACTCCTACCTCACTCTCCCACATATTTTGGATTTTGAAAAAAATATACATAGGATCTAGTATACCTATTGTTCAGTGACTTCTTTTTTTTCCTCTTAATAATATGTCTTGAGTATCATTGCATGATATTATATATAGATGTGCCTCTTTCCTTTTAACTGTAACATGTTGTTGTTGTTAGTTGCCGGCCAGGTGTAGCATTGCCTTGAGTCTTTTTTTCTTCTATCCAGTGGCGGCTAATCTTTAAGGTCCGTTCATATTCCCTTATTCCTCTGCTGTACTCCCACTCCAGTGCTTGGGAAGAGAGGAATCCAGCTGACCATTTTCCTGAGATTTCTGGCCCCAACCTAGACTGATTCCTCCTGGGCGGGGATCCTACTACCATGTAAATTTCCTTTCTTGTGGCAGGCCAAGGGCCATCCTGCCTGGAGTAAGGGGAGAAGTGACTTGACCCTTAGAAGGAGCACCATTTCTAATCCTCAGCCTTCCCCTCTGTTATGGATTTAATTATGTCCCCCCAAAATATGTGTTGTAAATCCTAACTTCTGTGCCGGTGGTTATAATCCCATTTGGAAATGGGTTGTCTTTGTTATGTTAACGAGGCAGGATTAGTGTAGGGTGTATCTTGAGTCAATCTCTTTAGAGATAGAGACATTAAACAAGTGAGCAGAGCAGAGATGCCAAGCCACATGAAGTTCCGCCAGGAGCAGAAGCTCAAAGAGACAAGGACCTTCCTCCAGAGCCGACAGAGAAAGCGCCTAAAGCCCACACTCTGAATTTAGACTTCTAGCCTCCTAAACTGTGAGCAAATAAAATTTCTGTTTGTTACAGCCATCCACTTGTGGTGTTTCTGTTATAGCAGCATTAGATAACTAAGACACCACCCAAATCTAAAACAATGTGAAGGGGTAAAAAGCACTGGGGTGGTGGTGGGGGGGTGGTGGTGGAAGCAGGAAGGGTCTCCCACACCATACAAATTACAAAGAACATCCTGCAATTAGTATCTTTACCCTGTAGAGACATTCACACATGCTGGCCTCTTCCCCAGCTGTCTGCAAAATGTCGAGCAGAGCACAGGAGATGTGAGAGACAGACAGGGTCAGGGAAGCCAGAAGTCTTGGCTGGGAATGGCTGATCCTTCCAAACATGAGAGAGGAGACAGATTTCTTCAGAGGGAAGGAAGGCAGCAGGACAATCAGAGGAGCTGCAGTCAGAGAGCCAGCTGGCTAAGGGAGGGAAGGCGAAAGGGTAGGGACGCAACTACCCCATTGCTCCCCAGACTCGGGATCTCCAGGACTGTAGGAGGAGCCTGACTGCTTCCCAGAAGGAAGAATGGTTATTGGAGAAAACTTTGGCCCCTGAGTTGGTTAAAAAGCAGAGAAAATGGTCAAGTCATATTTCCTTATTGACTGCTGTAGCTATCATTTCTTGAACACTTACTGTGAGCCACATAGTGTGTTCTCTGACACATGTGCCAAGTGCTTTGTGTGTATTTTGTAAAGCCCCACCACCACAAGATTAGAACTGTCTTTTCCATGAGTCAAATGGGGAAACAGGATCAGAGGGTTTAAGTGATTTGCCCAAGGTCCCAGAGCTAGTCATTGGCATAGCCAGTGTTTGAACCTAGATCTACCTGATGCTAAGGTTCACATTTTAACCATTCTAATTTATCATCTCCCTCTCACTCCAGATTGATTCCTTACTGAGTCTCGAAAAGAGGAGAGAAGGACAGAGGGCTTCTTCCAGGACCAGACTGATCCCTTCTTCCCCAACCTAGGCTGGACCATTACATCACATAGTGTAGGCTGTTTTTCTGAAAAGAACCAAGGCTAGATTCACAAGAACGACACTCAGACAGCGTGACTGAGGAGAACCATGGCCAAATGACCACAGCACACACCCAGCAGTGCTGAGAACACAGCTGGTCCCTCGGCACCTAGGGCTGACTCATAGTTGCTGTCAGGACCCAATGCCAGATGCCAGATGCCAGGATTGCTTTCATGCTCCCCCTCCATTTCTCAGGATGGGGTGTGCTTTCTGTGTCTGTCCTATGAAACCATCCCCAAGAACCCTTCTACCCCCTCCCAGCACCCCAGGAGGCTGGATGTTGTATAACATTGGGTGCTTATGTTCATTGACCAAGCCCTGTATGCTCAGTGCTTCACACAAATTGTTTTGTTTAAAACTCACAATTCTGTCAAGTTTAGGTACCATAGCAACCCATTTTACAGATGAGGAAACTGAGGCTCATAAAGGTTAAGTGGCTTGTTCAAGGTCATACAAATAGTACTGGCAGAGCCTGGATTTTGAACCCATGTTTTCTTAATGCTGAAGCCTGAGCACTTAACCTCTGCTTCACACATATTTGGTGGAAGCCAACTTTCTAGACAGAATCAAATAGGAAACAATGAGGAAGATTTAACAAAAGGGAAACCAGGCATGGCTCCTTGTGGCACAGGGGACCTTCCCCCTGGAGTACTGCCCCTCCCCGGACTATGCTTGATTCACCTACAGACAACATCTTTTCATATTCTTTCCTCCAATACCTTAATGCATTAGATGGACAATGAAGCAGAACCATGACTTTACGAAACAAATCATCTTCTAGATCATAACAAATATCCAACACGTTAAGCAAATATACTACTAATAGCATATGTGTATTTAACATGTGGGATGTCTGTAATTTGACTTGTTGTCGCTAGTTGCAGTCGAGTCGACTCTGACTCGTGGTGACCCCATGTGTACAGAGTGCAACTGCTCCATAGGGTTTTCAAGGCAGCGACCTTTTGGAAGCAGATCAGCAGTCCTGTCTTCTGAGGCGCCTCTGAGTGGGGTTTGAACCACCAACCTTTTGACTAGTAGCTGAGCATAAGTAATACTATAAAAGGCAATTACTTTTCTCATTTCTAAAATGAGGATAATAATAGTATCTAAAAGTTATAAGACACAAGCACTTAGAACAGTATTTGGCGCATGTTGTTGTTGTTAGGTGCCCTCAAGTCTGTTCCAACTCATAAGGACTCTATATACAATAGAACAAAACGCTGCCCAGTCCTGAGCACCCTCACAATCATTGTTATGCTTGAACCCATTGTTGCAGCCACTGTGTCAATGCATCTCGTTGAAGATCTTCGTCTTTTTCAATAACCCTCTGCTTTACCAAGAATGATGCCCTTCTCCAGGAACTGATACCTCCTGATAACATGTCCAAAGTATACGAGACATAATCTTGCCACCCTTGCTTTTAAGGAACATTCTGGGTGTACTTCTTCCAAGACAGATTCGTTCGTTCTTTTGGCAGTCCATGGTATATTCAATATTCTTCACCAGCACCACAATTCAAAGGCGTCAATTCTTCTTCAGACTTCTTTATTCATTGTCCAGCTTTCCCACGCATATGAAGTGATTGAAAACACCATGGTTTGGGTCAGGCGCACCTTAGTCCTCAAGGTGACATCTTTGCTTTTCAGCACTTTAAAGAGTTCTTTTACAGCCAATTTGCCCAATGCAATGTGTCTTTTGATTTCTCGACTGCTGCTTCCATGAGTGTTGATTATGGATCCAAGTAAAATGAAATCCTTGAAAACTTCAATCTTTTCTCCATTTACCATGATACTGCTTATTGGTCCAGTTGTGAGGATTTTTGTTTTCTTTATATTGAGGTGTAATCCATACTGAAGGCTGTGGTCTTTGATCTTCATCAGTAAGTGCTTCAAGTCCTCTTCACTTTCAGCAAGCAAGGTTGTGTCATCTGCATAATGCAGGTTGTTAATGAGTCTTCCTCCAATCCTGATGCCCCGTTCGTTCTTCTTCATATAGTCCAGCTTCTCAGATTCTTTGCTCAGCATACAGATGGAATAGGTATGGTGAAAGGATACAACCCTGACTCACACCTTTCCTGACTTTAAACCATGCAGTATCCCCTTGTTCTGTTCAAACGACCGACTGCCTCTTGATTCATGTACAGGTTCCTCATGAGCATGACTAAGTGTTCTGGAATTCTCATTCTCCACAATGTTATCCATAATTTGTTATGACCCACACCGTCGAATGCCTTAGCATAATCAATAAAACACAGGTAAACATCTTCCTGGTATTCTCTGCTTTCAGCCAGGATCCATCTGACATCAGCAATGGTATCCTTGGTTCCAAGTCCTCTTCTGAATCCAGATTGAATTTCTGGCAGTTCTCTGTAGATATACTGCTGCAGCCGCTTTTGAATGATCTTCAGCAAAATTTTGCTTCCATGTGATATTAATGATATTGTTCAATAATTTCTGCATTCAGTTGAATCACCTGTCTTAGGAATAGGCATAAATATGAATCCGTTCCAGTCGGTTGGCCAGGTAGCTGTCTTCCAAATTGCTTGGCATAGATGAGTGAGCACTTCCAGCACTGCAACCATTTGTTGAAATATCTCAGTTGGTATTCCGTCAATTCCCGGAGCCTTGTTTTTCACCAATACCTTCAGTGCAGCTTGGACTTCTTCCTTCAGTACCATCGGTTCCTGATCATATGTTACCTCTGAAATGGTTGAAAGTCGACCAATTCTTTTTGGTTTAGTGACCCTGTGTATTCCTTCCATCTTCTATCGATGCTTCCTGTGTCATTTAATATTTTCCCCATAGAATCCTTCAGTATTGCAGCTCGAGGCTTGAATTTTTTCTTCAGTTCCTTCAGCCTTGGTTTTCTATCTCCAGCTCTTTGCACATCATCATAATATGTTACTTTGTCTTCTCGAGCTGCCCTTTGAAATCTTCTGTTCAGCTCTTTTACGTCACCATTTTTTCCTTTTGCTTTAGCTGCTTGACGTTCAAGAGCAAGTTTCAGAATCTTTCCTGACCTCTATTTAGGTCTTTTCTTTCTCTCCCATGTTTTTTAATGACCTCTTGTTTTCTTCATGTATGATGTCCTTGATGTCATTCCACTACTCATCTGGTCTTCGGTCATTAGTGTTCAACATGTCAAATCTGTTCTTGAGATGGTATCTAAATTCAGGTGGATATATTCAAGGTCGTGCTTTGGTTCTCGTGGACTTGTTCTAATTTTCTTCAGTTTCAGCTTGCACTTGCATATGAGTAATTGATGGTCTGATCCTCAGTCGGCCCCTGGCCTTGTTCTGACTGATGATATTCAGCTTTTCCATTGTCTCTTCCCACAGATGCAGTCAATTTGATTCCTGTGTATTCCATCTGGCGAGATCCATGTGTATAGTCGCCATTTATGTTGGTGAAAAAGGTATTTGTAATGAAGAAGTCCTTTGTCTTGCAAAATTCAGTCATGTGATCTCTGGCATCGTTTCTGTCACCAAGGCAATATTTTACATCTACTGATCCTTCTTCTTTATTTCCAACTTTTGTATTCCAACCAGTAATTATCAGTGCATTCTGATTGCATGTCCGATCAATTTCAGACTGCAAAAGTTGGTAAAAATCTTCTGTTTCTTCATCTTTGGCCTTAGTTGTTGGTGCATAAATTTTAATAATAGTCCTATTAACTGGTCTTCTTTGTAGGCGTATGGATATTATCCTATCACTGACAGCACTGTACTTCAGGATAGATGTTGAAATGTTCTTTTTGAGAATGAATGCAACACCATTCCTCTCCAAGTTGTCATTCTCAGCATTCTCAGCATAGTAGACCATATGATTGTCTGATTCAAAATGACTAATACCAGTCCATTTCGGCTCACTAATGCCTAGGATATTGATATTTATGCATTCCATTTCATTTTTGATGATTTCCAATCTGTTTCAATTATTAATGGGTGTTTACAGCTGTTTCTTCTCGTTTTAAGTCGTATCACACTAGCAAATGAAGATCCCGAAAGCTTGACTCCATCCATGTCATTAAGGTCGACTCTGCTTTGAGGAGGCAGCTCTTTCCCAGTCGTATTTTAAGTGTCTTCCAACCTGCCAGGCTTGTCTTCCGGCACTATATCAGACAATGTTCCACTGCTATTCTTAAGGTTTTCATTGGCTAATTCTTTTCAGAAGTAGATCACTGGGTTCTTTTTTTTTTTTTAAATATATATATTTTTTATTGTTGTAGTTTAAGTGAAAGTTTACAATTCAAGTTGGTCTCTCATACAAAAATTATACATATATTGTTACGTGACCCTAATTGTTCTCCCTATACTGTGACAGCACACGCCTCCTTTCCACCCCTGGTTTCCCGTGTCCATTCAGCCAGCTCCTAACCTTCTCATCTCACCTCTGGACAGAAGCTGCCCATTTAGTCTCATGTATCTACTTGAGCTAAGAAGCACACTTTTCATGAGTATCATTTTATTTCCCACAGTCCAGTCCAATCTTAGTCTGAAAAGTTGGCCTCGGGAATTGTTTTAATTCTGGGTTGACAGAGAGTCTGGGGGCCATGCTTTCTGGGGTTCCAGTCTCAGTCAGACCATTAAGTCTGGTCTTTTTACTAGAATTTGAGTTCTGCACCCTACCTTTCTCCTGCTCCATTAGAGACTCTCTGTTGTGTTCCCTGTCAGTGCAGTCATTGGTGGTAGCCGGGCACAATCCAGTTCTTCTGGTCTCAGGCTGATGACGTCTCTGGTCTATGTGGCCCTTTCTGTCTCTGGTCCAATACTTTCCTTGTATCTTTCCAACAGGTCCTTCTTCCTAGTCTGTCTTAATCTGGAAGCTCAACTGAAACCCGTCTGCCATGGGTGACCCTGCTGGTATATGAATACCATAGGCGTAGCTTCCAGCATTACAGCAACACACAAGTGTCTGTCTGTCTTGACCATCAAGGTAATAATAAATGAATAAACATTGGCTATGGGCCAAGAACTGCCAGAAATTCAATCTGGATTCAGAAGAGGACTTGGAACCAAGGATACCATTGCTGATGTCAGATGGATCCTGGCTGAAAGCAGAGAATACCAGGAAGATGTTTACCTGTGTTTTATTGATTATGCTAAGGCATTCGACGGTGTGGGTCATAACAAATTATGGATAACATTGTGGAGAATGAGAATTCCAGAACACTTAGTCATGCTCATGAGGAACCTGTACATGGATCAAGAGGCAGTCGGTCATTTGAACAGAACAAGGGGATACTGCATGGTTTAAAGTCAGGAAAGGTGTGAGTCAGGGTTGTATCCTTTCACCATACCTATTCCATCTGTATGCTGAGCAAAGAATCTGAGAAGCTGGACTATATGAAGAAGAACGAACGGGGCATCAGGATTGGAGGAAGACTCATTAACAACCTGCATTATGCAGATGACACAACCTTGCTTGCTGAAAGTGAAGAGGACTTGAAGCACTTACTGATGAAGATCAAAGACCACAGCCCTCAGTATGGATTACACCTCAATATAAAGAAAACAAAAATCCTCACAACTGGACCAATAAGCAGTATCATGGTAAATGGAGAAAAGATTGAAGTTTTCAAGGATTTCATTTTACTTGGATCCATAATCAACACTCATGGAAGCAGCAGTCGAGAAATCAAAAGACACATTGCATTGGGCAAATTGGCTGCAAAAGACCTCTTTAAAGTGTTGAAAAGTGCGAAGAGTTAACACTACTACTACTAAAGGTATTTCAGAGCACAGAAAAGGATGGAATACTCCCAAACTCATTCTATGAAGTCAACATAACCCTGATACCAAAACCAGGTAAAGACAACACAAAAAAGAGAAATTACAGACCAATATCCCTCATGAACATTGACGCAAAAATCCTCAACAAAATTCTAGCCAATACAATTCAACAACTTATCAAAAAAATAACTCACCATGATCAAGTGGGATTTATAACAGGTATGCAGTGATGGTTCAACATTAGAAAAACAATCAATGTAATCCATCACATAAATAAAACAAAAGACAAGAACCACATGATCTTATCAATCGAAGCAGAAAAGGCATTTGACAAAGTCCAACACCCATTCATGATAAAAACTCTCAGCAAAATAGGAACAGAAGAGAAATTCCTCAACATAATTAAGGGCATTTATACAAAGCCAACAGCCAACATCATCCTAAATGGAGAGACTTTGAAAGCATTCTCTTTGGGAATGGGAACCAGACAAGGATGCCCCTTATCACCACTCTTATTCAACATTGTGCTGGAGGTCCTAGCTAGAGCAATTAGGCTAGAAAATGAAATAAAGGGCATTTATACATAAATTGGTAGGGAAGAAGTCAAAGTATCTCTATCTGCAGATGACATGATCTTATACACAGAAAACCCGAAAGAATCCACAAGACAACTACTGGAACTAATAGAAGATTACAGTAAAGTTTCAGGATACAAGATAAACACACAAAAATGAGTTGAATTTCTTTATACCAACAAAGAGAACTTCGAAGAGGAAATCACCAAATCGATACCATTTACAATAGCCCCCGAAAAGATAAAATACTTAGGAATAAATCTAACCAGAAACTTAAAAGGCCTATACAATGAAAACTACAAGATACTACCACAAGAAACCAAAAGAGACCTGCATAAGTGGAAGAACATACCTTGCTCGTGGATAGGTAGACTCAACATTGTGAAAATGTCAGTTCTCACCAAAGCAATCTACAGATACAAGACAATCCCGATCCAAATTCCACTGGCATTTTTTAAAAATTTTTTAAATTTTTTTGATTGTTGTAGTTTAAACTAAGTTTACATTTCAAGTTAGGCTCCCATACAAAATTTTATACATACATTGTTATATGACCTTAATTGCTCGCCCCATTCTGCGACAGCACACTCCTCCTTTCCACCCCTTATTCCCCATGTCCATTCAACCAGCTCCTAACCCTCTCTGCCTTCCCATCTCACCTCCAGACAGAAGCTGCCCCTTTGGTCTCTTGTATCTACTTGAGCTAAGAGGCACATTCCTCACAAGTATCACTTTATGTCCCACTGTCCAGTCCAATCCCTGTCTGAAGAGTTGGCCTCAGAAGTTGTTTTAGTTCTGGGCTGATAGAGAATCCAGGGGCCATGCTTTCTGAGGTTCCTCCAGTCTCAGTCAGACCATTAAGTCTTGTCTTCTTGCTAGAATTTGAGTTCTGCACCCCATCTTCCTGCTGCTCCATCAGGGACTCTGCTGTGCTCCCTGTCAGGGCTCCACCAGCATTTTTTAATGAGATGGAGAAACAAATCGCCAACTTCATATGGAAAGGGAAGAGGCCCTGAGTAAGTAAAGCATTACTCAAGAAGAAGAACAAAGTGGGAGGCCTCACACTCCCTCATTTTAGAACTTATTATACTGCCAGGGTAGTCAAAACAGCCTGGTACTGGTACAACAACAGATACATAGACCAATGGAACAGAATTGAGAATCCAGACATAAATTCATCCACCTGTGAGCACCTGATATTTAACAAAGGCCCAAAGTCCATTAATTGGGGAAAAGACAGTCTCTTTAACAAGTGGTGCTGGCATAACTGGATATCCATCTGCTAAAAACTGAAACGAGACTCATACCTCACACCATGCACAAAAACTAACTCAAAATGGATCAAAGACATAAATATAAAATCAAAACCGATAAAGATCGTGGAAGAAAAATAGGGACAATGCTAGAAGCCCTAACACATGGCATAAACACAATACAAACCATAAGTAACAATGCACAAGCACCAGAAGAGAGACTAGATAAATGGGAGCTCCTAAAAATCAAACATTTATGCTCATAAAAAGAATTCACCAAAAGAGTAAAAAGACAACCTACAGACTGGGAAAAAAAATTTGGCTATGACAAATTCAATCAGTGTCTAATCTCTAAAATCTACAAGGTACTGCAAAACCTCAACAACAGAAAGACAAATAACCCAATCAAAAAATGGGCAAAGGATATGAACAGGCACTTCGCCAAAGAAGATGTTCAGGTGGCTAACAGACACATGAAGAAGTGCTCACGATCATTAGCCATTAGAGAAATGTAGATCAAAACTACAGTGAGATATCATCTCACCCAACAAGGCTAGCATTAATCCAAAAAACACAAAATAATAAATGCTGGAGAGGTTGTGGAGAGACTGGAACACTTACACACTGTTGGTGGGAATGTAAAATGGTACAACCACTTTGGAAATCGATTTGGTGCTTCCTTAAAAAGCTAGAAATAGAAGTACCATACGATCCAGCCAGCCCTCTCCTTGGAATATATCCTAGAGAAATAAGAGCCATCACACGAATAGATATATGCACACCCATGTTCACTGCAGCACTGTTCACGATAGCAAAAAGATGGAAACAACCTAAGTGCCCATCAACGGACAAATGGATAAACAAATTGTGGTATATCCACACAATGGAATACTACACAACGATAAAGAACAACGATGAAGCTGTGAAACATAACATGGAGGAAGCTGGAGGTCATTATGCTCAGTGAAAGTAGTCAGTCACAGAAGACTTAGTCACTTACACAAATATTGTATAAGACCACTATTGTAAGAACTCAAGAAAAGGTTTAAACACAGAAGAAAACATTCTCTGATGGTTACGAGGGTGGAGAGGGAGGGGGAGGGTTATTTACTAACTAGATAGTAGATAAGAATTATCTTAGGTGAATGGAAGGACAGCACACACTACAGGGGAAGTCAGCACAACTGGACTAAACCAAAGCTAAGAAGTTTCCTGAATACAATCAAACACTTTGAGGGACAGAGTAGCTGGGGTAGGGGCCTGGGGACCATGCTTTCAGGGGACATCTAGGTCAACTGGCATAACAAAGCTTATTTAAGAAAATGTTCTGCATCGTACTTTGGTGAGTGGCATCTGGGGTCTTAAAAGCTTGCGAGTGGCCATCTAAGATGCATCAATTGGTCCCAACCACCTGGAGTAAAGGAGAATGAAGAACACCAAAGACACAAGGAAAGTATTATCCCAAAAAACAGAAAGGGCCACATAAACCAGAGACTTCATCAGCCTGAGACCAGAAGAACTAGATGGTGCCTGGCTACCACCAATGACCGCCCTGACAGGGAACACAACAGAGAGTCCCTGATGGAGCAGGAAAAAGGTGGAGTACAGAACTCAAATTCTAGTAAGAAGACCAGACCTAATGGTCTGACTGAGACTGGAGGAACCTCGGAAAACATGGCCCCTGGATTCTCTATCAGTCCAGAACTGAAAAAATTTCCGATGCCAACTCTTCAGACAGGGATTGGACAGGACTGTGGGACATAAAGTGATACTTGTGAGGAGTGTGCCTCTTAGCTCCAGTAGATACAAGAGACTAAACGGGTAGCTTCTGTCTGGAGGTGAGATGGGAAGGCAAAGAGGGTTAGGAGCTGGCTGAATGGACATTGGGAATCAGGGGTGGAAAGGAGGAGTGTTCTGTCACAGTATGGGGAGAGCAATTAAGGTCACATAACAATGTGTGTATAAATTTTTGTATGGGGAAAGAAAAATATTGAAAAGCAAAGATGTCACTTGAGGACTAAGGTGCGCCTGACCCAAGCCGTGGTGTTTTTGATTACCACATATGCGTGCAAAAGCTGGACTGTGAATAAGGAAGACGGAAGAAGAATTGATGCCTTTGAATTGTGGTGTTGGCAAAGAATATTGAATATACCATGGACTGCCAAAAGAGCAAACAAATCTGTCTTGGACGAAGTACAACCAGAATGTTCCTTAGAAGCAAGGATGGGGAGATTATGTCTCACATACTTTGGACATGTTATCAGGAGGGATCAGTTCCTGGAGAAAGATATCATGCTTGGTAAAGTAGAGGGTTATTGAAAAAGAGGAAGACCCTCAGCAAGATGGAGTGACACAGTGGCTGCAACAATGGGCTCAAGCACAGTAACAATATTAAGGATGGCGCAGGACCGAGCAGTGTTTTGTTCTGTTGTACACAGGGTCGCTCTGAGTCGGAACTGACTTGACGGCACCTAACAACAACAATGGTCAAGAGTGCACACTTAAAGATGATGCAGACCCGGGTTTGAATTCCAGTTCCATCACTTATTTAACAGTATGTGACCTTGTGCAAGTTACTTAACTCTTCTCAGCTTGTTTCCTTATCTGCGAAATGTGGTTAATAGCATGTATCTCATTAAGCAGTACAGCTAATGTATGTAAAGCTCTTGGAGCAATGCCTGGCACTAGTAAGCATGCAATAAATGGTAGTTACTATCATAATAACATGTATAGTTATAAGAACTGTATTTCCCAGGTATTCTGGGATCTTTCCAGTTTCATAATTTTGTTATTTTCTTTACATAACACTCCTTTTATTGAAAAGAATACAGACTTTAGAGTCAGACAGATCTAAACTGGGTTCAAATTCCAGTTCTGATACTTACCAGTCACATGGCCATGGACAATGTTGTCATTCTCTCTGAACCTCAATTGTCCTTCTCTGTAAAAGGGGATAAAAATATCTACCTACCAACCATCTCGGGAGGTTTACATGAGACATACCCAGTGCAATGTGAAGTGATTACGTAAATGCTAAAAGCATTAAATGTGACTTATTTTTGTTCCTTTACATAAAGTATCCTGAATGTAATCTGTAGATGGTATGTATTGTGGGTAGAATGGCCACTTGCTTCAAAAGGATTTCTGTAGCCTGGTGCCCCATCCTAGTCACACTGGGTCCAAAATGCCATAGCGTCAGCAACGTGGGGCTGTGTTGATAAGCCAGGGAAGAAAGGAGGGGAAGTCATGGACGGAACCAAGGGAGCTCCCCTTTCCTATCTGACTGAGATTTGTTTGTCTTCCACACAGTCTGTTCCCTGTTGATATGGGGGTTTGTCAAATGTCCAGCTTTGATTGACATCTCCAGTACAAAGAAAATAGGGAGCCCCTTGACTTTCAGGAACTGTTTTCCTCTAGACTTACAGACTAGAGTCCCAGACACGTTTCTCTTATTGGCGCCACTGATGACAGCAAAAAGTCATGGAGAGAATCCAGAATCATGATGTCAGAGCTAGAAGGCCTCAGAGAATGAAGGAGGTAGAGTGGAGTGGTTCCGACCATGAGTGTGGGGGTCAGACTCACTGGGCCCACATCCTGGCCATTCCACTTACCAGCTGGGTGACCTTGGGCAAGTTCCAGAATCTCTTTAAGCCCTAGTTTCCTCAGTAGTAAAGTGTGTATAAGAATATTACCAACTTCATGTAAAACAAGATGGTCTATGTAAAGCACTTAGCACAGTGCCAGGCACATAATGAGTGCTCAGTATGTGAAGGCTATCATTATTATTTTTCTAATTCTGCTGTTTCGTTTTTACAGCTGGGGACCCTGATGGCCAGAAAGGAAGCACAGATCATTAGTTGTCCACTCACTCATGGTTACTTCCCAGGCAGGGCTGTGCCAAAGGCGTGTCCTAGAGGATCAAGGCTGTGCAGAGAGTGAGAGCAGGCAGCGCTACCCTAGCTGTGGGGTTGGAGCTTTTAGAGTAGGTACAAATCAAGGCATGAATCCCACCCAAGTAATCTCCCAAATGGGAAGTCCCTTCCTGCTGGAATTATTTATTTTGTAATTAACAAAGGCTAAAGAAGCCTTTTCTGATATTTTGGCTTGAAGGCTCAGAGTTTAAACTTATAACAGTAATGGACAAGAGTTTATTGTGGGCCTGTTCTTACTTGCTGAATGCGTTATTATGATCCCTAAGCAACTAGGGGTCAGGAGCTAAGTACCTAGGGTAGAAAGCTGGGTATTTTGAGATCAAAGGACAAAGTGTCCAAGAGTGGAGAGGCTTCAAAATCGAGCCATGTTTCCAGGCTCAGCAATGTCCAGACCTTGACTTGTTTTGGAGCGGCCTTCACTGCTAAGTGTTCGGGGAGGGGTCTGGCACTTCAGCTGGCCCCACTAAGGCCTGGGCAGTAGCCCCAGTTTTTGGTGACCTTTGTGCAGGCTTTAAGGTTGTGCTTTGCTTTGTTTTGTTGTTTCCTCATAGCAGAATGGCCTTTCCCTGCTTCTGGGTGGGAACTGGGGGTGGCGGTGGGGTGAGAGAGGGAAAGGTTGGAGGGAGGATGGCTTGATCTACTCCAATCTCCGCAGCTGTGTTTACACTTCCCTGTCAGGGACCCTCTGTGGCCCAACCTTTCCTCAGTCCTCTGTGCCTCCTTGGAGAATTGCTATTTGATATTCCTTTGGGCTTTACCAGGGGAGGGGCAGAATGGGCCTAAGGGTCACAATTCAAAGGTGGCTCAAGTCGGAAGGGAGGAAGGAATAGCGCAGAAAACTCTGTTTGAATTCTGGGAAGCAGAGGTATAACTAGGGTACAGCAGGTAGGGCACGTGCAGTTTCTATTAGTCATTGTGGTTTCCATTGTCAGCTGTGAGAGATCATTCAGCAATTTAAAACCAATTGCCATAGGTTCTATTTTTCATAGATAGGCCTCTGCTGGGAAACATCACCTCCTTCCCTTTCTCCCAGTGGCCTGGGGACCAGCAGTGGACAAAAGTCCTCTTAGAACTTGCCCATCCCAGAAGGAACAGAACACGTGACCTGTCAGTGCTAATCACTGGATTGAAAAAAATCCTGCTTTCTGATGTGGCTGTGAGTGCTCACAGCAGAGAAGTTTTCACTGGTGCCAGTGGCTAGCGATACATCATGTTAAAGCCAATAAGATTACTGGTAAAATACACGCAAATCAAAAAGGATTTAAGAAAAATGGTCAAGTAAATAATACTTTCCTTCTCCAGGGAGCAAGTTGAGCTGGTATTAATCAGTGACTATACTAGTGTTGCTGGACTCTCTGCCAAGCCTGGGAGGACGGTTGCCAAGGCAAATCAGGCATCAGGTTTCAGAAATTAAACACGTAATTTTATTTTTCCTCAATAGGGAATTTTCAGAAAAAGAACCAGTCCTATTAGGCTACTCAGCACACTTTGTCCAGATTCTTTTGGCCCCAGAGGCCTCCAGTGTGAGCAACTGGAAGCCAGGAGTGACTTTTTCCATTAACTGCCTAGGGGCAGGGTGCAGAGGAGTGGGGCAGGGGAGATGGTACTGTTTTTCAAAGGTCCAGTTGTTGACAACTGGCCAATAGCTTTTCTACGAATTTACAGGACAAAAAGACCTGAAGGGCTGAAAAATAAAAATAGTTGTAGGGCAAGACGTAGCCAAACAAAGAGTGGCTGCTAGTGCCACATGGAGCTCTGTCAACCAAAAAAGAGCCTGGTCTCAGGAAAAACATTCTTCAATCACAATGCAGAGGAAGCAACTGGCAAACAAAATTTCCCCAAGAACTCCAAGCTTATTGGTAATGCAGAAAGTCGTTTTCATAATCCTTTAGTGAACAAGGATTACTGAGCCCTGTGTTTAGTCCCGTGCCAGATATGAAAGGATACAAATGTAAAGTGGGACTGGAGTGGAAATGTCCGGAGATCCATGAGAGCTGCGAGGCTTAATGAGGTGGTGGAGCTGGAACGGGGCTGTAAGACTGATCTAAATAAATCCAAATCCCCTCACTTTTCTTCCTTTCCACCTCCAAATATTTCTGTAGTTAGTTGTCCAGTTGACTCTGGCTTATGGGGACTGGAGTAGAGTAGAGCTCTATGTATAGAGTAGAACTGTTCCGTAGGGTTTTCAAGACTGCGACCTTTTGGAAGCAGATCACCAGGCCTGTCTTCTGAGGCACCTCTGGGTGGGTTTGAACTGCCAACCTTTTGGCTAGTAGTCGAGCGCTTAACTGTGCCACTCGGGGACTTCTATAAGCATACTTTCCTTGTTATCTCGAAATTTATTTGTATCTCTGCTCTTATTGCTTGACATACTCTCCTAAGGCAATGTTGTCCACTCCCATGGCTACAGTTACCATCAAAATATTGATGATTCCCAAATCTCTCACCAGTCTCTCTCCTGACATCCAGATCTCCTGAACATCTCTTCTTAAGATAACCCACATTCTTCCTTTCTTTTAACAATTATTTATGCAGTACATACAATGTTTCTAAAACTTGGCTACACATTAAACTCACCTGGGACACTTTTAAAACTCTTGAAGCCTGTGCTATACGCCATATCAATTAATCAGACTGGGTGTGGGTATCGGACATCAATATTTATTAAGATGTTTACCTGTGTTTTATTGACTATGCAAAGACATTTGACTGTGTGGATCATAACAAATTATGGATAACATTGTGAAGAATGGAATTCCAGAACACTTAATTGTGCTCATGAGGAACCTGTACGTGGATCAAGAGGCCGTCAGTCGTTTGAACAGAACAAGGGGATACTACATGGTTTAAAGTCAGGAAAGGTATGAGTCAGGGTTGTATCCTTTCACCATACCTATTCCATCTGTATGCTGAGCAAAGAATCTGAGAAGCTGGACTATTTGAAGAAGCTGGACTATATGAAGAAGAACGAATGGGGCATCAGGATTGGAGGAAGACTCATTAACAACCTGCATTATGCAGATGACACAACCTTGCTTGCTGAAAGTGAAGAGGACTTGAAGCACTTACTGATGAAGATCAAAGACCACAGCCTTCAGTATGGATTACACCTCAACATAAAGAAAACAAAAATCCTCACAACTGGACCAATAAGCAGTATCGTGATAAATGGAGAAAAGAATGAAGTTTTCAAGGATTTCATTTTACTTGGATCCACACTCAACATCCATGGAAGCAACAGTCAAGAAATCAAAAGATGGGCAAGTCTGCTGCAAAAGACCTCTTTAAAGTGTTAAAAAGCAAAGATGTCACCTTGAAGACTAAGGTGCTCCTGACCCTAGTCATGGTATTTTCAATCGCCTCACATGCATGCGAAAGCTGGACAATGAATAAGGAAGACTCAAAAAGAATTGACGCCTTTGAATTGTGAGTTTGGCGAAGAATATCGAATATACCATGGAGCGCCAAAGGAACAAACAAATCCATCTTGGAAGAAGTACAACCAGAATGTTCCCTATGTCTCACTTACTTTGGACATGTTATCAGGAGGAATCAGTCCCTAGAGAAGGACATCATGCTTGGTAAAGTAGAGGGTCAGCAAAAAAGAGGAAGACCCTCGGCAAGATGGATTGACACAGTGGCTGCAACAATGGGTTCAAGCATAACAACGACTGTGAGGATGGTGCAGGACTGGGCAGTGTTTCGTTCTGTTGTACATAGTGTCTCTGTGAGTTGGAACCAACTTAACGGCACCTAACAACAACAGGTGATTTCAGTATGAGCCAAGTTTGAGAACCACTAATCTAGAAAGCAGTGGGGATGGAAACTACAAGTATGAAGGAATACTTTTCATAATTTGGTAGTTAATTGGGTGGGGGTGAGGGAAAAACAACAAAATCAAAGTTTCTGATACAAGTGAAGAACTCTGGATCTGGAATTCAGAGACCTGAGTTTAAGATTCTGTGTAAAGCAAGTCTTTTAACTGTTTTATGCCAGAACAATCTCATGTATAAAACTGAAATCCGTTCACCTCCTTCATAGGGTTGTGGTGAAGATTATTTGAAACAAATGGACATGAAAGGCTTTTGTAATTGTAAAGTTTGAATTAAATGCAAGATATTATTATTTTGTATTTTAATTTTTAACTTGCTATTTTGAAATAATTTCAGACTTACAAAAGAGTTGCAAATATAGTACAGGAAGTGCCTGTATATCCTTCATCTAATTTCCTCAGACGTTAGCATCTTATATAACCATAGTACAATTATCAAAAGCAGGAATTAACATTGATACTATTTTTTTTAATTGTACTTTAGCTGAAGGTTTACAGAACAAACTAGCTTCTCATTAAACGGTACACATATTGTTTTATGACATTGGTTAACAATCCCATGACATGTCAACACTCTCCCTTCTAAATCTTGGGTTCCCTATTACCAGCTTTCCTGTCCTCTCCTGCCTTCTATTCCTTGTGCCTGAGCTGGTGTGCCCCATTAGTCTTGTTTTGTTTTATTGGCCTGTCTAATCTTTGGATGAAGGGTGAACTTCAGGAGTGACTTCATTACTGAGCTAAAAGGGTGTCCAGGGGTCATACTTTCCAGGTTTCCCTGGTCGCTGTCAGGCCAGTAAATCTGGTCTTTTTTGTGAGTTAGAATTTTATTCTAAATTTTTCTCCAGCTCTGTCCATGACCCTGTATTGTGATCCCTGTCAGAGCAGTCAGTGGTGGTAGCTGGGCATCATCTAGTTGTACTGAACTCAGACTGGCGGAGGCCGTGGTAGTTGTGGTCCATTAGTCCTTTGGACTAATCTTTTCCTTGTGTCTTTAGTTTTCTTCAGTCTCCTTTGCTCCCAAAGTGGTGAGACCAGTGGAGTATCTTAGATGGCTGCTCACAGCCTTTTAAGATCCCAGACGCTGCTCACCAAAGTAGACTGTAGAAGATTTTCTTTATGTTATGCCAACTGAGCAAGATGTTCCCCAAGACCATGGTTCCCGCAGCCCTCAGCCCAGTAATTTGGTCCCTCAGGGAGTTTGGATGTATCTATGGAGCTTCCATGACCTTGCCTTGAACAAGCTGTGCTGGCTTCCCCAGTATTGTGTACTGTCTTACCCTTCACCAAAGTTACCACTTGATAAGATACTATTAACTAGTTCACAGACCTTATTCTAATTTCACCAATTTTCCCACTGGTGTCCTTTTTGTGGACCAGGATTCAATCCAGGGTCACAAATTACTTTTAGTTGTCTCCTTAGTCTCCCTCAATTTGCGACAGCTCCTTGTCCTTTGTCTTTCACAACCTTATCACTTTTGAACAGTGCTGGTCAGTTGTTTTGTAGATTGCTCCTCAATTTGGGTTTGACTGATATTTCCTCATGGTTAAATTCAGGGTATGCATTTTTGTTAAGAACACTATGGAAGTGATTTTGTACCCTTCTCAGTGCTTCATATTGGAAGGTACCTGATAAGAATAAGTCTTATCATCGGTGATGTTAAATTTGATCATTTGGTTAAGGTGGTATCTGCTATATTTCTTCCCTGTAAAGTTACTATTTTTTTCCTTTGTAACTAATAGGTATCTTGTGAGCAGATAATTTGATACAAGGCTAAAATTTTGAGTCTAGGTGACTAGGAAAAATACTGAAAATACTGAAATAGGGAGGTCAGTTGTAAATAAAGCAAGAGGGTAGTTTAGAGCTTATACAGTAACTTAGAGCTTCATAGGTAAGTGTGAAGGGATCAATATGAAGGGGCTGCAGGTTGGCTCCAAATGTTGAAGGGAGACACAGCTGTCACCACAGTGTGGGGACGTCGCAGCCGCTGGATAACGTCAAGGCTCAGCAAGCGTTCCCCCAGAGCCCTTCCTCTCCCCTGACAGTGCCGCCTTGGAAATCGTCAGGCTCTCGCTGCACCACCTCGGGTTCCGGAGTCCGGACTACTGGCGCTAGACGACAAACGTGCAACAGAAACCCAGGCGGCTGGGTCGGCGGCCCAACGCGCACGCGCCGGGAGGAGGCGTGGGGCGGGGCCGCGGCGCGGGGGCGGGGCCGCGGCGCGCAGGCGTGCTCGCATCAGGTCCCTGCGGCTCAGGATGGAGGGTGAGTGAGTAAACAAGCCGGGACCCGGCGGTGGGGCCGGGCCTCTGCGCTTCGTCGCCCTGGGCCTGAGGGAGGGAGAGGCGAAGGGATCAGGGAATTGGGAAGAAGCAGAGAGATACACTGCTTGCCTAGCCGGGGGTACCGGGGCACCCCCTCCCCGTTCCGAGGGCTGCGGGAAAACGGGCGACGGAATGAGGGAGCCCCCAGCCGGAACAGTGTCTGCGGCGGGGAGAGCGGCGTGTCCGGGAGGAGGAGCGGCGGGGGCGGGCCCGGGGACGGGGAATCCCGTTGGAGGGCCGGGTGGGCCGGGTGGGCGGGAGTCCGAGCGCAGAGCCCGCGCGGGTGGGCTGGGGCGCCGGCGGGGCCCTTAGCGCGGGATCGTCCCCCGGGGACCTGGGGCTGTGCACCGGGAGGGCCAGTGACAGGGGGCTCAGCTTGCGATGGCTTTGGGGGGGTCGTGGCAGTAAGAGGAAGGGGTGGCAGTAATAGGACCGTGAGTAGATTGAGGAGTGAGGCGCCTCGGACACAGAATTAAGGGGAGTTCACTCTCAGGGTCGTGCAAGTGCAGGGTGAGCGCCTGAGAGCGCCTCTCTTGCCTCACCCTAGTCCCAGTCTTGAGGAGGAAGGCTGCCTCCTCTCCAAATGTGGTCATTCGACAATCCCTACCCACCCCCAGAGTTCTCCTAAGGATCAGATTATAAGTGAAAGCTCCTTGAAGCAAATGCAGAGTGTTTGTATTTGGGACGTGCCTGTTAGGAAATGTGGAACAAATTTTTATTTCGGTAAGAAGTTACTACTGAGGAATTGTTCCGGGGACAGCGAGGGGAAGTGATAGGAAGGATGTTCGTGTCGCCTGTGGAATATTGTGGTGGTCTTTTGAAAGGTGAAATAATAGGATTGTAACTGGAGTAGCCTAGGTATCTTTGTTTAGGAGCTAAAGGGGTTGAGGATGAGGGTAAAGAACCTAGGCAGACAAACAATTGGTTGTGTGCAAGGTTGGCATTGAAAGTGTGGGTGTCTGCCTCCACCTTTGCTGCCATGATGTCTTTGAAGAGAAAAATCCTCCCACCCCGTGCTTTTAAGTTAAGGGAAGCAGTACTGAATGAAGTTTCCAGCCTGAAAAGGTGCTAACTCCACCAGGTTTCTGTGAGAGCTTGTCTATTTTAAGCCTTGGAATCCCCAGGGCTGGGATGATGTGACATTGATAAAAGAGATTACTTACTTACATAGAAGAATGTGTTAGGAAATCTATCTTTTTTTTTTTTTTAAACATGTTTGTAATAGAGGAAAAGACCATCTATAAAAATGTAATAATGCTATTATTGTTAGGGTTTATGCTGAGTGGGTGTATCACGGTGTGAATTAACTCCCTGAGGGCAGGGATGTTTGTTTTATTCACTGATGTACCCTAAGCCCCTAAAACAGTGCTAGGTACATACTAGGTACTCAATACATATTTCTGAATTAATAGTAGAAAGGCGGGGGAGGGGAGGTACCAAGGTGCCAGGGGACTGAGACTTGGAGTCAGGAGATCTGGGTCCTGTCTGTCACTATCTGGCAGAGCTCTTGTAGGCCGATAGTGGTACTTGATGCTAAGGCACAGCTTTAAAACTCCCTGCAGTATAAATGACCTCTTTGATATGATGATTACTTTAGTGTCCATTGAAACAGTGCTAGAAAAAAGAACCTGGAATTCAAAGTGAAACTTTATCCCCAAGAAGACTTTTGAGAGAAGGGAAAGTAAAGAAAATGTAGTCAAACTTACTTCTCTTATACTTGCCTTTGAATTAGCATGCTTTAAAAAAATATTAAAAATGTTAATTTTGTCTGTTTAACTTTTGGAATCTGAAACTTGGCCTCCTTAGTCCTGTGGGCAGCAGTTTCTGCCAGAGATTTGTGCCTAATATGAAACATGTAACAATTCATTTAGGTTTTTTTCCCCCAGAGACTTGGACTAAGTTTAGAAGCTTCTTTCTACTTAGTTCACTAGCAACTTCCCAAGAAAGGTTTGAGGCAGCAACATTAAAAACACATTATATTTCTACATGGGAAAGTTAAACTAAAGATAAAAGAGAGAAGAAAAAGACAGAAAGAAAAAAGAAAAAAAAAAAAAAAACCCTCCTTCCAGGAAGTCTCCAACTCTTTTTCTTCTTTGTTCAAACTGTGTATTGGGTTCCTGACTATCTCTTTAGTCTGTCAGTTGATCATCAGTTGGAATTTCAGTGCCCCTAACCTTAATGTCATGAGTTACTTAACGGGTAATTGGAGTTTAGTTCCTCTGGTGTGTTGTGTTCTCTGATACACTTGCCCTAATATTTTGATTCAAAATGGACACACTAAAATGTCTTGTTTTTATTGAATGATAATGAGCAGTCACTAAATATTCAGCTTTGTGCTGCTGTAGTACAGAACCAGCCAAGGAGATTGCTTTGTTAACTAACTTCTGAATCAGCATTGTACATCCTGCAAGCCAGTGTTTTCCTTTGGGTCTCATAAAAACTAAATCCTGCTTTGATTTTTATCACCATTGTCTCTGGTGCAGCTGACCTGATTCTCTTAATGAAGCAACAATAGAAAATATTAATGTTATTTTACTTTCAATGAAAATGCAGGGTCACAGGTTCCTGTTAGTAAGGTAATGAGAATAAATGTAAATACCTTGGGGAAGTGGAAGGGTTCAAATTAAAGGTGTGCTTGATAACCAGTTGAGGGATCTGTCAGGCTGTGTACCTAGACAGAGTTGGTTTTAATGGGAACACTGATGGAACTGGTGATCACCAGAATGACTCAGTTGTGTGTTACTAGAGCTCTTTGCAAGGAGCCCTGGTGGTGCAATGGTTAAGTGCTCAGCTGCTAAAGGAAAGGTCAGCAGTTTGAACCTGAACCCACCCACCAGCTTGGCTTAGAGGGAAAAAAGACCAGGTGTTATGGGTTGAATGTAGCCCCCCAAAATGTGTGTCAGCTTGGCTAGGCCATGATTCCCAGCATTGTGTGATTGTCCACCATTTTGTCATCTGATATGATTTTCCTGTTAGTTGTAAATCCTACCTCTGTAATGTTAATGAGGTGGGATTAGCAGCAGTTATGTTAACGAGGCAGGACTCAATTTACTAGATCAGGTTGTGTCTTAAATCAGTCTTCTGAGATATAAAAGAGAGAAGTGAGCAGGGAGACATGGGGACCTCATACCACCAAGAGACAAGAGCAAGGAGAATAGCGTGTCCTTTGGACTTGGTGTCCCTGCACTGAGAAGCTCCTAGACCAGGCAGGATTAATGACAAGGGCTTCTCCCCAGAGCCGACAGTGAGAGAAAGCCTTCCCCTGGAGCTGGCACCCTGAATTCGGATTTCTAGCCTCCTAGACTGTGAGAGAATAAATTTCTCTTGGTTAAAGCTCTCCACTTGTGGTATTTCTGTTATAGTAGCATTAGATAGCTAAGACACTAGGTGATCTACTCCTGTAAAGATTAGAGCCTAGAAAACCCTATGGGGCTATTCTACTCTGTCATATAGGTCACTATGAGTCAGAATCGACTGGACAGCACACAGTAACAACAGAGCTCTTTGCAGGGGTAGGTTCATCTCTGCTGTTCAAGTTTCATACTCCACTATGATTTTAAAAGGAAGGAATGAGATGGAAAATTTAAAAACCTACAGTGCCAACTGCCTCCAAGCCTGACTTAGCCTGCTGGTTAATAAAATTATTTGTTGTAAGAGATAGTAGTAAAGATATTGAACTCGCCCCTAAGACAAAGAAGCTATTTCTGCAAAGGGACATCTTTATGTAGATGAAAAAACTTCATAGTTTGGAATTTTTAAATTCTGATCTCAGTCTCTCTAAGTTTAAGAATATTGCTGCTTAAATGTTTTATTGCCACACAATTTCAATAATGTTTTCCCATTTCCAACAGACTACATTCTAGTTTTAGCCTTTGAAGAAACTTGAGATCCAATTTTCTGGGGAAAGATTTTCAAGTTCTTATAGCTTTCTTTTTCTGTAGAGATTTGGCCTGTAAAGAAGATAGTTCTTATTTTCAATGACCAATCATTTTTTAAGTAAACTTTATTTTTTAGAACAATTGTTAGATTTACAAAAAAAAAATTGTAAAGATAGTACAGAGAGTTCCCATAAACCATAAACCCATAAACCCTGAACCCAGTTTCCTGTTATTAACACCTTACATTGGTATGATACATTTGCTAGAATTAATGAACTGATACTGATCAATCTTTTATTATTATTATTGTTCATTCTGAAGTCACACAAGAGTTTTTTAAAAAGGTGGAATTGTCTACAGAATTTTGATAAGTTAAGTCAAAGATTAGACAGGCCCATAAAACAAACAATAATAAATGTAGCTGAACCACGTATATGAGACTAAATGGGCACACCAGCCCAAGGGCAAGGATGAGAAGACAGGAGGGAAGAGGAAATCAGACAAATGGAAATGGGGAACCCAAGGTCAAAAAGGGGAGAGTGTTGATATGTTGCAGGGTTGGCAACCAGTGTCACAAAACAATATGTGTATTGTTTAATGAGAGACTCATTTGTTCTGTCAACCTTCATCTAAAGCACAATTTAAAAAAAAGAAATTTAATAGTTAAGTGTCTCGAAAACACTAGGTTGATCTGTTATCAGGAACAACTTATTTTTCTTAGTCAGCTTTATTGAGGAAAAAATTGATATACTATAAATTCACCCAATTTATGTATATAGTTCAGTGAATTTTGACAAAAATATATAGTCATGTAACCACCACCACAACCAAGGTATAAAACATTTTCATCATCCCAGTAAAGTTTTCTCACCCTCCTTTCCATTCAATCACTTCCCATACCCTAGCCCCTGGCAACCACTGATCTACTTTCTGTCATTGTAGTTTTGCCCTTTCAAAATCATTCTAGTAGAATGTCATATATGAGAATCGCATAGTATATAGCTTTCTGTGTCTGATTTTTTTCATAGTAATGCTTTTGAGATACATTGTTACATGTATCTTATTGCTGAGTAGTATTTCATTGTATATGCTACATTTTGTATCCATTCACCAATCCATGGGTATTTGGGCGGTTTCTAATTTTTTACTATTATAAATAAAGCTGCTATGAACATTTGTGTACAGATTTTTGTGGGGACATCTTTTTTTTTTCATTTCTCTTCAATAAATAATTAGGAATTGTATGTCAGGTCATATGACAAGTATGTATTTATAAGAAACAAACTGTTTTCCAAAGTGGCTGTAGCATTTTGCATGAGGATTCCATTTGTTCCATATCTCACCAACAATTGGTATTATCAGTCTTTGATTTATCCATTTTAGTGGGTATGTAGGAGCCCTGGTGGCACAATGGTTAAGCACTCAGCTGCTAACTGAAAGGTCAGTGGTTCAAACCTGCCAGCTACTCACTGGGAGAAAAGACCTGGTGATCTGCTCCCATAAAGATTTATAGCCTAGGAAACCCTGTGGGGCAGCTCTGTCATATAGGGTTGCTATAAGTTGGAATCTGCTCCATGGCACACAACAACAGCAGTGGATGTGTAATAGTATCTCACTGTTGTTTCAATTTACATGTCCCTCATGACTAATGGGAGTCATGCTAAGCCCTTGGGCTACTAACCAAATGATTGATGGTTTGAATCTACCCAGAGGTAGCTCGGAAGCAAGGCCTGACTGTGTGCTTATGAAAGATCACAGCCACGAAAACCCTATGGAGCACAGTTCTACTTTGAAGCGCAGGGGTCACCATGAGTCAGAATGACTGGATAGCAACTCTTTTTTTTTTTTTTTGGAAGGGGGTATTTAATGACTAATGATGTTTGAGCGTTTTTTTGTATGCTTATTTGCCAGTTTTATATCTTTTTTTGTGACGTGTCTATTCAAATTTTCCTCCCACTTTTTATTGGGTTGTTTGTCTTCTTGTTATTGAGTTGTAAGAGTTATTTAAAGACTCATTTTTAAATTTCTTGACCAAAACAGCATATGTTTTAGAGTTTATTTTCAATTTATAGGTGAACATAATACAATGAAAGGTTCTTAAGTACTAGCTTAGTACTTAACTGGAATATAAATACATTTTGTATGTGTAAGTCACCAAAGAATAGATCTAGTAGAAATATACTTTCTGTGTGCCACTCCCTTTGCCCAGGATGAATGAACCCACTTCTCTAAACCCGTTCTAGTGAATGCAGGTTTTTCAATTTGTGGGTTTTTTTTTTCTTTTAACTTTGAAGTGATTTTTGTTTGTTAGGGTCCAACTGCTGTGAAAACCCATCTTGTGGCTGTGTTTCAGGTGGTTTAATCATATCTGTCTCTTCCAAAAATAGTATATGTCTCATCTTCCTTACACACTCTGTGGGAACTGACCAGCTGCCAAATAAACTTTTAGAGATGCTGAAGACCCAGTAAAGAGCCAAGTGAAGTAAATGTTGGCTCATGGGCACCTGAGATTCGAGTATCACTTTAATTGTAACAGGAGGATGTGTAGCTTATTTTACATTGTTATTGGTTCAAGCTGAATGGCATTTTCATGTATATGTGTATACTCTTCTGGCCAAATAAAATACTTGATTAAAATTAGAAATAATGCCATTCATTGTTGGAATATTGTGGTGTGTTTAGTGTCATCTTCTCCTTTGATAGACTATAGGAGATCACATTTCAATTATAACTCCTTTCCTTAATTAAAATATTGATATTTTTGGGTGGCCATCTCCTCTTAGGAATCTACACACACACACACACACACACACGCTGCTTGTGAACTGAATATGTTCTTTTCCATTACTAGATCACCAGTTTAAAATGGATGGTGCAACCTGCCCTAAGCTTACTATTTATTTCAAAAAGGGGAAATGGGTTCCAAAAGGAATGGGAGAGGAATTAATAGTTCATAACCATTGTTAAAGGAGATATGATGTTTCATTGAATTGTAAGCTGCTGATTCTATAACAATTGGGTCTCAGTAGGGGTGGCCTATAGTTTCCAAGGGAGGCAGTTTTGTCTTTGATTCAAACCATTTTGCATTTTCTGGAGCAAATTATTATTAAGCTTGTTCAGGACTGAGATTATATGAGCAACCACACACAATGTTACATGTGAATGTGATGTATGTTCTTAAGTAGTTTTATCATTGAAAAAAGAGTTCCTCTTTTGGCCCTCTTTGAGAAGTATTTGAAAGATGTAGGAAGAAGAGAGATTGTGCAATTTTGAGGAAAGAAATTCGAATTTGCTTAATTTTTTTTAAATCCACTTCAACACTTTGGGATTCAACTTCTTAGATTTTGTTGTTGTTTTGTTCCTTTCCCCAGAGAGAGAATATTTAACTCACAGGGAATTCAGTTTTTAAGGGCTGGAATCACTTGATTGGGTTAATAGTAGACAGTCTGTCTACTTCTTTGCTATTCCTTTCTTCCTGTATTTACCCTCTGAATTAAACATAACGTTAACATAGATCCATTCACTTCTTCAAAGGAAATATTTGGGTAGAGTCCTTTTAAAGTTCAGGTGCATGGGATATTATAATCATGATCTGATTGTGCCATATGTGTGATGGTGAGCTAAATTTTGCTAATTGCTAACCTGTGCTGTCATTTCTTTGCAGGGAAACAGGTTAACTTAAGAAATGTTTCTTTAGAAGAAATATGGTATTAAACTCCAAAAGAAAAAAGTACTTTGTGGGACATTTTTAAACACCTAAAACTTAAAGTTTCTTTTTCAAATTTTGGCTCTTCAAAGCTCTTGTAATATTTTCGGAAATTTAAAATGTTAGGTGAAATGAATAGAACTAGTTCTCTAAAAAACCTGAGTAATTAATGTAGAGTGAAAACACCTTTGAGATTGTATTGACTTTATGACATGTGTTTAAGGTTTGCTCTATCTCTAAAATAATTGATGAACCTGCTGACTGAGCCTAGAAATTGGATCAGAAAAGCACTGCTCACTTGATAATTGTGAGAATATATTTGTACACATGACTAGAATGATAGAATTTAGTAAAATAAAGGACTGTTCCTTAATGCGTCAAGGATTGTTGCAACCTGAGTTAGATGCAAAAATAGTGGTAGGGGAGACCTCTGAAGTCTTCCTAGTTCTGGGGAGGCATCCTCCGGGGGGTATCAGAGTCTGAATATGCTCCACTGACTTAATAAAACCACTCTGTATTCTCTTTTGAAAAGGTGAAAATTTGGTTTGCCTTTATGTCTTGCCGTTCCTCTGAGGATAAGAAGACACATCCTAAAACCTGACCTTTCCCCTTATATTCTGAGAGGTGAGTTGAGTTTATTACAGTAAATACTTCTTTAAGACTTTGAACCTTAATTCAGTACCAAAGAAAAGGTGACTTGCAGTGCTGTGTTTCCACATGTCTTGCTGCTGGCTTGGAGATGAGATTATGCTGTGGTTATCTCTTACCTTTATGGCTAGGCATTAGGAGATTTAGGCAATGTGGCAGGAACAGTTTTGTAGTTTGGGTGAGTCTTTATATGAAGCACTTTGATATCCATTGTTGCTGAACATTTCTCTTACTCAAGATAATGAGTAGGGTCGCAAACTTCCAAATAATCCAAGTTCCTCGTATCTGTGAGAGAACTTCATGAGTGCTGTGTTAAAAATGAAGTATTACAGAAGGGCAGAGGCTAAGCTTCCTGGTACTCAGACCAGAAATTGCTGATGTGAAATCTTTTGTTTCATTAAAACTTTTATTGAACTCATAGTTTCAGGTTCTTTGAATGTATATTTCTATGAATAAATTTAATAGGAATGAAAGCATATTTGACCGTGTTTATTTGAATTTGAGGAGTGCTTCATTTCCAGGCAAGAAAATGCTGTTTCTTATCTCTGTTTCTCTAAGATTACAGCAAAATGGATATACCAAATGCCCCAACTTCGAAATGTATCACTTATTGGAAAAGAAAAGTCAAATCTGAATATATGCGACTTCGACAACTTAAACGGCTTCAGGCCAATGTGGGTGCAAAGGTAAAAAATAATTCCCAAGTGAAAGGCTGTACATTTTAATATATATTGATCCAATGTGCAGTGGTTGGGTTTTTTTTTTTGTTTTGTTTTGTTTTTGACTCTTGTTTTGAAACCTCAACATTCTTTTCTTGGTTTTGCAGGCTCTGTATGTAGCAAATTTTGCAAAAGTTCAGGAAAAAACCCAGATCCTCAATGAAGAATGGAAGAAGCTTCGTGTCCAACCTGTTCAGTTGATGAAGCCTGTGAGTGGCCATCCTTTCCTCAAAAAGGTACTTCTGGGGGTCTTGGCTCAGCCTTACTCTCTTCATTAGCCTTAAGGGTTTTTTTTTTTTTTTTTTTTTTTTTTGGTGACTCATTAGAACATAAATAGGTATGGATAATGAATATAGCCATTATAATCAATTTTGAATAATTAGGATCTGTACTTTAAAGAATAAGCTTTTCACCTATTATTCTCCTCGATTGGTATAATCATGAGTTTGTCATGGAAAAACTAGACATTCACCACCTATTTTCCTAGGCTCTGTGTCCAAGCTCCAAAGCCACCTTTTTTGTACTTTGTTTGGCTCTCCAGGTATTTTGGTATTGAGAAAGGAGTGCCTTGGGTACTGGGCAGGGGTATATTGTTAAAGGGATAGCCCTTATGGTAAATGTTAAAAGAACATTCTAATTTCTTAAAGAGATAATATTTTTAAAATATAAAAAGCAAGATAGTCTTTCCCAAAGCACAATACAACTATAATTTCTATACTACTTTGCTTTCCTCTGTAGTGTCCCCATCATCTGTGTGGCTGAGTTGATGTTCACTGTGTTAAAGTTTATATCCTCAGGAAAACTTCCTTATCTCATCCGCATCTCCTAAGACTTTCATAGGTCATTTGCTGTTATGTACACCGCAAGGAGACCAACAGTTTTAGATTAAATTAACATCAATTCAATCACAGTGGCAGGCACTGTGCTGGGCTCTGTAGAGGCTACCAAACCAAAAACCAAATTCATTGCTGTCAAGTTGATCACGACTCACAGAGACTGTATAGGACAGGGTAGAACTGCCACATAGGATTTCCAAGGCTGTAATCTTTATGGAAGGAAACCGCCACATCTTTCTCCTGTGGAGTGGCTGGTGGGTTCAAACCACTGACCTTTCGGTTAGCAGTCCAGCGCTTAACCACTGCGCTGCCAGGGCTCCTCTGTAGAGGATACAAAGGTAAGCAAGAGATAGTTCCTCCTTCCCACAGGTTTATAGTCTCATGATTCCTTTCTGGAGCCAATTGTTACAAAACCCCAAGCGTATTAATTTGTAAGAATTAGAAGGCTACTGGGATCATTGTAGAAGAAAACTGCAATTCTCTCTTGGGTTGTGTGTTTGCCTTTTCCTTTCCATGTCATTGCTTATATTTCAGTGTACCATAGAGAGCATCTTCCCAGGATTTGCAAGCCAACATATGCTAATGAGGTCTCTGAACACAGTTGCATTGGTTCCCATCATGTATTCCTGGTCCCCTCTCCAGCAGAACTTTATGGTATGTATCAAAAGCACTATGATGGTTGTTTAAACTGTATGATTATCTTATATCAAAGCATATGTCAGAGCACTTAACAAAGCTTAGACACGCAGGGCAGAACGTTGTAGTAATTTATTTACTCTTTAAAATATATACTGCAAGTTGTTCTAACTTGTTACATTTGGTGCTCTCTGAAGAGTACCTCTGAGTTGACTCGAGTTCTTTTTTGAATGGCTGAGACTGGGCAGAATTCCAATTTTCTCTTACCACCTTGGCCAATTTTGTAACATTATGTACAGTTAAATACAATCTAAATCAGACACTTGAGGCTTGAGCAGGTTAGCATGTCCCTGCTGATGAAGCAATCCTTTCTGAATCCCCTGAAGGCAAGATGCTATGAAAGCAACTGAGATAAGAGAGGTGCACATGGATCCACAGTCCTTTTATCTGGATCTGTATGCTGACTCCTACTGAGACTGTTTGTGGTTCTGATAATCCATGTTCTCTTAGTACTACCATTGCTTATCATCTGCCTGTGACAGATAGCAATACTGTTCACTGGAATAGGATATAGGTTTACAGAAAACAATCATCTCTCAGAATAAAATTTCAGAGTAGTAATTCTACTTGATCCTTAGGGATTTGAGAATGATTATGTTCTTTGTTAAACCAAAGGGGGGAAAATCCTTTAGTATGGTTTATTGCTGGAAAATATCTGTAGCCCATACTGCAATTGACTTTAGGTTCCCAGTGAATGTGATTGGCATGAGTTGTAGTCATAATTTTTGCCATTGGACAGGTTAGTCTTAGTCTGTTTATAGAATATCCAAAAATTTTATAGTTGCCTAGTTTCTGTTTTAAATATTCTAATTATATTACATACTCTTCCTTTTCATTTGTCTGTCTCTCTCTACTTACGAAAAGAATTAAAGACTTTTTAGACTGTTGTTTAGGTGATGTTCATACCTTGTTCACAATGATGTTTAATAGAAATAAAATGAGATAATAGTTGGAAGCACTGTGGAAAATAAATATGCCATCAGATTCTAGGTGTTGGAAATGCTGTTGTTGGTATCAAGCTAAACTTTTGGTTGCTAGTACCATCAAATAATTAAACTGACTTTTTTTTTTCCCTGAAAGGAGTATTTCCCCTTCCTTTCGAGATTTTGTTGGCAAAATAAAATGACCAGTCTTTACAAAGTAGAAGACTCTGTGTCCAATGGCATTTTCAGGAGACTCAAGAAGCAAAAAAGGCTCAGTCAAGAATCCATTTAACAGGAAAGAGGAAATGCATAGTGGCTTCATGGAATGAGTCACATCTGGTTTGATTTCAGGTAGAAGATGAGACAGTTTTGTGCAATATTCCCTACATGGGAGATGAGGTGAAAGAAGAAGATGAGACTTTTATTGAGGAGCTGATCAATAATTATGATGGGAAAGTCCACGGTGAAGAAGGTATTGGTGCTGGGCCCTTTGGGAGAAAACTTTGTTAGAGTAGTGTCTTATCCTTGGTACATTATCATCTGGCTTTTATCTGCTGCCGCTTGGGGTACACACTGAAGAATTTCAATGTCATCATGTGGCTGAGAGTTGAATTTTTATATTAAGAATATTCCAGTTAAACTTGAAAAGGAGTTGAGACATAAGAGGATGACATAGTAATCGGTGGCTAGACAGAAAGTTCAGTGCGCAAAGTTTGATCTTAGGAATTTTCCATAAGGCATCCAAGGCCATTTTATTCTTATTACCCTTTTTCTGAGAATGGCATAACCTCTCTATCATACTTGTTTGATCCTGGTATCCTCTGCATCTCGCAGAAGTTGATTCCAATATCTGAATTTCCTAGAAGCAAGTCACATGGATTTAGTTGTAGTTCTAGAAAAGGCTGTAGTATGCAAGAGGTGGGAAGATGGGGAGAGATTCTTGGGATTTGCAAACCAATAATAACCCCTCCTGCTCTTCTTACATTTGTGGGTGCTGTTTGATGCTGTTCAAATACATTATTGATTCACAGCTCCCCCTGGTGTTCAAAGATTTTCTCCTGGATCGTAGTACAGAGAATATTATAGGAGCCCTGGTGGTGTAGTGGTTAAGAGCTTGACTGCTAACCAAGTTTGGCAGTTTGAATCCACCAGGCACTCCTTGGGAACCCTATGGGGACAATTCTACTCTATCCTATAGGGTCGCTATGAGGGGGAACCTACTTGACCGCAATGGGTTTTTGATTTTTTGGTATAACCGTTTATGGAGCCCTGGTGGCGCAGTGGTTAAGAGCTCAGCTACTAACCAAAAGGCTGGTGGTTTGAATCCACGAGCTGCTCCTTAGAAACCATATGGAGTAGTTCTACTCTGTCCTCTAGGGTCTCTATGAGAAGGAATCAATTCGACAGTAATAGGTTTGGTTTTTTTCCTGGTTTATATCCCTATATAGTATGATTTTTGGAAAAAATGCTGTATTTTTATTCAGAGAAGTCACCACTGACCCAGAAGCAGCAAATCCAAGTGTATTTGCATTTTATCATTCTTACTTTGTCCCACTCATAATTATATGCTCACTTTTATGAGATTTCTAACCATAAATACAGGGTTTGTCTGTGGCTGAAGAAGAATAGAGCCTGTAGCTCTATTAGGATTTCATTAGACCCACTTTAGCAACTGAACTGTTGCAGTTGTAAGAGCCAAACAAATGGTAGTAATTTTCTGATTGTCTGTATAAACATTTATATATGTTAACTATCTAGACCTTGAGGATGAATACGAGAAAACCTTGCTAGGAGGACCAATGGAGGATGGAAGGACCACAGCTCACCTATCTAATCTCTGTGTTTCAGAGATGATCCCTGGATCTGTCCTGATTAGTGATGCCGTTTTCCTGGAGTTAGTAGATGCCCTGAATCAATACTCAGATGAGGAAGAGGAAGGGCACAATGACACCTCAGATGGAAAGCAAGATGACAGCAAAGAAGACCTGCCAATAACAAGAAAGAGAAAACGACATGCTATTGATGGTAAATAGCACTGCTTCCCTATTCTGCTTTGAAAGTGACAGAATTAGGGAAGAAGGAAAAACGAGAAGGGTTTTTTGCTTATTAAAAGATGTTGGTGCTTCTCATTGGCCCAGTTAAAAGGAAAACATGATCATTGATAGCTTAAGACAGCTGTAACCTAGCTGAAGAAGAAAGTAGAAGAACTTACAGAATAATCATTATTGTTCATTTCTAATTATAAAAGTAACGTGTTTAGAAAACATGAAAAATTAGAAAGAAGACAAAGTCGCTTTTTAATCTTCCTAATTAGGAATAATCAGCATTAATATTTTGGTATGTTTCCTTCTAGACTTAAAACATGTATGTATATAAATCAACATGTTTTTCTATATTATGTGAAATTGAGATCATGCCATATACACAATTTGTTTATTCCCTTTTATTTAATCTTATATCATGAGCATCATGAGCATTTTTTTCTGTCATAAATGTTGTGGATTTAATTATAACCAAAAAACTCAAACCCAGCGCCGCTGAGTTGATTTCAACTCATAACGGCCCTGTAGGACAGAGAAGAACGGCCCCATAGAATTTCCAAGGTTGTAATCTTTACGGGAGCAGACTGCCACATCTTTCTCCCAGGATTTAATTATACTATATGTTAAATTATCTTTTCTAGGAAAATAGTTCTCTCTCTTATTATAACATAGTTATAGTATCAGTCTTGTTCTCCGTATCAACATTATGATAGGATTCTTCTGTATTCAGGTCTCTACTGTTTTCACTTTCAGAGTCTAATTGGGACTGTGGCTTTTATTGCTAATATGTAGGCGACTCTGACTTTCTTGTCTCCTGTGCCCTGTATGAAACATGTGCAGCTAGCATTGATCTTCGTGTATTCCCAAGCAGTCAGTCGTTAGGTTAACTTTAGCAGCTCTAATCAAAATGCTGTGACACAAGGGAAAGGGGGAAAACAGTCTGATAATAGCACTCAGGAGCTTTCTGTCATCCTCAATTCAGGCAACAAAAAGAGTTCCAAGAAACAGTTCCCAAATGACATGATCTTCAGTGCAATTGCCTCAATGTTCCCTGAGAATGGCGTCCCAGATGACATGAAGGAGAGGTAGGCAAAGCTGTCCCTCTCAGGCCACGTATAGAGTGCTTGGATACGAATTTTATTCAAGCTTATTTTTTGGTTAATAAGAAACCTTATTTACGGTAAATGCATTATGATTTGCTTGTTCTTCTGGTTATTTTGTACTTACTTGCTTACCTCTAAATGCCCGTTCCCAGATAAGGGTCATTGTTTGCTGTAAGTCTCGGCGGAGAACTTTTATTCTGCCATTTTTCGGGGGAGTTACCCCAGCATCCTACTTATCAAATATTTTCCCTCTTTTCAGGCAAACATCCAGCATAATTACAGTGGTGTACTCACTTAGTTATACATAGGTCCTCCATCAATAAGGCCCGTAAAAACACCCATCCTGCCTTGGCAGGCCATACCTGGGTGACTGTCAATAGTCTGTATTTTCTCAGTGGAGACAGTCTCTTGGAAGGAACTCTTAATCTCTTTTTTTTTAAATAGGTATCGAGAGTTAACGGAGATGTCAGACCCCAATGCACTTCCGCCTCAGTGCACACCCAACATCGATGGCCCCAATGCCAAGTCTGTGCAGCGGGAGCAATCTCTGCACTCCTTCCACACGCTTTTTTGCCGACGCTGCTTTAAATACGACTGTTTCCTTCACCGTGAGTGGGGCTCCTCTGTTTGAAATGCTTTCCTCTTTTCCAGCGTCAGCCTCCATTTCCTTGCCTTGGTTCTAGTTTATCATATAGACTTCTCAGCTTCTGGTTGGATGATGGTTTTACAAAAGGCCAGTTCTGTTTTCACTTGTCCAGTTATAATTATCCCTCACTACCTCCTAGCTTTGGAAGGATTGCATTGATAATCAGAAGTGACTAAATTTTGTGCACCCCGATGGTAGCTTTTTATGTCAAAGTCTAACTCCTACAATAGCTCCCTAATCCAGCTTCGTTCCTCCCCATCCCATCAAGTGGATGGACCATTGGAAAAAGGACAGTTTGTGTTTTCCAGCTTTTCATGCCACCCCTAATGTATACAAACGCAAGAACAAAGAAATCAAGATTGAACCAGAACCATGTGGAACAGACTGCTTCCTTTTGCTGGTACGTTGTTAAGCTGTTCTAACATTGTTAACTCTGTTGAAAATTGTGCAGGAAATGGAACACAAGCCAAGTGAGTCAGTACATAGCACTCTGGAGATCATAAAGTACAAATAAAATGAGGCTTCTGCTCTTAAGGAGCTCCCCAGATGCTGGGGCAGTGGACTGTTAAGTTAGTCCTATGGAATGAAAGTTGAAGAGCACTAAAGGCTTTTTGCTCTAAGTATCAGCTACTCAGATTTTTAGAGTCTGAAATATTGTTAGGATTGGAACAGATTGTGTGTGTGTGTGTGTGTTAAGTACTCCATTTTCTTTGTGGTTCCATTATATGCACATAACCATAGGAAAATAACACATGAAGGCACTGATGTCTTATTGTGAGGTAATCAGTCAGATAGACCCTTCCCTGATGGACCGACCTTATGAGGCAGCATAAATTCTTCTGGGTACCTGAGGGGAGGCAGTTCACTGAGAGGAGGGAGGGAATGGGTCGGTTAGACTTGCCAAAGACACAGTTTTGCTTTCTGTACAATAGGTTGAGCTTAGGTAAAGAATAAAAATACCTTGATAAAATTTCTACGACCGAGTGAAGTTAGCCTATATAGCCAAGTATCTTTGGGACCCTCTTTTTTGGATAATAGAAGGAAAGATGATAGGGAGTGCTATTAGATATACATCTGGAGAATGGGCCATATGGTAAGTGCAAAAGAATAAGTGGACTCTATCTGATTTATTTTTTCCCTAACATGTATCAACTCCTATGTGCCAAGTACTGTGTTAGGCCCTTAGCATACATTATCTTGTTTTCATCCTTGCAACAGTGTCCCAAGGTGGAGAAACTATGGGTTATGGAAGTTGTACATCTTGCACCACTTACAAGTCAGTTGTGTGGTAAAGATGAAATTCAAACCCTGGTCTAACTACATAGTTCATGCTTTTTTTATTCCTCTATGCTTTTTTTTTAAAAATTACATCATGTTAGGTAAACATACCAGCATTTCTATAACTCAAAAAGGCATTGTCCTTCTCATAGTAGTCACCCTGGGACCCTGGACATGTATTGCAGAGATACCATCAGTGCTGAAAATGTCTGTGTGTGTGTGTGTTTTAACAGACGTGTATGCACAGTTTTTCTTTTATTGCTTCTTAGACATGAGAACATACTCAGATATAATGCTAGACTATTTTTTCCCTAACCTTTTGTTAAGAACATAAATGTTCAACTGAAACATAAATGTTTCAGTCATGCAGAGGAGTTGAAAGATACCTTCTTCTTGATTTAATAACATTTTTCCATATTTGTTTTATCCATATGTTTGTGTATGTGTATCTTTTGCTGAGCCATTTGAAAATAAGTTGCAGACATTGTGATGCTTGTTTGCTAAGTATTTCAGCATGCATCTCTTAAAAATAAAGACATTCTCTTATTTAACCAAATTGTTATACCTAGAAAAGTAATAAGAATTTTCTATCATCTAGTATACATTCTGGAAACCCTGGTGGTGTAGTGGTTAAGAACTACAGCTGCTAAAAGGCTGGCAGTTCGAATCCACCAGGTGCTCTTGGAAATCCTATGGGGCAGTTCTACTCTGTCCTGTACAGTCGCTATGAGTCAGAATCGACTTGATGACAACAGGTTTGGTTTTGGTTTTGGTTCTTTTAGTATACATTCTATATTCAAGTTTTTTCAGTTGTCCTGAGAGCTGCTTTTTTTCAGACCGGTATCATACAGTCGTGAATCATATTTGGTTATTATGTTTTTCTAGTTTTCTTTAATCTCAGATAACCCCACCACTTTTTTTTCCTTTTGGAAAAGTCCAGGCTGGTTGTCTTGTAAGTTGTTCCACGTTTGTCTTTTGTTTCCTCATGGTGTCATTTAACTTGTTCCTCTGTCCCCTATTTCCCATAAGCTAGAGATTAGCTCTGGAGGCTCAGTTATATTTATGTTAAACATTTCAGGTAAAAATACTTTATAAGTGATGCTGTGTACTTTAGATTGTAGCATAAGCACATACTCCCAGACTCAATCAATTTTGAAATTTCATCTTTAGAATTCCCTTTACAGCCTACAGTATATTATTCTGAATATCCTTAGTGATGGTAAACCTTTATCTTTTACAAGTGGGTTTAATTTCCAGAAACAGCTAGAAGTCATTGGGAACCAAGTCTGGTAAGAAGATAGATATCAAGTTGAATATATAAAGTTATTTAATATATAAAGAAAAACCAGAAGGGCACAGCTATAAAATAATCAAAGAGTATTCTTCTGCATTTCATATACTGACAGTTTTTAAGTAGTAATATTGTACAAATTCAGAGAATACACATTTTATTACTGAACCAGAGGCAGTTTGGTAGAGTGTGAAGAGAAGTGGCCTGGGGACCAGGAGCCCTCGTTTTGATCCCCACTCTGGAACAATTAGCTATATGCTCTTGAGCAGGTCCCTTCCCCTCTCTGGACCTCATTTCCTCCTCTGTAGCAAAACGTGTCTTCTAATTCTAAACAGCTAACATGCAAATGAATTTTAGATACGACTCACTCAGAAGTTGAAGACGCATAGATGCACAAAGTATATGTTTTTAAAGATTACTTCCTAAGACAACTCTTTTGTAAAGAGATGTAAGTTTTAGCAGGTGTTTTAAGTAGTCATCTCACTATTCTGTGGTCACATCCAGCAAGTACAGAGGGAAAAAAAAAGAACAGACATTGTCGGGGTACTTAAGCACCGATGTTGAGGAAGATGAAGGTTTGTGACGATAGGATCAATACAGTGACACTGGGCCTGTTCCTATTTTCCTATTTCCTATCTGTAATGTGTCCATTGCAGGAAGGAGCAAAGGAGTACGCCATGCTCCACAACCCTCGCTCCAAGTGCTCTGGTCGTCGCCGGCGACGGCACCATGTGGTCAGCGCTTCCTGCTCTAACACTTCAGCTTCTGCTGTGGCTGAGACTAAAGAAGGGGACAGTGACAGGGACACAGGCAATGACTGGGCCTCTAGTTCTTCAGGTAAAGTGAACAGAAGACAAAGATCCTTTCCTTTCCATGTAAGGACTCTGGTAGTCCCAGGAACACTGCCTAATACTTAATATTACTACCTTTTTAGAATTGGTAATCCTTTCCATAGGTTTGCCTACAAGCCGTGGAGAGAGGGAATAATTTTGTTCCTAGCTATTCTGCCTTTTAAAGCAGAATGAAGTACTTCTGAGTTTGTGGCAAATTGCTAATGACATTACATTCCACCTTTTCCTGTTTCTCTTATTTCCCCTAGAGGCTAACTCCCGCTGTCAGACCCCCACAAAACAGAAGGCAAGTCCAGCCCCACCTCAGCTCTGTGTAGTGGAAGCACCCTCAGAGCCTGTGGAATGGACAGGGGCTGAAGAATCTCTTTTTCGAGTCTTCCATGGTACCTACTTCAACAACTTCTGTTCAATAGCCAGGCTTCTGGGGACTAAGACATGCAAGCAGGTACTGTCTAAAAGCAGCCGGCACAAGCTTGGGCCCACCATCCGTGGTCTATCCCTTTGCCATCTTGTAATGCTGCGTGTCTGGAGGGAGGCTGTTTTAGGTCCAGTCCCTTATGAGTCTGTGCTTGTGGGCCGTAAAGTGGGTTTCCCAAACATGGGGCCTTCTGCAAATACCAGGCTTAGCAAGGCTTGGGGAACTGCTCTCCTCCTTGCTGAATTCTTATTTCTGTCTCTGGCAACTATCTGACTCTTCTGGATATTTCTACATTCTTTCAACTTCCTTTTTAAATTTTTTATTCTTGCCTTTCTTCCTAAATGTTTATCCCTTTCCTAGCATGAACCCCCAGGCCTTTCTGTGGGTCTTTTTATCTAGAACACTCCTGCTACTCCTGCTTCCCCCTCGTCCTCCTCAGTTGTTTTATTCTCCAGTTTTTCTATCACTAGATTTTCTAATTACTATCTCCAATGGCTGGGCCTGCACCTGCTGCCTCTCACTCATATCGTCACTAGAAACAGTTTGATAGCAGCCACTGATGCTCTGGTGGCAGGAAAAGACAGGGACAGGGAGCAGGTATACAAGAAAAGGACACCAGAGCTTGAGTCATGCTCACATGATTCTTCAATTTCTAGAGGAGTCTCAGTGCCCCCTTCTTCATAGTTCCTGTGCTTAGAACAAGTAATAGAACCATGAGTTGAAATGCCTTTGCCTTCATTTTGGAGCCCATACCTGTTTTCCTAAGGCATGCATTCTTAACCTAAAAGTTGACTGGATTGTATGTAAATTTGTATATGTGGTATTTTCCTGAGAGGAGGGTTTATAGTTTTCACAGAATCTCGAAGAGGCCTAGAACCAAAAAGAAAAAGCTAAAAACTAGTGCTATAAGGGAAGAAACACGCTGAAGGGGAACCAGCCTTCCTGAGAGCTGTCCTACTGAAATAGTCAAGTGGCCCTGACATCTTCATACCAACAGAGGGAGCTAGTGCTTAGAGCTCAGAAGAGTTAGATGGTGGCTATAGCATGTCTTAATATCAGTAAAACCAGGTATACAAAGTCGCCCTTTCTAAGAGGCAGATCCTGTTGGTAAGAGTCGGGGGCAGCCCACTCATGGTTCGGTATAAAGAGAGTAAATGAAAGCTGCTGACCAGGGAAAGTGTTAATGTGCTCAGTATTTTTTCCTTCCCAAATCCGGATAAATACTGAAGAATCAACTTCAGAGCCAACCACCCGATGTCCCAATGCCAGTCTGTCCTGAACTGAAGAGATGCCCAGGGGCAGCTCACCCAGCTGCCTGTGAGCTCTCCAGAACCCTCCAAGCCCAGCACCAGGCTGATGTCACTCATCTGACCACCTCACTTGCGAAGGAGTGACAGGTTCTGTTGGATTTCTCTTCCAGGTCTTTCAGTTTGCAGTCAAAGAATCACTTATCCTGAAGCTGCCAACAGATGAGCTCATGAACCCTTCACAGAAGAAGAAAAGAAAGCACAGGCAAGGGTTGGACAAAGGACTTTTTGTAACCAGGCAGTTCCCTGTGCTCTGATCTCCCCTTTGGACTTTCCCATCTGCCTCCCTCTTAACCATTGTACAAGGCTGTGTGATGTCCATCCATTTGGCATTACACAACGGAGAACCAGAGTTCTCAATGCTCCCTGAGGGTCTGTGCCCTGGATCAGCCCTACTGCCATCATTTCCCCCACCCCAGATGCTGTGAACCATGAGAGATAACTGTCTGGTTTTCCATTTAAGCTCCTGGCCAATAGGATATGAACTGGCCTCATGGCCCCAACTTGTGGACCATTCGTTTCTCCTTGTTGTGTGGTTAGTTACCACCATACCCACTTCTCAACTCTGGCCGGAGTTTTTTCCTTTGCTTTGTTTTTTGGCACTTGTGTTGTTTTTCTCTCTAAGTTGCATAATAACACTGTCTTCTAACTAGCCTTTGCTTAGGGTTGGAAGTTTTTTAAAAAGTTTGGCGCTCTGCCTGGCTTGGTTCCCTAATAACTATAGCCTATCAAAGGAAGGAGCTGACACCAGTTCTAGATACAGAAGGAAGTCCCTGTTGCATCTTCCACTTAGTTTTCCTTCACTCAGAGCAGATTCCTGAGAGGACTTCCTACCTCTCCATCTTGAAAGTCCTTCGCAGCTCCACCTCCACCAAGAGAGGGAGAGGGAATGAAGCAACAGCATTATAATGCGCATATAGTATTGGGTTTTGTTTCTGTATGTTTGTTCTTTTATGCTTTTGTTTGTTTTGGGGGGGGTTCTTATTGTTGCTTAAATTTGAATATTGAAGTATAGGCCAGCTGGATTTAGGATGGACTCTAGCTTCCACGTAAGGGTACTACTTCCAGGCCTCCTGTTAAAGGATTTGGGGGAGAGGCACCCCAATCATCAAACCACAGTCCGTCAGACCAAAAAAAAAAAAACGCATTGCCATCAAGTAGATTCCAACTCATACTCATAGCAACCCTATAGGACAGACTACAGCTGCCCCACAGGGTTTCCAAGGAGCGGCTGGTGGGTTCGAACCACCAGCCTTTCAGTTAGCAGCCTAGCACTTAACCACAGTGTCACTAGAGTCCCTCATTTACCCGCATCTGCAGAGCTTCTGAGGGCCATGACCCAGACCCATCCCTTTTCTCTTTTTCACAGGTTGTGGGCTGCACACTGCAGGAAAATTCAGCTGAAGAAAGGTAAGTTTCACCAGAGCGTTCTTCAGCAGTGCATTGTGAGGTCTCACCCTTGTGGCCCCACTGCAGCTGCACTTGCTGACCCTGAGCTCCTTCTGCTGACTGCACATTTCTCTGCAGCAGCTAAGAACAGCTCAGCTTTTCAGTGCAGCTGAGACCACCTTTTAGGAGGCAGAGCTATGGGCCCTGTGGTCTCTGACTTTCTCAGTGTGCCATTTACCACGTTCTAGACCTCATTTAATGTTTAGAATAGCTGCCCTGTAGTCCCGGACCATTTCCACACTCCTCCCCACAAAAAATCCACCTCAGGGTAGGCTATGATTTCTTCTCACTTCGGTACTAAAATATGCATCCAAGATTATGGTTAGAAACAGGCTTGTTGGAATCAGGGCAGATGGACACTTGAGAGGGAGGGAGGGTAGTTAGTGAGCACGTTCATGGCCATGTCCTGGTCTATTCTGCTGTCTTCTAGATAACTCTTCCACACAAGTGTATAACTACCAGCCCTGCGACCACCCAGACCGGCCCTGTGACAGCACCTGCCCCTGCATCATGACTCAGAATTTCTGTGAGAAGTTCTGCCAGTGCAACCCAGACTGTAAGAGCTCCCCGTTTTCCCCTACAGCTTCCCACCCAGTCAGCCTCAAAGCACCACATGTTTCCCACCCTTCTCCTGCATCCTTTGCTGCTACGGGCCTTCTTGTATTTTCTTTGCTCTACAGAGGGAATAAGATACTTAAGATCTGGAAAAGTCATAAAACAAAGCAAAAAAAAAAAAGCAAAACCCTTAAGTTTCCAATTCTGAAAGCAACAGAAATCAGATATTTTCCCCAACTTTTCAGGGCAGAAGTGAGAAACATGGGAGTCTTCTTCCTGAAATGAAGTTATAGTCTCCCTCTTCAGGACGCGCCTTTAAAAAAAATTGATTAAAAAAATTTTAGGTTGAAATTCTGTATATGTCAATTTTAGTTGAATATCTGGGGTTTTAATATCAGGTAGGACAGGGGTCTGGATGTCGGCAGAAGGCAGGGTAGAGGCTAAAAGTGCTTCTTTTTCCCTTCTCCCACCATGCCCTTCTCCACTCAAGGCTGAGCAGTTTGGTGGTACCCCCGGGGCTTGTAGAACTTGATACGAGGCAATTGTGTACAGACTTCCTAACCTGTAGCAGATATCAATCTTAGCCACAGCAGAGAGATGCTTGTGCTGGGAAGGGCAGTGGGTGGAGGAGGGTGGGGGTAGAACGGATATATTCTGTTCTCAGAATGATACTTGTTTTAATAGTGAGGGTTTACCAGTGAAAAGCACCGATTTCATTTTCTCTGGGGCGCTATCTACCTCCCTTCTAAATTCCACCAACAAGGAGCAGGGGAGAGTATTGCTGGGGAATCTCTTGGAAACACATCTCAATAGTCAAACCTGCTTTCTTTGACTCACAGGCATGAATGTTGGGAAACACTCCATTTTCTCTTGGGGGAAAAAGCGTGAATATATGATTATGGGGAAGGGAGCTTCTCTGCTGCTTTGCCAAACATCCTGAAACATGTAATGTTTACTTCCCTGCTGCCCGAGTCAAACATGAGCCCCAGCTTAGCCTGCTTCTCTTCCTAACCTTACTTGTCTTCACACCCAGGTCAGAATCGCTTCCCTGGCTGCCGCTGTAAGACTCAGTGCAACACCAAGCAGTGTCCTTGCTATCTGGCAGTGCGAGAGTGTGACCCCGACCTGTGTCTCACCTGTGGGGCCTCAGAGCACTGGGACTGCAAGGTGGTTTCCTGTAAAAACTGCAGCATCCAGCGTGGCCTCAAGAAGGTGAGGGCTTTTCTTAGAGCTCTGGCCCAGATAATAGAGTGGGAAAGGAGTTGCCCAGAGCACCCTACCTTTCCACGGGTTCCTTAGAGGCTTTGTACATGAAACCGAACCAAAAATTCGATGCCATCAAGTCTATTCTGACTCATGGCAGCCCTATAGGACAGGGTGGAACTGCCTCATAGGGTTTCCAAGGCTATAATCTTTACAGGAGAAGATTGCCACATCTTTCTCCCTTTCTGGAGTGGCTGGTGGATTCGAACCGCCAACCTTTTGGTTAGCAGCTGAGCACTTAACCACTGCACCGCCAGGGCGCCTTTTGTACATGAAAGTGCTCGGTAAATCCTAAAAGACACACATTTTCTGTCCCAGTGAGGGCTTAGCTCTTGATAGATGCTGCAAAGCCACTGGACCCTGGACTGGCCAGACAGAGAGGAGCAGGGAGGTGGAAGCATTCTTGATGTTGCCTGTTTGTACTTCACAGACAGCAGTGAATTCCTGTATACGTGGCTCCAGGAGGGCCCTGAGTCTAGAGGAAGGGCTGGCACGTTTCCTCTCACCACCTCCCTTTTTTGTTTTTCCTTCCACCAGAACAGAGTGACTTCAACCTTTTTCTGTTTTCAGATCCTCTTAACAGTTGCTAGTTCTTTCCACCCTGCCCCTCTGCCCCCCGCCCCCCCCCCAAACACACATACCCCCTCACTCACAGGCTCTGTAGTCTGAGGTCTGGCTCCCTCTTCCCCAGCACCTGCTACTGGCCCCCTCAGATGTGGCCGGATGGGGCACCTTCATTAAGGAGTCTGTGCAGAAGAATGAATTCATTTCTGAATATTGTGGTGAGGTGAGTACTATAGGTTTGGCCCACATTCTTACTGTGGGGGATACTGATGAGAAATCGTGATTTTCTGTGGGCCAGGCTGCTGCAAATTCATCTCTAAATAACTCAGCAGAGTTCTCATGTGGCCTCTCTGGGGGATCCCACAGAACTCTTCACGATCCTGAAACAAACCACTGTTCATCAACTCTTTGCCAGCTCAGCCCACACAAGGAGGGGTGAGGGGCTCTCTTCAGCTTTAGTACTGGTCAGTCTGGGTGGGGGTTGGAACAAAATAACCTGAGATCGCTCTCTTAGGAATCTCATCATGATACTCAATAAGTGCCTATGTGTGCCACTGCTCCCCTCCCAGCCCTTCCTGGGGGTAGTGTACCGTGCTCCATGCAGACAACCTGATACCCCTATTCCTTCCTTATCTGTCTGTCCAGCTCATCTCTCAGGATGAGGCTGATCGGCGAGGGAAGGTCTATGACAAATACATGTCCAGCTTCCTCTTCAATCTCAACAATGGTATGGAGTCTCTTTCTGTCGTCACAGGGTAGTCTTGGGCAGGTCTTTCTACCAAATTGCCCCTGCTGCAGTCCTGGTTCGTGTCAGCTCGGAATCTTCCAAGAGATACATAAAGCAAGGTGGTGGAATAGAACTCAGAGGCACTACATGCCCCAGCTCACTTGCTTTGGGAGAACCTCCATTTTGGGGTTGTGCTTGTAGTAGGAGCACTGAGCACAGACACCTGAGAAATCTCCATACCCAATAGAGAGAAAGGAGAGATCCATAGCTGAAGCAAAGAGGGGGACTCAAAGAGGGTTATTTCCACACAAGCTGGATTATTATGTGCGTGCTTTTCCCAGCTCCTGTTAGTACACTGATCTTCATAATCACGATCCGAATGAATTGCCTCTGTTACTAGGAATTGAGTTTAAATTCAGGCTAAAGAAGCTGTGGGGGTTGCCTGATATGCTCTTGATCTTCCTTGATTTACTTTATACAGATTTTGTAGTGGATGCTACCCGGAAAGGCAACAAAATTCGATTTGCAAACCATTCTGTGAACCCCAACTGTTATGCCAAAGGTGAGTTCCCAGTGACCTGGGAGATGTGTGGGGTTGGGGGACGCCTCCTTGACTGTGATTTCTCTCCATTCTTCAACTTTTTTCAGAGCTGAGGTATTTTTTGTTCAAAGATAATCATGATTAATGTCTGAAATCTTTTAGTCCTCTCTCTTTCGGTTTTATAGTATGCTTTTTTCACTGAATACGTTATGAACATTTGCCACAAACATGAGCCTTTGTAAAGATAATTCTTTAAATTCTTTCCCCCATCACTAGCCCAAATAATACATCTAAAGGCTTAGGGGCAACTACCTTCATGACTCCTTTCTACTTCTATTTCATTTATGTTTCCACTGGAAATTTGGAAAGAATCAGCCCAAACTCCTACTCAGGCACTAGAGGGATTGACTTGAAGTTGGCTAGGAATCTAGCCCTGGGTTTCTCCTATTTTCAGTGGTCATGGTGAATGGAGATCATCGGATTGGGATCTTTGCCAAGAGGGCAATTCAAGCTGGTGAAGAGCTCTTCTTTGATTACAGGTAAGGAGCCAGTAACATCCTCGGGGGATAGCTCTAGAGGCAGAAGGGGTGGCTGTGGAATTGATTTTGGGGGTGTAAGGTGGGATATATGGACAAAGGAGAGGGTCCCACAATGGTCAAGGCTATTTCTTTGTTCCAATCTCCAGCGCCTGGCCTCAGAAGTGATAGCATTGTAAAGGGCTGCTGGGGAGTGGGAGGGGAAGTGAAACAATGGGAGGGGACTCCTTTTCAATAACAAAGCCTTGGTAGTAACCTGGTTCCTCCTCCCTGCTCTGGGACAGGTACAGCCAAGCTGATGCCCTCAAGTACGTGGGGATCGAGAGGGAGACTGATGTCCTCTAGCCCTCTTGGGCCCCACGCCAGCGCTTATGGTCGCGGCACTGTCCTTGCTTTCATGCACATACCACTGCTGCTCAAGATTCCTGCACTATATGTCTCCCACACCGAGAAACCCCCCGCCCATCCCTCTGTAGTGAGGCCTCAGCTGTGTCCAGTGGGGAATGAACTATCTCAGTGAAAGGGGAGGCAGAAGCAACTAAGGCTTGGGCTTCCGGGAGAGAGAGTTGCAGACGTGAGAGACTGCACCTCAGGCCTCAGAGGAAGAACGCACAGGCTGGGAGGTGAGCAGTGTATGCTTGAATTCTGTGGGCCTCAGGAAGAAACTTAGGCAGCTCCCAACAAGCATTAGCCTGTCCTTTGAGCTTTCCAAATCAAAGGTCCTTATGTAACTGGGTTGCCAGGCATATCTGTCTGTGGTTCCAAGACCTGGAGAGGACAGGCCGAGTGAAGTCAGGCACCTGGAGCCTACGAGCAGTCTGGGTTAGAAGCGAGCTTTGCGGGCAGCACAGACTGAATTCAGAGGGAAGATGGGCCACCTTGCTACCTCTTCCCTCGTGGCAGGGTTTAAATGAAAGAGTATGGCTCTAAGTATACTGATCTTCAAGGCTGGGAGAAGGAAAGCTAAGTGCCATCCATTCATGGACGGAGAGGGAGAATCAGCCTGGCAAACCACTAAGCTTGGGGCCCAGGAGGCTGTGAGAAAGCCTTTTCTGTATACTTTGGAGATGGATGGATAAGTGCTTTCAGATTCCCAGGAGCAGGTGCCAGTACCCTGTCACCTCCTTCTGAGGGTCCGTAGTTTTCTTCAGGCCTTCTATTCCCCATTTGGCCGAAGGGGCCATGGTTGCTTATCTTTTCAGGGTAGTTGGGCCCAGGCCTAGACTAGAGAGGAGAAAGATTGTTGGTGTGATTTACTTTCCTGTCTGTGGCACCTGCTGTTTAGCCAGGGTGAGTTGGCAATATGTGTTTGGAGGTGGGAGAGGGGCTACCAAATCGCATGTGCATAGGATGGCGTCACACATGGAGTGCGGCGTGGGAAGCAGCCGGCAGACCACCTGTGCCAGTCTGTGGTGCCATTCTCTCTGGGATTCATGCAGAGCAAAGCACTTTACTCTTTCTTTTAGAAGATTTGGAGATTGGTGTGGAGCTTGAGCTAAAGTCTCTGGGGCCCCAGCTCAAATCCCATGCGGAGTAAGGGTGGAAGATTCTTTTCGAGTTCTGTCTCATCTCCTGGGGGAGACAGGAGAAGCTGGCTTGACACAAAAGAATTTACCGAGAATGGGGCCAGCAAGAGCTCCCCGTGTGTGTGGCTGGTGTGCTGAGCTTGTAGGGAGTAAGGAGCATTGACCTGGGGTGGGAAGGACATGGGGAGTACAGACTGATGTAGGGAGCACTGGAATAGAGAGCAGGCTTCTCCCTTCTCTCTGCGAAACCAGAGCCTCTCTTCCCCCAGTCTATGCTGACCACTCTTTCCTTCCAACCCCACTGGTTGTCCCGTGAAGCAAGGAGTAGGGCTCCCTCTGGCTAGGCTGGTTCCTAGGGATTTTAGCGGGACTCACACACACACTGACTCACCACGCTTGTGGGCACATGTGTGCCCTGCACTCAGCACACTCCCAGCCAGCTCCCAACAGAAGCCATCTTCCCACCTGATTGCGCCAGCCCCAACCATGATTCTGAAACATGCTTCTGCTGTGGTTTGCATTCATTGTCTGTACTGGGGACTCCCTCAAGCTGGCCTGTGGTCTCTGAATCACTCATAAATTACAGGGGGAACGTAGAGACAGATGCAGGAGGAGGAGTTAGATCTGTCTGAAACACCAGGGGCTAGCCAGGAGGAACAGGTGAAAAGGGGAAGAAATTATACCCAGCCTTTGAGAGGCCAGCCTGACCCACCCTCCCCTCAGTGCAGAATCACTGTGGTCCACCCCTCCTTCCCCAGTTTTGGACCACTAATACTCCTGTTTCTCCAGCCCTTCTATCCTTTTTCCCTGCTGTCCTTCACCTTAAGTGATGGGTCTTAATCCGCCCCCCAGCCCCCGCCAAAATGCAATGATGGGATGGAGTGAGGTGGCAGGGGCTGGGGGCAGGCTGGTATATGTGTGGCTTTATTGCCAGTGAATTTCACGCACTTTAAAGTCCTGTGGCTTGTGACCTCTAATCTGAATAAAGTGGTAGAATCCTTTTTGGCAAGTTGTGTACTGTCTGCTTTGGGGCTGGGAGGATCCAGGCATGGCGGTATAGGAACAGCTCCGCCTGAAGCTTCAGCATTCTGATCCCCCTTGCCCAGTGAGATCTGTGGGTGGGGGTGGTAGAGCCGAGGTACGGTGGTGGGTGGGGAGAGGTGGAGGCTGGAAAGATCCAGTCACGCCCCTGGCAGGTGACGCAAGGATTCCAAGGGCTTTCCAAGAAATTCCTGAGCCCTCAGATGAGTTCCCTTAGAACCATCCCACTTGTCCCCCAGCCACGACGCCAGTCATTACGCACAGACTGGGGCTTTGCTACTCTCCCTTTATTGGAACGGCTCTGAGTCTTGAGAACACAGCAGGCTCAGCCTTGCTTCAGATGGAGGTCCATACCAGGCTGGGTGAGCGACCAGCGGAACTCATGAGACTTCCAACACAGGAGAGCAGACTACACAGACTGTGGGCACAGCACAGCACAGCACAGGACAGTCGATTGGTTTTTTCTTTTATATATAAACTGATAATTAAAAAATTAGAGTACTATATAGAGTTTGTCTAGAGAGACACTTTGCAACAAAAAATATATATAAAGAATGTGACCTCCTGGGCAAACGAAGCAGCATCTCTGAGCGGAGGAAAGAGGGCTCCTCATGCGTTGGAGAGGGGGCCAAGCCTTAAGCCTTTGGACAGGCACCAAGGCTATTGCATATCTTAGAAGAGGGTGGAAGAGTTGAAGGCTGGCTAGTCAGGGCATCTGCGTTATTTTCTCTACATTGCAAGTGTTTGTTTATGGCTTTGGCTAAAGCATGTGAAGCAGCGGAGGTACTAAGGTACTAAACTGAGGCCTCTTGGTCTCCGTGTAAAATACAAAAGGGTGGGTGGGGGACAGCAGTGAAGCCCTTCCTAACCCCCAGCTGAGTGGAAGCAGATGGAAGACACTCTGCAGAGCAGGGGGGAGGCTGGGGAATATGATTTAGCAGCCTCCTCCCCCCTTACCCTGTGCATCCCTGCAATCCCACACATCTGTCCCTGCTGAGATTGTATATTTGAAGGGAGGCAGTTAATCTTCCCTATACTCTGTTGTTAATCCCTGGCAGCAGCTGGGACAGAGATGGCAGGAAGGGCCTGTCTCAGCCCCATGAGGCTTTTCCTTTGGGGCAGTCAAACAGCCAGGAGCCTGGGGAAGCAGGGATGGGCAGGGCATTGGTTTAGGCAGTGAGGCTCGGCCACTCCCTTTGGTCCCATCTGTAACTCTGCCGACCAAACATGGCAGGAGGGGTGTCCTCTGGATGGGCAGAGCCAGCTAAGAGGAGCCAATTGTCCCTGATGGGGTAGGATGGAGGCAGGAATGGGGGAGTTCAGGGGAGATGGACTTGGTCCCAGAAGCCCTTCTGCTAGTTCATTCAGACCTGGATTCCTCCAGGATCTGGGGTAAGTTCTGGTCCCGGGGGGCAGGAGCTTGGCCTGGAGCTGGGGCTGGGGTGGGACCTGGTGTAGGGGCTGGGGCCTGGACAGAGTCTGATGTAGGCAGGGGAGGTTTGCTGCCAGGTTGGTAATCATGGGTGGCCTTGGGCTCATTGGTGTGGTACGAGCCCTTGTAGCGATGTTTTTGCAGATAGAAGAGCACCAACATTCCCACCAGCCCCAGCAGCAGAAAGGCCACCAAAACTGGGAGGAGAAAAACGAACAATTCAGGGCAGATCTTTGATATTTTACCTACATACAGGCATATACACATACACTTTTGTCCAACCCAGCTGTACAACCACATCAAGCTATTTCTAAGTCTCTGACAGGTCTAAATTCCTGAATTATCCCCTGCCATCTTCTATTTCTTATATTCTATTTCCATATCCCTGATAGTTACCCCAATCCTTCCATCTCTCTAGATGTCACTGCAACGCCATTTCCTTATCCCTTAGCTATTGGCCCTATTTTGAGTCTGCATTTCAATTAAAAGTTTACAGCATCCTCAAACATTTATAATCTGCAGCCCCTTAACTAAATTGTTATATACTACCTTCAGCATACAAAACCAAACCTGTTGCTGGGAAGTCTGTTCTGACTCATAGTAACACTATAGGACAGGGTGGAACTGCTCCATAGGGTTTCCAAGGAGTGGCTGGTGGATTTGAACAGCTGATTTTTTGGTTAATAGCCTGAGCTCTTAACCAGTGTGCCACCAGGCACCTTCAGCATAGCCCATCTTATCTTTCTGTTTTACTCTTAACGTACCTAGTGCCTTCACCACCCCTCAGCCCCAGGAGTAAGGGGAAGGGAGGGAATGCTGGTGGACAAAGGGTAAATTGGGAGGTCAGGATGATCAGTGCTACTCACATCCTAAAAGTACAGCAACCCATCCATCATCATGGTAGTACGGGAAGTCTAAAGAGGAGAAAACCCCAGTTAGGAGAAACCTCCCCCATATTCAGAATCATTTCCCTCCCCTGTCATCTCTCCCTTCTCTTTTCTGTGTCCCGGGGATGCACCTGGGGGCAGGTACCAAGGATCAAGCTCAGGTGGCACCTCTGAGACAAGGCGTGGCATGGCTCCACAGTTAGATTCTGACAGTTCTCCCTGAACTCGGAGGGCCTCAGCAAGCTCAGCAGTCATGGGTCGAGGAGTTCGGAAGTGGGTCTTGAGGGGAGCCACGTTGTTGAATCGAACACCAGATAGGCAGCCTGAGAAACCTGGCGTGTTGTAGCGCTGGATCTCCGGGTCAATTACTCCTGTCTCTGGGAGAGAGGCAGGCCCAGAAAGACAGAGGCTGGACCACCCAGTAGCCCCGATCCCCTCTCATGATCCATAGGTTTCCCACTCATTTTCGTCACCATCTTCATTGAGATTCCCAGTCCATTGTTCCTTCAGTCTCCTCCAGGCTCCAAGGGCTTTACCCATGACTCCTTACTCACAATGCACCCTCACCCACAGCTTACCCATAACACGCCCCAGATACAAGGCCTTGGGTGAATCCAACTGACTATCCACCAACAGTGAGAACTTCTGTTCTGTCATCGGGAAGTAGTCCACCTGAGGTGGGAAGGGGGAGAGGATCAGAGGCTGGCATAATCAAGATCATACAGACACCCTTGTTCTGTCCAAACTGGTGGTACCAGTTAGGGTGCATCCTAACTCCTAAATTGGCAACCCCTGGGCCTAGATAAAGGATTATGAGGTTTTTTTTAAAAAAAAAACAAAAAACACTTGAATTCGAGCCCTGTCTTTGCAGCCTACTACCAGTTTGATTTTGGGAAAATCACTTTATTGTTGAGCCTGATTATTGATTGTAAAACAGAGATAATTAAGAACACCTGCCCACCTGAACGACCTGACAGCTGTTTTGTCACATGAGTTAATAGATGTGAAAATCCTCTGTAAATTGAGATGTACTATACAAATATTTGATATTTTCCTGGGTAATCATAGATGTGAACTAGTCCACCTCCCTCTCCACATACCTGGATGAAGAGAGTGCGGTAGACCCTGGTGATATTGATGCTGTGGGGCTGGCCATCAGTAACTGGTCGGGTAGTTAGCTGGTACACGTAAGGACTGGTGCCCAGCTGATATCTCAGCTGCAGGGTCCCTGTGGAGTGGGAGGAGAAAGAGGGACTCTCCTCCCAGCTCCCACAATCCCCATCTCCTATGAGCACCTGGGTCCATATAATAGTGAATCAGTAGTTATGAGTAGTTATCTGGGGGAAGGTGGCATTGAGGAAAAAAGACCTGGGGGAGCTTACCATCTTCCTTGATGAGTATGGCCATGTAGTCACGCACAAAGGAGCTGACGTAGAGCAGGACGGCAGGGGCAGAGCTGGTGCTGAAGCTGAAGGAGACTTCCTCTCCAGTAACATTGTAGACAGGCCCACGGTAACCAGGCACCGGCCGGCCCGGGCGGGGGTAATCAGGCAGGCGGTACCCAGGGCCATGGTAGCCAGGCACGTAGCCAGGAGTGTCATAGCCGGGGACATAGCCAGGCTCATAGCCTGGCACTGGCCGGCTCAGCATGTGGGAGAACTCCTGGGCTGCGGAGCGCAGTGCTGACTGTAGGTTATAGCGCATCCAGGTGCCAGGCTCAAAGAAGCCACCAATATCTGAAAGCAGAGGCAATGAGGTCAGAGCCCTCAGGCTCTGCATTCCCAGATTCAGAGGTTTTGTATGTCATCCACACACACCCTGAGACTTGTTCTCAGTTTTTGCTACCCCTGTTCACTTTAGGTCCCCTTGAGCCCCTCTGTCACGGAACGGAATCTTAAATCCATGAGAAACTTAAAGAGATCATCTAATCCAACCCCTGCATTTTACAAATGGGGAAACAGGCTCGGAGATGGTTAGTGACTTGCCCCAGGACACAGTAAGTGAAAAGTCAAGATTAGAATCCAGATATCCTGACCGCATCCAGGACACTTACCACCACTCACATTTCCAAACCAAGACCAAAGGTCTTCTGCCTGTCCCTAAGTCCCTGTATCTCCCTAGTCCACCAGACTCCTTCTACCACTAGCCCACATGCCCACGCATCCCCCTTGGTCAGCCTCAGGGAGGATGCAGTCTGGGTATATGTGCAGAATCTTGCTATGGTGAGTGTCAAGGCTCCCTGAGGCAAGAACCAGGTAGTAGACATGTTTCAGTAGCACAGAAATTGTCAAATAGAAAATGGCATAGAAGGGCATCATGCAGCCTGAGGTGCATATGCTCATAAGGGAGGTAACCTGTGTTACCTTGGTAATGTGGGAAGATGGGGAAGTTATTTGCTTGCTGCTCTTGAGTTCTTCTAGTACGAGTAGCTTCTCCATTCCTTCCTCATCCCACTTTATGCTTTTGGAGTTGCCTAGCATCTTCAACTGCCTAACTCCACAGCTCAGACCTTAGGAACCCAGGGACACCTCTAGTTTTCCTTGATGTTGACTTTCCCCCTCATTCCCTCCCTGCCCTCCCTACATCCCATTATGCCCTATTGCTTCCTGTCCCCCTATAACCAGCAGCACTGACCATGGTTGCAATATGGTCCATCAAAAGCTGTGAGGTCACAGTCACATGTGTAGTAGCTATAGCGCTCCACGCAGCGGCCCCCATGGAAACAGGGCAACCGGGGGTGGGCACAATGGCCTGTGCAGTTGGGTGAGGTACCCTCAGAGGCATTGGCACGGCCCTCCAGGTTCAGAGTCACTCCATTCAGACGCATGGCCCTCAAGCAACCCACAAAGGGGCGCCTCTTGAGCTCTGCAGAACCTGGGAAGGGAAGTCAAGAAATGAGTGTAGAGCCAGAGACAGGTATAAGAACTGGTGTTGGGAAGGGAGCCAGGGAGCTAGAAGAGTGGAATAGGATACTAGGGACTGGAGAGGAAAGGTGGGACCTGGAGGACTGGGACCTAAGACATGGGGCCTCAGGAAGAAAGGAGGAGAGCAGCCTTGAGAGGGTGAGAAGGTAAAGGAGGCTTTCGCCCTGCCTCTAGGTTGTTGCTCACCAACATAGAGGGGCTGGTCATACTCCAGCCAGATGTAGGTCTGCAGGGGCATAGGCCTCAGCACCCAGGGCCGGTGATCCACACGGAGCCGGGCCTGCTTCACGTTGATTTCAGCCCGAACCAGGTGCCACTCATCATCATTGAACTCAAAGTCATCTGAGTGCACTGTCAGGTTCTCATCCCCATTCCCCACATCGAAAGCGAAGACCACATCCCGGGTTGCTGAACAATGAGGGAGAGTAGTGGTAGGGGAGGACTCAGACCTCCAAGATACCTCATAGATTCCTTGCTCAATACAACCTCTCTGCCTCACCTCTGTGAAGCACCTTGAATGTCCCTCCATTTTGTCTACAGCCTGGGATGAAACTCATACGCTGCTTAAAGCTACATACCCTTGGTCTCTCCCAAATTAGCAGATCCCTGGAGCCAGCTTCCTAGCCCCACCTCTCAGGTTAGAAGCAGAGCTAATCAGAACTGGGAGAGACCTTAGGAGTCCAGCTTCCTTATTCACAAGTAATGGGCCTAAGGTCTAGAGAGGTGAAATGGATGCCCAAGGACACATATAGCTAGATATCAAGACAGAGCTGGCTCTAACAAGAACAAAAAAAGAGAAAAGAGTAGCTGCCAAGGCTGCTTATGTACAGCCAAACACCTCATGGGATTTGGTTTCTTGATTTGGAGGTTTAGGGTCATGGGTTCATGGGACATCCCAGTTAATTGGCCCAATATTGTCTTTAGTGCTTCTGTTCTATCGCCTAGTTCAATGTGTAGTGCCTGGGGTCTTAAAAGCTTGCAAGTGGCCAACCAAGGCATAACAATTTGTCTCCATTCACTTGGAGCAACAGAGGAAGAAGGAGAGTCAGGAATAGGAGGAAGTAACGGAATGTGTGGCTAACTGCCTCCATGAACAACTGCCTCCTTTGCCATGAGACCAGAAGAAGTGGATGGTGCCTGACTACCATTACTGAATGCTTTGATCAAAGACTCTATAGAAGAATCCTAATCAAAAGGGAGAAAACGCCGAACAGAATTACAAATTCTCATAGGATCCAGACTTTCTGGAGCTATGAAGGCTGGATGAACCCCCAAAGCTATTGCCCTGAGACAATCTTTAAACCTTAAACCAAAAAAATATCCCCTGAAGTCTTCTTAAAACCAAGCAATAGTTTAGTTTAACTAGTAAAGAATGTCTGCCTTGAGCACTGTGCTTTTTTAAGAACTATCTATATGGCAACAAGTTGACAATAGCAACTCAAAAGATTAAATAGGAAACTTAGGGGGCAGTGAGTTTATGTTAATGGGGGAAGAAATATTAAAAAAGGAAGATGAGAATGGTTGCACAACTTGAAGAATGTAATCAGCATCACTGAATTGTACATGTAGAAATTGTCGAATTGGTGTAATGTTTTGCTGTGTATATTCTCAACAACAATAAAAAATAAGTTATTTAAAAAAAAAGTCAGCACTAGCTCTAGAATCCAAGGTCAGCTAAAGCCCTTTCCATGCAGCCTCTCAAAAGGCTGCCTGCCCTTGTCTCTTACCCTGGCCTCTACCTATCCCATGACTCCCTAGAAATCTCCTTAATCTATCCCATGTCCCTCCCAGTGTCTGCCTGCTCACTGTTGAGTTCCACCCGCAGGTAGGGTCGGCGCCACTGGCAGTAAGGGCCTGCTATGTTCTCTAGGAAGACTCCTGAGGAAGCCGAGGTCCTGAAGTAGAAGGAGACATCAAGGCTGTGGTTGGCACGGATTGGGGGAAAGCGTAGTGTAGCCCCAGTGTGGAAGGAGATAGTGTTCCAGGAGTTTCCTACAAAACCAGAAGGAGGGAGGCCTTGTCAGAAAGGCTAGAGGGTAGAGGGTAAGGGAGCCTCAGGTGGGGTTAGGGAAGGTAGAGGATACTCAGGGGTAAGGAAGACACAACTCAGGGGCAGACTAGGGAGTGTAATGAAAGCATAGGAAGGAGCAAGTATAAGGGTCATATCCAGCAGGAGCTGGGGTGTCTGGCAGTGTGTCCTAGAGCCCCCAGTGGGTCAGGTGGCCTAACTTTTGGAAACTGGAGAGACAACCCCAGGAGAGCACACAAAAGGGATCTGCCACTCACGATCGCCATAGCAGCGCAGAGGCCTCAGGAAGAACTGGGCCTCTGAATTGGAGCGGTTCGTATCCCCCACCACCACCTGGGTGACAGGCAGATGGTCCACAAAGGTCAGCAGTCCCTTGTCGGTTCTCCTGTGGGGCGGGATGCAGTGGCTTAGCTCTATGGTTCTCCGCTCCCCTTGAGTCCTGAAAACTCTGTTCCTCTGCCCTCCTCACCACTGGGGCTGGTCGGCATCACAGTTGCAGTGCAGGGCAGGGTCCACACAGCTCTGGTCCAGACCACAGGCACAGCGCTGGATCCCAGGCTGTGAGCCTCCCCAGTAGAAGTGCTGCTCCTCATTTCTGCCAATCCAAAAGCTGTAGGGGTAGCCTCCTGGGAAGAGGTGCAGGTAGTTACCAGGCCCTCCATTAACCTCTAGGTTCCTCTATAGCCCTTCCAACCAGCCTAGGCCCTTGCTTGAATCTCTAGCCCAGGGCTCCAGCTGAACCCTCTGGTTTCCTTCTCCCAGGCCCCCACTGGTCTCTCTTCCAGCTCCCCCACCTCGCCCTCGTTGACCCCAGCCCAACCTGCAGTATTGAGTAGCCGGGAGTTGTAGCAGGAGAACTCGATCCACTGTTCACAGTGCTGGGAACCGTTGGCCAGGGCACTGACTTCCTCCCAGGATGCATTCCAGTACTGGATGGCCCCCAGGAATGGCCGCTCCATGCTGGAACCTGTCACCCGGGTTGTCCACACCCTGTCATGCCGCACAACTGTCCATGCTCGGTTCTCTGGAGGAGGGGAAGGGGCTGAGCTTTGGCTGGAGATGGGCATTCTCTACCCATTTCCCTGCCCACTTCCACACCGCTGCTGAAACCCAGAACCAACAAATGTGGCCAGGAGCCCCATTCCAGCCCAGCCCTGGACCCTCTACATGGTAGGCTGGAGATCAGACAGCTGGTATGGATCAGGAAGCTGGAATTTATCTGCAAGGCTAGCTTACAAATTCCTGAGTGTCCCCTTTCCCCTCTGCCCCCCTTTACCCCCAACCACAGCATAACCCTACTGGCCCTGTCCACCCCTCTGTCCTTCCCTGTTCCCCCACACCCCTGCATTTCCTTGTCAGCTGCCCCTTCACCACCCATCAGAGCTACTTACCTCGGATATCACAGTACACTACAAATGGCTTCAGAGGGCCACTGCCGTCAGGATCAATGGTAAAGTTGCCAGAAGTTTTCCCACTGAGCCGATAAGCCTCACAGGATTCCTTATACAAAGCTGGTAAGTGGTGGCGTGGGGAAAAGGCAATTGTGGGATCAGATAGCTAGAAAGGCCAGCCCCACCATCTCTAGCAGCCTCATGATTCTCAACTTGCTTCTGACCTCCCCTATCCCTGACTCTCCCCCATACCCCATCTGGCTTACGTTGGTGACAGGTCTCCCCCTTGTAGCCTGTCAGTTCACAATAGCAGATGAAGTCATCCCAAGACTGGTAGCAGCGTCCATCATGCTCACACATGTTAGGGTTGCACCTAGGGAAGGGGGTCAACCCCAAGGCAAGGAGCCTCAGAGTGGGATCTGTCCCCACAAGCTTTCCTCTCAGCTCCTGGGAGCACCAGAACCTGGTGGGACACCATCCCTCACCAACTAACCAGGTATAAGCCCAGATGCTGGAGCGTTTGGCAGTGCTCAGGGTTCAAGTGCTACTGTTCCCCTTTTCTCCAAAAGAGGAAAATAGTGCCTGATCCTCCCTCCTCCCCCTACCAAAAAAAAAAAAAAAACCTTCCAGAACCATAAGCAGATGCTTCATTTCTATCCTGAACACGTGTCACCTTAAGGGAAGAAATAGGAGGTATTGTCTCCAGGTGGGGAATTGAGGAGCCCAGACAAGGAGAAGGGAGAAGAGGATTCGAGAAAGGTCACGCCCATTGGGAAACCACGGGAAAGGGCTTTGGAGAGATCAACACTTGTGGAGAGAGGGGCTTCTGGGTACCTATCAGTGATGCCACATGTGTCAAAGAGGATTTCGGCAAAGTGTCCAAGCCTCCGGAACTCTACCAGAGTCAGGTTGACCAGTTGACCATCCACCTTGAGCAGCTCCATACAACCATGAAATGCTGTCTGGTTGGAGTGGCAGCCCCATCGATTGGCTGGCTTAGGACAACCTGAAGCAAGCACCCCTGTGAGGCCTTCCCAAAGGGAGACCCCAGAGAACCTCCCCCAGGGAGATGCCAAAGGAGAGCCGGACATGAAAGAAGGAATGGGGCTAGAACCAAAGTGTAGACAATGGCAATGACGTTCCACTCCCCCAGGCCTGGGAAGGGGAAGAAGGCTTGATCACTATAAAACTCTCCATTTAGCCCCTACTGGGTAGATTTAGGTGGGGCCTTTCCACCCAGAGGCAAGGGATCTGGCCAGGTTGGTCCCCACTTACCTCCAAAGAAGTATGAGGTTCCTGTACGGATAAGCAGTGGGTAAGAGACCCTGACCTCTGCCCCCTCCACATCATCAATGCTAATGACTGCATGGTTTTCCTGCGCCACAAAATTCACCTCGTGCCAAAAGCCGTCATTCAGGCGGTACCCTGGATAAGAGAAGACGGTGTGGGTGGAAGCAGAGACTACAGTAGAAGTGTCTTAAATGGGACAGCAGCAACCCCACTCTATGCCCCAACAGCAGTCTATGTGACCCGCCCCCCCATTATTGCACTTATCACACTGAGTAGTGACATCTTTGAGTATCTGTCTTCATTATCCATAATCCCAGCAACTGACACAGAGTCTGCAAAGTTACAAGCAAATAGCAAACACCCCCAGGGACCCTCTGGAGCTGAGGAATATCAGGACTCTGAGCCTTCTAGCTTTTCCCAGTACCCTTAGCTCCAGATCTGCCTCCCAGCCACTTCCACCTTGCCCACAGGGCCCTGGGACCTCCTGCCCTGCTCCCTTCCCTTCTTTTCAGCTCCCAAGTATGCAAAGGCCTTGGTCCAGGCCTACAATCTCCCTGGCCCCCTCTGTCCTCTGGTCTCCTTGCACCGCCCTCTTTCCCCCTCACCAGCAGCGAACTGAAGCTTCTTGCGACCGGTCTGCGCGATGGACACGTTGACCTGCCCTTCACTGAGCATCAGCTCCACGTGGCCCAGCCCATCCCCTAGGCTGGAGAACAGTAGCAGCCCTGTGAGGTCCCAGGTGCGGAAGCGAAAGGAGACTGCGAGGCGGCCTCGGCGCGGAAAGCCAGGCACTTGCACGAAGTTGTGAGGGCCTCCAAAGTTGATGGGGTGCGGAACCGGGTCCAGGCAACGGAACGCTACCTTACCCTGGGGCGAAAGCAAGGACCCATTAGCACTGCCCAGCCAGCATATCCGCCTCTGGCCCTCACTGCTGCCCTTGCCTCGGCTCAGAATTCAATTTTCCCACTGGTCAAGACCCACTTCAGCGCACTCCCTCGGTGCGGGGGGGGGGGGGGGGGGGGGGCGGACGGGGCGGGGCAAGACCTTCCACCTTGACCCTTCCCTCTGGGAAACTTCTCTGAAGCCGCGAAAGGGGTTCCCAACTGAGCCGGCTTGCTCGCTATTGCTGAGCTACACTGTCTCCAGAGCAACCACCTCCTTCCCTTCCAGTGTTGAGAGACAATTTAGGGTCACCTGCAGCCCCCTTCCCTGTAGCGGCGCTGGTGACCGCTCTCCTAAGTGGGAGTTGGGAGGGGAAGCAGAGGAAGGGTCCTGGGTTCAAGTGCAACTGCACAACTGCGTGACCCCCTTGCCAAGACACTTTCCTTCTCTAAGCTTCAGTTTCCCCAATTATTCACTGAGGAGGTGGCTGGACCAGACTAGAGCTTCTTAACTGGGGCGTCGGTAGACTTTGCATTTTCTAGGAGTTCGTGATATTCCCCAGCCTGAGCATCTCTGCCTGGGGGAGAAAGGGGGTCTTCGGTTTTTATTTGATTCTCAAGCTCTCTTCCTGCTCCACCTCTTTACTTTCCCAGTGGCTTTGGGTTCCCGTCCTCCCAGATCTCCCTGCCCACTGGCCTCGAAGGTGATCCGGGAGTGGCGCCGCACAGCCAAGTCGGCGATGTTGACTCGATTGAAGATTATGTTCTCCATGCAGCCGCGGAAATTATGCCGATAGGCGAGGTTCTTACGCGCAGCGCCCACCAGACCCCCAATGAACATCTGCGGGCAGGGTAAGAAGTGAGGTTCCCCCAGCACGCCAGCGCACCCACCCACCCACGCACCCACCCACACGCCTTTCTCACGCTCCCACGCATTACATAGACTTTCTCAAGCGCCAGGCCAGGCTTTATAAAAGACTGGAAACACACATTTCCCCAGTGTCTGTATTACAGCCCTAAGCTCGGCCTCGAGGTCTGGGTTCAGGTCCTGACTGCACCGCAATCTGGCTGCACACCCTTGAACAAGTCACTTAACCTGTCTGGCACTCTTTGATTGGGGTCAGGGTCTTTACCAACTCCACAGCGTTGTGGGAGGATCCAAGGGGGCAATTTTCTCACCTTGTCTGATCCCCAGAAGCCAGATTTCCAGGCTTCATCTCATAGTTCTGAAATGGCACCCTTGAATTTGAATGCTAACAGCAACAACAAAAACCCGGGCCTTTCTGGTGAACAGCAAGTTTGCCAAGCTCTGCTAGAAGACTGGGGAGCTGGAAAGATCCTTACCGCCAGGAGTGAGAAGTTACTGGCCCTCACCCCACCAAGGGGCGAAAGCTTTCCCCTGCTCACCTCGTTGTCCAGGTTCAGCCTCTCAAAGTCACCATTGAGCACGAAGCGCTGCACGTAGCCGTCCAGGGTGAGGTTGGCTTCACGGCCAAATCGGTCCACACGCACATAGTGCCAGTGCTGGTCGTTAAGGACGCCTCCCGCGGTCATCGTCGTGTGACCCGGCCTCGGCTGGATGGGGCTGCTGCCTGAGGGTGGGGTGGGGCAGGGTCAGACCTTGAGTCCAGAGAACCCCAGCAAGGCCTAACCCCCAGGCAGAGCAGCCCTGTGCAGCGCAGAGGAGGGCTGCACAGGGCCAGGGCTGAGGGCAGCCAGGGATGGGGCTGGAGCCACTGGCGAGCATGTGACTTAAGGTAAGCCATTTAACCTCTTTGAGCCTGTTTTCCTCTCTGCAAAACTCGGAGCATGATAACTGCTTCTATCTACATCACGCGGGTGTTATGAGACCATAAAGAGATGCAAAATAATAACTCTTTATGTTATTAGTTGCCGTGGATTCGATCCCGACACCGAGGAAACTGAGGCTTAGGAAGGGCCTTGTCCAACGTCACACAGCTAGTAGGTGACAGAGCTGAGACTGGAATATTGTCCTCCTGACTCCAAGTCCAGCACTTTGCTAGAACCAAACTCTACAAGAAAAAGGCGGAGTGGCCCAGACACTAAGGAGAGGGAAGTCAAGCGTGGGCGCGGCAGCACGGAGGAGGTGGTGCCGGGAGGTGAGGTGGGGGAGCCGCAGGGTTCGCGCCTGGGGGTCGCGCTTGCGTCGCGGAGCTTACCCAGACTCATGTGCAGCAGCAGGTGTGCCCCCTGCAGCTCGAGCGTCACGTAGTCGCCCTGCGCGCCCTCGGCATGCAACAGGAGCCCGTCCTTCTCCTCGGTCTTGAAGCTGAAGGCGAACACGTCCCACAGGCTCCGGCTGACCCCTCGCGGGAAGCGGTATGAAATGGCGTCGTCGCCGTCAAAATAGAGCACGTCGGACTCTGCGTGAAGGGCTGCAGGTGGGCTCGGGCCGGGAGACTGCCGGTCACCAGGACCCCCTCCATGACTGTCCCCGCCCCTTACTGTAAGGGCAGCCGTAGACGCCGAGCCTCAGGCCTATCTTGCCGCGAGGGTTCCAGGCCAGCGGCACGATGCGGATGTAGCGCGCCGTGAAGTGGTAATGTAGGTCGTGGCGCACCACCGCCGACTCATTGACATTACCAAAGAAGGTCTGCGGGGGTGGGGGAGGAATGACCCATCATCTGCTGCGTCTCCCCCTAGCCCCCACCCTACAGTGTCACAAGCAGCCAATCTGACTTCGGGAAAGCAAACGCTCCTTGATCTTCCTTGCCTTCGCGGCTTTGCGAACAGTTTCCCTAGCCTGGAGTGTCCTCTCCCACTACCCTAATCTTCCCTCAAAGCTTACCTGAAATGTCCCCTCCTTCGGGAAGCTCTCCTAGATTTCACCCTAAAGTCTATTAAACCCGGTGATTGCAGAGTGTCTTGCACACATGGCGAATTGACAGTCTAGCTGGACTGAGTCCCCAGAATGGTGGCACTGCTCCTCATCTGTGCCCTCACCACTGCCCCTACCCCGGCCGGTGCCCAGCCCAGAGTCCTGAACAGAAAGGATTCCCCAAGAGGGCACGCAGGGGCGCCCAGAGTACCGCGTTATGCCCTCGCTGGTAGAACGGTGTCCAGCTATCCACGCGGTCGCCGTAGAGCAGCATGTAGCGTGTGACCCAGTCCCACGAGTTAAAGGAGCCCTGTGTGGCCACAGCCCGGATCCGGTGCTTCTTCATTAGGTCTATCTGGAGCCAGGGATTCGGGTCACCGATCCGGGGCGACCATCCGCTTATGCCTGTAGAAGGGGCAGGGGCTTTCACCGTTGGCTCCCTTCCCTTCTCCTCCCTGCCGCCAGCCCTTGGGAGTACCCTACCCCGCAGCGGTGCGCGCCCACTCACCGTGCAGCCGGGCGAAGCGCGGCGCTGTGAAGAACCCGTAGGAGGAGGAGGCGCCCAGCGAGCGCGCATACAGAGGCCCCACCAGCTCCTCGTCGCAGCCGTCTGGGGCCGGGAATGGGCACTTTGGTCAGCACCGGCCCCTCCCGGGCTCTTCCAAAGTCAGGCCCACTAGGCGGCCAGAGTCCCCCTTCCTCTACCCCCAGTGGCCGACCCAGCCCTACCTAAAGCCAGCTACTCGATCTGGCTGCAGCAATAGTTACACGCTCAGGTAAGGCTGCCTTCTCCTTCTGGGGGATCCCCAGGCTAGACCTACCGACCCAACTCCAGACCCTCCCTAGCTCAGTTCCTGCCCTTGTACCAGCCTGGGGACAGTACTCCCCCAAACCCAATCCCAAACCTCAGCATCTTCCAGAACCTGAGTCAGCCCAAGACACCACTACAGCCCCAGCCTTAATGTACGTCCCACTCATTAGCCCATAAACCCTGCACTAGTCCCAAATCAGGCCTTGGTCCCTGCCCCAGCCAGCGCCAAGCACCACCACCAGCGCCATCTCCAACCTAGCGTCAGTCAGGGTCACCAACTGCTGCTTAGATCCCAGCCCCAAAACCCAGCCCCACCCACAAACCTTAGCCCCGGGGCCAGCTCCAAAATCCAGCTCCAGACCCCGGCAAAATCTCAGCCCTACCCCAGGTCCCCAGAACGATTCTCATCTCCAACTCTAACCTCAAACCCAGGCACCAGCTCCCGTTTGGATCTCAGCCCCCAAATCCGCGCCCTGCCTGACTCCATCCTCGGTTGGAAGCCCAGCCCCAGCCGAAGCCGCGCGCGCCAGCCTTAGAGCTGCATTGCGGAGCGTGGGGGAGAGGCAGGAAAGGATGGGAACGAGCGGGCGCGCGCCGGCCTGGAAGGGGCCCGCGACCACCTAGCCGCAATGCAGTGCAGGACCCGCCCTTGCAGGCTTTGGGTTCCTGGACCCAACCTTGCCTGTATCCAAGTCCCGCACTTACAGTAGCCCCAGCCCCGAGCTCCTGAGACCGCTGCAAGCAGGATGCAGAAGAGCCGGAGACGCATCGTGCAGAGCTGACGGGTACCCGGCGGCTGTCTCCCAGCGCCCGCCTCTGGCTGGTGCTCCAGCTCCGACTCGGGCTCCCAGCTCTCCCCTTAGGGTTAGCAACGGACCGCTGTCTCTCCTCCTTCCCCTCCCTCCGTCCTCTCTCCCCCAACCCTCTCTCTCTCTCTCCTTCTCTTTCAGTCTCTTCCGTTCCTGGCTCTAGGCTCTTCTCTCTCTCCTCTCCTTTCCACCTTCTCACCTCCCCCCTTCCTCCTCAGCCTCTCTCCACAGGCACGCGCGCTCTCCCGGACCCAGCGCAAGCGCGCGCCTCAGCTCTGCTGCGAAAGGGCGGGGGTGGAGAGCCTCCAGTCACCGGGAAATACCCCGAAGGCCCCGAGACCGTCAGGGGGCTGGGGCTGCAGGGATGGCGGAAGGGAGGCAAGGGCCCGGTGGTCCTGAAAACTCCAAACAAACAGAGGAGGGCGGGGGTGCCTGGAGATGGGGAGAAGGGTAAGTAAAAGAACTTAACCTTTTCTGAAGGCAAATTATGCCGCCGGCCCCATGCTGGGCACCCTCCATAACACTGTGGATTCAGCATTTTCCCTTACTCCACCTTGCACACGAAAAAAAAACCTGAAGATCAAAGAGGTAAAGAAACTTAACTCAGGATCACACAGCTGTCTAGCAAATGATGATATTCCAAGGTTCTCCCCCCCGCCCCCGACTGGCAAGGAAGTTCTCTTGGGGGGAGGGGATGGGAAAGTTAGGTAAAGTGGGCCCACAGAACCTAATCCTAATCCCCACCTCCCTCTTGGCCCTTCTCCCCGCCCCTTCCTTCCTGTCCCATTAGTTTAATTTCTCCCCCTGCGGCTACACTTCAGAAACCCGTGTAGCAAGAGATGGGGACTGAGCCCGCAGAGCAGGTGGGAGTCGGGGCAGGGCTTGGGGCGGGGGGTTAGACAGAGGGAGGGTAAGGTGATGGGATTCCCCACTGGGCTACAGGGGTTCAGAAGGCTACAGGTCTCTGCTATCCTAGCACCCTATTTAGAATGCCTGGAGCCATCTCAGGTGGGGGCCCTCCAGGTGGATGGGGCTGGTGGTGTGAGGTTGGGGTTAGAGGGGGCAGGGCTAAGGCTGAGGGGACTGAGGCTGAAGGGAAGGACAGGTTGAACCTAGAGCCCAGAAAATCTGAACCACAACCCTTGAAAATCCCCTGGCATAAGTACTTCAGTGCAGCTGTACTGGAGGTACAGGCAGGAGTAAGGAGGGGGGAAGGGAAAGGAGACAAACAGAAACCCTCTCCAAACCAAGCAAGGAGTCAGGGTCTGAGGCAAAGCCTGCCTGGGCGTCCTTCCAGGAGAGGGCGCTGTAGAGGGAACAGAAGCGCCAACACTTATTAATAATACAAGCGCTTGGACTATGGAGAGCAGAGATGCTTATCTTCCATTATCGTCCTTATTTCAAACAATCCTCAGAGCAAACCCTGCCAGGTGGGATGGTCAGGACTTCTAATCTTAACTTTACATATAGGAAGCTAAAGTTCAAAAAGAGCAAATCCCTTGCTCAAGGTCACCCAGGAAGTTGGAGGTAGAGGCAGGAGGGGTGCATGGGAAGTCCACGCCCTGGGGTGGGGGGTGGCAGGTGAGGTAGGGGGTGCGAAGGAAGAATTTCAAAAAGAGTTTGTGTCTTCTCCCCTCCAATATTGTAGCTGTTCACAGGAGCATCCAGCTTGGAGGCATACGTGGGAGGGAGATGCCTATGGGAAAGTGTCTCATCAGGTCTCTCATCTTGACCTCCCCAGGTCTCGTGGGGCCCCTATTCCGGGGACGATGACGAGGCATACTCTTCTGAGCCGTTGCCGGAGCTCTGCTACAAGGCAGACGTCCAGGCCTTCAGCAGGGCCTTCCAACCCAGCGTCTCCCTGACAGTGGCTGCGCTGGGTCTGGCCGGCAACGGCCTGGTTCTGGCCACCCACCTGGCGGCCCGCCGCGTGGCCGGCTCGCCCACTTCAGCCCACCTGCTCCAGCTGGCCCTGGCAGACCTCCTACTGGCATTGACCCTGCCCTTTGCCGCAGTCGGGGCTCTGCAGGGCTGGAGCCTGGGCAGTGTCACCTGCCGCGCCGTCTCCGGCCTCTACTCGGCCTCCTTCCACGCCGGCTTCCTCTTCTTGGCCTGTATCAGCGCCGACCGCTACATGGCCATTGCGCGGGCCCTCCCGGCCGGACCGCCGCCCTCGGCGACAGGCCGCGCGCACTTGGTCTCGGCCGTCGTGTGGCTGCTGTCACTGCTTCTGGCGCTGCCTGCGCTTCTCTTCAGCCGGGACGGGCAGCGGGAAGGCCAGCGGCGCTGCCGCCTCATCTTTCCCGAGGGCCTCACGCAGACGGTGAAGGGGGCAAGCGCCGTGGCGCAGGTGGTGCTGGGCTTCGCACTGCCGCTGGGCGTCATGGCGGCCTGCTACGCGCTCCTTGGCCGCACGCTGCTGGCCGCCAGGGGGCCCGAGCGCCGGCGCGCGCTGCGCGTCGTGGTGGCCCTGGTGGCGGCCTTCGTGGTGCTGCAGCTGCCCTACAGCCTCGCCCTGCTGCTGGATACCGCCGATCTGTTGGCTGCCCGCGAACGGAGCTGCCCCGCCAGCAAGCGCAAGGACCTAGCTCTGCTGGTGACCGGCGCCTTGGCCCTCGCCCGCTGCTGCCTCAACCCTGTGCTCTACGCCTTTCTGGGGCTGCGCTTCCGCCAGGACCTCCGGAGGCTGCTGCGGAGTGGGGGCTGCCGTCCAGGGCCTCACCCTCGCGGCCGCTGCTCCCGCCGGCCCCGCCTGTCTTCCTGCTCCGCTCCCACTGAGACCCACAGTCTTTCCTTCTAGGACAATCAAAGCTGCGAATCTAGGGGAGGGGGCGGGCTGAGTAAACTATGCCAGGGAGGGTAGTAGGAAAGGGGAGTAGGTGGCAGAACACTGAGATAGAGGTAGGGACCTAAAGGGATTGCTTCTGTGCCTTGACACATTAAATTGATAACATGAAAATGGGATGCAAGCCAACAACTGTTACTATTTTTGAGTCACCGACTTGGAAGTGATTTGTGGCAGGGCAGAGCCGGTGGGTGACCCCTCCCGCTTGGTTCTGAGGGGAAGGCGCTGAGAGCCCGGGTGGGGATGGGAGCTGCTGAGCCTGCTAAGGTTCTAGGCACTGACACCCCCTCCACCTTCACCCAGACTCTGCCAACAGAGGTGAGGTGGGAAAGCTGCCAGGCGAGGAGGGGCGGGGGTTCCTCCTGAAATAGTGTAAGGAAGAGCTTTCTAACAACCAGAGCTATCCAGTAATGGCTGCCTTAGGAAGTACCGAGTTCCCGGTCTCTGGAATGTTCAAGCTGAGGCTGTCGGGTACTGTGTGTGCCTGTGTGTGGGGTGGGGGTAGGGGTACGAGGGTGGACGTTTGGATTAGATTACCATTTTACAATCCCTTCTGAGGTTCTGTGATAGAAAGAAAAAAGTAATTTAAAACGTTGATCTGGAGTTCTTCACCATGGAGAAAAACCAAGACAGGCAGGGAATTGCAATTTGCAAATTTCCAACAGCCATTGTCACTGGTGTGGCGGGGTGGGGTGGGGTGGGGGGAGATTGCTGTTCTCCATTTTCCCTGGGGACAGGGTCAGAGGAAATGCCTGCCGGAAAGGGGGAGGTTAGACATCGGAAAGAACTTCCCTGCAGCCAAGCGCCTGGGCTCCAGACCGGGAAGAGCGCATGTGCTTGTGGTATGTCCATCCCTAGGAAAACTCAGTGCAGGCCACTCTCATCCGGGGCAAGGGCACGGCCGAGATGGCCTCTGAAGACGGTCGTATTGATTCCTGGTCTTTGTTTTACACAATCACACAGGCAGAATCGTGTTCACATGCGACAACTATCGCAATTTAATATCCGGTCAGCAAAGCTGTCTCGGGCACTCTAGCCTTGAGAAGGGGGTGAGGGGGCCCACGGCGAGAGGGACGGGGCGTGGCGAGGAGGTCTCAAAGGAGGTACTGGTCTGAAGTCCCCGCCCTGTCCCGCCCTGCCTAGCCAGAGCTAGCCTTCTTCCTCAGAGCTCCGGAGGCTGGGGCCGACAGCAACGGCCTGCAGGGGCTAGGATCCAGGGAAGGCCTGGATACCGCGCCGATCCTCAAAGGGTCACGCACGCCAGCTGCTGGGGGCCGACCTGGAACCCACCGCCGGAGACCAAGGGAATCGCCGCTGAGTCAGCAAGGCGCGCTCCCGCAGTGGCCCCTGCCCCGCCCAGTCCTCCTCGCGCCTCGGTTAACCCCTTCCTACACAGAACTGCAGGCTATTTGCCCGCCGCTCTTTTTGGAGATCACAGACTCTAGAATCCTGAGCCGTTCTCCCTACCTGAGTTCAGTGGGCTGTGCGCTCTAAGTTCGATTTTATTTCCGGCCTAGGTCTGCACCTTCCCGGAGTCCCTGCCTCAGCTTCTTCAATTCCAAAGGAGGTAACTCAGACCAAGAGCCTGGGAACCTTCACCCCAGGGGAGGAGGGTCACTTCTAGAGCTATGTCAGGCGCGGGTCTGGACACCTCCTCAGTAGCTAAGGCTCTTCCCTTTTTCAGGGCCCCAGAGACAAGATGGGGTTCAGAGGGCAGCAGTCGGGTCTTCCTCAACATCAACCTCTAGGCCCTTTGCTCTCCTCTGTCCTCTAAAGAGAGTTTTTGATCTGTTGATTGGTGAGCCAAGAGTTAAAACAAGCGACTGGAGGCGGGGCTTCCGTGATGTCACTAGCACCCCGCGTCCGACCTCAGAGACTGGGGCGTGGCTAATATGGCACCGCCCCCTCCCTCCCTATTCCCCGCCCCTCCCCGCTGTCACCCAGCCAGGGGCACTTGATGCAACCCGCTGCGGTTTCAGCCGTCTGATTGGTAGCCGCGCCCGGCGCCAGGCACAGGGATTGGGCAGAAGAGGCTGTGACGAAACCTGGACCCTGCCCAGTAAAGAAGGGAGGAGAGAAAGAAGAGGGAAGGGGGGGCCCCCGCAGGGGAAAGGGGGCTGGGGAGGCGGGGTCCCGGAGCTGTCCTCGCGCCCCCAGCGCGCCAGTCCCGGGGCTGCAGGGAGCGCAGCGCGCGGCCCGGGCCCCGGCCACCGGACGCCTTACCGGACACGACCCTCCCAGGAGCTTGGACAGCTGCCCACCTCGGACACTGCCCCGGACACTGCCCCCCACAGGGCTGGACACTACAACGGACACTACTTCCCAGCGCCGGACATTGCTCCCTCCTCCCCCCAACCCCAGCCCTGGACTCCCTTCCCCATCCCCCTCCGGGGCTAGACACCGAGCCCCCCGCAGGCGCTGGCTAGCGTCCCCTTGCACCCCAGCGCTGGGCACTGCCCTCTCCCTGTTGCTCTCTCCCTCCCTCTCCCCCTTCTCCCGCCTCCGGTTTCCCTCGCCCGGGTCGGAGCCCCGCCAGTTTCTCCGACCCCCTGCTGCTCGGCCGCGGCTGCAAGCGCCCCCATCCCCGGTCCCTCGCCCGGATGCCTCTCCCCGGGGGATTGTGGTGGCTCGTCTGCTGCCGTCGAGGCTTTACCCTTCTGCACCGGGACTACGGGGACGGCGAGCTTAGCGGGGAAGGGGACGAGGACGAGGACGAGGAGACCTTTGAGCTGCGGACCCCGAGTCCAGCGTGCGGCGGGAGGGTAAGTCCCGGGGGGCTTGGAGAGTCGTCTCAATCCCTTTCGCTACAACAGGCCGTCACGCCTGCTCCAGCTCCGGACTCCAGCCAAACGTCGCTCTCTGGGCAGACTGGGTTCATGGGGGAGGTTCCTGCCTGGGGGCTAGAAGCCCCCAGGAGCTCAAGGGGCAGCCTGACTCAGGATGTGCCTGTGGGCCTCGCGCCGCACGCTGGGCGCTGTCCACCTGCTGGGGACCCTGAGGCAGGGGAGGCGTCACGCGTGGCCCGACCTGGCCCTGCCTCTCCCTTCGCCGCAGGGCCCGCGTCCCATCCCGTCTCCTTCCGCCTCCGCCAGCGCCAAGGAATGTGGCGAGGCCGGCTGGGCGGCTCGGACGCCTGGGTCCTCCGCTCCCAGCTCTTGAGCTATGGGGCCAGATGCGGGAGCTCCCGCCGCGGGGAACTGGGCGAGGGAGAGAAGACATCCTAGGATTGGGGTCTGTGGCAGGGACTCCACACAGAGGGAGCTGGGGGTCATGGTTCTTCGAGGGCCCCTCGTCGTTACCTTGCCACTCAGAACAGAACTCTCGGCCCTCCCTGGTGAGGCTCCTGGGTAATCCCTGAGGGATGATGAGGGACACTCGGCTACCAGTTTTGTCGAATATTCCCATGGGGAAACTGAGGCACGATTGGTGTGGGAGACCTCTAGACCCTGACGTCCCCTCCCCCATACTCCTTCAGGATGGTGGCCAGACTCCCGTGTGCTCTGGCCTAGGCTAGGCTCCCATCCCCCACTCAGGGGTCCCCGGCAGGGCCAGTGGCTCGGTGCCCGGGTGGGGCGGGCTGCGCCGCCGGGGCCGGCGCCAGCACCTGGCGGAGGCGGAGGGCGGATAAATATAGAGGGGGGCAGAGGGAATGGGGGACTGCGATCAGGGGAGCTGGTCTGAGAGAGTGGTCAGCACCTGCCTCCTTGGTAGTGTGGCTGAGAGCCCTGCACTCCAGAAAATGGGTGGATCTGCGCCCCTGGAGGGCGCAGGACCCGGGCGTCCCCAAGCTTCTAGCCTGGGCAGGGTCGGCTCTGTCAACCTCGCCATTGCTTCCCTCGTGCTCTACCTCCACCCCTCTCCATGGCGCTTGGGGACAGGGGTCCCTGGCCCCCCTCCCTCTCCCGGCTGGAGCTGTCTGGGCGCTAAGGGATGATGGCACAGTTCTCGCCTGGCCTGGCTCCTGAACGGGTTTGCCGCCTCTCTCAGACCCTAGTCTAGGATTGAAGTTTTAGGGCGATGTGGGGCGGGTGGTGAAATGGCAAGATCCCAGACTACACCTCGCCTGGAGAGTGTGTGCCATTCCTCGGGTCCGACCCGTCCTTAGCTCCAGCAGAGGGTCAGGGGGCTCCCCTCCTCAATGAGCCTCAGGGGTGTCTGTGGGATGGTATAAGAAGCTCTTGGAAAAAGCCCTATCCTGAAAGGGTCCATCTTTCCTTACTTCACCTCAGCGCCCATCGCTGGCCATCCCGCGGCAAGTGAGGCAGAGTGAAGGAAAGAAAAGTGGAGAGGAAGGAGTGACTTCCAGCCTGCCAGAGTGGGAAGGGACTTCATCCACCTCTCCCATTTTACAGACGGGGAAATTGAGGCCCAGAGACAGGAAAGGGCTTGCCTAAGTTTCCACAGAGAGTTAGTGGCCAAGCTGGCACTAGAACCTAGGTCTCCTGACTCCCTACCCAGTGCTCTTTCCACCCTACCCCACCCTGATTACATCTTCAAAGGGTAACGGAGACAAGGCGCCAGCCCTGACTTCTTCGCTGTTGGACCAGTCGGAAAGGCGAGCCCAGCGGCTGTGCTCGCTCTACCCCAGCCCTGACCCGGCTCCTTGACTCCTCAATTCCCTGAGCAGCGCTGTCCTGGGAGCAGAAACCACCGCTTCCAGCAGAAAGCGTTCTGACCCAGCGTGCCTCCCTGCCTGTCTCCTCAGGGCCCCCTGGACGTGACACTGACTCAGCCGGTGAGAACCGGGCCGGTCTCCAGCAGGTGAGCTCTGGCCCTGTGTCCCATGGTCTCTTGACCCCAGCCGGTCCCCGGGACCCCCATGCTCGCCGTCTTCCCTCCCGCGGTTGTGCAATAAGGGAGAGGCCCTCTGCCGGACGCTGTGGTTTGGCCAGGGTCCCGGGGGGTGGGGGTGGGGGCGGTCCGGCCAGGGGTGCGGGGAGGAAGGGGGGTCCGGTCTATTTCTGGTACAAGGTCAGAACAGCCTGCCGGTTCCCACAGCCAGGGGGAGGGGTTCCCAGCCTGGCAGCCAGGCACCCCTCGCAGTCTGGGGAGCCCCAACTGAGGCGCCCCCTCGAGGCGGACCGGGGGCCTGGCAGCCTAGCCCAACCCTTCTCCCCTCTGGTCCAGGCTGCAGAGTTCGGAGGAGACACGAAGCCTCATTCCGGAGAAGGGGCCGCCAGAGGACGACCCAGACGTCGTCGTGAAAGGTGGGGACCCCCTCGTGCATTCCGGAAGGGCCCAATCCTAGCCCTCCAGGGGATAATAGCTCTTCCTGCTGATCCTTCTCCCCACCCTCCCAGGTTGGCTGTACCGCGAGCCTCGCGGAGGAGGGGCGCGGCCCTGGCTGCCCCCGCGCCGGGGCTGGTTCGTGCTCACCCGAGATTCCTTGGACCAGTTCAGCAGCAGCGGGAAGGGGGCGCGGCGCCTCGGGAGCCTGGTCCTTACCAGTCTGTGCTCCGTGATTGGCCCGGAGCGCAAGCCCAAGGAGACGGGTGAGACCTGTAGGGACTCTCCTACCTCTCTGGGCAGGCACTGCCCCCGCAGGCCCTCATTGCACTTCGTGGCGTCTCTTTTCCCCAGGTCTGTGGTCGGTAACCGTGTCTGGCCGGAAGCACAGCGTCCGTCTCTGCTCTCAGCGCCAGGCAGAGGCCGAGCGCTGGGGGGTGGCGCTTCGAGAAGTGATTGCTGCCAAGGCACCGTTGGAGACACCCACCCAGCTGCTGCTCAGGGACATTCAGGTGTGAGAGAGGGGACTCCAGAGAGAATGACTAAGAGGGTTTTAGACCCAGAAGCTGTCTGCTCCCTCACGTGACCCTCTCCCTTTGCCTCTAGGAGAGTTGTGGGGACCCAGAGGCCGTGGCCCTCATTTACCGACGGAACCCTATTCTGAGGCACACCAGTGGGGCCTTGTATGCCCCACTCCTGCCCTTGCCCTACGGAGTGAGCGCCCCAGGTGAGTGGTCCCCTGGCTCAGTCCCCTGTAGGGAATGAGGTGGATCAGAGATAAGAATCTGAATATGTCTTACCTAGTAGGGAACTACTGAGTCCTCACGGGGCCTACCCAGCCCATCACTTTCAAGGGTCGAAAGTGAAAGGGGAAGTTGGCCAGACCTACCCAGAGGGGAGGGGAGGGAAGCCAGCAAGAAAAAGGGCCCACTTTGACTACCTTCTCTATGGGCCTCATTCTGACCACTGACATTTCTTCATAAGTTTTTACACTCTTCTCGTCTTTCATCACACTCTGAAGACCATGTCATGTTGTTGTATGCCATCGAGTGGATTCCGACTCACAGGGAACCTGTAGGATAGAGCAGAACTGCCCCATAGGGTTTGCTAGGCTGTAATCTTTGCCGGAGCAAATCACCAGATCTTTTCTGCCACGGAATGACCGATCTTTCACTTAGCAGCCGAGTGTTTAACCACTGTGCCACCAGGGTTCCTTGCATGTCATATTACCCGTACATATTACATTTACAAGTGATAGAAAAGCCACCACTCTGGAAGAATGTGCTGGAAGAGTAACTGCCCTTATCCAGCTATAGTTCTCCCCAAGAGAGGGCAGTGACTAACCCAATTCCTACAGGTAGAGGGCTAAGGGGCACTGGGAGGAGAACTCTGGTTTTCTGACTCCCTGTTCAGTCTGTTTTTTGGCCCATTGCAATGGCTGTCAGTACCAGTTACAGAATCTGGGATTTGAACTATGTCCCTTAGTCCATCCTTCTACTGTACTAACCCAAAGTCCAGCCTTAGAGGTATCTGGAGTGGGGATTCCTGGGAGGCAGGGGTTGAGAGATAGCCTCCGTCGGAACCCTGCTTTCCCTTCACTCTGCCTATCCTTCATACCCTCTTCTCCTCACCACCCCCTGTCCCCTTTACTCCCTCTAACCTTCCCCTGGTTCACTCCTTCCTCCTAGGGCCCAGCTCTGTGTCCCCCCTCCAAACCGTCCCTCCGCCCCCACCCTCCCGCAGGTCCGGGCTACGCACCCTTGCGGGAGGAGGCAGTGCGGCTGTTCTTGGCGCTGCAGGCGCTGGAGGGGGCGCGGCGCCCCGGGCCCCTGATGCAGGGTGTGCTCCAGACCTGCCGGGACCTGCCCGCGCTCCAGGACGAACTCTTCCTGCAGCTGGCTAAGCAGACCTCGGGCCCAACGGGGCCCCCTGGTCCACCCGCTACCCAAGACCCTGCCGCCCTGCGGTACTGGCAACTCCTCACCTGCATGAGCTGCACCTTCCGGCCTGGAGGAGCTGTACGGGGTCACCTCCTGGGGCATCTGGAAAGGTGAGAGGGGCAGGGCGGGGGCATGGCCAACAGGCAGGAGCTGCAGGGCTGTCAGAGAACGACAGTGCTTTCCAAAGGGTTTGGCAGATGGAGAACCTAGGCGCAGAGAAGGGCAGGGACTCTCCCAAGCCACGGCCATTGCTACCACGTACAGTGCCATTTGTGGGCCCAGGAATTACAAAAAGGTGCCTCCTTTGGACAGATGAATTATTGAAAGGCCCCTTTTCCTCAGGGCTAACGCAGTCCGGCGCCAGAGCTTTTCGGTTAGAGAGCAAAATGAGGATGGATTTCGGCTTTCAGCCTGATTGAGCGTCATAGAGACTTTCAGGAGTGGGAAGGCGAGGGGGGAAAAAGTTGCCGGGGAACTTTAGAAAGTAATTCAGCGCCTTACAGAGCAGTGGGGAAAGAGAAGGGCCGGTCGCTGCCTTCAAGGAGCTTAGGGCTGGAGGGGAGGAAATGCACGAGATGAAATACACTATACTACAAGACGGCGGGAGGGAGGGGAAGGAGAGGAGCCCTTCAAGCACTGATTCCCGGGCACCCTCTGACCCAGGACCGAGCAGGCGCTCCCGGATTCGGAGCTGGCGGAATATGCGCGCTTCATCCGGAAAGCGCTGGGCCGGACGCGCGGTAGAGAGCTGGTGCCGTCGCTGGCGGAGATTTCAGCGCTGAGCCGGCGGCAGGAGCTGCTGTGCACCGTCCACTGTCCCGGGGCCGGCGCCTGCCAGGTGGCCATCGACTCCCACACCACAGCGGGGGAGGTGAGGCCAGAGAGAGGCTCCTGCATCCCCAATCCGCTCTCCCAGCTTCCCCTGCTCGGCTCATCTGGTGCCTGGGCCCTAGGCTTGCCCTGTGTCTCAAATTCATCATCTGGGTAAAGGGTAGTGGTAGTGGCGGGATTAAGGGACCTGGAAGACCCCTCCAATTGGATCAGCCCCTCCCGGAGTCCTGGCAAGACCCCTGCTCGGTCTGACTTCCCTCTCTCTCCCTCCCCACCAGGTGGCGCAAGAGCTAGTGGGGCGGCTAGGCTTGGCCGGTAGTCGCAACGCGTTCGCGCTGTATGAGCAGCTAGGGGCACAGGAGCGAGCCCTGGCTGGGGGGACCCTCGTGGCAGACGTGCTCACCAGGTTTGAGAAGTAAATGTCCAGCCCCAGCCCTGCTGTCAGTTAGCCTTTCCTCTCACGTTCGGTCAATCGCTAAGCGAACGTTTATCTAGCGCTTACTACATGCCCTGTGCAGTGATGTTTGCTGGGATCACAGATCCGACTATGCCCGCGGGGGTTTACAGTCTAGCTTTCAGGCTCACCTCCCTTTCTACTCCACCCAGACCCCGCCCCAAACATCTGGCCCGACCCCAGATTGGTCCGCCCCTTCCCTTCTCCCCCAGCGGCCCACGCCCCGGGGGGAGGGGGTGCTGCTTCGCCGTCTCATGGCGCCCTTTTCCGCAGTTTGGCAGCGGAGGAAGCCGGGCTGGAAGACTTGCCGGACTCCGGCTGGAGACTGTGTCTGCGTCTTCACGGACCTCTGCACCCTGAGGGGCTGTCCCCAGACGGTCACGAACTGCCTTACCTCTTCGAGCAGGTAAGGCTATCCTTCATTCATGCCTCCAAACAGATCCCTGACCCTGAACACCTCCCTTTCTAAAAAAAAACAGTTGTGGTAGATTCCCACTTAAGGTGACCTATGTGTGTCAGAGTAGAACTGTGCTCCATAGGCTTATTTTTGGAAGTAGATGGCCAGGCCCTTCTTCTGAGGCGCCTCTGGGTGGACTTGAACCTCTTACCTTTTGGTTAGCAGCCCATCGCGTTAACCTTTTTACACCACCCAGGGTCTAGTCTATCACATTCTAGTCTATCACATTTAATCGTTTTACGCGAACCCAGACTTAAGATTCCAAGTCCCCAGGTGTTTTTGCGACAGCACAAATGCCGATCAACACTGACGCCAGGTGTCTCCTCCGCAGGCTCACGCTCTGTTGCTTCGCGGACGGCCGCCCCCGCCCAACGACACTCTGCGCTCCCTGGCGGCGCTGCGCCTGCAGCGCCTGCACCGGGACTTTTCCCTGCGGGCGCCCCTGCCGCGCCTGGACCGCCTGCTGTCGCCCCCGGACCCGCCGGGTGACGACCCGCCCCGCCCAGCCCCCAGGCCGCCCCCTTCCGCCGCCCTGCTGGCCGGGGCACTCTGGAGCCCAGGGCTGGCCAAGAGGCGGGCGGAGCGGGCCTGGCGCGGCGGGGCCGGCCGCGCGGCGGGAAGCACGGCCAGCGATGGAGGAGGTGGCGCCGGTACGGCGGCTGCTGTGCTGGGAGACTGGAAGCGGCTGCGGGGCATGGGCCGAGCTGAGGCCATGGCTGCCTACCTGGCTCTGGCGGCGCAGTGTCCGGGGTTCGGCGCTGCTCGGTATGACGTTCTGGAGCTGAGCACGGTGAGGGGGAGAAGGGAGAAGGGGACTCTGGTGGCCCTAGCCCCACACCTTTGCCCCAGAGCCACAGGCCCCCACCGTGGGTAACACTACCTACCCCAGCAGAGCTGCCCATCTTAAACCCCAGGAGTCACTTTGGACCCTCACCTCTCTGGAGCCTTAACTCCTCGCACTGTGGGGTCCTACGGGGAACCAGGAGGCTCCCTGCTCACAGCTATACCCCCAAAAACAAACAAACAAAATGTTAGTGTCCTCTCCTTCCCCACCCCCTCCACCCCCGACTCTGCCTATCTGTCTGCAGGAGCCTGGTAGGGGCGCTCCACAGAAGTTATGCCTGGGCCTGGGAGCGAAGGCCATGTCCCTCTCCCGACCCGGTGAGACGGAGCCCATCCACAGTGTCAGCTATGGCCATGTGGCCGCCTGCCAGCTAACAGGGCCCCATACCCTGGCATTGAGGGTGGGAGAGAGCCAGCTCCTCTTACAGAGCCCCCAGGTGAGCAGCAGAGGGGTGGTGAAAGGAGGGAAGGGAAGGGATGTCAAGAAACATTGAACACCTGGTGGCCGGCTACATAGGGCTCTAGGCACTGGGGATCCAGCAGTGATCAAAGACAAGCTCAAGATTAGTACATTAGAATGGGAGAGTCAGGCAGTGCACAAGTAATCAAAGAGTATTTTAAGATAGAGATAAGAGCTACAAAGAAAAGAACAGTGAGACAGGAAATGACTGCAGAGGGCCATTAGGTAGGACTGGTCAGGAGGTGACACTTAGCATTCCAGGTGGAGGGAAGTGCAAATGCAAAGGTCCCGAGATGGGAATAGACCTGGCATGTTAGAGAAGCAGAAAGAGGGCCAGTGTCACTGGCACATAGTGAGGGAGAGAGGGGTGAGGAGGGGGAAGGTTGCAGGGGCCAGATCATGGGGAGCCCTGGTAAGGAAGCTGGAGCTTCAGAGCGTGGGTGAAGAATGAGACAAAGAAGGGAACCCCGTGGCCCCTGTTGCACCTGACCTCTGCCCTCTCTTAGGTGGAAGAGATCCTGCAGCTGATGAATGCCTACTTGGCCAACCCCTCCCCCGAGAGGCCCTGCAGCAGCCTTTCTCCTCTGTGCCAAGACCTGCCAGACATCTCCCCTCCCAGCCAGCACCCGGGCCTGGATGAGCCCCAGGGACAGTCTGGCTGTTTGGGGCAGCTGCAGGACTAAGCCTGCTAAGGGTCATGACCTCCCTCCTGCCTCCAGCCTTGGCCTGGACTGCTCTGAGATTTGAGGAAACCACGGACCCTTTTGGCCCTGCAGGGACAGGGCATACCCCACACCCAAGGGCTGCAACGGGTGCGGACAATTTTCTAGTTTGTTTCTTAATTTATTTGTAGAAGAGAAGCAAAAAAAATCCTTATTTACACAAAACCTTCCTGTGGGAGTGTTGTCAGTGGGACAAGTTGGAGCCCCACAGCTCAGAGCACCACCCCTAGGGACGCCCACACTCGGGGCTTTTCCAGGCACAGAGAGGAGTCTGGATACCATAGGGCTCCACCCTTCTTGACCTCCTGACTTTAACTTCTACCTGGCCAGTCGGCTTGCTGTAGGGTGGTGGGTGGGGCAGGTGAGAGGGCAGCTTCGGAAGCTGGCAATTACTCACCCTCCCTTCTCCATTGGGTGGGGTAGGGGTGGCCTCCTGGCATCCCTGAGACTAGAGGACAGTGAGTCATCAAGATTGGCACTGCCCAGTTCCTACCCTGGTGTCCAGCCTTCTGGGCCCTGATTGAGTCCACTTTTGGTATGCCTACTGCTTTGGGCCTGGAATGGAGGGAAGAAGCTTGGGGCAGGATATATGTCCAAGAACTTCTCAGGATGGGTTCAGCCCTACTCCTGAGTTCTCTTCCTGCTTATCAGGGTAGGTTGAGTTGGGTTGCATTCCTGGGGTTCTGATGGTCCCGGGCACTGGGAATCCAGACTTCTGCCTTTCCTGACATGCTCAGAATGCTGTAGGTCCTTCTCTGCCCTGAGTGGAGGAGGCTGGGGCAACGCTTATGCCCCTAGGGCAGCGGCTTAGGTGCTGAGGAGACAGAAGACCTCAGTAACCCTCCGTAACCTTGAGAGTAGGGCTGACTTCTGTCAAACAGCCTGGTCCAAGGCAAGGGATGACAACGGAAACAGACACGTTAAGGCTCGGACAAACTTGTAAAAAATTAGAGCGGGTAAAATTCACCCTAACTTCATATGCCTTACAACTGGAAGGGAACATGAAGATCCTATCACCATCTACCTTCTTCACAGACTAACCAAAACCTGCTATTGAACTGATTCTGACACATAGCAACCCTATACGACAGAGCAGAACTGCCCTGTAGGGTTTCCAATGCTGTAATTTTTACAGAAGCAGACTGCCACATCTTTCTCCTGCAGAGAGGCTGGTGGGTTTGAACTGCTGACCTTTCAGTTGGCAGCTGAGTGCTTTAACCACTGTGCCATCAGGGCTCCTTTCTTCACAGACTATGCCCTGACTATATTCACTACCAGGGCTTTATTACTTTATTTGAGTTAAACAAGCACGTTAGGGGTCAGGGCATGGAAGGGAGGAAGTAGGGTCAGCTCTTGGGCTGGAGATGATCCTAGAAAGGTTGTTGGTGAAAGGGTGTTGAGTCAGAGGGGCCAGGAATGGTGGGACTGTGCTTACTTTCCAAGGGAGTGGGGATGGTGGGAAGGGAAGTCACTGCTCCTGGGTGCCCCAGGAGATGTAGTCTGGCCGTGTGGCCGCATGGTACTCATCGATGAGCTCCTGCACAACCTCCCTGGATGTGTCCAGCTCATCAAAGTTCTCCTTAAAGATGTCCTCCTTGCGGAACTGCTCCAGGAAGGCCTCTCGCTTCCGCAGCTTGTCGTACTGCTGGCAGGAACTTTCAAAGAGCTGAAACAGATGGAAATCTCCAGGACGGGCACCAGCGTCAAGGACAGAGGTTAGGCATAGACTGGGGGAAGGTGCTGAAAGTGGTTAGTGGAAGTGAGTGGCCAAAACAGACCAAAAGACTAGACTCACCGAGGAGATACTGGTGTGGTTGGCCATCATGAGCCCGCTGACCCGGTGGGCAGAGGGCAGGTATGGAGACTTCCTCGACAGAGCCACCTGGATGCTGGCTGGGCCCCAAGGGATGAAGTTGGCCAACTTGCGTTCCCGGATCCTCTGCAGGCTCTTGTGGACCTGGGGTGGGCGCAGGAGTGGTGGTGGTAGCCTCTCCTCTACCCCTGCAGGTTCAGGGGTAGAACGAAGGGGCCTCACCTACCTGGGTGGGGTCCACCTCTCCCTGGATGATGTTGAGGATGGCGATGTAGCAGTGGTTGGTCTGGCGATCCCGGCCTGTGGACACCATCACGTTTTTGGGCTGCAGCAGCCGCCTCATAACATCCAGGACTGTGGTCTTCCTCACGCTGGCCACCTGAGGGACAAGTGGGTAACATGGACCAGGCCAGCACTGAGGTTGTAGTCCAGACACACCCACAGAAAGAATAATTGACACCCCCCCCCCCAACGCCCCATCGGGCTCTGGTAGTACAGTCCCTCTAGGGAGTGTCTTTAGATCCAGGTCTACACTGAGCCCCTGCTGTAGGATCAAGAATCTTAGCCCTAACTCAGCTCAGCCAAGTCATGCCCATGCGCAGGAGTCTGAGCAGACCCCTGCAGAGCCCAGCCCCTGCAGGGAGCCAAAGGCAGAGGGAAAGTGGAGAAGCAGTCAGCAAGAAAGCCACGTGCTCTGTACCAGCCCCTCAGCCCAGGGCCTTCTGGGCCCAGGGCCAGTCCAGCCTGGGCACTGAGGGCTGCTGTTACCGACTGGTCCGTGGTGAGGGGGGTGTAGCCAGTCATGAGGAAGTGGAGCCTCGGTGTGGGGATGAGCGAGGCGATGAGGCCGATGAGGTCATTGTTCATGTAGCCGGGATAGCGCAGGGTGGTGGTGCTGGCCGACATGATGGTGGACACCTAGGGACAGGGGTGCGGTGTCACGGGCCTCAGCTGGGGTGGGGCTTTCCCTTTCCAGAAGGCCGTCTAGCAGTGATGGTCCCAGCATAGAGGGTCGAGGAATGAGGGCTCACCAGCTGGTTGATCTGGGAGAAGGATGGGTTCTGGATGTGCAGGCGGTCTGTGGCGATCCGGTTGAGGGCCGTGTTGTCCAGCACCACCTGGGGGAACAGAAGAAGGTGACAGCACCTTTATGAGGAGAAAGGGGGCAAAGAAACAGGATATTAGCTTAGCCCCCTAACTCCAAAACCAGGTAGTAGGTTTGTTAATTTAAAAGGAAAGCACTGTCTCTGGAATATCACAAGACATTTTTTTACTATTCAGTGCAGTGAGCAAATGAGCGGGGCAAATGGCTAACATGCTCAGCTGCTAACTAGAAGATTGGAAGTTCGAGTCCACGCAGAGGTGCCTCGGAAGAAAACCCTGGAGATCTACTTCTAAAAAATCAGCCACTAAAAACCCTGTGGAGCATACTTCTATTCGGACACACACAGGGTTGCCATGAGTCGGAGTCGACTTGATGGCAACTGGTTTTATGTGCCATGTACTGTGCTTGCCCTGGAGATACAATGGAGAGCAAAACAGGCACTGTCTCTCCCCTCACCAGGCCTCCACTCTAGTGGAGAGAGACAGACATTAAGTATAAAACAACAGAAATGTATAATTACAACCTGAAATAGGCACAAAGGAATGTGACCTTGACTTGGTGGTCAGGGAAGGTTTTCCTAAGAAAGTGACCCTTGAGCTGAGAGTTCAAGCATGAGCAGGCAGTAAGTAGGGGAGGGGAGGGATTCACTTTGTTCAGAGTCTTGCTGCCTAAACAGACTGTAAGCAACTTGGGGGTTAGGGCCTTATTTCATAATTCGGCCCACGAAGGATGGCTTTGTTTGTTCTCTGTTCTCTGGAAAGGACTTGGGAAGGACAGGGCACAGATGACTCACTAGTCTGGGGAGGCCGACCAAAGCCCCAGTTTCTTTCTGTGCTTACCACGCAGTCTGCGTTCTGGGTCAGCCTCTTGAGCGTGAGCAGTGAGTTGTAGGGCTGTACCACCACGTCGCTCATCTCATCCTGGTTGGGAAACACCGAGTACGTCTGCACGAGCTTCTTGGGGTACCTGAGGGTGAGGAAGAGGCTAGAGGGGTAAATGGAAGGACCCCCATCACTACCCATCTCAGTCTTCTCTCGGAACAACAGGGAACATTCCTTTCCAAGCACCACCAATCTCTTTACGAAAGGGGTGACAGCAGAACTGAGTTGTCAGAAAGTATAAGCCTCAAGCATCAAACCTTGTACATCACCTCTTGGTTATCTAGTGCTCTGTAACAGAAATATTACAAGTGGATGGCTTTAACAAACAGAAATTTATCTTCTCAAAGTTTGGGAGGCTAGAAGTCCGAATTCAGAGCACTGGCTGGCTTTAGGGGAAGGCTTTCTCTCTCCATCAGCTCTGGCAGAAGGTCCTTGTCTTTCCAGCTTGTTTCCTGGTTCCTTGGAAATCTCCATGTGTCTTGGCATCTGTCTTAACCCATCTCTGCTCTGCTTGCTTGTTTAATCTCTTTTATATCTTAAAAGAGATTGACTCAAAACACATCCTACACTAATCCTGCTTAATTAACATGACAAAGACAATCCATTCCCAAATGGGGTTACAACCACAGGAACCAAACCGAGGTTAGGATTTACAACACATATTTTGGGAGGATATAATTCAATCCATAACAATCTCCCTAGGCAACCCCACGTCCCCTGAGTTATTGCTTCCAAGGTATTCCCTGGGCGGCCAGGCTCTGTCCCTATGACTCAAAAGGGGAAGTGACAGACCGTCCAGTCCAAGAAAAAAGTGACAAAAATGAAGGACATTACCCAGGGAACCAGAACTAATGCCCTCGCCCCAAACCCAGGATCACCTGTCATTCAGCCGCTCCAGGAGGTAGGAACCCAGGCCAGAACCCGTCCCCCCAGCAATGGAGTGACACAGCACGAAGCCCTGAATGGGGAGGGGTGGAGACAGTGGTGTCACTAGGGTTGGTGTCACTCAGTACAGTAACTCATGGTGTCACCTCCCCCATGCTAATTACCACAATATTGTAGCTAAAATACCAGAAAATTTGACAACATCAGCAACTATAAAAAAACAGGCAGCAACGAAAACAGCATGTGCTTGTGGTAATCAGCACGCGATTCAAAGTGGCATTGTAATTGGGTAATGACAGCTCTGACCCGGAGCCATTAGAAGGTTCAAAAAGTAAAGTAGCATAGAGTTTTAGCCTTGCAGGTATATGAATACATGGAAGCTGGGCTTACAAAAAAATTTTTTGTTGTTATAACCAACTACAGGGATATTTTTATAAAAAATAATAAATTTCTGCTGAACCACCACACAAAAATTTTATAGACAGTCATTCTGGTGTCACTCCCTCTGACAGTGTCACCCCGTGTGGTCTGCAACCCTTGTACCCCCCTAATGACACCGCTGGCTGGAGAGCAGTCTCCAGGTATCTGGAGGAGATGTTTCAGGGTTGTCCCGTTCCCTACTCCCAACACACCCTTGTCTCAAGGTTTCTTGTGTCCATCTAGGCTGAGGCTCTGGGAAGGTTCAGAGCCCAGAGCACAAGCTGAATGACATCCTTGAGGACAAGAACTGTAACTTATTGACTTCAACACCCCAGCATCTGATGCACAGTAAATGCTTGATAAACGGGTTTTGAACTGAATTGCCCCATCATACCACCTGTTCAGGCCGCCTCCTCACCTCTAGGCTGTCACTTCCATCTGCTTCTCTGTCTATGATGTCAAATATGTCTTCATGAATTTTCTCGCCCTGTATAGAGACATAGGAGCCCTGGTGGCACAGCAGGTAAGTGCTTGGCTGCTAACCAAAAGGTTGGTGATCGGAACCCACCCAGCAGCTCCAAGGGAGAAAGACCTGGCAATCTGCTCCAGTAAATATTACAGCCTAGAAAACCCTATGGGGGCAGTTCTACTCTGTCACATGGGGTCACTCTGAGTCAAAAATCGACTTAACAGCACCTAACAACAATACAGAGACATGGGGAGAGTGGGTCAGGGTGAGAGGGTTCTGGAGAGCATCTCTTTGCAGCCACTAGATCTCTACCCTGGGACATTGCTGCCACCCTCAAGCAGAAACTCTGCTGTAGTCCTCAAACCAGAGCTGCTGCTTTACAAAAGATTTGCACAATATTTGCATAAACCTCTCCCTGGCTGTCCCTTTTGTCAGTGTATCCCTTTGTCCCTTATTTATTGTCAGTTTGATCTGGTCAAATGCCCCGGCTGCTTGAGCCTGCCTTGCCCTGGGATGGGAATACCAAAAGTGTCTGGGATGGCCTGTCTAGGCACCTGGGAGAATCCGCTGGCCCAGTTGTTGCCAGCTCCTCCGCCGTGCTCCGACAGGTAGATGTTCTCCGGGTTGTAGAGCTTGGCATAGGGGGAGTTGAGGATGGAGTGGATCACCCGGGGCTCCAGGTCCAGCAGCACCGCCCTGGGGATGTAGTGCTCATCATCTGCCTGTCAAGGGGAGTCCAGGACCGGCCCAATCAGTTGGGCCCTGCCCAGTCCTACACCTCCCAACTCTGGCTCCTGCCCGCCCTCTCTCCTCAAGCCAGCAGCCCTGGCCCCTCTGCCCAGCGGGTTTCCCAGGACCAGGCCGCTGCCCTTCCCTTCAGGGCCCTTGGGCCACTGCCAGCCCCGGACAGGTAGCTGGGGGCACCTGGTAGAAAAAGACGTCCTTGCGGTCAGTGCCTTCGGTGGCGAACTCCTCCACGATGCCCTCGGGGCTGATACCATGCTCGGCGCACAGCTGTTTCCAGAACTCGAACCCAACTGGCGGGTAGGGGAGGGGAGACACCTGAGTCTGCTGGAGCCAGAACGCCTCAGGAGCCCGGGGTCAGGGTCAGAAGCTGTCACATGCAGACAGTGGGCCCAAGATGCCTGGGTCCGGGCTGGAGGCTCGGCTCTAGGGCTGGGGCTGGGTTCATCATGCGCATTAGGGCAAGGGTTCATCGAAAGGAAAGAGGGAGCTGGAGAATGTCAAGCACTTGGGTGGACCCAAAGGGGCAGAACCGAAGGCTGGCGGGGGTCCGGCGCTCGCTCACTCTGGTTGCCGCACTGGCCCAGCTGCAGAGTGATGATCTCCCGGGGCATCGCTCTTCAGACGCGGCCGCGGAGCCCCAGCCGGGCGCAAGTCACCGCAGAGACGAATGTGTCTGGCAGCCGGGTGCGCAGGACGTGGGGCGCGCGCGCTCTCTTCGTCTTTTGACGCGGATGCTCGGTCTGCGCGTGTGCAGTGCGGGTCTCCTCTCCGCCGGCGGGGCCGGGAGCCCAACCCGGGCATCATTTTCTCCCACAGCAGTCGCAGCTGGAATTCGGCACAGGCGCAGAACGAGGCCGCGCCCCTCCAGTCCTTGGTCCCCGCTCCGCGCCTGCGCGGTGAGACTCGCAGGGGCTCGCGAGGTCGCGACCAGGGTGTGGGGGCGGGGCGGGGCTGGGCCGGGCGGGGCTGTCCTTGCTGCTCTGCCAGGTCTGTATGCGTTGGTCAAGATACAGTAGTCAGCCACGCTGTGTAGGTTGGTGAGCTTCTCTGCTAGGTAGAAGGGCTGGGTCCAAGCCAACATTCTTCTTTAAAATTCTTATTTTAAATTAAGAAAAGTTTTTAAACATACAAACATGAGTTTGTATTTTTGTGTGTGTGTTTTAATATAAACGGTATCAAAGTACAATACCTTTTTGCCATCTGCTTTTTTCAATCTGCATTAGGCTTTTGTGATTAATCATGTTGATACATGTAGATTTATTTCATTCCTCTTAACTGCTGTATGGTATTTCATTAGATGAATAAAACCAGTTTGTTTTATTTCCACAAGGAGCCCTGGTGGCTCAGTGGTTAAGCGCTTGGCTGCTAACCAAAATGTGGGTAGTTCCAAGCCACCAGCTGCTCTACTGGAGAAAGTTGTGGCAGTCTGCTCCGGTAAAGATGTACAGCCTTGGTACTTTGGTGAGTAGGGATCTTGAAAGCTTGTGAGCGGTCGTCTAAAATACCCAACTGGTTCCACCCCGTATGGAGCAAGAGAGGATGAAGAAAAACAAAGACACAAGGGAAAGATTAGTCCAAAGGACTAATGGACCATAACTACCACAGATGCCTGGCTCCCATCACTGACTGCTCTGACAGGGTCCCGGACAGAGCAGGAGGGAAATGTAGAACAAAATTCTAACTCACAAAAAAAAGACCAGACTTCAAGTGGTCTAACAGAGACTGGAGAAACCTCAAGAGTATGGCCCTGGACACCCTTTTAACTCAGTACTGAAGTCACTCCTGAGGTTCACCCTTCAGCCAAAGACTAGACAGGCCTATAAAACAAAATTAGACTAAATGGGCACACCAGCCCAGGGGCAAGGACAAGAAGGCAGGAGGGGACAGGAAAGCTGGTAACAGGGAACCCAAGATCAAGAAGGGGAGAGTGTTGACATGTCGTGGGGTTGGTAACCAATGTCACAAAACAGTATATGTATTAATTATTTAATGAGAAACTAATTTTCTCTGTAAACCTTCATCTAAAGTACAATTAAAAAAGAAATTACAGCTTTGGAGACCCTGTGGGGCAGCTCTCCTCTGTCCTATAGGGTCGCTATGAGTTAAAATCGACTCCATAGCAGTGAGTATTTTTAAGTCAGGTTTTATTTCTATACAAGGGAGATTAGATTGTTTCCACGTATTCGCTATTACATGAAGCAAGTACAGGACTTGTCTGCTTGTGAATATGAGGGAAAATGTCTACGGAAGGAAGACATGCAGCTTCAACTTTACCAACCAAAAAAACCAAAGCCAAACCAGTTGCCATCAACTCATGGCAGCCTGATGAGTTGCAGAGTAGAACTGCACTCCATAGGGTTTTCAAGGCTGTGACCTTCTGGAAGAAAATGGCCAGGTCTTTCTTCCCAGGCGCCTCTGGGGGGTTTGAAACGCCAACATTATGGCTTAGTAAGTGGTCCAGTGCTTAACTGTTTGACACCCAGGGACTCCTTTTGTTACTGGCCTTTTGAAATTCTTCCTCTGTGAATTGCCTATTCATGTCTTTTGCCCATTTTTCTAATAAGTGCTTTCTCTTTTTCTTATTGATTTGTAGGCATGTTAAGATAGTCTATGAATTTTTTCTCAGTTATGTGGGTTGCAAATATTGTCTCAGTCTATGGCTTCTTTTTTCACTTTGTATATGGTGTCTTTTGTCATAGAGAAGATCTTTATTTTAATGTAGACAAAGTTATCCATCTTTTCCTTTATGTTTTGTGATTTTATACCTTATTAAAGAAACCTTTTCCTACCCAGTGTCATGAAGCTATTCTGTTTTCCTCCAAAAGCTTCATAATAGTTTTGCTTGTTCCTTGTAGGTCTTTAGTTCACCTGGTATTTATTTGGAGGCTTGCTGTGAGATAGGGATCTACTTTATCTTTTCCATATGGATGGCCAATTGTCTCCAAACCAATTATTGGAGAGTAGATGCAGGCTTCCCCACCCCTGGAACATTCCAAGCCCCACACCCATGTGGGCCAGCTCCTGGCTTCTCTTCCACCCCATCGGTCTGTCTGTCTGGTGGCCTTTCTCTGGGAGCCTCAAGGAGTCAATGCTCAGATGAGGTTTTTTGTTCTCTTCTCTCTCTTAGAGAACTTTGCCACCTTCCAGCCCCCACCTGGAATCCTCTGGGCTTCTTTAGAAGGCTCTGGTTTGACCCACACCTGCCCCTGTCCCCATCTTGCTTCAGTTTCTCTCTTATTATCCTATCCAGGCCTCCCAGCTTCCTCCACCTCTGGTCGGCTGTAGAAAGATCTCTAGTGTCCCCCCCAGGATGACCTGGTGGCCTTGCCCTTTCGGGGAGGGTCTGGCTGCTCACTTTGAAGGTCAGAGGGGGGCTGGAGCTCCTCCAGTAGCCCCAGAGAGTCCCTTCCCCAACAGGACCACTCCTTTAGGCCTGGCTCTCTTCAGAGGCTTTGCCAGGACCCTTTCAGAGCCCTGAGTCTGCTCAGGGCTGAAGAGGAATGCTTCAGAGACGAGAGTAAACTTGCCAGGCTTCCCCGCCCTGTGAGTCTTGTAAGGCTTACTTTGCTTCCTTTAAAATAATAAAAAGCGGTAAACAGTTCATGAACACCTGTGAAACATGAGAATTAAATTTTACCGTTCCTTGTGATTAATAGCGGTGCCTTTCTCCTCCCTCTGGTCCCCCAGAAGCGGGAAAGCTTCCTTCAAATGCCGGTTTATAGGCGAGCAGGTTAGAACGTGTGCGTTGGAGTTGGAGAAGTTGCTGTGTCAGTTTCTTCTAAGAAGCTATGTTGGACAAGCTGGAGGCTCCTCCCAGTCTTGTAGAAATGGGTTGGAAATGGAGATGCTTATGTACATTAGCAGAGATGAATATAAATTCTCCCAGTTATTAGCAGACTCTGGCTTTCCATTTCTGCCAAGAACTGGCCAGTTGATGCCAGTTAAATGAGATAATGGTATCAGCGCTTAGCACAGTGCCTGACTCACAGTAGGCACTCAACGAACGGTAGCTGCTGTCGTTATCCTAGATGCAATTGCAGCTGAAGTATTTAGCTTGGCTGCTGCTACAGGCGAAAAAGCCTATTCAGAGTAAAAGCAAAATGAGTGTTTGCGTTAAATAAATTTTAGAAAAAAGCAAAAACAATTATCTGTCATGATTCGATGGATTCGATTTCAGATCTAACTTCCTTTGAGGTTGAACAGAAGGATCAGGTTCATCCTCTCTTGGATTTCAGGTCCAGGGTCTCAAGGTCATTACCAGTGGTTTGACGGTTAAATGTTGAGTTTAATTTGCTTGACTGAACATTTTCTGGACCAGGTAATGGTAATGTAGTGGGTGGGATGTGGCTTTTCTTTGTCTGAGGCTTTGGTCTGCCTCTGATAATAAATGTAGCATTTGTAAACAACTAAGACGTTTGCTAAATGTCCAGATCCTTTACTGGAAATTCAGGTTAAATAAAACATTTTGTTAGATGCACCTTTATTTCTGTCCTTTCCTCGACGCCTGCCTACAGTATGTCAGGAACACAGGTATCTTGCAGGTAAATAGGTAGAAGTGTGAGGTGGCAAAATGAAAGTGTGTTTCAGGGACGGGGAGGAATAGCAGTGTGCATATTGTGGAAAAGCAGCTAGTTAGAACCAGTTCTAGTCCTGAATGAGACTGGGATCCTATGAACCCAAGGAGTTTAACTTTCAAGATGAAGATAAAGAAAAATTAAAACAACAAAGAACCAAAGCTCTTTATGTGAAGGGAGTTGTGCTAAATTCATATTGGTGTTGTTTTCTCAAGGAATAGGAAAAAGGACAAAAGTCTAAAAGTAATCTTGTCTGTGGGCCATTTGTTCATCCTTTTATTCTTTGATTGTGCACCTATAATGTGCTGGGCACTCTGTTAAGAGGTAGGGAAGCACCAGACCCAGGTGCTCACGGTCTCATGGAGAGATAAACAGGCAGAGAGTTTTGCACAGAGTGCGGAGTAGGAGTTTAACTACAGACAGGAGAATTAGGGAAGACTCATGGGACGAGGTGGCTCCTGGTCCGAGTCTTGAAGTTCTGGTGGGAATTAGCCAGACCTTCAAGGGGGTGTAAGAATGACATTGTGGTGGTGGAGTTATCAGACCTCCTCTAACTTCACAAGGGGGAAGAATAATCAAGATCAACAGCCCAAGCCTGATCCTGTGAGGCAGAGGTCAGACATGCCTCCTCTCTCTGCCATCTTTACCAATTCTGACACCCGCTGCCCCTCCCAGCGCACTCTCTGCTTCTCTCCTGGGTTCGATAGTTCATTGCAGTGGCCACACAGAACTCACAGACATTGCTCGTGATTATGGGGTTTATTAGGGAAGTAACAGGTTACAATTCAGGCTCAGGAATGCTCAGGATACAGTTCTTCCATCAGGACAGCCTCTTTTCAGCTATGCCTGCAGGCACGCTCTCTCTGGTCCTCAGCCTCTGCAAGTGTTACAAAGCACTTTTAGCTTTGCAGATAAGTGTCCTGAGGCACCCCACTTCACCAGTAAGCCTCGGCCAGAAGTTGCTCACCTCTACCTCTGTGGGTCAGCAAACCTAGACTCCACCAAGTGCCCAGAGGCACCCTACTCTGCCAGCAAGCCTCCTGCCCAAACACACTCAGCTTTCTTGCTCCGTTAGCTGGGTTCTCTGCGACTGCTTCTTGCTGTCTTCAGTGTTACAGCTCTCCCTCTCCCTCCTTCTCCATCTTCCTCTCCCTTTCCCTCTCATTTTAAGCCTAACAGGATGGCAAAACGGACAAATCCCTTTGATGGGCCACAATAACCTTATTTGCGCAGTCACACCCAATAACTTGGGTGAGAGTTACAAGACCATGTTGAGAAAGGCCACACAAAAGCGATCCATTGCACCCCAGGCGGCTACAATCAATAAGAAGAAAACAAACGCTCGGAAAACAAAAATGGGTACAGGGTATAAAGCGTTCGTGATAAATAAAAATATAAAAAGATGCTCAATCTTGCTAGTAGTCAGAAAAACACATATTCAAGGCAAGAAAATGAGATGAGCAAAATTTTAAAAGAGTGATAATATTCAGTGTTATGGGGATCCTGAGAAATGGATGCTTTTATGCACTATTTTTATACACCCTTGGTGGGAGTCTAAATGGATACATTCTGGAGGGTGAATTGGTCGTTCTCTTGATATGTAAGTGCATATAACCTTTGACTTAGCAATTTCAATTTGAGGAATCTATCCTACAGAAATGCTAGGACAAGTGCACAGAGATATATAGACAGGAATGTTTGCCGTAGCAGTGTTTATAATGGTGAAAAATAGCCCAGATACCCACATGTCCATCAATAGAGGTGCGGTTAAATAAACTACAGTATATCCCTATCAGAGAATATAAAGGAGCCATTTATAAGACAAAGTAGACTATCGCCGGCATGGAGTCCCTGAGTAGTGCAAACTGTTAACGTGCTCTGCTGCTAAACGAAAGGCTGGAGGTTTGAGTCCAACCGGAGGTTCCTCAGAAGAAAAGCCTGGTGATCTACTTCCTAAAAAGCAGCCATTGAAAACCTTATAGAGTCAACCATTACTTTAAAAACAAAGATGAGAATGTAAGGAGGCAGGAAAACTAGATTAATGGAAATGGAACAACCAGAACAAAAATAACGATAATGTTCACGCATTGTGAAGAATGTAACCTACGTCACTGAACAACTTGTGTAGCAATTGTTGAATGGGAACCTAAATTGCTGTGTAAACCTTCACCAAAAACACAGTAAAATATTACTGAAACGAAAGCCCTAAAGAGCACAGTTCTTCTGGAATACACATGGCGTCACCTTGAGTCCGAATCGACTCAGTGGCAACTGGTGCTGGTTTATCACCAGCATAGAAAGGTAGTCTACATATAGTAGGTGACAAAAACAAGTTACAGAACAATATGTATTGTCTCATCCCTTAGGACAAAACAAAAACAAAACTATTTTCAAATGTATGTGGAAGGAAAACAGTGTGTTGGGCGTGCTCATGGTAGAAGCAGCAGTGTGTGTATAGCTGGGTGTGGGAGATGGCATGTTGACTTTAGGATTAACATGGAGAGTTTCAAGTGGTGAACTAGAGAAATTGTCAGGGACCAGACCTGGATATACCGTTTGGAATGGGCAAAAGAAGGTGGCTCTGTCCTGAGGGCAATGGGATGCTGCTGAAGGATCCTGGGACAGAATCAGGTTTGCATTTCAGAAAGACCCCTCTGATATCGGGGAGAGAGGCATGCTTGAGTAGAGCAAAAGAAGAGACAGGGCTGCCAGTTGGGTCATTGCATGAATCCAGGCGTGAAAGGAGGAGGGCCCTGCCCAGGGGTGGTGAAGAGCAGACAGAGTCTAGAGATACTGAGTGGAGAGAATCTACAGGAGTTCAAGATGACTGAGCATGTAATGGGGTAAGGGAGAAGGAAGAGTCTGAGCTAACAGATTGCAATCTTGGGACTTTGGGTGAAGGTAGAGCTGTTCACTGAGACACAATTCAGGAGGAGCATGTTTGTACAGGTTGAGTTTGAGGGGCCTGAGGGACATCCAGCAGTCCAATAGGCAAGAGAGAATACATGAGCCTAGAGCTAAGGAAGGAGTCCCTGAGTGGCGCAAATAGTTAAGCACTCAATTACTAGCCGAAAGGTTGGTGGTTTGAACCCAACCAGAGAAGCCTCGGAAGACAGGCCTAGTGATCTGTTTCTGAAAGGTCACAGCCCTGAAAAGCCTATGAAGCAGTTCTACTCTGCACCCACGGGGTCACCATGAGTCGGAATCGACTTAGCAAAGGACTTATGATGCAATTCAGGTCAATGGAATATGAGGAAAGGATTCTAGAGTCTTCTGGGAAAGGTCTCTTTGATTATTAAAAATAAAGAGACATATTAGGAAGGGACACATTCTCTTCTTCAGCTGTACCTTGTCACGTTTGGATATGGCAGCTGGAACTGCTACAGTCATCTTTCAGCCATGTAGAGAGCATCTTGAGGACAGTCATGGTGCTGTCAAGTCATGGCAGCAGAAAGATGGAAGGCAACCTTGTGACACTGCTGAGCCATGGAGTTGCCCCATATCTGGACCTCTTGAAATGTGAGATATATTTTTCCTTGTGGTTTAAACTTTTTGATTTGGATTCTCATTTAATTGCAGCTGAAGGCCCAGCCACAGAGAAGGATATTGCAGAAGGCTAGAAAGGAGAAAGTTCTGAGGAGGGAATGATTTGGCCGTCTGAGGCTGCAGAGAGATGGAGTAATATGGCGATGCAGAAATGTCCTTCAAATTTGGGGGGCCATTGATGACTTTAGTAAAAATAGTGACCCTGGGCCACGGGGGTAAAAACCAGGTTATAAAAGATTACGTAGTCTTATACATAGTTGGCACTCAACGGATATTTGAGAAATCATAAAATTGAGACATGAGTGGAAGATGAAGTGGGCAGGGAGTACAGACTTAACAAGCAGTTTTAATCTGGGGTCCATGGATCCACCCAAGGGATCTATGAGTAGAATTCAGGGGATCCATACACTTGGATGGGAGAGAAAATCTATCTTGATTTCATTCACCTCTAACAGAAATTTAGCCTTCCTTCAATTATGACTGTAGGCATCACACTTCAGCAATATTAGCAGTACCTTAACTTTGTCACCTGTAAAAAAACACGGCTATTTTTATAACACATTACAGTTGATGCAGATGTTGCAGTATGTTGTCTACAATCATCTCTACTTTGAAATTACAGGAGTTATTAGACCCACTTCGGGATCTTGTTATTTAAGGCACCAATAAAGAACACACACAATACAATTTAAAAAAAAAAGCACAGGTATTACTATGTCACAAATCATTTTTTTAATACTGTAACAACTGTATTTCCATATAATTGGTTTCCACTGTAGTTCTGTGTATATTATTTTATGCATTTTAAAAAAGCATTCACCAGAATGCCAAAGGGGTGCATGGTGTGAAAAAGATTAAGAGCCCCTGCTCTAAAGAGGAAGAGAGACTTGTACAGAGGAGATGGGAATGTAGTGTCTGGGGAACACGGGCTTTTAGAACATAGGAAAGGCTTCCATGTTCAAATACTGAAGGGACAGAAGGGATTTTGAGAGCCGAGGTCCCTGAGGAGGCTGGAGATAAGCATTGGGATCCAGGCTCAGGTGGAGGGATTAAGTAGAGGAAGGAAACTTTTCCCACAATAAAAAGGGAGCAAAGGATGAGTGTAGATAAAAATAAGTGTTTTAATGGGGTGGGAGTGGGGGACAGGAAGTTGAGGGGGCTTCTGCCTGGTAGCTTCTATTTTCACTGTCAAGTAGGAGTGAAGTTATCTGCTGAGAGGCAGAATGAGAGCCGAGGTAGATAAAGGTAGAGAACAGAAGATAGGACCAGCAAGGATTTGTAGAGGGACTATTAGAGCAGGCGATGAGAGAGGTAGGGAGGTTAGAGATCCCCCCCCCCGGTTGTCATGGCAACAGAGTGTGTGGGTGTACAATGTCTCCAGCAGTGCTCAACTGCCCAAGTGTAGGAGTAAGAGGAAAGAAAATTAGCTAGAGTCAGGGATGGGGTTGTACCAGGGCGATGAAGATCAGGGGAATAAATGAAGGATGGATCAGAATGTCCAGGCTGAGTGTAGAAGCTTGGGAGAGTGAGATAAACATTGGGAAGATTGGGACAAAGAGAATGAGAAAGCGGAGATCCAGGAAGTAGTAGTGGTGACAAGAGTGAGTCAGTCAAGTTCAAGGTCAAGGAGTAGTTTTGTGGGATGACAAGTGCTGGGGTCTGGCCACAGTGTGGGTGGCTGAAGTAGAGAAGAGGTAAAGGGCATTGGAGGTCAGGAGCTCCAGGAATGGCCAGTCCAGGGTCCTGGATTGGACCATACATATGGAGGCAAAAGTCACCTAAGATAAAGGTAAGGCTTGGTGTGGAGAGGGAAGTCTTTGGAGAATATGGAGTGATTTAGAAGTGGATAGATCATTGGAACAAGTAGTAGAGTGTGGTAGAGTTGGATGGCATGTGTCGTGAAGGAGAAGCAGGGTTTTTTTCAACATGGCAAAATAGTAATGGTTTAAAAGTAACAGTAAGGAGATAAAAGAATGCCTATTCACCATGGGTTGGAGAATGGGAACTCATGCTCCCACTGCGTAACTGGGGCTTCGAAAAATAGCCTTTATTAGAGAGGTCAGAGAGCATCAGACAATTCTGGTGAGAGATGATCTAGTACAGTGGTTTTCGACTCAGGAAAGTAGCTCCCTTCTACTCCCTGCCCTCACTAGGAGTCATCTGCAAACCAGCAGAAGCCTTTTTGATTTTATCAAAATGATGAAGATGGGTGATATTGGCATTAGTTACCTAGAGATCAGAGATGCAAAATGTTGTGCAATGCACAGGATAGTCCCACGTAGTGGTGAATTGTCCTACCCAGAGTGCCAGCAGTGCATCTCACTGATTTTATGGATCTCAGAAAGCTGAGATGTGCACTTACTCTTTAGAGCTTCTGTTGTCTTTATATTAACACCTTGTATCTATGTCTGAGGTCACATTGTAGTAGACAATGGTAGTTGGCCCATCCAACACCTTCTCCCTAGTCAACTCCCAATGATTCGTCTACAGTAGTCACAATTCTGGCCAATGAGATGTAACTGGAAGTCATAAAGTGGGTCTCTTGGGAAATCTTTTTCAAAAGGGCAAGTGAGGTTAGCATGCCCCTTCCCTCTTTGCTCTGCTCCCTTCTTCCTGCCTGGAACTTGGTTCAGCAGCCATCGTGTGCCCATAAGCCAAAAAGTCATACTTTAATGATGGTGGAGCAGAAAGATAGAAAGGCTCTGTATCTTTGATGACTTCCTAAGAGGTGTCCCAGCCCTGACTGCCACCTCTGGTTTTATCATGTTTCTAAGAAAAATAAACTACCATTTGTTTAAGCTACTGTTAATTGAATGTTCTGTTGATTGCAGCTGAATGCATTCCTACCTGATAGAGTCACAGAACCAGATGAATTGACTCTGACTCATGGCGACCCTGTGTGTGTCAGAATAGAACTCTGCTCCACAGGGTTTTCAATGGCTAATTTTTTGGAAGTAGATCACCAGGCCTTTCTTCCAAGGAGCCTCTGGGTAAACTTGAACCTCCAACCTTTGGGTTAGCAGCTGAGAGGGCTAACCATTTGTACCACTCAGGGCCTCTAATAGAGAGTCATACGGCCAGTAACTAACAGATCTGAGGCTAAAACCCAGACTTTCTCACACTCTAGTACTCTTTCCCCTGCAGCAGTGGCTCTCAAAGTGGGCTCTGGACAAGCAGCATCAGCATCACCTGGAAACTTGTTAGAAATGCAGAATTTCAGACGCCATCCCAGACATTCTAAATCAGAAACCCCAGTGGTGGGGCTCTACAACATTTTAGCAAACCCTCCAGGTGACTCATGCACCTAAAGTTTGAGAACCACAGTCTATAGCCATGCTCTTCACTGTGTGGTCTTGGACCAGTGGCATCACATCACCTGGGGGCATGTTACAAGTACAGAGTCTCAAGTCTCACCTAGACCTACTGAATCAGAATCTGCATTTTCACAAGATACCTGGGTTATTTGTATGCATGTTAAAGTTTAAGGAGCATTGTTCTAACCAGAATCCATTGCCAACAAGTCTATTCCAACTCATAGTGACCCTATGAGACAGAGTAGAACTGCCCCGTAGGGTTTCCAAGGAGCGGTTGGTGGATTCGAACACTGACCTTTTGGTAAGCAGCTGTAGCTCTTAACCACTGCACCACCAGGGCGCATAGTATGCTTAACTGAGTCTTTTTATTTTCCCTCTTGAAGCAAGATCTCTGAAAAGATACATAAGTGGCCAGGCTGAAATGACACACTCAGGATTCAGCCATGCGCTTTGCTCCACACAACAAAATCTAAACGTTTTACAATTCAAAAGGTGTCATACAAAATTCAACTTTGAAACTTCTGATTATAAACATTTAAAAACTTTAAAAAGTAGGGAGAATAGTATAATCTCACCCTACATACCTCACAAATGATTTTAAATGAAAAACTCTTTCCAAGTATAAATCTGAGAATACGCTTGTGGGAATCACTTGAAGGCTAAGTTAAACTGGTGTATGTCACCATTGCCTCTGTATAAAAAAAAAAAAAATCACTCGATGTTTTTTAAATAAATGGCTGTGCTTTAATATCTTTATACCCATTAGACAAAGGGTAGGGGCAACTTAAAAATTTTTTTTTAATTTTTGATTTTATGTATTTTTGTGTATCCGCTTATTTAAAAGGAATTTAAAAGGAGCCCTGGTGGCACAATGGTTAAGCACTCAATGGCTAACCTAAAGGTTGACAGTTTGAACCCATCCAGTGGCTCTGTGGGAGAAAGATCTGGCAGTCTGCTTCTATAAAGATTACAGTCAAGAAAATCCTATGGGGCAATTCTACTCTGTCACATGGGGTTGCCATGAGTCGGAAGGGACTCGATGGCACCCAACAACAATAACAACATTGGAATTTATGTATTTCATGATGGTATTTCCAGGATTCAATGACTGGCCTTAGTTCATATGCGTATTATTCCTAATTGCCATGTCCGTTCTTATAGTTGTTAGCAGCTACCGTTTCAGCCATGAAATGTACAACCTCAGCTTCATTTCAGACAGCCTCAGAAACATGTTTTGCTTTGAATGCATGCCCTAAAATCTATTTGCTTACCTTTATTTTCATCTTGATAGTCTTTAAATGTACCTTCTAGAAAAGTAGCTTTTAGAAAGATAGGCACATTTCTGTCCTTTCCATTATCTGTTACGTTCCTTTGAGTAGAACAGAGTGCATTAGTTTCCTACGGCTGCCATAACAAAATACCGCAAATTGGGTAGCTTATAAGAACAGAGATTTATCAGGCCTTCCCACAATGTTCACATAGAAAATGATGGTTGTATACCATACCCACCATTTTGTCATCTGATGTGATTTCCCTATATGTTGTAAATCCTATCTCTGTGATGTTGATGAGACGGGATTACTGGCAGTTATGTAAACCCTCTCTACCAGATTATATTATATTTTAAATCAATCTGTTTTGAGATATAAAGGAGAGAAGCAAGCAAGGAGACAAAGGGACCTCACACCACCAAGAAAGAGCACCAGAAGCATAGCGCATCTTTTGGACCTAGGGTCCCTGCACTGAGAAGCTCCTCAACCAGGGGAAGATTGATGACAAAGGACCTTCCTCCAGAGCTGACAGAGAGAAAGTCTTCCCCTAGAGCTGATACCCTGAATTTGGACTTGTAGCCTACTAGGCCATGAGATAATAAATTTGTCTTTGTTGAAGGCATCCACTTGTGGTATCTCTGTTACAGCAGCACTAGAACACTAAGACAGTCACTGTGAGATGAAGCCTACTAAAACAACCAGAACAACAACAAAATAGCCCATTCAACTTTCCGTTTCATGGGTGAGGAAACTGAGGCTCTTTTCTTTTCCAAAAAATTCATTTACATTATTTACAAATAGTAGTATTTTTTATTATCATGCATTGTCTGTATTTTCCTTTTTTTTACTGCAAAAGTTGTATTTGGGGTTTTTCTTTCCTCTCCTTCTTACAGTAAGCCTGATTTCTGTTTAACTCATGTTACATTTGTGTTGCTACTTTTGTCTGAGACAGGTGCTCCCCTCCCAGTTTTCCTCTATTACCTTGTCCAAAACCCGTGACAGCCCTAATCACACAGTAACAGTGGTGAGTTATTTACATTAACATATAAACAATAGAGTGAGAGATTCTTCAGCCTTACTATATCTTGCTCATCTTTGTACCCTCAGTACTGGAATGTACTAGCTTCTCAATAAATATTTGTTGAGAGAAAGAACGATGAAACGGAGACCCAAGCACAGGAAGCGACCTGCCCAAGATCACAAACATTAGTGACAACCTTCTGAGAGATAGGTTATGAAAACATTTTAATTACATTGTATGGCTTGAAATCACATGGTAAGAGCCCAGATGTGAACTGAATGGTAGGGGAAACTAGCTTGGAATCAAATTCTGGTGGCAGGTTATTCACAGAATTAGAAATTCATGTGATAGCCCATAGAGTCAAGAGTTGACTCTGAGGTCAGTCTTAAGAGTTTTCACTTTTCAGTACCTTAGTGTTCTGTTTTACTTGCTAGTGTTCTACCTGTAGGAGAGGTAGGTGCATGTCTGTGGGGAGGAGGAAGCCACCGTGGCTAGCTTTACCATGGATGGGAAAGGTCAGAATGGGAGACATCCCTATTCTGTAGAAGGGCAGGGAGATTTCTCCCCGATCCCAGCTCCACAGACTCTCAATTGAATTCATGGTCAGTCTTTGTTAGAAATGCATAATAATTTTTGGCGTAGGTTGGAGAAGGCTGATGGTGACCTTGTGTGCATGTGATGAGCACTTAGGTTTGTGCCCAGATCAAGGCTGTTTTTGTTTTATTGAGGCAGAGAGGGTTGGAATAAGATGTCAGCATGAAGGAATACCAGCTCAGTTGTGACTGTGGCCTTTGAAGAGGTCAGAGTGACCCAGGAAATGTAATCTGGCCTGTGGCCTGGGGACAGCCATCCCTGAGCTCAGCAGTGTCCTACCTGAAGGTATGCTCCACGAGATCTGCTCCAGGGAGGTCCCAAGATGCTGATGTTAGCTCTTCTCCCGGGTGACAACTGGTGTATGTGTGTGTGTGAGAGAGAGTGAGGAAAAAAAAGAGAGACAACACACACATAAAGAGAAGAAGGCAACACAGAGAAGGTGTGGCCCAGCAGACCTAGGGGAATTCCTTTTCATCCAGTTTCAAGGTGACAATGTGAGCACCAGAGTTACCTGGCTTGCCAGATGGCCTTAGGGAAAGGTGCAGAAGGTCTGGGCTAGACCCATAGGCAGGAGATCCTGTTGATGTGGGCAAGGGGAGGGGTAAGGGGCAAGGCCTGTGTCCTGTCTCAGACAGGAGCTGCTGCCTTGGTTGGCCATTAAGCACCTACTGCATGAGCTAGGAGGAGTTCCGGTGGTACAGTGGTTAAGTGCTAATTTAACCAAAAGGTCAGCGGTTTGAACCCACCAGCTGCTCTGCAGGAGAAAGATGTGGCAGTCTGCTTTTGTAAAGATTTACAGCCTTGGAAATCCTATGGGGCATTTCTATTTTGTCCTACAGGGTCGCTATGAGTCGGAATCGACTCCATGGCAACAAGTTGTTCATGTGGCAGGGATGTTAATGAATGGAGTTTGGCAGCCTAGAGCTAGGTGGACAAGTGAGAACAGCGCCCCCTGGGTGGCTGACTGGGCCCGGGGGATGAGGTTGCCAACTTTTGTTCCAGAATTCTCTGCAGGCTTTTATGGATGTGAAGAGCAACTAGGGAAGAATTATGTTTAGGCTTCCACTTCTCAGACTGCCAGTCTCTTTCAGTATTTTTTACCATCTGGAATTGTTAGCACTGGAATGGGGATCCCAAATTTTTGCAATTTTTGAAAAACTTTTGAAATGTTTTGCAAATCTGTATGTGTATTATTTTTTTCCCTGGGGAAAGCTCCATATCAGATTCTCAAAGAGATCCCTGAATAAGCAAAAGTGAAGAATTACTGGTGTAGGGCAAAGCAGAAGGAACACATGCATTTATAGGAGCCTTGTTCAGCGGCTCCCTGGAAACCCTATGCAGCAGTTCCACTCTGTCCTAGAGGGTCGCTATGAGTTAGAATCGACTTGACGGCAACAGGTTGTTGTTTATATGGCAAGGATATTAATGAATGGAGTATGGCCGCATAGTAATGGTCAGTTTGGTGGCCCACGGCCTGTTGAAACCATCAAGGTCTTAGGATTTCAGATTAACAGCTGCCATGTGACCTGGTAACAGTAGTTACCTGACGGCACGTACACAGATATGGGTTAGAGGTGGTGGTCAGGAACTTGCTAAGTAAGCAAGGTACAGTTGCAATGCAGACAGAAAAATAAATATTATGCATGTAAAGGAACATGTTGTTAGCTCCCATCGAATCAGCTCTGACTCACTGGTTCATCTTCCAGCACTACATTGGACAATATTCTGTTGTGATCCTACTGTTTTCATTGGCTGATTTTCAGAGGTAGATCACCAGGCCTTTCTCCCCAGTCTGTCTTAGCCTCGAAACTTTGCTGAAACCTGTCCACCATGGGTGACCCTGCTGGTATCTGAAATATTGGTGGCATAGCTTCCAGCATCATAGCAACCTGGAAGCCACTATAGTACAACAAACTGACTGAAGAGTGATGGGCAAAAAGAACATAGCAAGTGAGAATAGAATAGTCACTGTGGGGAGGTCCGGGAACACAATTGGACACCAGAATGGACAAAATATTCTCAGGTGTAATTCAGAGTACAAGCCACGCAGGGGCCAGGTTACGAGAATTTCTATGGGCCACACTAGGCTTCAGTTTAAGGTTGTCCACTGGCCCTGGATGGGGAACACTCTTGAGCTGTACTCCCTATGGTTATGTCTTAGAAACAGAAGTAGTAGTCTGGCCCTCTGTAAAAATGACATGGCGGAGGGTCTGACCTCCTCCAACTTCACAAGGGGGAAGAACAGTCAAGATCAACAGCCCAAGGCTGATTCCTATGAGGCAGAGGTCAGACATGCCTCCTCTCTCCGCCATCTTTACCAATTCTGACACCAACCATCCCTGCCATGGCACTCTCTACTTCTCTGCTGAGTTCGATTATTCATTACAATGGCCATACAGAACTCACAGACAGTACTTACCATTATGGGATTTATTAGAGAAGTAACAGGTTACAATTCAGGTTTAGGAACACTTGGGATAGAGTTCTTCCATCAGGACAGCCTCTTCTCAGTCGTGCTGCAGGCACACCTCTCTCTGGCCCTCAGCCTCTGCTCTGCTCTGCTCTGGCAAGTGTTTCAAAGCTTTTTTAGCTCTGCAGGTAAGTGCTTCGAGGCACCCCACTCCACCAGTTAAGTCTCAGCCAAAGGAGGCACTCAACTTTCTTGCCCAGTGGGCCAGAAAGCCCACTGCGCTGTGTCCTGCCAGTCTTTCCTGCCACCATTTCTCTAATGCTTCTCGCTGTCTTCAGTGTTACAGCTCTCTCTCGGTCTCCAGGTTCCAGAAGCTTCTCAGTGCAGGGATCCCGAGTCCAAACGACACGCTCCACTCTTGGCCCTTCTTCCTTGGTGGTGGGGAGCTTCTCTTCCTGCTCTGAAACTGGCTCTCTTTTAAGCCTAGCAGAATGGCAAAACTGACCAATGCCCTTTGTGGGCCACAATTACCTTATTTGCACAGTCCCACCCAATCATTTGGATGGAAGTTACAAGACCATGGCAAGAAAAGCCACACAAAAGCAATCCATCGCGCGACACCCTCTTTAGCCCCTTGACTTAAACCCTATTTGGTCATCTCTAGTCCATCCTTTTCGTGAACGTCAATAACACCTGGTATTTTTAAATACCATCCCTGTGGCCAGTGCCCTCTGTGATTCATTGTTGTCCCTGGGCTTTCGGCACATGTTTCTTATGGTAGAACCATTTCTAACACGGGAATCTAAGTGTAAAGAAGTTTGGGGAAACAGCTCTCCCTGGTTTGGGGCAGAATGCCAAGGAAGGATGGGCGATAGTGAGAATCCTCAGGCGGACGGTAGGTTAGGAAAAGGAAGGTGTATCATTTTCAAGTCGTTGGACAAGATTTGGAACTATTTGACTCAGTATTTCCTCAGTGGCACAGCTGTAGGTTGGCAATCCCTGAAGATCTTTCCCACTCCTCACCACCTCCCCTGGCTATCTCCTACAGGGAGCTGTGCTCCTTGAGCACAGTAAGCCACTACAAAATTATCTTAGAAGGGTGCATCCAGCTGGCAACTTTGTTTTACCCTGTGGGTGACCTTCCATCTGTACCAGTTCTCACTGCCCCCTTTTCCCAACTAACGTTGCAGATCGGGCCTTGGAACTGCCCTACCTTCTGCTGACATTTCATTTGATGTACCTGTGCACAGATCCAGTTCATGACTCATGACTATTATTTGATCTTGTAGGAAGTAAAATATTTGTAGTCACCAGTGTGCTTCCATTCACTTGCTAATAGCGCCTCATGTAATGTATCCGTTAGGAAAATTTCCAAAGTGTCAAATATCAGAAAGTCAGCTACATCAAACCGTTAGGTTCCTGATACCATAAGCTATTCAGTGCTAAGATTCTTAGGATATCTTGACTTAACATTATGCATAGAGGAATTAAAAAAATTTATTTCTAGTGCAGAAATGACATCTTTTTTCCCCTTTTCTCTCTTTGAAAGTTGTCTCGTATTAAAATCACAATATTCCTGATCTTTAGGCCAATGTGGTGAACACATGAATTTGTCCTGGGATACACTATTAATTGGTTGTGTGACAAGACTTTTACTATCTTCTTGTTACAGAAAAGGCAGGGAGTCGAAGCTATGGCCTTGACAGGCTTTCTTCATTTATGTAACAAATGTTTGTTGAACAGCTACGATGTCCAGGACCTAGGGTAGACATCAGGGATACGAGATAAAAGGCACTGTCCCAGCCCACAAGAAAGGCATAGGCTGGGGGAAAGACAGGAAATAAACCCTTAATTACAATATAGTGGGGTAGTGCCAGGAGAGTGTAAACAGGGTACCAGGTAGTCCCAAGGAAGGTCGCTGCCTCTTGCAGCGTTAAAGCAGTAGCCCCTCATTGTTTTACCCCTTAATTTTTATCAGCATTGTTGGGGAAATAGATTTTCCATGTAGATACATGAATTGTCCAGATAAGCAAGCTTATCTCTCTAGGTCCTATAACTTAAAACATTCAAAATTATTTTTGATAGGAATATTTCTAAAATGTATTATTTGTTTCTCTTTTCTTAAATGGAATATACTGAACAAAATTCAGTCTTTTCTTATGGACTCAAGGTGGTATGTTTACCCCTAAGTCAAATAACCCCTTACTGCTTTCTGTGATTTTTCTATCTCTTCTATCTTTATGAAGATGAGAGTCCTCATCCTAATTGCCTCTATTTTAAAGTCCCTAGTAGCCCTGTCCTTTCTCCTTCTGATTTGTTTTGGTCTATAGATTCACACCAGGGCAGTGGTGGTTCAGCGGTAGAATTCTCGCCTTCCATGCAGGAGACCCAGTTAGATTCTGTCAATGCATCTCAAGCACAACCACCACCCGTCTGTCAGTGGAGGCCTGGGTGATGCTATGATGCTGAATAAATTTCAGCAGAGCTTCCAGATTAAGACAGACTAGGAAGAAAGGCCTGGTGATTTACTTTGGAAATTCCTTGAGGAACCGCCAAATTGCCTTGTATGTACGTTGGATTTTAACTGACGCTTTCTCCACTGTGGAGTGCCAATTTCTAGAGATCTAGAATGCTTGTGACTGGTGGAGACCACAGACAAGGCTCAGCAGACTGACCCACCAACTTTCTGTCCAGAGTCTGTGCTTACTCTGCCCTCCCTGTCCACCATTTGTGCTCACCCCCTCTTCATCTCTTCTTCATTTCAACCCACTTTGCAGAGTTTCAGCTTTGTTTACACCAAATTCTATTTTTGGCTCTGTGCCTCCTGCTCCTAGATCTCTGTCCCTGCACATTTGAGGGCTCCCGGGGTCATATCACTGGGAATGCTCTGGGAACGTTACCTTCAAATGGCTAATGTTTTCTTATTCATTTAGTCAAAAAGAGGCTTCTGTTTCTGGCTGGAGCATTATGTTTTCCCAACTTTTCCTCAGCAGCCTGTGTCTCTCACAGGGTACAGTTACTTCTGTGGCTTGCGGCTTCTTAGACCAGTTTTCACCACCAGCACCACCTGCTGCCCTGATTCCCGGAGGCCTCCCTCCCTTTCCACCTGGCCTCCTCGCTGCCCTCCAGTTGACAAACTTTGGAGTTTGCCGCTGGCCAAGAACAGGGAGGGGCTGCCTGGGTGCAGAGAGATTGGTGATCTGGAAATAGCCTTGGGGGAGGAGCTTGGCTCAGAAGCAGCACTGAGGTGCTTAGCTGTGTGTATAATGCCTGGTGCTGAGCAGTCAGAGAAACGAGACATCTTTGAGGGTCCCAAGAAGGCCCACCTGTGCAGCATGTTCACCCCTCCAGGTTGGCAGTATTCTTCTCCAGGCCCGTAATACTAGCCAGACGTAGCTTTTACTGTGGACTTCCTGGGCATTTCCTCCCTCCTGGGGCTCCCTGGTGGCACAGTGGTTAAGAGCTCAGCTGCTAACCAAAAGGCCGGCAGTTCAAATCCACCAGTGCTCCTTGGAAACCCTTGAGGCAGTTCTACCCTGTCCAGTAGGGTCACTATGAATCAGAATCGACTCACCAGCACCAGGCTGGTTTGTTTGTTTTTGGGGGGGCGTGGAGCTCCACACTCCATCTAACTGGATCCTGCAAGGAAGGGCCTTGGGACTGCCTGTGGCCTGGAGGGCAGCTGGCCACTCAACATCTGCTACAGCTGGCAGCTCATGCTCCCCCACTTAGCACCAGCCACTCACGCAGATGTCCCAAGTGATGCAAGGCAGGAATCGAGAGTAGGGGCAGTAAAGGGGGAGACCGAGGAAGGTATCCAGTAGTTGAAGGAGTTTCAGGCAGAGTTAAGAAGGGACCAAGGGCACTCTGGTTTGCACTGAAGTCATCTTCCTTCCTACTAGGAGAGCAGGCAGCTAGGCTGGCTCTCCCCGGTCAGCCCCCTGTAGACCCTGACAACGGATAAGGGACAGGCTAGCTGCACTGACTGTGACAGTGACAGGCTTGTGGCCTCTCTGCCACCCCTCAGACAGCCCAGGGGCAGCTTCTGACTGCCTCTTCTCTGCCCATCAGTCCTGCAAAGGGCCCCTCTGTTCATAAGGGTCTAACCTGTAAACTGCTCGCTCTGCTCACACCCAGAGTTTAATAAGGATAAATAGGTTCAAGAGCGAGCAAATGTGCCTTCTAATGTAAAAGAAGGGCAGGGCTTAATTAGCCCAAAGTTCCGTGGTGGATTTGATCATGGTGTGTGCCTTCTTCAGCTTTGGTAAGGAAGTGCAGAAGCTTTTTTGGGTTAGTGTTTCACCTTCATGCTGAGGTCTAAAAGCCCCAGTCCCTCTGATCCTACTGGGCCTGACCCTCTGAGGGGTGAGAATAAGGAAAGGGCAGCCACAAGCCACCAACTGCCTTGACCTGGGTGATGGGCATACTTTGCAGGTGTCCCTGAAGCCAGCTGAGGCTGATCATCCCCCTCCCACACTGAACCTGCCCTATCTGCACAGATGTTCAAGGTCCCCACATCCTCTGACAACCAGAGAGCTCAGAAATGGGCCAATTCTATGCTAGTCCTGTAAGAGATCACAGAAGGCAGGATAGTGCAGTCGTTAGGAACACAGATAACAGTCAGTTACACCAGAGTTTGAGCCAGCTCTGCCATTTACTAGCTGGGTGACTTGGTAAACTGACCACTCTTGCCCTGTTTTCTCCTTTATAAAATGGGATTAATAATATCTACCACTTCATAGGGTTGTCATGAGGATTAAACAGAATAATGTAGGTAAAGTACTTAGCAGTGTATGCATGCACACATTAGCTATCACTACTACAACCCCCACCTCTGAGGTGTATAAGAGCCTAATAGGGCTGCCACAGTGGAAGGACAAACTGCTTTGCCCTTTTGACGCTGAAGGTTTAGGCCTCTATGTATTCACTACTTCCCAAAGTAGAAGGCACTGGCCCTTTAAATAACTGGAGACCCCTCTGCAAATAGAAATGACACCGTTAACCGTGGGCCACAGTTTGGCCCCGCTTACAGCCTAGGCTTTGGATCTGGTCTCCTGACTTGATTTTCTTAGAGACTCCAGCTGCCTGATCCAGCGGCTCTCCTGGACTGGCTCTCCAGCACCGCCCTGCCTGCAAGACGCTTAAATATGCTTGGGCTGACTCCACTGCTTGCCCAGGGCCTAGTGGCAGGCAGGGGTGGTGGTCTCCGGCCTGCTGCTGTGATGATCAAGGGGGTACTCTGATGTGGGAACCTGCAACTGGGGAAATGCTCAGCTGGAACAATGAGGGGGTACAGTGAGGAGTGGAGGGGCCTGGGCCCAGACCCTGTGTCAGACAGTGGGCGAGGTCCTATCTGTGGGCCTTTATTTACCCTGGAAAGGAATTTCTCAGGTGGGTCAACCTCACCTGTGTTCTCCAAAACCAGGGGGAAGGAAAAGCGAGCGGAGGCCGTTTGCCTAGAGCTGAAGATGCTGGAAGCAGGGGAGAAACAACAGGCATTACCCTTTCCCAGGTTCCAAAGCCTCGAAAGAGACCCGTGACTTGATTTATAACTAGTGCTTTATTAAAATGTCTCATAAGAGGAAAAGGAAATGTGTCTTCAGGCCAACAGAGAGTGAGTGTATGTGTGTATATGAGCAGATGTGGGAGGTCCCTGATCTGTGCTCTGAGGGTGTGGTCAGTCAGGCAAGGCCTGGGCCAACCAGTAAGGCAGAAAAGGGTCCCTGTTCGGGGAACTCACTGCTCCTGGGTGCCCCAGGAGATGTAGTCTGGCCGCGTGGCTGCGTGGTACTCATCGATGAGCTCCTGCACAACCTCCCTGGACGTGTCCAACTCGTCAAAGTTCTCCTTGAAGATGTCCTCCTTGCGGAACTGCTCCAGGAAGGCCTCCCGTTTCCGCAGCTTGTCATACTGGCGACAGGTCCGCTCAAAGAGCTTGGGGTGTGCAGAAAACAGGGATCACACAGAATTTCAATACGGCCCAGAGGGCCAGGGAATCAAGGCCAGGCTATCCCCGAAGTCAAAAGCCAGAAGCAGGGGCAGCAGGGATGTGGACAGGTGAAGCTCAGTTAAGAAACTGATTAGGGAACAAAGAATTTAGGTGCAAGCTGTGAGACTCACTGAGGAGATACTGGTGTGGTTGGCCATCATGAGCCCACTGACCCGGTGGGCAGAGGGCAGGTATGGAGACTTCCTCGACAGAGCCACCTGGATGCTGGCTGGGCCCCAAGGGATGAAGTTGGCCAACTTGCGTTCCCGGATCCTCTGCAGGCTCTTGTGGACCTGGGGTGGGCGCAGGAGTGGTGGTGGTAGCCTCTCCTCTACCCCTGCAGGTTCAGGGGTAGAACGAAGGGGCCTCACCTACCTGGGTGGGGTCCACCTCTCCCTGGATGATGTTGAGGATGGCGATGTAGCAGTGGTTGGTCTGGCGATCCCGGCCTGTGGACACCATCACGTTTTTGGGCTGCAGCAGCCGCCTCATAACATCCAGGACTGTGGTCTTCCTCACGCTGGCCACCTGAGGGACAAGTGGGTAACATGGACCAGGCCAGCACTGAGGTTGTAGTCCAGACACACCCACAGAAAGAATAATTGACACCCCCCCCAACGCCCCATCGGGCTCTAGTAGTACAGTCCCTCTAGGGAGTGTCTTTAGATCCAGGTCTACACTGAGCCCCTGCTGTAGGATCAAGAATCTTAGCCCTAACTCAGCTCAGCCAAGTCATGCCCATGCGCAGGAGTCTGAGCAGACCCCTGCAGAGCCCAGCCCCTGTAGGGAGCCAAAGGCAGAGGGAAAGTGGAGAAGCAGTCAGCAAGAAAGCCACGTGCTCTGTACCAGCCCTTCAGCCCAGGGCCTTCTGGGCCCAGGGCCAGTCCAGCCTGGGCACTGAGGGCTGCTGTTACCGACTGGTCCGTGGTGAGGGGGGTGTAGCCAGTCATGAGGAAGTGGAGCCTCGGTGTGGGGATGAGCGAGGCGATGAGGCCGATGAGGTCATTGTTCATGTAGCCGGGATAGCGCAGGGTGGTGGTGCTGGCGGACATGATGGTGGACACCTAGGGACAGGGGTGCGGTGTCACGGGCCTCAGCCGGGGTGGGGCTTTCCCTTTCCAGAAGGCCGTCTAGCAGTGATGGTCCCAGCATAGAGGGTCGAGGAGTGAGGGCTCACCAGCTGGTTGATCTGGGAGAAGGATGGGTTCTGGATGTGCAGGCGGTCTGTGGCGATCCGGTTGAGGGCCGTGTTGTCCAGCACCACCTGGGGAAACAGAAGAAGGTGACAGATTTGATTTATGGGGTTAGGAAGAACAGGAGCTCTGGGCTCTGAAACTTAATTTCCCCTGAGCCTTATAGCCAAAAAGTCCCATCAAAAAAGGACTTGCACAGGTTGGCTCAAAACAGACTTTTAAAATATATGAAAATGATGAAAAAGACAGGGTGGGGTGGGGTGGGAGTGGGGAAAGGTAGAATCCAGGTTTACCACACAGTCTGCATTCTGGGTCAGCCTCTTGAGTGTGAGCAGCGAGTTGTAGGGCTGCACCACCACGTCGCTCATCTCATCCTGGTTAGGAAACACCGAGTATGTTTGCACCAGCTTTTTGGGGTACCTGGTGGGGGTTGAGAGAAGAGGGTCAGGGCAACAGACTGAAGACCCGGTGAATATGAGACTCCCTGACAACTGTCTGGAAGCAGCTAAATCTGAATGAGAAAGTTAGGGTGGGGTTATGAGATGAGTAGAAAAAGGAGACTTGATCTTTGGAAGTCTGCAACCCCAAAGGTAGAAGGGCAGAGAGACATCTTAGGACCTACGGTTCCATCTCTGAACTCGGTCACACTCCCTGGACCTTCACCGAGGACCTAGATTCTAGGCTCTGGTTCTAACCACTGAGAGTGTGACCACTCGTCGTCGTTGTGACTTCACTTTCCTCACTACACGAAAGAGCAAAAGGGCCCTTGCCTGCCCCAACCAAGGGAAAGGTGTATCTGGACGGCCTCCCAGTCACTCGGGAAACCAGGGTGGAGGTCCTGTTTCCTCCCAGCCCCCCAAGCACAGGCTCACCTGTCATTGAGTCGTTCTAAGAGGTAGGAGCCCAGGCCAGAGCCTGTCCCCCCTGCAATGGAGTGACACAGCACAAAGCCCTGCATGGGGAAGGTACAGTGTCCACATATCAAACTTGATGCATTCCACAACTCTTGGACTTCTGTCTTCCCTCCTCCTCCCCCAGCCCCATACAGCTTAGGAGACTCTGCCCTGTCTGCAGCAAGGCCCTGTGGCTTCTAACCAGTGCAAAGGATACATGGGTGGGCCCTGGGCCTAATAGGTAGCTTCTAAAGGTGTTGCCGGCCTTCCCTATGTTGGCTCCCACCAGTGCTCCTGGGACACTCACCTCTAGACTGTCACTGCCATCTGCCTCCCGGTCTATGATGTCAAAAATGTCCTCATGGATCTTCTCTCCCTGTACAGACATGGGAAGAGTCAGAGTGGGACGGGACCAAGGGACAAGAATGCTGATTTCAGAATAGCCACCCAAAAATCCTCTTCTGGAACACAGCTGCCTTGCTCTTTATTTTCATAAAGAGGCAGTGCAGCACAGTGATTAAGAGGAGGCACGCTACATCCAGACTGCCTGGGTTCATATTTTAAGTTTACTTCTTTTTTGTTGTTGTTAAGAATACACACAGCAGAACATGGACCAATTTAACAGTTTCTACATGTACAATTCAGTGACACTGAATTACTATCCTTCTGAGTTGTTCCTCCCCCATTAATATACACTGACTGCCCTTTAAGTTTCTTATCTAAATTTTTCAAGTTTCTGTTGTCAATTTGATCACATATAGGTAAATCTTAAAAGAGCACAAGCCTCAAGGCAGACATTCTTTACCACTTAAACTAAACTACTGTTTGGTTTTAAGAAGACTTCAGAAGATATTTTTGGTTTAAGGTTTAAATATTATCTTGGCAATAGTTTCAGGGGTTCTATTTCTATTTAATGAATGACTCTGGGCAGTTAATTGTTCAATGCCTCAGTTTCCACATCTGTAAAATAAAGCTGATAATACAGATCCACAGTCCCTTATCTAAGATTCTTGGGGCCAGTGGAGTTCAAAATATTTCAGATTTTACAAAAGTAATATAGTATATATAATGTATATTAAGTAAATTCCTAGTGGGAGTATGAGGCACATTAATCAAAGACGTTAACATTTCAGCAATGAAAGCTGTAAGTACTCACAGTAAGTTGGATAGAAACTACAAATAGCTTCATCTCCACTGAGATTTGGTTTCGCTGCTAAATGAGCCATGAAACTATCTTTTGGTTTAAGAGCTTTTTGAATTCTGGAAAAGCAGATAAGAGACGGTGGACCTGTAGTACCTAACTTATAGGCCTGTTGGGAGGCTTAAATAAGTTAATGTATGTAGCGCTCTTAGAATGTCACAGCACTAGCTCGTGTAGGCTTTTAACTATATTACATAGTTAATTTACAAAACAGAACTCCTCTCAGTCATCTTTCCCTCCAGGACTCATGATCTAGTTTAATCTCCCTCTGGGAAGTCATAGGGCCTGTCCCCACACAGGGAGGGAGTTGTGGGCCCTGCTAAACCCACTGCTGTCCAGTTGACTCTGACTCATAGTGACCCTATATAACAGAGTAGAATTGCTCCATAGGGTTTCCAAGGCTGTAATCTTTACAGAACCACAACTTTCTCCCACGGACCTGCTGGTGGGTTCCAACCACCAATCTTTCAGTTAGCAGCTGAGCACCTAACTACTGCACCACCAGGGCTCCTTGTGGGCCCTAAAGAATAACAAACCTGGGAGAATCCGCTGGCCCAGTTGTTGCCAGCTCCTCCGCCGTGCTCCGACAGGTAGATGTTCTCCGGGTTGTAGAGCTTGGCATAGGGGGAGTTGAGGATGGAGTGGATCACCCGGGGCTCCAGGTCCAGCAGCACCGCCCTGGGGATGTAGTGCTCATCATCTGCCTGTCAAGGGGAGTCCAGGACCGGCCCAATCAGCTGGGCCCTGCCCAGTCCTACACCTCCCAACTCTGGCTCCTGCCCGCCCTCTCTCCTCAAGCCAGCAGCCCTGGCCCCTCTGCCCAGCGGGTTTCCAGGACCAGGCCGCTGCCCTTCCTTTCAGGTCCCCTGGGCCACTGCCAGCCCCGGACAGGTAGCTGGGGGCACCTGGTAGAAAAAGACGTCCTTGCGGTCAGTGCCTTCGGTGGCGAACTCCTCCACGATGCCCTCGGGGCTGATACCATGCTCGGCGCACAGCTGTTTCCAGAACTCGAACCCAACTGGGGGCGGGGAAAGGGGGAGAAAGAGGATATTTGGGTCTGGGCAGGTTCCAATTAGGAGCTGGGGAACTGGGTCCAGGGATAGGAAGTCAAGTCTCAAAACTCGCCCGTGTCTGAGCAAAGGGCTGTGAAGGCTGTACTCCGGCGACTGGGCTAGAGCGGGGCCCTCTGGGTTGGGCAACTGGACACTGGGTCAGGAGTGTCCCACCCTTCGGAGAACTACGAAGTGGGAAGGGCGGATGGAATCTAGGATTCCACAGAGAGAGCCTATAGAATCTAAGTGACCTGGCTAGTGGAGGGGCTGAAGGTTCGCTCACTCTGATTGCCGCACTGGCCCAACTGTAGGGTGATGATTTCCCTCGGCATAGTTCCTCAAATTCCTGCGCTGAAGCCGCTGCCACCGGCAACAATGCCTCTGTCCGCGGCAATTGTGCCGCTCCCGCCGGCAACAACGCTGCTCTGCTCGGCAAAAGCGCCGCGCTTCTCGGCAGCAGAGCCGCTGTGCTCCTTGAAAACGCCGCGCTCGTCAGCCACAAAGCCGTTCGCTACGCCTTACGCGCCGATGTCGCAGTATATGGCGCCGATATCGCAGTATATGGCGCCGATATCGCAGTACATAGCGCCGAGATCGGCAACAGAGCAGCTCTCCGGCCGAAGCACCGCCAGACGCATGCGCCAAACATGCCCCGCCCCATGAACACTGTTGCAATGAGAACTGAGATCTGCCGATGGAACTTTATTATTCGTTTGGCTGCAGTAATGGAGATTGCTATGAGTCGGAATCTGCGGCAGTGGGTTTGGTTTTAATGCCGTTTGCGACACCGTTCCTCTTCAATTCGTTATTCTCAGCTTAGTAGACCATATGATTGATTGTCTGATTCCAAATGGCCAATATCAGTCCATTTCAGCTCACTAATACCTAGGATATCCATCTTCAAGTGTTCCATCTCATTTTTGACAACTTCCAATTTTCCTACATTCATGCTTCCTACATTCGACGTTCCAATTATTAATGGATGTTTGCAGCTGTTTCTTCTCGTTTTCAGTTGTGCCACATCAGCAAATGAAGATCCGGAAAGCTTTACTCCATTCATGGCATTAAGGTCGACTCTACTTTGAGGAGGTAGCTCTTCCCCAGTCTTATTTTGAGTGCCTTCCAACCTGAGGGGGCTCATCTTCTGGCACTATATCAGACAATGTTCTGCTGCTATTCCTAAGGTTTTCACTGACCAGTTTTTTCAGAAGTAGATTACCAGGTCCTTCTTCCCAGTCCGTCTTAGTCTGGAAGCTCTGCTGAAACCTGTCCACCATGGGTGATCCTGCTGGTATTTGAAATATTGGTGGCATAGCTTCCAGCATCACAGCAACACACAAGCTACCAGAGTACAACAAACTGACACACAAGTGTTGGAAAATATGGCCTTGATGATAGAAACTATGCCGGAGATTGCATGATAGAATTTTGCAAGACCAACAACATATTCATTGAAAATGCCTTTTTTCAGCAATGTAAACAGCCGTTATACATGGAGACCTCGCTGGATGGAATACACAGGAATCAAATCGACTACATCTGTAGAAAGAGACAATGGAGAAGCTCAATATCATCAGTCAGAACAAGGCCAGGGGCCGACTGTGGAATAGACCATCAATTGCTCCTATGCAAGTTCAAGTTGAAGCTGAAGAAAATTAAAACAAGTTCACGAGAGCCAAAGTACAACCTTGAGTATATCACACTTGAATTCAGAGACCATCTCAAGAATAGATTTGAACACTAATGATCAAAGACCAGATGAGTTGTAGAATGACATCAACAGCATCATATATGAAGAAAGGAAAAGACAGGAAAGAACGAAAAGACCAAAATGGATGTCAGAAGAGATTCTGAAACTTGCTCTTGAACATAGAGTACCTAAAGCAAATGGAAGAAATGATGAAGTAAAAGAGCTGAACAGAAGATTTCAAGGGGCAGCTTGAGGAGACAAAGTAAAGTATTATAATGAAATGTGCAAAGACCTGGAGTTAAAAACCAAAAAGGAATAACACGCTCAGCATTTCTCAAGCTGAAAGAACGGAAAAAAAAAAAATTCAAGCCTCGAGTTGCAATATTGAAGGATTCTATGGGCAAAAAATTGAATGATGCAGGAAGCATCAAAAGATGATGGAAAGAATACACGGAGTCACTGTACCAAAAAGAATTGGTCAACCTTCAACCATTTCAGGAGGTAGCATATGATCAAGAACTGATGGTATTGAAAGAAGAAGTCCAAGCTGCACTGAAGGCATTGGCGAAAAAACAAGGCTCTAGGAATTGATGGAATACCAATTGAGATGTTTCAACAAATGGTTGAAACGCTAGGAGCTCTCACTCATCTATGCCAAGAAATTTGGAAGACAGCTATCTGGCCAACTGACTGGAGGAGATGCATATTTGTGCCCCTTCCCAAGAAAGGTGATCCAACAGAATGCAGAAATTATCAAACAATATAATTAATATCACACGTAAGTAAAATTTTGCTGAAAATAATTCAAAAAGCGTTGCAGCAGTACATCAGCAGGGAACTGCCAGAAATTCAAGCCAGATTCAGAAGAGGATGTGGAATGAGGGATATCACTGCTGATATCAGATGGATCTTGGTTGAAAGCAAAGAGTGCCAGAAAGATTTTTACCTGGGTGTTATTGACTGTGCAAAGGCATTCAACTGTGTGGATCATAAGAAATTATGGATAACATTGTGAAGAATGGGAATTCCAGAACACTTAATTGTGCTCGTGAGGAACCTGTACTTAGACCAAGAGGCAGTCATTGGAACAGAAAAAGGGGATACTGTGTGGTTTAAAATCAGGAAGAATGTGGTCAAGGTTGTATCTTTTCCATACTTATTCAGTATGTATGCTGAGCAAATAATCCAAGAAGCTGGACTATATGAAGAAGAATGGGGCATCAGAATTGGAGGAAGACTCATAAACAACCTGTGTTATGCAGATGACACAACCTTGCTTGCCTGAAAGTTAAGGGAACTTGAAACACTTACTGATTGTGTTAAGCTGTGTTCTCTAGAGAAGTAAAACCAGTGAAATGTGTATCTGTATATATATATACATAGAGAGAGAGAGAGAGAGAGAGAAATTTATCCTGAGGAAATGGCTTATGCAGTTGTGGAGGCACGCAAATCCCAAATCCATGGGTCAGGTGTCAGCCTGGAGGCTTCTCCTGACTCGCATGGTTGCAGGGGCTGACAAACCTACAATTGGCAGGTCAGACAGTAGGCTGTTGATTCATGGGGCTGTAGAAACTGATGAATCACAAAATCACAGGTCAGATGGCAGGCTCAACTCCCAAGAAATGAAGGTCAGATGATGACGAGCTGGATGCAGGATCCAAAGCAAGGGAGAGCTTTCCCAGAGCATCTATATATGTATTGGATGCAGGTCACATCCCCAAGGAAACTCCCCTTATATCAGAGTAAGCATGTGACTTGAGTAAGGGTGTGATTCAAGATATACCCCACACTAATCCTGCCTCATTAACATATAAAGGTTAGGATTTACAACACATAAAATAGAGGATAATTACATCAGATCACAAAATGGAGGATAATTACATCAGATCGCAAAATGGAGGACAACCACACAATACTGGGAATCATGGCCTAGCCAAGTTGACAGATAACATTAACCATCACACTGACGATTACGGATTACATCTCAACATAAAACAAAAATCCTCACAACTGGACGAAATAACATCATAATAAACGGAGAAAATATTCCAGTTGTCAAGGATTTCATTTTACTTGGATCCACAATCAACGCCTATGGAAGCAGCAATCAAGGAATCAGATGACGTATTGCACTGGGCAAATCTGCTGCAAAAAACTCTTCGAAGTGTTAAAAAGCAAATATGTCACCTTGATGACTAAGGTGCGCCTGACCCAAGCCATGGTATTTTCAATCGCCTTCTATGTGTGTGAAAGCTGGACAATGAATAAAGAAGACCAAAGGAGAATTGATGCCTATGAATTATGGTGCTGGGGAAGAATATTAAAAATACTATGGACCGCCAGAACAAACAAATCTGTCTTCAAAGAAGTACATCCAGAATGCTCCTTAGAAAGGAGGATGGCCGACTTCGTCTTATGTGTTTTAAACATGTTATCAGGAGGGACCAGTCCCTGGAGAAGGACATCTTACTTGGTAGAGGTCAGCCAAATAGAGGAAGATCCTCAATGGAGACGGAATGACATAGTGGCTGCAACAATGGGCTCAAACATAGTAACAATTGTGAGGATGGCGCAGGGCCGGGCAGTGTTTCGGTCTGTTGTACACAGGGTCGCTATGACTCGGAACCAACCGCCTGGCACCTAACAACAATGCAGACTGCGCGTGCGGGGCTTGGTACGGGGCTCAGAATGCTGGTCACGGGGGCGTAACTTAAAGTTCTTCCTTTCCTCTGGTGGCCGCGTACTTGAGCCGGTGCGCAAGCGCGCTGTGAAAGGAAGCGGTCTCCCCCGCCGAATCTTGCATCTGCGTAGTTGGTGTTATTGTGACTGTACCGTCACGGCCCCGGATGTTGTGGCTGCCAGCAGGAGATGGCGGAACCTGAGGGGGTGGCCGCGGCCCCAGGCCCGTCTTCTGGGCCGACTCTTAGGGGCCGTCGTGCTATGTCAGGCTCCTGGGAGCGGGACCAGCAGGTTGAGGCGGCGCAGCGGGCCCTGGTAGAGGTGCTGGGGCCTTACGAGCCTCTGCTGAGCCGGGTGCAGGCTGCCTTGGTGTGGGAGCGGCCAGCTAGGAGCGCCCTGTGGTGCCTGGGGTTGAACGCGGCTTTCTGGTGAGAGAACTGGACCCTCGGAAACCCTCCGAGTCACGAATTCATCAGTTTTTTCTAGGGCTCTATCTCTCGCTTTCCCTGTTTTTTTTTTTTTTTTTAAGCTGCACTGGCTCCTTTCTGTATCTGCCTAATTTTGCCTCACTTCCTTCCACCGTTACCTGTCCCCAGGCTTCGGCACCCCAGTTCTCTCCTGCACCTTGCAGCTGCCTCCCCTCTTTCACACATCTGCCTGCAGCTTCTGGTACCATCTTGAGCCGCTCGCCGTGAACGAGGGCGCGTCTTTAGCCAGGGAAAGCTCAGCCCCTGTAAGACCCTCGCCTCCCTTCTCATCTCTGCTCAAGTGGGATTTGAAGAGTGTCTCCAGAGGTGTTGGTAGAGACATGAGGAGGTCTTGAAACGGTATCCGTAGGTGGGATAAAAAAGCAAACTTGAGCGATCTCAGTTAGCATGTTAGGTATCATCTCGCCCAGTCAAGAAAGTTTGTGAAGTCCGAGTGTCAGTAAGAGCCTCCAGAGCTGTAACTTGAAAGAAAATTATAAGCTTTTTTAAGAATACTTGTGAAATAGTAGTTGTGAGCTTTCACCCATTGCAAAGCCATTTAAGATCGCAGTTGTCCCAGCTAGAAGGAATTAGACATCCTTAGCCACGGTTTATAGGCAGGGAAATTGAGGATGGCTAGTAGTGTGTGTGAGTTTTCCAGAGCGGGACAAGTGGCACTATAAATATGCTTGAGCAATCTGTATGTGTCAAGCTCGGTGAAAATGGAACTGCTGCTCCTCTCACTTGTTTGTCATCACCTGAAAGTGGGCTTAGGTCCTCATTGGATCTGTCAAGCATAGTTTGCATTTATTCATAACTGAAAGTATTATTGATCAAATTCAAAGGGAACTGATTGTAGGAGGGCTTCTGCAGCTGAATGCAATACGGCTATCCTGGATAATCCTGAGACCGAACAAAGTATATGTTTTTTTAGGTTTTGGTTTTTGGCTACAAATAGCTTTTCTTGTAAAAGTCTTAATTTTAAAACCAATACAGCTGTCACTCTTTTTTTCAGTGATCTGGAGCAGAACAAATAAATTCCAGGTTCATTGACAGAAGGACAGTGTTCTGCTATTAAATTAATCCTCTCCCAGTTTAAAGGAGGCCCAGGTTAAAGTGTCACAGAAGTCTGGTATTTGTTGCTTTCAGAGTTTTTAGCAAATTTGCCGTTAAACTTTTCCTACTGCATTTTTCTCTTACTTCCTAGTAGTGCTTCTTCCTTGACCCTCAGGTATCTGGTTCCATCCTGTTGCTCTCGGTCAGAAACCTTTCACCATAGCACTTCATTCAGGAGCATTTTCCAAAATGACATTCTTGTCCTTTCCTCCCACGCCCCATCCCAACCCTTAACCCCAGCCCACAGTGGATTTGGTACCCATAGGAAGAAAGCAAGTTGGTCCTCATTAAACAAGTAGCATCAAAGTATGGTTGGTTAATGTATAAAAACTTTATCAGGGTTTTAATTAATTTACAACCGAGGATTTATTAAAGCAAATAAATTGGTAGCATGGGTGTTATTATTTTTGAGGTGGAGGCTTTACAAATGCCTGTTGCCTGAGAGAGGTTTCTGAAGCAGAATGTGGAGCTGAGGTCTATGAGGAGCTGCTCTGACTGGGAAGCATCTGTAAAAGTTACAGCTAGCTTTAATTTGCTGGCCCCCAACAATGTTTACTTAAGTTTACTACTATGCCATGTTTAGAGTCGCACTCAGAACCCCTTTTTGTCCTCGGGGTCTTTTAAAGCATTGTTGTGATTGGTCTTTATCTCTGGCATTTCCTGGTAGCTTGCCTGCTGTGTATCCAGAACACCCTCTTATGACATTCTCATCACACTCTAAGTAGGTGGGGAGAGAGACAGCAAAATGAGGGTGTAACTCTTGAGACTGAAAAGAACAGTTGGGTATGCCATGGGAAGGAAGCCATTTATGGAGAGAACTTATACCTGAGGAGGATACAGAATGGCTGAGATAAGTGGTAAGGCCGCAGAGACTAGGCTAGTCTGGCATTGGAGTTTACAGAATTGTTTTTTTTGGGAATTGAAATTCTTTGCAAGGTAGTTTGAGGTTTAAAATGAAAGTTGGACTTCACATTCCAGTAGTATCATATTGAACGAATATGAATGTTGACATTTCACTTAGGAATGTTGAAGAGTGACTGTTTAGTTCTCAGACTTAAATGCTTGGGAAAGAGGAGGATCATTAGCTCAAGTCAGAAATCAAATCTGACATTTTTTTTTTTTCATTATTCATTTTGAATATTGGTCCATCATTAACTGGGGGTATTTTATACATTTTGAGGTTAGAAGACTAGATAAAACAAAAAAACCAAACCCGTTGCTGTGGAGTCGATCCTGACTTACAGCAACCCTATGGGAAAGAGTAGAACTTCCCCGTAGGGTTTCCAAGGAGCAGCTGGTGGATTCGAACTGCTGACTTTTTGGTTAGCAGCAGAGCTCTCAACCACTGTGCCACCGCTTCAGAAGACTAGATAGGAGTACAAAAAAAATCTTCAGAATTCAGGTAACTTTCAGTGTTCTATACTTGTGAATGTACCCTCTTAACATCTTAAAAAAAGAAAGTCATAAAAGATGGAGACAGCTGTAGATGCCTTGCTACTATAATATTTCAAGGCTTTCACTTTTTTTTCCAGATGCCAGAGAAGTCATGGTGGCCATATCAGATCTTCCAGCTTAGATTGCTTCTGGTCACTGAACTGTTATTATCTCAAGGATAACAACAGAAATGTCAGGTCTTTCCTTCCAATAGCTTGTATTTTCATTAGCCTCAACCCAATCTGTAAGTGAGTGATTTGGGAGAATATCTGAGTCAACAAGAGTATATTTTGACAACATTAGAAAAGAACTGGTTCCATTAACTTTTTGGCTGTCTCATAATGTGGGAGATAAGGGGAGGGTGAAGGAACCCTGGAAATGTGTGTGAACACCTAGCCCACCCCCTTCTATGATGGGTATACCCTGCTGAGATCCTTTCCAGTTTTTAACGCTCTATGATTCTAGGTTACCTTTTAATTGAAAGTATTGATTCAGAGCAATCCACAAGCTGATTCTCTGTTGAGATCTCTGTTGGGGCCTGCTTTTATAGTCACTAGTGTGAGTTAGGAGCCCTGGTGGAGTGGTGGTTAAGAGCTACTGCTGCTAACCAAAAGGTCAGCAGTTCAAATCTGTTAGCTGCTCCATGGAAACTCTATGGGGCAGTTCTTCTCTGTCCTATAGGGTCACTAGGAGTCGGAATAGACTAGATGGCAACAGGTTTAGTCTGAGTTAACCATATTACAATTCTAGAGGCTATTATCAGATCTATTGTTTTCACTAATGGAAAAAAAACAAGGTGTTTATCTCCCTCACCAAAAAATAAACAAAAACCAGAGAAGTGATTAAGGATATACAGAAATTTTGATTTAAAAGGTTAGAATTTGAGTTTAAAAAAAAAAAAAAAAGTGAGCTATAGGTAATGGAAGGGAGGGCCCATGTAAGTAGAGGCATTTGTTCTTTGTTTTTTAAAAAAATGTACAAATCAAGTTTCAGATTAAATCTATTGAGCAAATATTTCTGATAATAGTTTTTGGAGGTTTCTTCTTGTTGCTTTTGGTAGCCAAGAAAACTCCCAAGGATGCCTTGGTTGACTTTTGCCTCTTTTGCCTTCAGTTTTTATCAGTCCTAATTGTAAGGTTGGGTGCTTTCTCAGTTTCTCGCCGTTTCTCACAGTAGGTTATTAGCAACTAGCTGGTTTTGTGTAAGTGATAATTTTATCCTTCTGATTTACCAGTGGCTGGCTCATTAACAAGAAGTTTTGGTGGCGTGGTGGTTAAAGTGCTTGGCTGCTAACCAAAAGATCGGCTGTTCAAACCCACCAGCTACTCAGTGGGAGAAAGATGTGGGAGTCTACTTTCGTAAAGATTACAGCCTTGGAAACACTATGGGGTGGTTCTACTCTGCCTGTAGGGTCACTGTGAGTTGGACTTGACTCGATGGCAGTGGGTTTTTAGGTTTGGCTTATTAACCAGACAGCCACAAGTACTGTACAATAATGGGCTTTCTGTCCCTATAGGACAGAATGCTTTGTTCTGAAGTGCCAGAGAGATAGACTTACTCTGTAGTAACAAAGGAATCTAGAAATAGTATCTTCTTTGATTAGAAATAGAAATGTGGTCATTACTTTATGATTATGGCAAACTCTAACTTACGTGTACTAATAGTGAGGATCCATATATAGTTACCTTCAAAATGGTTATAGTTGGTTCTGAAATTTTTAATGATTTTTCTTGATATTAGATTGATATTCCAAGGGGTATTTTATTTAGACTGATAATTTAATTAGATTTTAGCCCCTGACAAAGGGGATGGACAGTTTACAAAATGAAAATATACAAAATAATCAATCAATGGATATATAAAATTTCACTCTCACTAGTAATAAACAAAAATCAAATGTAAATGGCAATGAGTTACTAATTTCTGCTTATTAAATTTTAAAAATGATAATATGTAATTCTGGGAGAGAGATGGAAACATGGGATTTTTCTATACTGCTGATAGAATCATAAATTGGACAGCCTTTCTGGAAAGCAGTTTGGCAACATATGTTAAGATACTTAAATAGTTAATACCTATCCAAGGGTTGAGGGGAATATGAAATAATTACTAATGAGTATGGATTTCTTTTTGGAATAGTGAAAATGTTCTAAAATTAGGTAGTGATGATGGTTGCATAACTGTAAACATACTAAAAATGATTGAATTAGATAGTTTTAAAGGGTCGATTTTATGCTATGTGAATTATATCTCAACAAAACTTAAAAAATAAAGTTAATACTTTTTCACCCTGTAATTCCATTTAAAGTAGTTAATCACAGGAAAGGACAAAGATTTATGTTCGGTGATGTGTGTTTAAGCTTTGCTTTATTATGTCAAGAATTGCAAACATCTTAAAAGTCTAATTAGGGAAAGGGTTAAAATAGTAATTGTATATATGTATGATGCAGTCACTTTAAAATTTTTTGATGTTTTTCTGGTCTATGTGTTAAGTGAAGAAGGAGGTTTCTAAACCATATACTTCCATGGTGCCTGTATATATGGTATGTGAATTAAAAAAAATACTCTTCACATTTTGGTTTATGTATATGGATGATGGATCATTTTTAGAACTTATACAAATTTAAAACATATACATAAATAGAGTAGTATGTGCCACTGTGTATCTGGCTTTAAAAAATTGCAACTCATGCCCAATTTTGTTTCTTCTATACCCCAACTCTTTTGCCACTTCCTCCTTTATTTTAAGGCAAATTCTGGATGTAATATCATTTAATCTGTAAATATTTCAATATGTGTTTCTAAAAAATACTTCGTAAAAATATATCACTACCATTATCACATGTAAAAAATTAATGATGCACTCAGTGTTCAAATTTTCAATTTTCTCATAAATATTATTTTTTATTTGTTTTTAGTTTATTTGGATCAGGATCCAGTTGAAGTCCACATATTGCAACTGATTGCTCTGTTTTTTTTACATTTCTTTGGCTCTGCAGGTTCCCCTGCCATCCTTTTTCCCCCTTGCAATTTATTTGTTGAAGAAACCAGTTTGTCCTGTAAAGTTTCCCACAGACTGGATTTTGCTGATTGCATCCCGTGGTTCAACATGTTCCCCTATACTCTATTTCCTGTAAATTGGTAGTTGGATCTAGAGGCTTGGTCAGATTTTTTCTTTTTTTTTTGCAAGACTATTTCACAGATTAAAGAAAGAAAAAGAATAGTTGTTGTGGAGTCTGTTCCTGTTCATGGTGACCCCATGTGTCTCCGAGTGGAACTGCACGTAGGGTTTTCAATGGCTGTGACCTTCGGAGGTAGACTGCCAGGCTTTTCTTTCAAGGTGCCTCTGGGTGGATTCAAACTGCCAACCTTTCCCCTTTGCACCACTTAGGGGCTTCACTTCATAGATAGTGGTGTACTAATATTTTAATTTTCGTCTTTAATTACTATTTACATTTTTTGAACTTTCTCCAATAAACATGCTTGCCTTTAGAAGTCAAAAAAAAAAAAAAAAAAAAGATTATGAAGAGAAAAAAATAGATCCTGAGCTTACTATGGTTAGGAGGAGTACTGGGCTATGGCAGTGCCCAAATTTACTAATTCACATGTGCATATCCAGAGTTGATTGCATTTGTAGTTGTTTTTGCTAAGCTGGAAAATTCTCATGCTGATTATAGTTGCTGAAAAATGTTTTGCATGTTGTCTTATCAAATTTCTGCACTGTTATATCTGCTTGTGTATTTCTTGGCTTGCATGAATAGATATTGCAGAACTAAACTAATCTAGAGGAATCCTCCCTTATTTTTCTTCCATTCTCTACTTATACTAATCTCAAAAGTACTTTGTCATCAATTATGTCTTGTCCTTGCACATAGTTGCAGTTTTTTTTACAGGTGGGCTTCCAGATTACCTCCATAAAATGACAAGCATGATGTGACTTTAGTATATCCAAAACACGCCAACTGAAATCCCCTTTTTATTTAGGAGTTTAGTATTGAGAGCTGGAAGAAAAAGAGGAGTGCACATTTATCCGTCTTCTTTTGTATTTGATAAACTTCTAAGGGAACATTAGTGTTAATTGTTTAGTTATGTTGGAGGAGTCGACTCTAGTGCTTTGAGGTGATCTTTCCATTAATTAAGTTTTTATCTATTTGGAAGAAACCGTTTTCCCAAGAAATGCCATTTTATACCACATACAAAAAAACTTCTTCCTTTGACGTTCCTGCAACAGCTTGTTCAAGAAAAGGATACCAAATAGCACCCACTTATATCTGAGCCTAAAATTCATTTATGGACCAGGGTAATCTTGCTCTAGAAGATACTCAGTTTTAGCCTTCATGACTTAGAAAATACATCCTTCTTAAAACTCTTTACTGGCTCACCTTCATTTGTAGGGTGAAATCCAATACCAGGTGTCATAAAAAGCCTTTCATGATCTGACTCCTGCCTCTCTCCTCATCCACGTCCCCTACCTCTGTTCTTTATGTTTCAGTTCTGTCAAACTGCGGGTAGTTCCTTAAATATATCAAGCTAACTCCCTTTTCTTCCTATCTGAATGTCCTCTCTGTCCCCTCACCCTTTTGCCCTGTTCTCCTACCATTATCTTTCAAATCCCAGTTTAGATGTCCTCTTGTTTGTTATTATCACCTTCTCATATTATATTGTAAACACACACACACACACACAAATAAATACACTTGAGAGTAAGGTCCTTGTCTTACTCTTTTCTGAAACTGGGAGGCTTACCACAATGCCTCTGCATATAATAGCTATTCAGTAAATATTTGTTGAATTGAACTGAAGCATAGTTTTTGAGCACTGAGGGTGAGAGATTTAACAGGCTATTCTAAAATAGTCCAGGTCTTGGAGGAACAGTATTTTTATTGCCATTATTTTTGGAAAACCAGCCTTTCTTCCGAGGACCTTATTATCCTTTCCCTACCCCCTGTTTATATTTGTGCTAGTAATCATACTTTGGGAAGGGGAGATTGCAGGCAGTCTGGATTTCCTCCCTAGAGAGCCATTTCAAGTACTCTGGAGAAAACAGTAGTTGTGCCACATGCTGCTTCTGGGGCATGGATGGAAGCTGCAGCGCCAGGGAGCAGGATACTCCAGAGCCCTTATCCTCGGCCTTGTTAAATTGGCTTGTTTCTATGGACGATGAACAGGCTTTAGAGAGAAGATTAATGGCCTGGGGGAGCTCTAGAGGTTTATTTCTGTTAGCAGCTTTCATTCTTAAATCTCATATATAATTACAGTTTCCTTAAGGGGTGGGGTGGAAAAATTGGAATATGGATGTCATTGGTGACTGCATTTCTGAGTTCTCCTTGCTTCCTTCCATCCCTCATCCTTTGCATTGTTTAAAAAATGTTATTTTAAAAATTTATATAACGTGAATTTAGAGTCCCTCTGCTAATCCCTGTGCATGTATGTGTATTCATATATACACACAGATACTAAATTTTTTTTTTATAGGGATTATACTTGGTGGTGTTCAGTGATTATATCAAATCATTAGGTTAAGTGTTGAGTTGAGAAGTGGTCATTCCAGAGTTGCCATTTATAATCAACCCTCAATCATCCTTACCCTCATTTGATCAGTTCTAAAAGGATCTCTAGTTGAACTGAATGCTCTCTAATGCAGCTCTATCAGTTTGTTGCCTTACGCTAGGATCTAATTTGGTAGAAAGATGTTTGCTTTTGTCATAACAGCTTATCAAGGATGAATTTCTCCAAAATCATAGAATCACAGGCTTTAAAGTTGAAAGGGGGTTTAAGAGGTTATTTGGTTTAGTCCACTGCCTTTGTAAAAGCAAGTTATTATCTCTGCCCCATAGGTAAAATAGCTTAGATCTGGAAAGTTTAAGTCATTTACTCAAGGTGGTATAACTAATTAGTGTTAGAACCAAAAAACAAGACTCCAGTCTGTTTTCTACAGAGCCTGTAGTGCACATGGGATCTTTTCTGAAATTAGCTTAATTACATAATAATCTTTCTTCTGTTTTCCTTCTCTATAGGTTCTTTGCACTGACATCTCTTCGTCTTGTGTTTTTGCTTGCATTCGGCTTGATGATTATTGTGTGTATAGATCAGTGGAAAAACAAAATCTGGCCTGAAATAAGAGGTGAGTTTGGTAGCATTTAGAATAATCTGAACTGGAAATGGCCTTTTCTTGTAATTTTTACTTTTAGTTTTAGGGGCTTCTGAGGGAGTGTGTGGAGGTGGGGAATATTTTTTGACGTCTGAATTATTTGCTTTAGTAGACACTTGAAGGGCTTGCAGTTTCTTAGAGCTGTGTTCCACACTTTCCCGTTATTATTAAGCTCAATAAATCTGTATATACCACTTGATCTATTTGTACCCTCTTAATTGACATAAGAATAAGTAGTCTTCAAATTTGTTTGATTTTTATAATTCTCTTCACTTAATTATACTTTTATAAAGTACTATACCTTTACTGAGACAGTATCAATTTACCTCTTAGCAATTTTTAAAAATTGCCTATTTGCAAAGCATTAAGCTAAATATTATGACTTACATAAAGTACTCTAAGGTACTACATAAATATTATGACTACATAAAGTACTCTATGGTTCTTTTTCTCAAAGATCACACATTGTTTTTGGGTAATAATACATAAATATATGAAAAGTTGAATGACAGTTACAGAACAGTACCAGAGGTGTCACAGTGCAGTATGTGATCAGTATATTTGTCATGTATCTTGGACCCTAGCATATGCCTTGCAGGAAGCAAAGATTTGGACAGGTGGAGAGCAAAGTCAGGGGAGTTGATTTGGGTAGAGGTGAAAGAGGAAAATTGATGCAGGTTTCAGACATGTTAATTTTGAAGTGTTGGTAACTATATCGAAACCAGAGTGTACAGCTTTTAAATGCATTCCCATCTTTTTTTTTTTTTTTAATTGTGCTTTAAGTGAAAGTTTACAGTTTAAGTCAGTTTCTCATACAAAAATTTATACACACATTGCTATGTGACCCAAGCTGCTTTCCCTATAATGTGACAACACATTCCTTCTCTCTACCCTGGATTTCCCATGTCCATTCAACCAGCTCCTGTCCCTTTTTGCCTTCTCACCTAGCCTCCAGACAGGAGCTGCCCATTTAGTCTCATGTATCTACTTGAGCTAAGAAGCACTGTCTTCACGAGTATCATTTTAGTCCAGTCTAATCTTGGTCTGAAGAGTTGGCTTTGGGGCATTCCCATCTTTTTTTACAGAGGGATTTCAAGAAATCATATAGTCTACCAGCCTGTCTTATGGCTGATGAATGTCAAAAGACTTTACATCATTCAGGATAGATAATGGGTCTCTTTAAGAGAGCAGGCAGATTCCTAGGGTTGGAGTAGTTACAGCATGCCTTGGTAGCCTGGCACACATTGACATGTATGAGCAGCCCAGACACACTCAAGAGGTGGAATGGACCATTTTCCTTCTTGTCCACTTTGGCCTTCAGCTGAAATGATTAGAAGGAGGTTAATGGTCCATTCAGACCCCTCCCCTGGAGAAATGAGCTGGTATAAGCCACCATTCCCTTGTCTACAGCTCCCTAACTCTTGCAGTATAATGTGGTGTCGCCTTTGTATTGGCTACTACTGTTTTCTTTTCCCCAAGCCTATTAAAACTTGAGCTGTCAGACCAACAGCCTAACATTTTTGTGTTTAGTTTTCCCTACCAACTAATGCTGGTGTTTGTTTTAATATTGTAGTGCCAAGACCCGACGCATTAGACAATGAGAGGTATGGAACACTAATTAAATCCCTTTTTGTTGCTTGAATGATTCTTTTGTTGTAATATGCTGGTTACCTGTTGTTAACCCCATGTTCTGGACACACAGTGTAAGCTGAGAACTTTAGGCCTAGTCTATTCCAGATAATCATTTCAACAAATCCTAAAGTTCAGGCAGCTGTATGTTGATGGCTGTTGTCCTTTGATCTTTACAGGAGAAGTTTCTGAAGAAGCAGCATTACAGTGCCTCATAACCTGACATGCCAGGGCAGTGTGAAAACTTAGAGGCAACTAACTTCATTTGTTTCCTGGCTTTAATACCAGGTCATTTAGTGTTTTCTGTGACCTCTAGCTATTTAAAGTTCCTGGTCAGAAAACACATAGGTTCTTGGCATCAGCAAGCCAAAGATTCCTCTGTGTCTTACAGCTCCTGCTTTCATTTCTCAGTTCATTCACCCCATATGTTTAATTCAAGGAATTTGCTCTGCTCTGGTTGATTTTGGTTTTGTTGTATTTTCTCTCTGAGGGGCACCTCCACCATTGCCTCCTCCCCCTCGGCAGCAGTGGTGTCAGACTGTGCTTTGCTCTTACCCTTGGATTTTGCAGTCACAGTGAATTGCGATGGTCCCAGTACAGGGAAGATGATGTTTCTAAGCACAAAGGGCCTCAGAGCCGGTGGCAGGTTTACACATGTGGATTAGGGTGCTTGCTCATTGGGTGGAGTTGTCAGAACAAGTTTACCCTTCTAGTCCCTAAATTCAAGTTTCAACCTGGTGAGCCAAGAAGGAAGTCATGCTTCACCTCTAAAGCACCTGGAACACTCCAGTCCCCTATTTAAACCTGGAAGCGTTAGCTGCCTACACAGCAAGATGGGGGGCCCTCAACACCCACCTTTCACAGCTCCCCCTTCTCTCTCCCATAGCTGGGGCTTCGCGCACCCTCGGTTGCTCAGCGTGCCTGAGCTCTGCCACCATGTAGCTGAAGTCTGGGTTAGTGGGACCATTTTCATAAGGAGTCTTTTGCTTTTCAAAAAGCAAAACCCAGGCAAGGTAAGACTCTTCCCTTTTTCACTTTCATCTCTAGCCTCTCAGTTGAGTTCATGCTAAACTGAAACAGCCCTTTATTACATATCCCCATTCAAGAAAGAAAAGGCTGCAGTGTTTATAGAGACAAAAGGAAGTTGTAGGAGCAGGCTTCTGACCAGCCACTAGGACTAAGGCAAGGGCTTGATGACTCCTTGTTTGGCGTGCTTGCCACTAGATAAGGCCATCTTCCTGCCCCAAGATGGGAAAGAAAGCTTGCTTGTGTGCACTGTTTCATATTGAACATGTGGTAGGTTGCTGGTTTTTTTTAATTTTATTTTTAGTTTGATTTAAATCCACTACCAACACCTGCTTTCGGAGAGAATTTTTGGCTAAGTCCTATTCAAACCAATTTCCCAGCATGAAAGGTGAAGCCCTATGTGGTTAGCCACATAAAATGAGTTTGAATAGAAGTGGACATCCTTCTTCTTTACCCCCAAACAGAATCAACATTGGATGCCAAAGTGGCTACATTTGTCATTCTGACATGTCCACACTTGACTCATAAATCATAAAGAATCATTTCAATGAGATCTCCACCTATCCGCCCATCCCCACCCCAGGTCCCTCTCATGTGGCAGAAACTTAATACTGTTTCCTGACTCCCCTAGTTCTGCTTGCTGAGCTGTGGGATACTGACCTCATTGGCCATCTTGGGCCGCTACATCCCTGGGCTCCTGTTGTCCTACTTAATGCGTAAGTACGGCATAAACCTCCACGTATGAGCTGTACCCTACCTGTGGCCTTTCCAGCCACAGCTAGCTCTGAGTCTAGGTAGAGGGCTTTTGTATTTTGGTTCTCCAGGAAATGACCTTTTTATAATACTTTTATGACCTGTTTAATGTCATGAAATATCTTTCTTCTTAACTTTACCAGGCTCCACACATGCAAAGTCCTTTTCTTACCAAGTCAGTTACAGAAATTGATGAGGGTCCACTAGCATATACTGTACTGCCAACTAAAAAGGACTGACTGCCCCTATTTAAGGAGGGAATTTTTGGAGTCAGTGTATTATATCACAACAGAACAAAACTCTTAGGGGATCCTCTACTAGGTGCTGTTTTCTTCTGAAGCACTTGTTTTTCCCCCTGAAGCACATTTTTATAAATTTAGTTACTTCCTTTTGGCATATGCACTGCTCACTTGGGGCTGGAAGAACTGAGTAGCAGCAATATATCAGGATCTCACATGATTTGTTGTGTAGTTTCTGAGGCATTTTTACCATTTGGCCTCATTAATGGCTCGGTGACACCCATATGTAGCTGACTGTACTGCCTGGGTTTGTACTCGGCCTGTCAGCAGCTTATCCTGCCTGCCTCTGCTGTGCAGAGCATTGTACTAGGCCCTGTGGGTGGCTGCAGACGTCCCGGCCCTCACAACCCCCCTAGTCTAGTAGGGGAAACTGGGGAAGCAGAATTAAGCAGAGAGCTTCCACACTAAGTATCCAAGTCCTAAGGACACAAAGCAAAGGGACAGTCAGGATTGCCTCATCCAACCCCGTCTCCATTTTGCCACTATTTCCCACTCCTCCTCTCAGTTGTCACTGTCATGATGTGGCCTCTTGCTGTGTACCACCGACTGTGGGATCGAGCATATGTGCGGCTGAAGCCAGCTCTGCAGCGGCTGGACTTCAGTGTCCGTGGCTACATGATGTCCAGGCAGAGAGAAAGACAATGTAAGTGTCATGGGGAGGCTGACTTCCACTTCGGTAAGTTGGGGAAGAGAAGGAGAAGCTGTACATCTAACATAGTGGGTAGGTCTTTGAAAGTAGGAGAAGTGGGGTGGGGGGTTGTAGGTGAAAGTGATCTTCTGTTCCAGGGAAACCTGTGTAGGCGTACCGATTTTTCCTGTTTAGAATTCTACTGTTTCACTTAAAGCAAATCTGAGAAAAGTTCTCCAAGTCAAATAAAAGGCAGATAGTAAAGACATCCCTGGTACGTATGCTACGTATAAAGGACTTTCCATGTGCCCAGCACTGAGCTGGCTGCTCTACATACATTGTCTTGTTTAATAACATTTACAGAAGCTTGAGAAGTGGGTGATATTTGCTTTTTACAGTTGAGGAAATTGAGGCTCACAGTAAATGGCAGAGCAGATCTTTTCAGCTTCTAAGCCTGGCCTCTTTTCACTACTGAAAACTGCCTTCCGGAAGGTGATTAAAAACTGCTAGCTCAGAGAGCAGAAGTGTCCTAGCCTGAGAGGCATCCAACACATGAATGGCATGGGTGCAAACTTTTTCCTCTCTTCTGTGGTCTTACCAGGTTGGGGGTATCATTAAGCCCTGGCCTTCAAAGAGATCTGCCTGTGGTCACCAAGACCCAGCTTCCCCTGGGTCAGCCAGTTGAATAGTATCAGCCCTCAAAAGCCTGATTAACCAAGGTGGGGCATCTCCCTTTGCCCCCCTGTGATAGTGTGTACTTACCACATTGACATTGGGGCTGCCCTTAGCAGATCCTGAGAGTTGTTGACAAGCCTGGTAGTTGATCGTCTGACCAGAACAAAAATGCGTGGGGGTTGGTGGAGGGAGGGATGTTAGAAGAGAGATCTTTCTCTCCTGTGTTATCAGCTCACTTTGGCACTTAGGCTCAGCAATCCCACCCACTCTCAGGCATTGTTATGTAGGCTTAGGGCCATAATGAGAGTGGTTCTTCCTCTTATGTTCTAGTTTTTTGAAGTTCAAAGGGAGTCCCCCCTCCCACCCCCAGGGAAGGTGTCACGGTCTTCTACTCTTTCCACATAGTGCACCGCAGAGGTCTACACCCTGAACATGCCGTGGACAACCACAGTGACAGCGAAGAGGAGCTTGCTGCCTTCTGTCCTCAGGTATCTTGGGTGGGGGAGCTGCTTACCGGCCAGCTTTCTTTAGCTCCCTGTGAATCATCTGGCACCTTACATTTTGGCAGTAACCAGGTTTCAAGCTCATGATGGTTTCTCCAAGGCTCTAGACAGACACCCCTTGACCCCAAGAGCAGTAACAGGGAGAGAAACTAGTGTTATATTGGAACTCAGTACCTAGATCTTAATTTGAGCCTGGTGACCAGCACACTCTTTCCCATGCCTTCTTTTAACCCCAACATAATGGTAGAACCTTTGGAGCTGGTGTGATCACCTTTTAAATAGCCCAGGCCACCCCTAGGTCTGGACAGTGTGTGTATCCTCCTGGCCACCTATGAAAATTATTCTCTGGACCAATTATTTGTTTAAGATAAAGTGGCTAATTGATTCCCAAGACTGCTTTCCTTCCTGTGTTCCCGGAAGGATGAATAAGGGTGTTTCCTTAGGGGAGCAGCCTAAAAGGGGTCAAGATTTTTTTTTTCTTCCCTTTTTTTTTTTTGTGCTTTAGACGAAGGTTTACAGAGCAAATTAGTTTCTCATTAAACAGTACACATACTGTTTTGTGATATTGGTTGCCAACCCCATGAAATGTCAACACTCACCCCTTCCTGACCTTGGGTTCCCCATTACCTCTCTCCTGCCCCCTCCTGCCTTCTCGTCCTTGCCCCTGGGCTGGTGTGCCCATTTAGTCTTGTTTTGTTTTACGGGCCTGTTTAATCTTTGGCTGAAGGGTGTACCTCAGGAGTGACTTCAGTACTGAGTTATAAGGGTGTCCGGGGGCCATACTCTTAGGGTTTCTCCAATCTTTGTCAGACCAGTAAGTATGGTCTTTTTTTGTGAGTTAGAATTTTGTTCTACGTTTTTCTTCAGCTCTGTCAAGGACCCTCTATTGTGATCCCTGTCAGAGCAGTCGGTGGTGGTAGCTGGACGCCGTCTAGTTGTGCTGGACTCAGTCTGGTGGAGGCTGTGGTAGTTGTGGTCCATTAGTCCTTTGGACTCATCTTCCAGAGCGGTCAAGATTTTGACTGAAGTCCCCATGCCCACCTGGTTAAACAGATGGTCTGGGGGCAGCCTTTAGGGCCAGGGCCAGCTATATTAGTAAAGCTATACCTGGGGACTGCACCTAGTTCCGAATGACATCATCTCCTCAGGCTTGTCGGTCTTTTCTTTTCCTAAGCTGGATGATTCTACTGTTGCCAGGGAATTGGCCATCACAGACTCTGAGCACTCGGATGCAGAGGTCTCCTGTACAGACAATGGCACATTCAATCTTTCCAGGGGCCAGACACCTCTAACAGAAGGCTCTGAAGGTGAGGGACCTTGGACCTGAGTTGATAATGGATCTGACTGTTGCTGCTCAGTTTCCCCAGGCTGTGGGAGGGGATACTGATGCCCCTGCCTGTCCTGTTTTCTGAGCTGTGGATCAGGTTGCAGAGTAGCCTTAGGGGTGTGACTACAGCCAGGGTGGCACTGCCGTTTTCCTTGAAGCCTTGGGTTCTCACGTCACAGGTGGTGTAGTGGAGGGAAGGAGGGGAGTTCTCTGGCCAGTAGAGATCACACCCATCTGTAAATGGAGGGGGAAATCTGACGAGTCCCACAGGGTTTGCTTCACCCTGAGAAATCTGTAGTGGGGAAAATATGGTTATGTGGGGTTCTTTGTTGGGCTGAGGCACAGCAGGGCCAGACAGCTCCATGTCTCAGACACCTCTCTATTCTACCAGACCTAGATGGTCACAGTGATCCAGAGGAATCCTTTGCCAGAGACCTCCCAGACTTCCCTTCCATTAACGTGGATCCTCCTGGCCTGGATGATGAAGATGACACCAGCATTGGGATGCCCAACCTGACGTACCGTTCCCCACCAGGGGCCGAGGAGCCTCAGGCCCCTCCTGCAAGCCGGGATGAGGCCGCACTGCCGGGGCTTCTGCTTGGTGCCCTGCCTGCAGGATCCAACCTCACCAGCAACCTTGCCAGCCTGGTCTCCCAGGGCATGATCCAGCTGGCCCTGTCAGGGGCCTCCCAGCCAGGCCCCTCTGGCCCTGCTCCCCGAAGAGCAACAAGAGGCTTCCTCCAGGCCCCCAGTTCAGACCTGGACACTGATGCTGAGGGGGATGACTTTGAACTTCTTGATCAGTCGGAGCTGAATCAGCTGGACCCTGCCAGTTCTAGGAGCCACTGAGACAAGACTCCTTTTTTTGGGGGGGGTCGGGGGGCACTGTGGTTTACGTTTTTTACCCACCCCATCCCACTTTAGGTGAAGGGGCAAGGGAAGAACCCAGGTCCCATCCCCTGAATTATATTTGTACGCTGAGTGGCCTGGCTGATGGCTCTGAGGCCTGCTTAGAGAGGATGCTCACTCCCCTGCTACCAGCTGGATACCATATGAGCTCAGTCACTGACGTGAGCGCATGCTTCCCAAGGGAGGCCTCTCTCCAACAGGGTGGTACTTTTGGGGAACAAAGTAGTCAGGGGTATTGGTTCCCCTTTGAGGGGTGCTGCTGTTTCCTTCCAGGTATGGGTGCTTGAGGGAAGAGCCCATTCCTTCCTTCTTCTGTTCATCACTTCCCTAGAGCCTCCAAAGTCAGGCAGCAGCTGGAAAGTTACACTGTCATCCTCTTCTGTTAAACCATGATGTGGTTTGGGTTTTTTTCTGAGCAGGCTTGTCCTTTGGTTCTGCACAGGAGGCCTGCCCTTCCCCCCACCCCTCCAAAATAATGCTTGTGAAATTTAAAGAAATGTGAACGTGACGTGGGGACAGGCCTCTTCTACATCCCCTTGGCCATGGGGATCAGTAGGCCTGGAGGGTCAAGGAGTGTTTTCATACCACCTGGTCTCACTGAAGGCCCTGGAGCTGCCTGCTTGTCTTTGGTGCTGTTAACTCCTGGCTCCATCTGACCATCAGCCTGAGCAATGAGCAATACCATTCCCATTTCTATGTTCCTGCTCCTTCCTCTGCTCCTCTTGTGGAGAAGTAATAACTCCATGGGGGATGACAAAGTAGCACTTTAAAAATGGCCCAGTGGCATTCATACCAGGACCCACCGGCTCTCTTGCACCAGCTGTTCGTACTCCCTGTTCAGCTCCTCTACTGCTTTTCTTTTCAACTGCTTCCTATCTTGACAGGGCCTCCTTTAAGGATGAGCCCAGTTAGTGAAACTGTATTATCAGCAGAGACCCCTCCAAGGGGCATGTGTTCTGCTGCTGCTAGTAAGACAAAACCCAAAAAATGCTAATTAAGTTATGCTAGCCCCACAGCCTCTCTGCCTCCCCAGTCAGAGCTCAAGCCAAATTCTTCTATCCTCTTCCCTCTGCATTAACTCTTTGCCAATCCTCAGGGACCACTCCCCCAGCACCCCCCATACCTGGGTGAGGGATGTTGGACAGAGCCCATTTTCAAGTGCTGCAAGTGGGGGTGTGCAAACTTGTTTGCTCTTGGTTGTTGGAAAGGTACAGAGGCCAGAGAATGAAAATAGAAAGGAGAAGAACTAGGTGCCTATTTCCTAGTCACTTACCTTTGTGGGAAGGGTAGGGGTAAATGGCACCCCCTGCTTTAGGGTTCTCAAACAGATTTTGGGCACCTCTCCTCAGAGCCCAGGTGTCTTACAGGTGTGCTCTGATGTGGAAAAAATAGGTGTGGGAAAGGAGTGGGATTTTGTGTGTCTGCATGAGTGTGTATAGCTTCAGGCCTTGGGAGGTGTCAAGAGGGAGGGAGGAAAGCAAGGAGAGCAAAATCTTTGGAAGCTGTTTCTCGTACCTGGGGGATCCTGCTTTGAATCTCCTTAGTCCTCCACTGTGAATTAGGGGTGGGTGGGTGGGTGAGTGCTGGGGAATAAATCTTGTATGAGAACAATCTTTTAAGAGACTGGTGTTGAATGGTGTCCTACCCTTGGTAAGTCTTCTGTTGTTAATCTGAGATCTGATTAATTTGAAGAGGTGACAGCTCAGAAGAGGGGCTCACGTGCCTGTCCCTATTTTTTCTGTAAGAACAATCACCATAGTATGAGGCCATTTCCCCACCCCAGGAGAGCCCAGCATGAGCATAATCTAGCCTGCAGTTAGCTCATTTCTAATTCTTAATATTGTCTCCTAAACATGAGAAGACCAGTACGTTTCAGGGGCTAGTGAGATTTTAGGTAGCATAAGGCCTTAAAGTAGCACCACGCTCCTCCTCTACTGGATTGAGCTACAGGGACAGCTGCTCTTTGGCCTTCAGCTGACCTCAGAAACTAGAAATACTTATTTCAGGCTCTGTCCCACTGGCCACTGTGGGCAGGAATGAAAAGCACCTGCCAGGTGCTGTCGTGAGCTTGACTGGACCAACAGGAAGCTTCTCTGCAATCTTTGCGGTTTAGGAATGGCCCCCTCCAACCAAACCTTTCCTTGGGCGTTCAAACCACCGCGTGTGTTGAGCACCCCCTGTGTGTGAAGCTCGGTAACGGGCATAGAGGGTATAACGCTCTTCCTACGGCGTTGACGATATTAAGTTTTCACAACCACCCCCTTATTATTATTTTACAAATAATGGAACTGGCCGGCGAAAAGAGCACTGGACCGTGGGCTTAGGACACGTCACTGTGTGTAATTAGCCCTGTGACCTTGAGCAAGTCGCTTGCCCAGTGCGAGAGTAGATCCGGAAAGTTTCTTTCCGTTCAAACGCTCTGGGCCTAGCTCAAGGACACGAATACTCGACTCAGCCACGGCTAGAAATGGATCTCGAAACTTTAGGAGTTCTTTACCGCAGCCTTCCTGCCGATGAGGAAGAAGGGAGAAGTTAGAAGCCGTGCGGCTTCACCTGCCCCGCAGAGTCCCGGCGGCCGGAGGTTGGCGCCAGATGCCAGAGTTTCAGGGTGAAACGAAGGCGAGTCTCTACGGTGTCCGAGAAGGGCCACTCCGTTCCTCAGAAGGCTTTCCCTTCAGCCAGTCACCGCCCGAGTTCGCCCCCCGCCCCGGAAGAAGCCGTTGCCCCGAGCGACTACAATGTCCGGCTTTCAGAGTTTGGCGGCGGGAAAGGCCATGAGCAAGGGCCGGGCCGAAGCTGCGGCGGGAGGTAACGGGGGTGCCGGCACGGACAAAACTCGGGAGGGGAGCGGTGAGGAGGTTCGATCGAGTGACTTCCTCGCCCGCCCCCTCCCTCTCCATAGCCCCCGGGCTCCTCCTGAAATACCTGCAGGAGCAGAACCGTCCCTACAGCGCCCAAGACGTGTTCGGGAACCTGCAGCGGGAACACGGACTTGGCAAGGCGGTGAGGGCCCGCTTCCGGGATCCCTGTCCCTTGGGAAACCTCGAATCAGGCTGGAGCCCAGCCGTCTCGAGCTGCCATGAGCTTCCTGGCCTGTCAGGCGCTTCCCCATCGTTGGCTGAAATCTCCACTCCCAGGCCCAAAGGCACTTTTCTGATTGTTCTGCTCCCTCCCCTCTGCCAGGCGGTGGTGAAGGCGCTAGAACAGTTGGCCCAAGAAGGCAAGATCAAAGAGAAGATGTACGGCAAGCAGAAGATATATTTTGCAGATCAGGTGAGGGAAACCTGTGCAGGCCATCACCCATGTGAGAGCCCGACATTGGGTGAATCAACTCTTAGTGTCACCTCTTCTTGGGAGCATTGAGGCACCCATGAAACTCATGCCTCTTCACCTGTCCAGAGTCTTCCTATTGGTGAAACCCACAATTTAGGTTTCACCACCTTGAGGAGAATGTTCCTTCACTCCTTCAGCCCTGTGAGTGGTTTTTTGGAGAGTACCAGATACTGCAACCTTGCCTTCCCAGACGTGCGCTCCCATCGGCCCCACTTACGTTTTCCTCTTGTCTCTGGCAGGACCAGTTTGACATGGTGAGTGATGCTGACCTCCAAAGCCTGGATGCCAAGATCGTGGCCCTAACCGCTCAGGTGCAGAGTCTGCAGCAGAGCTGCCGCCACATGGAGGCTGGTAGGACTGGGGAGCCCTGGAAGGTGCCCCTAGCAGCAGGTTCAGTCCTAAGTCCAGGAATTACTGAGTGTGTGCTTTGTTGAGACTGCATATCTTGTTGCTGCTCAGATCCCTTTGCTGGGCTGCCTCAGGCATTACGTGAAAATAACAGCTTTTTGAATTCAAATGAGCAAGACATGTATTTGCATTCCCTACCATGATTATCAGTGTGCTGTTCCCACGTTTCCCTTTATTCTTGTTTCTTTAACTGGCTATTGCTAAGCCTGCTCAACCTCACATCCCGCCACCACTTGTAAATGGAAGGGGAAAGGGAGATAGAATAAACTGGTAATTCTGTAAGCCTTATTTTCCCGAGCATTTCCAGAAGGTAGATTCCAGAGCAAGGCAGAGGCCTGGTCTCCCACCTCTGGGAGCACTCACTGGGAAGGAGAGAGCCCTTTCCTCAGGGGTAGCTGTTAACCCCAGAGGTGTGGTTTCAGAGCTGAAAGAGTTAACTAGTGCCCTGACCACACCGGAGATGCAGAAGGAGATCCAAGACTTAAAGAAGGAATGTGCTGGCTACACGGAGAGACTGAAGAACATTCAGGCGGCCACCAACCATGTAACTCCAGAAGAGAAAGAGCAGGTGAGCTGGGCAGAACAGAAGGGGTGGAAGGTTGGAGGGCTGCTTGTGCAGATCCGGGGTGGAGACAAGGGTTGACCCCCATTGGGTGGTGTGGGGCTGGGGCTTAAAGGAACCTGTGTCCTCTGTCTAGGTTTACAGAGAGAGGCAGAAGTACTGTAAGGAATGGAGGAAGAGGAAGAGGATGGTAAGTGTGCTGGAGTGCCAAGGCAAGCCTGGAAGAGCTTTTGGAAAACAGCAGTCACCGGAGAAATTGCTGCCTGCTACCACGGATCTGCCAGGCAGTTCCCAGTACTATCCGTCTGAAAGGGGTGGTTTTGCTTCTTGTCAGGCAACAGAGCTGTGTGATGCAATCCTTGAAGGATACCCCAAGAGCAAGAAGCAGTTCTTTGTAAGTGGGACTCTCCTCCTCCCCTGCACCCCTTGGATCTTCGCCCAGGGAGGTCACATTCACTTGTCTCCCTCCCCACAGGAGGAAGTTGGGATAGAGACTGATGAGGATTACAACGTCAAGCTCCCAGACCCCTGAGAGGCCCTCTGGCAGGACTGGGGGATGGGAACACAGAGGTCCCTGACTGGCTGCCTTGTTGAGGTTGGCTTTTTTGTTGTTGTTCCTGCTGCTTTCCACCTCTGAGCAGGGCAGCTGGCAGAAGGGCATAAACTAAAGTACTATGTGGAGGGAGAGGCTGTAATCCTGAGTGATGATCACGCTCATTTCACTGAACACTTGCAATCTCTCAAGCTTAACACTTAGACTTGGAGCAATGCTAAAGGAAAACATTCGGCAATATTTATTGTTATATAGTTTGATATAAAAATATTTAATTTCCTCTGGATAGTCAAATCTCCCAGATATCAGAGCAGAGGAAGGCGGGGGGAGCTTAGGGGTGGGGGTCTAGAGAGGCTACTATACACCAGCATTTGAGGAGCCCTGGGCTCATCCAGGACTTTCCTGGGCTTGTGCACCCCAGGAAGCCTTTAGAGTTTATTCTGTACCCCATCACCCCACCCCTAAATCCTGGGAGAATTGCAGGCAGCACTGAGAGAAAAGTGGAAACAAACTTCACAAGAGAGGCTGGGAGTGGTCCTGAGGCCCAGCTAATTTCCCAAAATTGTAACTTCAGCAAAATTACACTGTTGTTTAGGAAAATTAAAAAAAATGTAAATACGTAGTGCTGTGTCACACCTGCCTTTGCTGTGAAGTGCTACCGCCCGTGGGAACAGGGAGAGGTTGCTTCCCCCTACTGCCTAGAGCAGGGGAGGAAGGGAGAGAGGATGGAGTATGAGGTGAGGGCAGGAACGTGGTAGCCCTGCCCTGGGCTGGCCAGGAAATCCCTGGTGACCTTGGACTGACCAAACAGCCCTAGCCTAGGTATGAGGCTGTCTTTTGCCCTTCGTGGCTGTGGAAGTATTTCCGCCTCCTCTTTTCCTCCCATCCAAACTTGGGCCAAATGCTATCTAAGACTCCAAAACAGAGGCAAACAATAGTTTCCAAATACATGTAGCTCATGAGCAGAAATCTGAGGCTTGGAGAAAGGGTTGAAAGGCCAGGGGCTCTTTGGGGTACCCAGAGCAGACCTCTGTCCTGAGAACTTCTGTGAAGCTGGGGGTGGAGGGCAGACTAGGTAGATATGAGTTTTACAGTCAATATAATAAATTAATCAAAAGCTTTCACAAACAAAAACCTCAGCCCACTGAAGGTGAGGTCAGGGTGAGAGAACCAAACACCAAGTAGAAACCAGCTGACTGGTGTGAGGCGTTGCAGTCCAATCTCGTAGGCCCACCAGCTTCATGGCCAAGTAGAAGGAGACTCAGGGGCCTCTTGCTGGCTGTTCTGAAGGTTTCCAAGGGCCAGTCAGTAAAGCTGGTTTTTCAGCTGGTGCAGGACGCCAATCACAATCTCTCGTAGGGTCTGGGAGGGACGGCAGAGAAAGAGATAGACCCTCAGGCAGAGGACAAAGCGCGGTCTCAGGTAGTGCCCCCCTCAGCCAGGTGTTCTCTTCAGAGTACATTAAAAGAAGCCCTGGGAAGTATACTGATGCCTACAGTTTACTTTGAAATGCCCCCAAAACAGGATGGAGAAAACGATAGAGAGATGAATACATAAAGCAAATACAGCAAAATGTTAATGTAAAAGTGAATGCTAATGTAAAGTAAAATGTTACAGTAGAATTTAGGTGGTGGGTATATGAGTATTCACCGTAAAATTCTCTCAGTGTTGCAGTATGTTTAAAACGTTTCACAATAAAAATGTTGGGAAACAATAAAAAAAAAAGAAAGCAAGAATCTCAGCTGCAAGTTCAAGTCTCAGAAAAAAGCAACCAGGCCTCAAAAGCAGAAGATCTAGAATGGTATCGTTAACATGCCTTTCCATTACAAATAATGACAACAATAATAATTAATAATAATAAATCTCTGGATACACTATTTTAGTGGGCCTGGGTAATCCGGGAATCCACATTTACAAACACCTAAAGTAATTCTGCTCTAGGCCATCAGGTTTACACACTGGACACCTGAGCAATGGCTAACGAGGCAGCAATAATGGGAGCTAAACAAAGGCCGAGTGAGAGCTGGGCCGTGCATTGAGTAAGTGCGTGCTCAAATTGTACTTGCCAAATAAAACCAAAACAGGAAAATCTGGGCTGGACAGCAAAGAAGAGAGAAAATAAGGAGTGCTGAAAACTGCAGAAACACCCTCAAAAAACCTAAAAGCCGCTACCATGCTTTTCTGAACAAATGATGGCTTGGGCCACTTTGCCTAAAAGTAAGGAGACAACCCCAGGACCTCTACCTCTGTGACCATCACTACCTCATACCTGAGGCTTACAGTGCTCCTCAATCCAGCTGAAGACACAGGCTGACAGCTCCTGAAAGTTGGCCACAGAGATGGAGGCATTGAAGGACTGGAACAGGGAGTCCATGATGCCTTGAAATACATTGAATTTGACCTGGTCAGAGACCTGGTCCTCCCCCTCACTGGGGTTGTCCTGATGCGCCTTCACAATCTGCTCATAGTTCCTGAAAAAGAGCAAGCCAGGGGTGAGGTGCTGTAGCAGCTCTACCAGTCCAGAAAGAATGATGGGTTACCCCATGGACCTCCCCAGGAAGAGGACTCCCAGCACAGATGTGTCCCAGAGAGCTTTTGGGAGGTATTCAACATCAGCTAGATACTGCTTTTGGGTCAGAAATGGTAACCCTCTCTCCCCAACCTTCTCTTCATATATCCAACAGGCATTTCCTGAGCATCTGCTATGTGTATGGGACTGCTGGGGACAGAGAGACCTGCCTCTAAGTGACAGGCTACGTCAGGGAGTGAGAATATTATCTGTACTGTAGTTCCTGACATGGCCTTTGGACAAAGGGAGGGTGTGAAGTCTGACTCAAAGTTCCCTCAGAGGCTCTGGTTCCTCCAGTTCAGCACCCCTTACACTTTCATGATCTTCAGGGCCGTGACGTCCTTGCGTAGCGTGGACACCTCCTCCTCCTGCTTTTTCTTCTCCTTGTGCAGAAACTGGATATAGTCAATGGCTAGGGTGGGAGTGGGAAGAGAAAGTGGGCACAGAAGTCTCAGCCAGGGGGACAAGGCTGGTTTTGTTTCTCCTGCCCCCCAGCTATACCCCATTATATCCACCACACCAAGCTGAGTGGGTAGGAGGCACTAACTTCTTTATAGCCCCCGTTAGTCCCACCCCCTCCAGTGCTCTCCATGGCCATACTCTTTTGTAGAACGATGGCTTTGCTGAGCTTTTGGGAGCCAATGGAGAAGTCCTGCTGCTGGCAGGTGGGGACAATGGTCTGAAGGTCATCATAGCCTCTCTGCGGAAATAAAAGGGCAAACGGGGATTCCTTAACCCTCAAGGGTTAAGGCAAACTGGCACAAAGCTAAGCTTCCACAACACCAAGCTCCATCCTCACAAGCTCAAAGGGGTAGGGGGCGGGGAGGGTGGAAGAAGTGAGGTGTTCAAATTCAGGGACTGGACCAGCTGACCCCCGGTCAGCCTGGGACTGTCTGACAGGGCCTGGGCAGAACGAATCTCAAATCTGTGGAGCCCTCCTGCCCTGGCTGCACTGCCTCGCCACTCACCTTGATGGCATCTCTCCTCTTCTGCTCGGCCTGAGTGTGCGCTCGCCGCCGCCGGTCCTTGTAGGACTCCTTGTAGGACTCCTGGTGGTAATCACTGTCCTCGTCATCTATGCTCAGAGTTGGGGGCAAGAAGAGGTCATCCTGGGGCCCAGCGGGGCCCAGCTACCCCACGTTTACCCAACTGGGGAGAAGAGGAACCTGGTACCCAGAGACAGCAGATGGGCAGAAGAACCTAATATCCTAGATGAGGTGAAAGATGGTGAGGCCCTATGTCTGGCACTAGGGCTGCAGTACCTCCATATGGACGGCAGGTGCTTCCCTGTCTAGGAAAGATACTAAAATGATGGCATATCTTAATCCCCCCAGGTCGGGGGATGGTGCTGCCTACCTGTGTTGGGGACTGAAGAGGCACTGGTGGAACCGATGCTATTAGCTCTGGACACTACACTCCCTTTGCGGGTGCCTTCTACAAAAAGCCCTGGAAAAGAGAGGCCCCAATCACTAAGGGGTGGGGTGGGGAACATTGCTAGGCCCTTGGACATCTGTGGGCACCATGGCTTCCTGATGCTTAAATGCTGAACTCTCCCTTTCAACCCCAAAGCCAGCCTTACCAGGCCACTCACCTCCTACCATTCCATACTGCAATGTTGCTGTTCCTAATGTCTACCCTGCCCAACAGGCCTGCAGTGACACCCCCTGGTTCTCAACGGGGCATCTGGACATGATGAGGGTGAGAAAGTGACTCAAAAAACAAATGAAACCCACCGCCACTGAGTCAATTTGTACTTATAGCAACGCCACAGGGTTTCCTAGGCTGTAAATTTCTAGGAAGCAGACTGCCACATCTTTCTGCCACATATTTCTGCCACACAGCCACTGGTGGTTTCGAACCGCCAACCTTTCCGTTAGCAGTCGACTGCTTCAACCACTGCGCCACCAGGGCTCCTTAGCGAGTGACCAGTTGTCACTACTTCCATCACTTCCCTGCCCCACAGCAGAAGGAAATGTGTGTCACTCTTGGTTGCTTCCTGCCCCTCCTTCAGCTCCTCCCTCGCTATTTCAAGCGAGCAGAATGGACTGCACCCGGGGGTGGCTGCCAAGGTCATGCGAATCTATAGGGCTGAAAAGGGAGTGTCACTTTGCGCTGAGAACCGTAAGGGACGGAGGTAGGGAGACACTCACCGGGGTCCAGGCTGTTGTCGCTGTAGGCGTACTCCACCTGAGACACCAAGCAAGGCAGAAGCCCGTCAGACCCCTGCTCCCCAATTCACTGTGTGCGCGCGCGTACACACATACCCAGGGCACGCAGTCAGCGGAATGATCCCCGCCAAGAGCCGACATTAGATAGGCTGTGGGAGCGCCGCCCAGCTCCTCACCCCCATCCCGAGGAACCCCCGTCTCTCACACTGGTGCACACACACACTTCATTTGTTTCCCCACCTTAGCACGGGCGGGGCAAGAACTGTCTTCTCTGCAGCCCCGGGTCCCGGAGTCGGGAGGAGACTTAGGGAACAGGAGGGAATCCCCTAGTCTTCCAAACCCCCTCCGTGCACGAGCCCGACCCGCCCTACCCTCGCTGGCGTGCGCGCCCACGGGGCTTGCCTTGACCCAGGGGTCTTCGGGCGAGGCTACTGGCTCCGTCATCTTAGATCCACCGAACCGAAAACAAACCAGCGGGCGGGCCCGCGGCCGCGAGGAAGAGGGAGGTGTCCCCCCACGTGACCCAAAACCACCAATCCGCGGTCAAAAGGCGGAGGGCGTGGGGGTCAAGAATGCGCATGCGCAGCCCCAGGGCTTTAAAATACAGCCAGTCAACTTTGCCAAGGAAAGCCCGGTGGTGTAGTGGTCGCTACGACCGCTAACCGAAAGGTTGGCGGTTCCAATCCACTAGGCGCTCCTTGGAAACTATGGGGCAGTTCTACTCTATCCTATAGGGTCACTATGAGTTCGGAATCGACTGGCCCACAACGGGTAACTGCGCTAAGCCCGGAGTTCGGACTAAAAGGCAGCTTTAGGGGCATCTTCCTCGTCCATCAGCCTCCTCCCTCGGGTTAGGTACTCTGGAATGGCAGCGACACAAAGCACTTTCTGTGAAATGGGGTCCCCTCCAGAGACTCAGAATATTGTGGCATAGTTGTGCACGTTTCTCAGGCTGCCCCGCAGACACCTGCCTGCCCGGGCTCCGGGAGTGCAGGCCTGGCCAGTCCGGAACTGGGCTGAGCTTCCGTGCGTCTGACCCCACCAGGCTGCAAGCCCTGTGAGGGCAGAGACCCCCATGTGGCTTGCTTCTGGATGATCTCCCAACACCCAGGCCAGTTTGGCAGGATACCTGTGAAATTAATCATTTCTTGCAAACAGTCTGTGAGCCAACTTACCCTACTTTATAGATAAGGAAGCTGAGGTCCCTAGAAAGTCTGTGTGACTTATCCAAAAGCATGCTGCTAGTCAGTGGTAGGCCAGGGCTGACCTCAGTTTGGGTAGCTCCAAAGGCCATGCTCTTAATGGCCATGCCCTTAACCACTGCACTCCCCAGCTTGTGGCTCAAGGGTTCCAGAGATACCCAGAAGCATCTGAGCAGGAAGCAGACACAATACATTCACCTGGAAACATTCACCTTTAATTCTGTTACAAGTTCCACTGTTTGCCCTGGTCCCAGTCAGCTGTGGGTATCACAGACACTCCTGGGCAAGAGTAGGGATGGAACGCCACAGGGGCCTGCTCCTCTTTGAGCCACATCCTCAGTGCTTGCCACGTACAAGCAGGCTGGGCAGGCCCAGGCCTGCCCGGGTCAGCTTACAGCCCCCTAGGTCCGAGCCAGGGTAAGCATTGAGGCTCCACTCCAATCACCACTGTATCTCGTCAGCTCCGGGGGCCAATCTGACCCCACAGAGAATTCATGGTCATTCATGGGCTTGATGGCATCTTGGGAATGCGCTTCTGCAAGAGGTTCCAGGCTTTCTCCACCTTTGGGCAGGTCAGAATGTTGGAAGGAGAAAAAGAGGGCAAGGGTCGAGCAGGTAGCCACGTCGAGACTCCCTCCCCACAACCCAGCCATTCCCTGGGCATCAACCTGGCGCTGGGTGACCTCTGGCTCCCACAGCGTGCTCAGCACCACGTGGCTCTGGTCCACAAGCTGCTGCCCACTCATCTGGCTCTGCAGCCGGCTTTGCGCTGCAACTTCACTCAGGCCATCACGCTCCACAATGCGCCGGACAGCCTGGGCACAGACAAGGCATTGGTCAGGAAGGATGCCAAGCTCAGCCCCCAGTTCAGTGCAGGATGCAGTCTGCAATTGGGGTGGGGTGGGGGTGGGGTCCAGATACCTCAGTCTCAGGGATGACAACGGTCCACACCTCATGGACCATGTTCTGCCAGCCGGCTTCAAGCAGCATGGCGGCATCAATCACGCACACACGCTTTCCTGCAGGGAGACCCTAGTCACTGCCAGGGAAGCTCCCAGAATCTGCCTAACTGTCCCCCTTTGCTGCTCTCATCATCCCTGCTACTCACCCTCAGCCACAGCCAGGTCCATCTCCTCTTGGGCCAATTTTGCAATAATTGGCCACATAATGTCTGTGAGTATCTTCAGCTGCTTCTAGGGTGGGAAACAGACAGCAGGAAGAGGTTGCCTCCCTCAGAAATGGAGCCAGTCCAAGGAAGGTGGTCGTTGGGAGTAGATGAGTAGAAATGGGTCAGACCAGAGAGATCCACTGGGTCCCAACCCCTGGGTCTAGCAGCAGCTGAGGAGCCCTCGAACAAGTGTTTGTTTACCTTGTTCCCAAACACCCGGCTGCCTAGGATCTTCCTGTTGATGATGCCATCTTTATGGAGAATATCTGGATGACAAAGATGGAGACCTGAGCAAGGAGGCCAGGCCATCTCCTCACTTCAGGCCACCTGCAGCCTTCCCCAGTTATTACCTGGCCCAAAGGCTTCCACCACAGGCTGGTAGGCAGGGCCGCCTGGGGCATAGGCCCGATGGCCCAGGTGATCACTGTCGATGATATATGCCCCTAGACCCTTCAGCCGCTGAGCTACCGAGCTCTTCCCAGAGCCACTAATGCCCGTCAACCCAATCACGTAGAGATTTGGGGGAAGCTCTGGCCTCTTCTGGGGGTAGATGAGAGAGAAGAACTCAGTTACCAGGGCCCTCAGGCTCATACTTACGGGAACCCCTCAGTCTCCATCCTCCAGCACGTCCAGCCCACCTAAGCAGGGCGAGGGGGCCTACATGTGGTGGCCGCAGCAGGTTCCCCAGCATTTGTTGGCGGCAGTTGGAGGAGCTGACTTTATCCTCTTCATTTTCCATGTGGTTTGGGTCCTTCAGTAGCTGGACCTGGTACAAGGCAAGCTCCTCCAGGTCCTGAGGTAAAGGAGGAGAGGTGGGGAGAGGGAAGGAGGGGTGAGATGAAGAGAGGCAAACCCTGACACCCAACCTGCCCCTTATCCTCCCCCATACACCCTGGGCTCGTCCTCCAATTCAGAGGGCATTCTGGGACGCAGTTCTTCCCTGCCGCTTCCCACCACCCAGAGCCTTCTCTTCCCTCCTCCGAGGCCACAGTACTTCCAACAGCCTCCCATAGCGGCCATCCCCATCCACATCCACTCCCTCTGCCAGTCTCCCTCGGGTTACATTCTCGAGGCGGAAGCGGTTGACGGCCATCCCCCCACGATAGGTCTCCTCGCTGACCACCAGGAACTCCAGGGAGGGGTCAGAGCCAGCGGGCCCATAGGGGTCCAGCAGGGGAATGAGATCAAAAGTCAAGGAGGGCTTGATGTCCACCAGGAACTCACTCAGACGTTCCACACGTACTTCATAGGACTGGAGCAGCTCAGGGAGCAACTTGCCTGGGGAAGAAGCCAGAAAAACAGTGAGCTCTTTTTACTGGGGAAAAAGAGTGTGGGACAGTTTGGGAAAGAGTACCCCTTGGCACTGTACCTCTAGAGAAAGCGGTAGGAAGAAAGAGCTAAGGTGGGAAGTGGTCTGTGGGCAGGGGCTTTGAGGGAGGAGGGAGACAAGCAAAATAGTTGCTGGAAGGACCAGCCTGTACCCAGAAAACAAGCCACTGGAAAACTACTCCAGAGAAACAGCAGTGCAAGTGGGCACCAGCGTCAGATGGAGAATTACAAGATCCAACACTATCCCTGACACTCTCTTATTGCCTCTAGCACTACTACCTACAACATCTATTTATCCCAAGATCCCAAACTTTAAGGTTCATCACCTGGAGCCCGTATCAAAATACACATTCCCTGGCTCCACATTGCGGGAATCATGATTGAGTGGTGACTGGCCCACACATTGAGAAAGCTACATTATTCATTTAACAAAATTTCCTTAGCACCAACGGAGTGCCAGGCACTTCACATTTGCGATAGGTTCGAATTAATAGATGGTCTCACCCATCCTCAATCTTGGCATAAGAGGGGGCAAAAAGATTTGGGGTCCTCCACTGCCCTAATCCAGGGTCCCTCTCACTCACTCTTCAACAGGTCTTTGTCTGCTACTCCTACCACAAGCCGCTCCTGGGCCAGGATGCATGAGACGCTGAGCAACACCTTGTGAGCATTGTGCAGGCGGTCAAACGTGCCACCCACAGCCCCACGGTGGTAGCCACGCACGGGCTGCTTTGGAGACCTGGCCACAGGGGAGGCTGGCTTGATGGTGGAGGATGAGGGGGCATCCTGGGGCTCCAAGGACACCTCCCTAGACCCATACTCGGGGTATAGCAGCACCGAAGCCAGTTGTGGGCAACAGCTATAACAGCTGGTGGCATAGCGCTCTAGCTGTTGCTTGACTGGGTTATACTGGCTGCCATCCAGCGTCTGGAAGTCAGTTAGCACTACTTCCGGTGGGTGGGCCAGGTTCTGGACTGAGCTGAACTGGGGAGGAAGAAAGGCGCTCTTGGCTCGGATGTTGGTCAGCAGAACTCGGACGTCCAGGTGCCTGTGGACACTGGCGCCTGCGTAGAGGTGCGTGATGAGATCGAGGACCTCAAACGTAGCCTGCACGGGGCTGGACTCGGGCTGAGCAGGGCCTTCCAGGCTCAGGCCAGGCTGCAGATGGACATAGAGCGTGTGATTCACCAGTTGGGCCGCCGAGGTTAGGATAGGCGCCAGGCGAGTGGTCAGGGAGGCCAAAGGTGTCGTCAGCACCAGGAGGCCCGACCGGAACACGGCCATGCTGCCCCGGGCCTGCGGATAGTTAGGGAGATGAGACGAGGGTGATTGAGGGGAATGCGGCTGAGACCGAGGCCTGCACAGACCTTGGACTCTGGGGAGGAGACAACGGTCAGGGACAGGATCTCAGTGCTGATTTGAGGAACCCTGGGAGAGGGAGAGGGGGAGGGGGCTTGGTAGACTGCGCCTCGGGGCCGTCCTCTGAGTTGCGGTTTCCTCATCTCAGACTGGGCGATGAATTCGCTGAACTGAATCGAAATGCTGAGAGTGGGAAACTGGGCAGGAGCCCCTGAGTTATAGGGCTGGGGATCCAGGAGTCCTGGGCCCTCTTGCTAACCTGCACCAGGGTCTTCAAGGAATCGGTGGAGGGAGTTAAAGGGGGGCACTCCGATTCTGCCCCTACTCACTGAAGCCCTGGCTTCCCCTGGAGCGCCGCGGAGGCTACCCAAACAGCGACCCGGAATCGCTACCTCAGGGAGCGCGGCTCCGACCTACGGAAACCGAGAAAGCTCATACATCTCAACTTTAGTACCGAGCGAGATTCTCGCGAGCCTTCTTGTGAGTGGGGCGCGTCCTGCCGATGGGACGGGGCTGAGGCCCCAGGGTAAGGGGATGGTTGAAGCCTTGGTTCCCATGTCCAAGCCACTTGGAGGGCAAAGCGGGTTTGAAGGCTTGTTTGACGGATGGCCTTCGGATCACCCAGGAGGCAACGGCAAAGCCAGAACTAACATCCGGCTTAATAAATTCCGGGGATGAAGGTGAATGTCTTAGGGTTGCGCATGACTCGGGGCCTGGCGTCCCCAAAGCCTGCCTGGTGCCTCCCAGTCTGAGGATCCTCGCGTGAAAGGCCACAGAACAGTTGTCCAAGCCCCCGTTTCACAGATGGGAAAACAGACCCTGTATGTTCAAGGGACATATAGAGAGGTGATGGCAGAGGCCAGGTCTCCTGAGTCCCCTGGGATGCTCTCTGCACCACCCAGGTGCAGTGATGTGCCTGTTTGCTGGGGAGTTAAGGGGGAGAGCTCTGCGTGAGAGCTCAGCAGACCTTCTGAGGACAGTCTCTCTGGGCATGAGAGACTGGGCATGAAACTGGGCATGAAAGGACCTGAAAGGCCAAAACCGAGTCAAGCAGTGACGGATTTACCTTGAAGCTACTGAGTGCTGGAAAGGCTAGTGGTAGTCTTCTCAGTGGGGAGGGCAAGCCAGGTTGCCATCAGGAAACATTTCGGGTAAATTGCCCAGAGATCTCAGAAGAAAGGGAACCCAATCTCCCAGACTCCAGTAACATGCTGTGTTTATTATCCTGAACTAAATACTCACTTTTATAGTTAATTTTGTGTTTGTCTTTTGTATTGTTTTTCCTAAAGAGGTCCCCAAAAGCATATAAACCTCAGGTCCCACAAACCTGGATCTGCACTTGGAGTCAAGGATCAAAGAGTTGTAGAGCCACAAAGGTGTTAATGGGGCAGTCTTCTTGCGCAAGACATCTTAAGCTGTGTTTTAAACAGAGAACTCAATCTGAAGAAGGAAGCAGTGAAGGCTTTCAGGGACTGACGGTCTCATACACCTGCACAGTCACATTTATTCAGTAAATGTGTATCTAGTGCCTCCAGCGTGCAAGTACTGGTTCTAGGCACAAGAGAGAGAGACCAATGAACAAAACAAAGTCCTTGCCCTCCTGGACTTTACAGACCCGTGTGTCAAGGGATGGGGTGGTAAAGGCTACAGTCAATAAATATATCTATATCATAGCAGTGGTGATAAGTGCTATGAAAAGGAATAAAGCTGGATAAGGGTCCATCCTGGAGGGGAGGGAATACTATTTTAGACAGAGTGGTCCAGGAAAATAACAAAGACCTGAAGGAAGAGAGAGAATCAGAGGTCTGGGGAAAACTGAACCAGACAAAGGGAACGGGAAGTCCAAAGGCTCTGAGGCAGGAGGCCAGTGGGCTAGATCTGATGACCAAGACGGAAAGTAGTGGGAGATGAGTTTGGAGAGGAAGCAGGGGTCAGGTCAAAGGTCTTGGAGACCATGAGGAAGACCTTAGATTTTACTGAGATGGAAAGCCACAAGAAATGTTTTGAGCAGAGGTATGAAATGATCAGACTTTCCTTCTGAAAAAAATCATTCTGGCCATCTGTGGATATTTTACTGTTGGTAGGCAAGGATGGAATCAGGGAAATCAGTTAGGAGCCACTGCAATAATCCCAAGACAGATGATAGTATGTGGACTAGGGTGGTTTCTGAATATGCTTTGAAGGCTGAAGCAGAGTTGGCAGTATTTGCCAACAGATTAAATGAGGTGTGTGTGAGAGAGAGAGAGAGAAAGAGAAAGGTGTCAAGGAGGACAGCAAGGTTTTTGGACTGATGAATTGCAGTTTGGACACATTAAGTTTAGTAGACATCAAATGGAAATGATGAGTAGGCAGTTGAAGATACAAGCTTTGAGTTTGTGAGTGAAGATCAAGTTGGAGATATGCGGCCTTTTCTTTTTTTGGAAGAGAGCTCATCAGCATACAAATGGATGGCACTCGAATTCACAGGACTGCATGAGGTTATTAAGGGTATGAATATATGAAAGAGGGAGGGGTCACACTTCACCTGGCTCATCCCCTGCCCCCCGCTCAGGGGTTACCTTGTGGGCTTGAGCACGCACACATTCACACTGAGGTGCAAAGGAGCAGGCTAGGGGAGAGAAGCTGGGCTCTGAGAACAGGTCCAATGCCTCTGAGGCTCATACCACCTTGGCCCCATCCCCTTCCTTTGGCCTTCCTGGGTGCAGTAGGGGTAGCAGATCCATCTGGGCCAGCAGGGTGAGGAGGCAGGCAAGGGCTGGGTGGCTGTGATGCCCCTCCCTGCCCTTTCCCCAAGAGCAGAGGCAGCAGGCAGTGCAACAGGCCCAGGGAAGACACTTACGTGGAGGTAGAGGCAGGTCAGAATGCAGCGCCTCCTTCCCCCAGTGCCCCCCACATGGCCCCAAGAACCCCACTCTATTCCTCTCTATTCCCACTTCCCAAGCTCTCTGCGGCCATTCCTCCCTCGCCCTTTACCTCCTTTCAGATCACACCCCTCCGCAGCCTGTTGCCTATCTCAGTACCATCCCCTGGTAGGGGGCCTTTCCCCTTTCCTCTGCTTGCAACCTCCTCACTTAGCCTCTGTTTTCCACCCCTTCTTTGGCATCAGACCTCCCAGGAAGGCAGAAAGAGATTGTCTCTACAACCTTGCAACCCAATTCAATCACTCAGGCCCACTCCACTGGGCCCAGGAAGGTGGACAGGCCATTGGGCGGATCAGCCAGGTCTGCAGCCACAGCCCAACTCTGAAGTGAGACGCAGCTTGGGGCTGGTGGAGGTCTCTCCTGCTGACTTTTGTCTGGCTGTGTGGTGGGGGAGGAGGAAGTGGGGCTGTCTCTCTTGGGTTCACTTAGCCCTGTTTACACATCTGGCTTCCGAATGGGAATATAATAACACTGGAATACTAGTAGTAATACTACTACTAGTACTTCTACACCAGCACTTACAGGCATTATCTCAGTTAATCCTGACTACGTGGTGGTGCAATGGCTAAAGCATTTGGCTGCTAACCATAAGGTTGGCCGTTGGAATCCACCAGCCGCTCTGAGGGAGAAAAGACCTGGCAATCTCCTCCCATAAAGATTACAGCCTAGGAAACCCTATGGGGCAGTTCTACTCTGTCCTATAGGGTTGCTATGAGGCGGAATCGACTTGAGGCACACAACAACACATCAAACCCACCCAGAGGATGCCTTGGAAGACAGGCCTGGCGATCTGCCGCTGAAAGATGAGTCTTAAAAACCCTGTGGAGCGCAGTTCTACTCTGACACATGGGGTCTCCATGAGTCAGAATAGACTTGAAGGCAATTAACAACAACCCATGAGATAGGTATTATTATACCCGTTTTACTGTAAGAAAACAGGCTCAGAGAAGGTAGGGATCTCGCCTCAGGTCCCATGGCTAAAGAGAGCCAAGTTACAACCTGACTCCTCCCAGCCGGGTTCGTCTTACTCTGAATGCTGCCGATGCCCTTTGGGTATCCAGGGGTCAGCTTGCGTCCCGGGTATGTTGTGGACTTGTGGGGTGAACCTGGGATAGCTCCTTTAGCTCTCTGGCTCTCGATTTTCGTGAAGGTAGAGCCAAGGCTAACGTGACCCGCCCTGATCACCCACTCACTGCCTGTGCCATCGGAAGCCCGAAGCCAGCCACTGGTCACTCAAGTGCAGTGCAGCCGGGGCCCTCGCCATTGCCCCCACCCCCCGGACCGCACACCCCCATTGGGATCAAAAAAAGACTCTGGAGACGGAGGACGAAGCCTTTATTGCGGGGCGGCGGCAGGAGCGCCAAGCTCAGAACCCCCGAGTCCTGCGGCCCCGGGCTCCACTCGGGCGCTCTCGGGGCCCTCCGCGGACTCATCTTCGAACACCGCACGGCGCATAGCGGCCACGTAGCTACAGCCGCTGGAGTCGTCAAAGCGCAAGCGTACCAGGGGCAGGAAGTGTTCGGTGGTGAAGTAGCGCAGTGCGGGCCGCTGGGCGCGCAGTGCGGTGAGGAATACCTGCGGCGGTGGGAAGAGGCTCGTTGGCGCGGGCTGGGCGGGCTGGGCATGGGCACCAGCGGCGACCTCTGCTCCCGGAGCCCCGCCCGGCGCCCACCTCTGTCACCTCCTCCGGGTCCTGCGCCGCCTCGCGGAAGACCCGCTCGCAGTGGCGCTGGTAGCGGGAGAAGAGGTCGCGGGTTTTGGCGTCCGCGCTGTCTAGCGCCCCGCCCAGGCCGCCCTCCAGCTTCTCCTGGAAGGCGGTGTGCACGGGGCCACACTCGATGAGGCTCATGCTGCGGGCCGAGAAAGGCGAGTGGGCGCGGGCTCGACGCTGGCCGGATGCGGAGCCGCGAGCCGCGCGGTGGTCCGGGAATAAGGGCGGGAGAGCTGGCCCGATGCGGAGCCGCGAGCCGCGCGGTGGTCCGGGAATAAGGGCGGGAGAGCTGGCCCGATGCGGAGCCGCGAGCCGCGCGGTGGTCCGGGAATAAGGGCGGGAGAGCTGGCCCGTAGCACAACCCGAGCGTTTGTACAGCGGTTTCCTGCCGGAAACGCGCTCCCACGTCCACTTGAGGGTGTGAAAGAGACTCTGACATAAGAATTCGAACTAGCCACTTACAGCTGTGTGACCTTGGACCAATCACCTACCCTCTCTGGCCCTCTGGCTTCCCAAGAGCAAGCAATACTCACCAACAAGGTGGGCATGGGAAGTGAGCTAATGCATGCCCCGTGCCCAGCACGGTGCCTGGCATACAACAAATATGAGTGGGGAAAGGAGGAGCCAGGGAGAACAGCTCCAATAGAGGGGGTACTGGGGCTCCCACGGTCGGGATTGGTGCGGGGGGGCAGTGACTCACTGGACCCCGAAGGGCAGCAGCAGAACCGCCAGACTCTCACATAAACCTTCGAGTGCGAACTTGCTGGCGCAGTAAACGGCGTTGAAGGGCAGCCCTTGGAAGGGAGATGAGGTTGTTGAGGCGTGTTGCGGCGCAGATGGGCGAGCCGGCTGCAGCAGCACCCCACTCATCTCCCTAGGCCGCGCACGCTTCTCTTTACGCCAGGTGACTCACCTGCAGAGCTGGCTACAGGTCCTCATACCCTGTCTTAGGCTCTGCCTCTTTCGCGCCCCCGGCCACTCACCCATCAAACCTCCCATGCTCCCGGTCACCAACACGCGCCCAGAGCGGCGCCGCTTCATGTCCGGCAGGAAGGCCTGCAGTGTCCGCACCGTCCCGGCCACGTTCACGTCCAACACAGAGCTCACAGCACCGGCCACGTGTGCCTCCAGCGGCCCAACCAAGCCCCGGCCGGCGTTACACACTGTGGGAACAGAGGCCCGGCCCACCCGCCTCACTCAATGCCCTCATCCCACGCCTAGCCCCTCGGGTTCCCTGGGCTTCAGGGCATCCAGATTTGGACACAGAGCGGGGAAGGCTCCTGCACATGTTGCAGGGAGACTCACCCAGCACATCCACGCGGCCTTCAGTCACGCGTGCCCGGGCACCAGCCACAGAATCTGAGTCTCTCACGTCCAACTGCAGTGTCTCCAGGGAGCCAGAAGGGCATCCCCGGGCTCGGGCCGCTTCCCACAGTGGGCCCTGAGCCTTCAAGTCCCTCAGCGTGGCATACACTGGAGGTTCAGGAGAGGTCAAGGATCTGAATTCCCTGCTTCCCCCTCCCTCGGCCTGGTGGGACCATGGGCTGCTGCCTTCTCTGCATCCCCGTCTGCTCATATACCTTTGAAACTCTGGGATGGGTCGGACGCCAGCCGCAGTGCCAGGTGTAGGCCAATGCCCGAGGAGCAGCCAGTGATGAGCACCACGGTGCGGTCCATGGGAAGATGCGTGTGGAGACTCCCAATGCCACAGGCTCCAGTGCAAGGTCTGAATATCACCCGCTTCCCCCACCCCCGCCTGCTGGCGCCCTCCCCCCATCCCTTGTTGTGTCTGTTGTGTAATCTCAAGGCTGAACCCCCTGCAGGACCTGCTCCCTACCCTGCTCTGGGTCAAGGCAGAGATGAGGCGCCTTCTTGGAACACCCACCTGACCTGCCTTTGTTGCTGGTCAGAGGGAGGGAGAAGGGGCTTTCGCTTTGCAAGCAGGTGTGAGCCCCCATCTGGGCACTGAGTGGTACCCAGGGTGGATGGTCCCCTGGGCATGTGTCCCACTGGGACAAGCGTAGTTTCCAGAGTTTGCTTTGGAAGGGGATGCTCAATCCAAAGGTCAGGGGTTAGTATTAAAACTGAGGAAGTCAAGGCTAGTGATGGCAGTGGGAGAACTGGCCCCACACCTGGGTCCATGCTGAAGCCTCGAGTCCTCCCAGGCATCAAGGCAATGACCTTCTCATTCTGACAGACAGGCCAGGACTGATTCATCAGTTTATTGATTTGATGGAAAACAGTACTTTGACCCCCAGAATGGTGGTGGAAGGCAGCTCACTTCCCTCTCGACTCCCCCATACCTGACCCTACCAGCAGGCCTTGGGTTCCTTCTCTTAGGCCTGGGGACCTCCTGTGATGCATGTCCAGCTCCAGGCCCCAGGAATCTGCCCTGGTCTGGAGTTTGGGGAGAACATGACCCAAGGGTGGTTAACCTGTCACAAGGAGCCAGCCACCCACTGGGGGTAATATTTGAGGAAGAGCCTCTTAGCCAAGTCCACAGTGTCGCCTTTCGGTTGGGTGGGATACCTCCACGTGTTGAGGACGAAGGCCTGCTCCAGCTGGAAGACATTCTCATCAAACAGACGCTGTTGGAAGGGGATGTCCTGAACCAGGCTCTCAACCAATGCCCCTACAAAGAGCTGCCAGCGGGGGGTGTAGTAGTCAGACACCAGTCCTGCCAGCTGCTTGTTGGCATAGTCTAGGATATTACCCGCTGGTCCCCAGAGGGTCAGCTGGTAGCGGCTGTTCTGCTCAAAGAAATGGGCCTCGGCCTCACTGACTGCCACTGCCCTGGCCTGCTCCAGCCAGCTGCCCAGCAGGAAGCGGCTGTCACTAGCCAGCACCTCGTCCAGCGCTGGCAGAAGCTCATAAGCCAGGATACCTCCAGCCTTCAACAAGTGAACTAGCTCCTTGTTGAGGTAGGCTGTCCTCACCTCCCCATAGTACAAGCTGACCAGCTCCTGGGCCGCCTGGCGAGTGATGTCCAACAGATCATAGCGGAAGGCTGGGCTGGCAGCCAGTGTGGGAGTAGCTGCTAGCAGAAGCCGCCAAGCCTCAAATACATCTGATTGGTTGTACCAGACAGTGGTATGCATCTGTAGAGATGGCCGCCTGACCAGCGGGCTGCGATTGTGCCCAACGCAGGCCTCGCCAGAGCAGTTGTAGACACTCCTGAGCAGGAGCCTCCATGCTGCCTCTGCATCCTGGTGGAAGCCCCCATACCGCCGGTCAGCAAAGCTGGCCACCCAGGCCCCCAAATCTGGTACTGGGTCCTTCCGCCAGCCCAGCTCAGCCATGAGGGCATAGACCACTTCGTTTTGGCCAATGCCCTCAGGGGCCATGCCTGTGCCCACCATAGTGGAGTTGGGAAAGAGGCGAGCGGCTGCAGGGCCTTGGTTCACAGTCTCCAGGGTCCCAAATAGGCCGTGGTTGCCCCCGAAGTTATGCAGCATGCACCAGATGAAGGGCTGGCCCTGGAAGGAGGCCGTGCGGATGTACACAGGCTGGGTCTCAGCAAACAGGTCGAGAACCAGGAGGCGGCCACGGGGAACAGCCCGCATAACAGCCCCCACCTGGGCAGGCCCCCAGAACTGGGGCTGGTGATGGAAGAGCCAGCCTTGGAGCAGCCACACAGCATCAGGGTCCACTGTGGAGGAGGGGGAGAAAAGAGGGTGATGAGAGAAGTCCAGGGAACATTCTCTCCATTCTTCAGATAAGATAAATGGTTCTTTCCACCGTAAGACACTCTGTGGGGTTTAGAATTTAACTATACCTGTCATGGATTGAATTCTGTCCCCAAAAAATATCTGTCAACTGGGCTAGGTCATGATTCCCAGTATCGTATGATTGTGTAATCTGATGTGATTTCCCTGTGTGTCGTAAACTCTATCACTATGATGTAATAAGATGTTATACTGATGAGGTCTACAAGGTTAAACAGTGTCTTAAGCCAATCTCTTTTGAGATGTAAAAGAGAGAAGCAAGCAGAGAGACGTGGGAACCTCATACCACCAAGAAAGCAGTGCCAGGAGCAGAGCGCGTCCTTTGGACCAGAGGTTCCTGCGCTGAGATGCTCCCAGACCAAGGGAAGACTGATACTTCACAAGGACCTTCCTCCAGAGCCGACAGAGAGAAGCCTTCTCCTGGAGCAGATGCCCTGAATTTGGACTTGTAGCCTACTGGACTGTGAGAGAATAAACTTTTCTTTGTTGAGGCCATCCACTTGTGGTATTTCTGTTAGAGCAGCACTAGATGACTAAGACAGTACCCAAAGAATTTGGTCTTTGTCCCCTGTTCCTAAGAGATAATCTCTTTTAAAAACCTTGGAATTTATGTGTCTTCAATAAGGACTCCAGACTACAACTAACTAACAGGCTAATGAGGTGATGAGGTGACTCTAGAGTTGGGGCTGGCCATGCCAGAAAGACCTCATGACCACCTAGTGATACTGGGGAGAGGGGTTGGAATTTGCATTAAGTAATAAGATGCCTAAATAAAAGCTCTGGACTTGGAAACTCCGTGGGCTTCCTGGTTGATGGAAAGACACGTGGGAGGGTAGTGCATCCCTTTTTGGCACATGGAAGCTCCAAGCTGGGAACCCTCTCAGACCTGAAGCTCTGCGTCTCTTCATTGGTATCCTTTTCTGCTATAATAAAGCTGTAAATCATAAGTATAGCACTTTCTGTGAATTCTCTGAGTTGTTCCAGGAAATTATCAAACCCAAAGGAGTAGTGGGAGCCAGCAGGTCAGAAGTGAGGGAGCCCAGGGGTGACTCCTGAGCTTGTTGCTGGCATTCTGAAGGGGCAGTAGGGAAAACCCCGAATTTGTAGCCAGTAGGTCAGAAGCCAACGCGGCTGGCACCTGCCTATCAGCCTGAAGTATGGTGTCCTTTTAACTTGTGAGAGCTGACGTCGCTCCGAGTGGCTGGGGTCGGAGAAAGAAGTCATGTGTGGGCGGCTAGTGTCAGAACTGAACAGAGATGTAAAAAGTGGGGATTTGTTCCATCTATTCACATTCCCTACCCCCGTCCCCCCAACAGGGCATTCCATCACACATATTCTCCCCCATCCTCCCCTCCCCACTACTGGGAGCTCCAGAATTTTGTTGTTGTAGGGTGCTGTCGAGTTGATTCCGATTCATAGCAAACCTAAATTACAGAGTAGAATTGCCCCATAGGGTTTTCTTTACTGGAGTTTCTTTACTGGAGCAGATCATCAGGTCTTTCTCTTGTGGAGACACTGGGTGGGTTTGAACCTCCAACCTTTCGGTTAGCAGCCCAGCACTTAACCACTGCACCACCAGCACTCCTTTGACAGTATTTACGAAACCTTATGGAGCATCAGAGTTACCCAGAGGGCTTGATAAAACACAACACTGATTCCTGGGCCCTAGCCCCAGACATTCTGATTCAACAAGTCTGGCATGGGCCTAAGAATCTGCATATCTGACCAGCTCCCAGGTAATGCTGATGCTGCTGGTCCAGGATCAGCTTGATGTAGCGCTGCTCCAGGAAGCCTGAGCTAATCTGCTCCTGCCTGGCTCATACAAAGACCTTCCCACCAAGCCATTCCTGACCTGACCCCCTTTGTCCTTTGGCTGTAAGTTGCAGGAAGGAGCACTGGGTTCCCATTACCTACTGGTATTGAGCACACCCTCTAACCTCTGGCCTGTATTATCTACCTTGGCACCTAGGTCGAAACCAAAGAAAATATTTTTGATAGCCAACACTTAATTAGTGTTCACTCTGGGCCAGGCATCATTCTACCTATGAGGTTGCTCCGTTTTACAGATGAAGCAACTGAGGCACTGAGAGGGTGGGCAGTAACTCAGTGCCAGGCTCTGAGCCTGGATGATTCAGTTCCAGAGCTCACACTGTCAGCCACAGTGTGCTTAAATGGGACGATGTGTGTGTACAAGTGCTTTGAAAACTGTAGTGTGTCACAGTGAGGTCTTTTTATTCCCAGTCCCTCCTCTCATCCCCACTGACCTTTGCCACCCCATCTCCCTGATGGTCCCATGGGCTTCTCTTCCCACTTCCCCTAGGCACTGTACCTGTGATCATGGCCTCATAGACAGCAGCAGTGGCCGCGGCGAGGTAGGAGGGCTCCGAGGAGGGGGGCTGCATTTCATTGAAAGTGTCGGCCCCGTAGATGTGGTCCGTGCCAAACTCTTTCGTCAGCTCCTGCAGGAAGAGGCTCCCAATGATGGGAAACATGGGGTCCCCCGGAGCCAGGAGGAAGGAGCAGGAGTAGGAGCAGTTGAATTGTCCCCAGCTGCCCATCTGGGTGACATTGACCTGGGGGAACACCCTAGTAGGGGATGACAGCCCAGACGTTTACTGGAGGCTGACATGTGCTCATCTTGGCCCATAAGCTCCCCGCCAGCCTCACTAACTTACTGACCTACAGTTCCTGGACCACATCTTGGTCTCAGGCCTCCACACCTTTGCACATGCTGTGTCCTGTGCCTGGAGGCCTCTCCTCCCCACTCTCTGCTCATCCACCTGGTTACTCCTCATCATCCAGTAAGGTGCTCCTATTTTGGTATCTGGCCTAAATAAGCAACACTCATGTTTCAAGACCTGACTCAACCCTCCTCTGCTCTCAGCCTTTCTGACCTTCTTCCCCAGGATGAATGGTCCTGACAGAGGAGAAGTCAAGGGTGCCCACCCTGATCACTGTATGGTAACCCTCTGCCAATGTGTCCCATCAGGGGCAGGGATTCGGTGCACCTTTGTCATTGCTTCCCCAGAGCCCAGCACAGAGCTTAGTCTTGCAGCCCCAGACAGTGTAACAAATATTCACTCAATGAACAAATGAGGCTCCTGCAGCCCAGTGAGGGGGGCAAAGGGTAGCAAGTGAGGCCACCAGCTGTGCTAAGCTCTCTGAGAGTGATGGGAACAAGTCGCTTGGGGGCCTGAAGGAAGTGGTGAGCAACCCTGGGGTGCTGGGAAGGCTTCCTGAAGGAAGGGAGGTCTCAGCTGGGCCTCAAAGAATTTTCCCAAGCAGAGGAAAGGATGGATGGGTAGTAAAGAGAGAGAGGAGAGGGAGAGGAGGGACAGAGGTGACCAGAGTATTTCCCTACCACTAATAAGAGCTGCCAGGCGAATGTCTTATTGCTGTTGGGTGCCATCTAGCTAATTTTGACATAGTGACCCCATGTAACAGAGCAGAACTGCTCCATAGAGTTTTCTAGGCTGTAATCTTTACAGGAACAGATTGCTAGTCTTTCTCCCATGGAGCCACTGGATGGGTTCAAACCTCTAACCTTGCAGTTAGCAGCTAAGTGCTTAACTGTTGCACCACCAGCATGCCTTAGGTGGATGTATATGTATATATAATTACAAACTCTTGTAGCGAAGTAGGTAAGGGTCCCCATCTTATAAGTGAGGAAACTGAGGCACAGTTACATAATCTGTCCAAGGTCACATAGCTGCCAGGAGCAGAGCCAGGAATCAAGCCCAGGCCTAATTCCAGAGTTTATATTTTCTATAAATTATGTATCTCAGGGCAAAAACTTCCCTCTCTGAGCTGGGTGGGGGCAAGGGGGACCTTACCTGGTGATAGCCTTGGGGACATGCCCTGCGAATGCAGGCAGCACCGGGATCATGCCGAGCGAGCGCATCCGGTCCAGGATCCGATGCTGGGAGGGTGGGAGGGAGAGCCGGTGAGTATCAACACTGCTGCTCCCACTGCTGGACGCCCTTCTGGCATCCAAGGCCACAGAGCACCCATGGGCCAGTTAAGAGCCTGTGACCACCCCATCACCTCTTCTGCCCTTTCCATTCCCCATCCTCTTACCTGTAGGTAAAGCTGCTTGAGGTGCCAGGAGCGGGGCAGGGGCCCACCCCAAGTGTGCAGGTTGCCCATGCGACCCCAGGCCAGGAAGGCTGGACCAGTAAAGTACTCATCAATCTCTGACTGAGTCAGGCCCAAAGTCAGGTACACCTGAGAAGGGGTGAAACCCACATATAGCAATACATTCATCTCCACTCACCAAGTCATTCATTCATTCAACAAACATTCACTCATCTCTTCTCTGCTGGGTACTAGGGCTACAAAGACACATAGAAAGTAAGCCCTGCCTGCAAGGAGCTTGCAGTCCAGGTGAGAGAAACAGAGCTGTGAACAGGTGAGTGTGTCACACTTGTCATGTAAGTGAGGTGGTGGGACACATTGGGGCTTTCCCCAAACTGAAGAGGGAGTATCAGAAGGCTTCACAGAATAAGACTGACCAGATAGGTGGGTGATAATAGCTCTTTAGGGAGTTTGGAACAGCCCCCCCACAGCCAGAGCCCAGGGAGGACTTTAGGGCTGAGGTCACAGAGGCTGCCGAGTGGCCAGCCCGGGCCCAGCCTGAAGGTAGAGGGGAGCTACTGAGTGATGCTTCACAGCAGAAGGTCATCACCAGACCTGCATTTCAGAAAGGATAAAATTGGGGTGTCCAGAACCCTGTTCCGAGGCTGTTGCGGGAATCCAGGGAGAGGTGGTGAGAGCCTGAACTGAGGAGGGAATAAGGATGGTGAGGATGAGGCAGATTAAGAGCTGCTAATGCAATAGGATCTATAGGATCAGGTGACTGACTGGATGTGGGGTGGGGGTGGGGGGCAGAGGAACCCCAGCTTCATAAACTCTATATAGGAGGGGGCTCTGGGGTCTAGCACACAATAAATGCTCAATACGTATTTGTCTCAGGAGTGGAAGCCTGTGTCCAGAGGGCTGGAACCATCATGCACCCCACAAACACTTCTTGAGCCTTTATTCTGTGTACTCAACACTGCACTGGCCCAGGGCAGGTGGGGACACATAGGGTGGCCCCTGCAGCTTGCCAGCTGCAGGAATGGGTTGGTGCAGTGGGCAGGAGAGTGGAGGGGCCAGGTGGGCACACACCCGCTGCCAGATGGCCTCCTGTCCGCTCCAGGCCAGCGCCAGGTTGATGCCGTTCAGCGCCATCCAGTCGATCTCCCGCTCCCAGCGGGCCCAGTCCCACCACACGAAGGAGTAGCTTTGTGTGCACACATTCTGGTAATAGCGGTACCTGCGGGCAGGGGCATGAGATGGGGCACGTCCCTGAGGGCAGACAGGATGCCCCCCCACCCTGAGGGTGCAGAGTCCTGGAAGAGCCCAGAGGGAGGCCCTGGAACAAGCTCCCATCTGGCCTAGTGGGGAGAGGTTCCAAATGTGGCCCCTCTACTGCTTCACCGCGGGATCCACCGCAGGCGGAAGTGAGACTCCTACCTGAGATTCTGAGGTAACGGCCCTCCTGCCCCAGCACTTCTCCAGCGCCCTCTAACATCATGTATCTTTATGTGAGCCTCTTCCATTTTCATTAGACCCTTCCAGAGCCCCTGCTTGGTGCCATGCCCCTGGTGCCATGCCCCATGATAAATGCTACATGGCCAAAGTGGTCCCTGTCTGGAAGGGGGGCTCCTCCCACACCGTCTAATCGGGAGACGGATATGTGAACCCATTACCTCCACACAGTGTGGCAAGTGCTAGAACAGAAGCGCATGAGGGTGGGTGTGGTTCCTCAGTAAACATCTTCACAGCGGGGGTGTTAGAAGGGAATAAAATGTACTGATCACCAATTATGCACCACGAATTCTACCCCCATCGTCCTGCAAAGCCGCACAACCCCCACTGCAGGGTGGATATCATTATTTCCGTTTCTCAGATGAGCCAACTGGGGCTCCAAGGGGCTAAGTTACTTGCTCAAGGACACACAGCTTGTAAGAGGCAATGCTGAGAGTTAAAGCTAGTGCTTGAACTCTAAAAGTCAGCGTTTCCTCTCCAGTCTTACTCGTTTCTGTAGGGACCAGCCTAGTGCTTAAGTGGGGCGGGATTTCAGCGACCGGCTTAGCGCCCCAGGGCTGAAGAAGGAGGCAGCCGCAGCAGGGGAGCACCCAGGCCGCGGAGGGCGGATCGGAAGACCAGAGCCGGAACCCAGTACCTGTTGGGCGTGGCCTCCGTCAGCTCCTTGGGCACCGCAGGCAGCGGCTGTGGCAGGCGCAGCTGGGAGCCTGACCAGGCCACATGGCAGCCGCAAAAGTCGCGCAGGTAACGGTGCAGCCCAGCTGCGGCAGCCACGCCGGTGGAGCCGGCCACCCGCACCCGCGCCCCGGCGCCGCCGCCGCTCAGGCGGTAGGTGTCCAGGCCGGACTCGGCCGCCAGGGAGCGCTCCACCGACACCGAGAAGTTAGCCGCCGGCCCGGGCCCCAGCAGCCGGACTAGGAGGGCCTGGGCGGCCGCCGCCTCCCGGGCCTCGTCCCCGGCCGAGCCCTCCGCCCCGGCCAGGAGCAGGAAGCCCAGAGCCGCAGCTACTGTCACCGCCTCCATGGCCCAGCGGTATCAGCTTGTCCTTGGTTGGGTCAGTGACCAACTCGGGGGCGGGATGGCCCGTGTCCAATCAGCTGCAGGCCTCAGGCCACGTGGAGCTGAAAGGACAGTCGCGGGGAGACCGCGCTTCCGGGTCCCAGGCAGTGCGCTTGAGGGTGTCTTCTGACCGCACGAGGTTGGAGCATGTGACCCCAGTAACATCAAACTAGAGCCGGGTGGGACCTATTGTCCTTCACAAAACGCCTTCAGGTATAACGCGGTTTCACATGCAAATCACTTCCCGTCTATCTAACCAGCCAGTAAATATTTATTTGGAGTTTGTTTTGTATCAGGTACTGCCATAGCTACTGGGCAACTGATGAACGAACAGGGTACACGGTCCCCACTATCCCTATCTGGGGGAGACCTAGAAACCAAATACTTTTTTATGTAAAATTTTGCACTACAGTTGCGATGCTGTGAAGAAGTACAAAGATAGGAGCCTGAGGCTTCCAGAATGAAGTGACATTTAATCTGAAACTTCAAGGATGATTAGAAGTTGGCTAGGAGAAGAGGGAGAGCATTCTGGGCAGAGGAAATGCACATATGAAGCCAGGAAGGTGAACAGCTTGGTGGATTTGAGGAACTAGAAGGTCAGGAGGCCGGAGGGGTGGGTGGTGAGCCCCGGCTGAGCAGGCAGGCCCTCGTGGGCAGTGTTAAGGGCTCTCCATCTCATTCTTAGAGGGAGCAGCAACAGGTCAGAAGTCTTCATTTTACAGATTGGAAAACTGGGGAAGTGACTTGGACAAGATCAATAACCACTAGGAAAGCAGGCTTGGGACTAGAACCTGGGACTCCTAACTCCCAGATCAGGGTTCTGGCAGCTGTTCCCTAAGCGATGCAACTTTCAGGCTGCCCATGTGGGCTGAGGGGCCAAGTGGGGCGGTGTGGAGCAGTCTGTAGAAAAGAGTGCTCTTCCTAAAAGGATTCTAAGGGCTTTTGGAGGCAGGTGTAGATTCTTCCAGATTGCCAGGTCTGAATAAAGAATCTTGGGGATAGGGAAGGAGTGAGAGGGGGGTTGTCTAGTCCAGAGAATCCAGAGGCTGGACTGAAAGAGAATATGGGAGTCCACTGAGCTTGCCCTGCTCCTTCACCACCTGCCTGCAGCTGCTGGAGGTGTGGCACCTGCTCCCAGTCTGTTCCCAGAATCCAGAGGTTGTTTTCCCAGGGAGCAGTTTCAAAGTTGCCCAGAGAGGTGTGCCTTTACGGGGCTAAAGCCTGTAGCTGTGGGCCCCCAGACCCCACCACCACGGCAGTCCCCCTCCAGGTGAGATTGGTCAGACTCCTCCCGGCAGGCTGTCAGTTCTACCAGCATTTCTGATCTGAGGAAAACACGTGGGTTGGGGGATTAGGCTGTAGATCTACCTTCAGGCTCAGGGTACCTGTGGGTCTGAATTCATCCAGATTGGTGGGGAGGTGCTGGCAGGGGTAGCAGGTTAGGGACACCAGTTGCGGGGCGGGTGCACTGGGGCAGGAGCTAAACCCATTTGTCATCTTCTCCACCAGGCTGGAGACTCTGAGGACAGTAAGGGGCTGGATGAAGAAATCAAGGTGCATCTCTAGGATGAAATGTCAAACATTTGTTAAAAAGAATGAGGAAGATGTATTTGTGTTGATTTGGAATGTTCTGCAAGCTATATTAAATTTGAAAAATAGGTCAAACCAGTGGTTGTAATACACTCCCACTTGTGTGTTTTTTGTTTTTTTAAAGCCTATGTAAACAGTGGTTGCCTCCAGTTGGGTACTGGGACTCTGGAGGTGGGAGGAAGTGATACTTTTATAATAGGGCCTTTTGTACTGTTTGTTCCTTTTACCATGTGTACACAACTTACTACTTTTTTCAGTTAATGTGTGTGAAAGAAGTTGGCTGGGCTCTCTGCTCCCCATCTCGTCGTATATTGCTCCTGGCCAGCCTCTCTGCCTGTGCACCCTGGAACACCCCTGGGATCGCACGGCCAACCCAGGCACCTGCCTCTCCCGGCCCAGCTAGGACCCCACCCTACCTTCCCTGTGAGGAGGAATGGTTTTTCCCTGTCTGGCCACCAGGGAGCAGCCCAAACCTAGACATGGCTTGGGTAGGTGGAGGAGCTGGAGAGGTGGGCAGGTCACTCCCAGATCTGAGGGGCTGAGGCTTGCTGCAGGCTTTAAGCTCCAATGGCCCTTCTACCCAGGGGCAGAAAGAGGCTCAGTCCCACTCAGGGCTTCCAATGAAGGAGAGAGGACAAGAGAGTGCGGTCCTGAAAGTGATGGTGGTATTGCCCCCTATCTCTGTGAAGGATGGCACTCCCCAAGCTGAGCAGGCTCAAGGGAACCCTCTCTCACAAAGGTTCCAGGACCTCAAGATGAGGGGCGTTCCTCATGACAGAGGCACAGACTAACTCAGTAAATGTCGAGGTGCAGGATTCCACAAGAAGGGGATAACGGTAGAGGCAAACCCCAAACCAAACCCATTGCCGCTGAGTGATTCTGACTCATAGCAACCCTACAGGACAAAGTAGAACTGCCCCATAGGGTTTCCAAAGCTGTAAATCTTTACAGAAGCAGACTGCCACATTTTTCTCCTGCACAGCAGCTGGTGGGTTCGAACTGCCGACCTTTCAGTTAACAGCCAAGTGCTTAACCACTGGGATCCTAAGGGCAGAGGCAGGTCCCTTAAAAACAGGAGCAATGGATCAGTTAAGATTATAGCCAAAAAACCCTATGGAGCAGTTCTACTCTGCAACACATGGGGTTGCCGTGAGTCAGAATCAGCTCTACTGTTTGGTTTTTTGTTTACGGTAACTCTATAGTTAACATTTTAAGGAACTGCCAGACTGCTTTCCAAAACAGCCACATCGTTTTACATTCCCACCAGCAGTGAATGGGGGCTCCAGCTTCTCCACATCCTCACCAATTGTAATTGTCTTTTAGATTATAGCCCTTTTGGTGGGTGCGAAGTGACAGCTCATTGTAGTTTTGATCTGCATTTCCCTAATGACTGACAGTAAGCATCTTTTCATGTGCTTACTGGCTATTCATATATCTTCTTTGGAGAAATATCTATTCAAGTTCCTTGCCCATTTTAAAATTGAGTTATTTGTCTTTTTATTATTCAGTTCTAAGAGCGCTCTATATATTCTAGATGTTGTTGTTAGGTGCTGTAGAGCCGGTTCTGAATCATAGCGACCCTACATACAACAGAACGAAACACTGCCCAGTCCTGCACCATCCTGACAATCATCGCTATGTTTGAGTCCACTGTTGCAGCCAGCATGTCAATCCATCTCATTGAGGGTCTTCCTCTTTTTCACTGACCCTCTACTTTACCAAGCATGATGTCCCTTCTCTAGGGACTGTTCCCTCCTGATAACATGTCCAAAGTATGTGAGACGGACTCTCGCCATCCTTGCTTCTAAGGAGCATTCTGGCTGCACTTCTTCCATGACAGATTTGTTTGTTCTTCTGGCAGTCCATGGTATATTCAATATTCTTCGCTAACACCATAATTCAGATGGATCAATTCTTCTCTGGTCTTCTTTATTCATTCAAGCTGGACAATGAATAAGCATATTCTAGATACAAATCCTTTATTAGATATATGATTGATTTGCAAACATTTTCTCCCAGTACGTGAGTTGTCTTTTCAGTTTTATTTTTGGTGGTAAAAATATATATAACACATTTTCCAGCTAGACATTTTTTACATGTACACTTCAGTGACACCTTACATCAGTCATGTTGTCTTTTTACCTTCTTGATGCTGTCCCTTGAAGTACAAAAATTTTTAATTTTGATAAAGTCCAATTTATCTTTTATATTCTCTTTTACAGCTTGTGCTTTTGGTGTCATAGCTAAGAAGTCATTGTCTAACTCAAGGTCATGAAGATTTACTCCTGACTCTTCTAAGAGTTTTACAGTTTTAGCTCTTACATTTAGGTCTATGATCCACTTTGAGTTAAATTTTATTTTATTTTTTAATATAGTGTGAGGTAGGGGCCTGAATTCACTCTTTTGTGTGTGGATACCTGGTTGTCCCAGCACCATATGTTGAAAAGACTGTTACCCCATTGAACTATCTTGGCCCTTCTGTTGAAAATTGATTAACAAAAAACGTTAGGGTTTATTTCTGGACTCACAGTTCTATTCCATTGATTTGAGTCAGTCATAGAGCAGAGGCTAAAAGAGCTCATCTACCGGCATTTCCACTCTAGACTCTGTGAGGAGCCAAGGGGTAGAGCCATCCCAGGGCAGGTGGAACTGTGGAGGGGTTCAAGGGTTTGAGGCTAGTGGGGATAAGAAACATGAAATGCTCAGGCTACTCCTGCCCCTCCTGGGCCCTCTAGGAGCAGTGCTGGTCAGCCTGCCTCACATTCCTGCGCAGCCTGCCCTGGAGGCCCCAGGAGGGAGGAATAAAGAGGGAGGGCACTGGGAAAGAATGTGTGTGGCTTACACAGCACAGTTAGGAGGGGAGACAGCACTCTCCTTGGACTGTCAGCTGGCTCTCTGGCCACCTGCCTACCTCAGCATCTCACATTCTCCAGCTGCCCCGAGGTTCCCAGGCTAAGCCTCCACTTCACACCAAAGCCGAAGGCATTAGGGCTTAAAATAGCCTGGCCACTGAGCCCTGGAGATGGACAGGAGGGTGGGCAGATGGCCTAGTCCTCCCTTCCCCTACCCCGCCCCATGGGGAGTGTCTGCGAAGCTGCCTTGGCTCATGGGAGTGGGAAGGCACCTGTGAAACTTGAGATAAGGTGAGAATTTCAAAAAGTAACTGCCTAGCCAGGGCCACTGCAGCTGTGGCCTCTGATCAGAAAGAAAAGCAAGAAAGTTGGAGAAGGGAGGTATAGGGTACCAGATAGGCTCTAGGGACACCAGTGCCCCTCCCCACTACTGCACTGACCCCAAGTCGTGGGAGCCGTGTCCTAGGCAGGGCAGGTTAGCACTGACCGTTTGATGACTGCAGCTGTGGGCACAGAGACAGGCAGCCTTCCCAGTGGAGTCAAACACACTTTATTCAGCACAGGAATGTCTAACAGAAGGGCCTTGAGCAGGGTTCCCTGACAAAGAACTCTGCTTCAAACCCCTCTGTAAACAGGGCAAAGATCATCAAGTAAACCACAGGGGTAAGAGAGGATGGGGCTCTGCACAAGGTCTAGGTCTGAGTCAGGTCACATCACACGAAGCACTTTACAGCACTGAGCACAGGGAAGTGTGGGCGTGGCCCAGGCCGAGGGCCAGCTCAGCCTGGGACAGCCAAGTGAGTGGAACTCAGGGAACTGTCTGTCACTAAAGGTGGTGGGGATCAATTTAGTCAGAGCAGCCAGGGCTGCTGCACCAACACATGATTAAAGGGCCTAAGCTTGACACACCAGTGCGGGGGTGGCGGGGCGGGGCCCGTCAGAGTGCTCACCACCAGCTCCCAGGGCAGGGCAGGGTAGCCCAGCCAGCCACCTCCAACCAGCAGCCGTCAATGATGCTGCCCTGCCATGCCCAGGATACCAGTGCCGTGACTTGGGGTCCGTGCAGAGGGAAGGGGCACTGGTGGGCAGAGCAGGCTGCAGACAGACCACCCTGAGGATGACAGCCTTGCACTCTAAGACATCATGATTGGGTGGGGAGGGTCTTGGGGTCTCCACCAGGAAAGAGCATCAATCTGAACCCTCCCTCTAGATGGCACACTTGCAAGCAGGGCTTGTGTAAGGCCTAGGGGAACAAGAGAAAGAAAGCAGCAACCAAAGAGAGGGGAGCACTGTGTGCTAAGGAGCCAGCCAGGACCTGTTCTGTGTCACTCTCAGGGAGAGATCTGGGAAGGGGGAGGAGAGGGTATGAGTGTGAAATGGGAGGAGGAAGGTGGTGTTGAATACCTTGGGACCTTGGGGGTGACAGGGAGCGGTCACCCATGATGGCCCGGTTGGGTCTAGCCAAATTCCGGATTAACAAGCACTGTGACCCAAAGGGTTCATGTGAGTGTGAACGTACAAACTGGGGTACCACTAGCGGACAGAGAAGGGGCTATCTGGCTGGATGAAGGCTGAGGAGACATAGCTGGTGCCCAGTGGGTGGCTGAGTGCCAGCCAAAGCCCAGCTTCTCTTTAGAAACTCACTACACACAAAGCTAGGGGTGGCACAGGGAGACCCAGGTAGGGCTGGTTCTAAGTGACTCACGAACAGCAGGGGGAGGGTGTCAGGGATGACACAAATGCTCTGGTGCTCAGGGTCCACAACCAGCAGGCAACAGGAGCACAGCTCATCACCGTGGAGAAGGCAGGCAGGGTAGCCTGGGGCACACCAGCCCCATGAGGGGCTCACTCCTCAAACTTCCCTTCCCGAATGTGCTCGAAGGAGAAGGGCAGGAACTTGAAACCGGTCCCGCTGTAGAATTTACTCTGGAACTCAACCCTGGGGAGAGGGAAGAGGAAAGTCGTCATTCCACAGAAATCTTCTGGGACTTCACAGTGGGGCCAGAAAGATGCCCTGCCCAACCCAAGCCTCCTCTCTGCTTCATTTGCTGAATGAGCTTGGGAACTGCAGCTCTGCCTCCCAGCTCATAAAGCCCACACTCAAGCCCACTTCCCACGGCGCACAAGCTCATGCTTTTTTCTTTTTTTTTTCCTTTTTTATTGTTGTAGTTTAAGTGAGAGTTTACAATTCAAGTTAGTCTCTCATACAAAAATTTATACATACATTGTCATGTGACCCTAGTTGCTCTCCCTATACTATGACAGCACTCTCCTCCTTTCCACCCGATTTCCCGTGTCCACTCAACCAGCTCTTAACCCTCTCTGCCTTCTCATCTCGCCTCCAGACAGAAGCTGCCCATTTAGTCTCATGTATCTGCTTGAGCCAAGAAGCACACTTTTCACGAGTATCATTTCATGTCCCATTCTCCAGTCCAATCTTTGTCTGAACAGTTGGCCTTGGGAATTGTTTTAGTCCCGGGCTGACAGAGTCCGGGGGCCATGCTAGCTCTTGCTTTTTAAGCTGAGGACCTGGCCCTCAGTGTGAGTTCCACATACGAATAGATCAGTTTGTCCTCAGGTCCTGCTCTTGCTTTGTCCTGCTGAGCAGAGTGTGCTTATGCAATACACTCTGGAGACAGCCATGTGCAAAAAAGCTAAATTGGCTTAAACCTCTAATAATAATAATGAAGAATATTCATTCCTTTCTTCTGATTCTTTTCTAGAATTTCCTGGGAATATACTCCTAATCTGCAGCTGACCTAGAAACCCTCCCCAAGTTCCCCTCTTTGGCCAGTGGCTCACACAGCAGACCTCTGAGGGAGGCCCGGGAGCGGAGGTCCAGTGTAAGGGACCCTGGGAAAACTGGCCAAACATCACTGTGTTGTTGTTTTTTTTCTGGGAGGTGGGGAAAGGAGGAGGGGCTGAAAGTAAAAGGTGGAAGTTTTCGATTTAGTGGAGGAAATTCCTAGGAAAGGCAGGAAGTTAGGGAGGGAAGTCTTCTCAAAGCAATGGCAAAAAACTATTCTCAAACCACAAAAACATCTGAGAGAAAGAATTCTTCTCTTGGGGACTAAAAGGAAAAACAGAACCTTAACTCCCTTCCCAGGCAGTTCAGCATCCATGCCTAGCGTCTCCTTGGGGGCATTTGGGACGCTGAGGGGCAGGCAGGGAGAAGCCCTTGATCCTGTTAGCAGAGCGAGAGCGAGGCTGCCTGGCCGGGCTTCCCTTGCACACATAACCTGGAGGGCTGCCAGCAACCAAACCGCCACCAAATATGGGCAGTAAAATGCATGATCAGAGGATAAAAAAGCCGAAGAGAGCTGCCCTGAGGAATAGTTTCCACTTGTGCTATGTGACCCGGGGGTACCATAACCCCTGAAGAACAGCCAGAGTGAGGCTGTGACAGGCTTCAGGTAATGGGCCATGTGCAGGCAAAGGCTTTCAGAAGCTGTCAGTTCTTCAGTCCCCTTGGCCCCCTTTAGCCCTCAGCTGGGGCTTCCACAGTCCAAACCCAGAAAGGAGGAGTTAAAGGTGGTAGGAAGTGGCCCGGGGCCCATGGATCATGACTGCCTGTCTACCAGTGGCACGAAGAGGTCCTCAGCTGCCCCTTCAGTCGCAGGGTGCTGGCTGAGGACACTGGGTGGCAGAGCTGCCAGCTCCACCCCCAGGGGAAAAGCAGAATTTGTGTCGGAGTAAGGACAGGCTGCTTCTCTCCCCACCCCACATTCCACAGGGGCTGGGCCAAGGTCCCAAAGCCTCTCAGGCCCTGGAAGGTTTCCATCGGTGCCCGGGCCAAGTTCCCTCCCGGAAAACAGGGTCCAGGACAAGGGAGTGGGATGGGGCACATGTGAGGGAGCTTTGAACTGAGGCTAGTCATAGTATTCCTGGCAAAAGCGATTCAAAACCTGGGACCTGATTCCTCGCCACCCTCCCCCACCCCCCACACCCCCACCCCAGTCCCAGCAACCCTAAGAAGTCCTTCTATCTGTTCCAGCTACTGAGGCCACTCTGGGGAGCTGGGTGGAGGATGGGGGCAGTTTTCTGTTGGGTCTAAATTCTTCATGTTGAGTAGGCTGTGTTCCCATATGTCAACGATATTTCTGAACAATCAAAAATAATTTTCATGTCTCCTTTTCATTCAACAATACAGACCTGGACACTGGACAAGTCACCTTAGGGTCCCAGACCATTACCTAGGGGCAAATACTAGCCATGGTGAGTTATGATTCCCTCACCCCCATCCCAGTGAGGTGTCTAGAACCCTGACCATCTGGCTGACCCATCACACAAACAATTCTAAATCCAACCTGGGCGAGTGGAAGATCCCCTTTCAGATGCCCACAGCATCACCACGATTCATGTGGCACCCCTCTGTGTGCCTCACGCACACAGCCAGGCCCTGGTGGAGGAAGGGGGACATGTGCCTTCGATGAGGGCATTCTGCCCACAGCACTGTGGAAGATGACAGGCAGGTCCCTGATACCCACCCGATACCACCTCTCCCACCAGCTGCTGCTCTAGGTCAGAGTCTCAGTGGGTCTATCTCGGGGTCAACCTGACTTCACTTCCCTTCCAAGATGGCTTCAACCTCCGAGTACAAAGCTGGAAAGCCATTTCCCTGTCATCTACCCCACCCTCTCTTCCCCCAAGCCAGGGAAGCATGTGCTTCCTGAGAGAGTACAAACATGAAGTTCTCTGTGCCTGGGCAGAGAAGGGCCTGCTGCCCACCCGTGAGTTCTGCCTTCTTCAGGGGCATACTACACTGCTCTGCTCGGGAGGCCTCCAGGGCCCTGCCATGTACCTCTAGGAGTCAGCAGTTGTGAAGGGAGCCTCAGGAAGTCAGATGAGCTTCTCTGTAAACTGTCCAGCTCCCAGAGGGACTAACTGGGGACCACAGAGAGACCATTCCTGGCACGTAACAGGAAACCTCATTTCCTTGAGTGGGCGAAAAAGGAAGGAGTTCTGGGGCCTCTTCCCTTTCCTGGTGGGGGTGTGATGGAGGACAGGCACTTTTGGATAGATGAGTCTGTGCCAAGCTGCTTCTCTGGCCGTTTATGCCTCTCTCTGAGCAGTTCAGGGCCCGGAATGCACATCTGTCAGGTGGCCCAAATGTCGGGGTGATGACATCAGCCTGGGACTATGTTTCAGGGGTTCTTGCTTCACCTGGGGCAGCCATTCCCTCTACTCTCTCACGCTGTCATGCTGTTGCACCACTGCATTCCTGACAGCAAACTGGCCCCTAATTCTGTCCCTTTAACCACCAATCTGTGAGTGTGCCAGTGTGCACACCTGCATGTATTTACATCTGCTAGATAAGAAGGGACCAGGCTCCTTTGAGGGCAGGCCATGGGACGATAGTCTTCCTGCATTAAATCGGTTTGGTGCCTGTATCTGTAACAACAAATTGTATCTCTGCCTCATGCCTCTTATAATAAAGTAAGCCTGTCTAATCGTGGTAGACAGGAAAGTCAAGCACACTTTCCATGGTAGGTGGGAGGAAAAGAGACATAACTCAGTAGGAGACAGAATTAGCCGATTAGTACATTAACCAATGGTTTTCAAATATTTCAACCACCTACTTATGACTCTTATGCGTGAATCTCAGATTAGTGGTTTATATTTGCTATTCAATCAAATGGTTTTCTTCTTGTCCCCACTGAAGAGACCCAGGACGTGTATAATGGGACAGCCCATGCATCTGAACCAGGAAGCCCCAGCTCAACACCAGAGGTAAAGTGAGGGGTAGGGAGATGCCCAGGCTGGACGCCAAGAAAAATAGCAGCAAAATCCCTGCAGCCATTTTCAGCAGGACAGCTGTTGCCACCCCTCACAAGATGGCCACAGCTCGAACTCCTCCTGCAGTCCTGGCTCCACTTGGAAGACCCAAGAATCCTCAAAGCACACCTACATTCGGCCAGGAGGGGGTGCACAAGCACCAATTTCATTCACTGCTTTTTCAGTGGTGGGGTAGTCTCCTCAACAACATGCCACACCTGACCACCCTCTAATGATTGGATTCTAAAAGTTTCACAAAGGAGGGTTTCACATTTTTCCCTCTTTACTCACTACTTCTACTACCAGGGAAAAAAAAGTACAGCATGTGTGGCGAGCCTGTTCCCTGCAAATCCAAGGAACATTCAGAGCTGCCACGTGCCTCCGCACAGGCTCTCCCCTCTCTCTACACTGGCTAAAAGCACCTTCTTCACAGGGGACCGCAGCCAGGTACCCTCTCTACAGGGCATTGCAACTTAAGCAGAGCAGGGTGATTGTACTTGGACACCTGTTTATGATGTGCCAGGGCACCATGGCAGACACTTGGTACATGCATTATTTAATATTCAATCACAATCACTTTGTCACATGGATATTATCCTCTTTTTTTTAAATGAGAGAAAGTGAGGTTCAGAGAGGTAAGTGCTTTGCTCAGCTGATTCTGTGCCAGCAGAGCTGGATTCAGACCCAGGTCAGCCCAACTCTGAAGCCTGCTGTCTTGTCACTCATCTCTCCGTCGGGCCTATGAGGACACGGGAAGACACTTTCACTTGAAGGTCACAAGCGAGCCTGAAGGAAAAGTAATCCTTCTGGCAAGAAAACATGGCATCCAGAACTGCCTCAGCTCACTGTGGACTTGTACAATGGAGCTAGCCTTAAGCTCTGGAGATGAGGCCCAGGCCCAGGTGACCTTCCTTATGTCCCGATGTGCCTTGCTTACTGATCTGTCTGACAGTTCTTGTCCAGGGAGGAAGCAACCCTCTTGGGCTGCAATCAAAATGGGGAAGTAACTGTTCCCTCAGCCAAAGGGCTCAGAGACAGAGATGTGAGCAGGAAAGAAAAGACACCAAGAGGGCAAGAAAAAGCGAGTCACCACAGGCTGGTTACTCAGATGTTCCCTCACACCAAGTGGCTGAAGAAGTGTGCTGGGGAGAGAGGACGCGGAGAAGCTGAGAAGAGCCTAGCGACCAGCAGTCTGAAACACACACCTGGCTGGCTCTACATAAAACAAAAGAGCCGGATGGGGAGGAGGGAGGCGAGCAGGGACAAAGCCAGGCCAGAGAAAGTGGTGTTGACTGAGGCAGCAGGACAGATTCTTCTAAAGAAGCTCTTTAGGGAAGAGTAACTCCCAGACACTCTGGCCCTTACATGCCTCACTTTTCCCCTCTGTAATTTAGAATAACAAAAAAGCTGAGTCTTTGAGGTGGCTCAGCTGTAACTGAGCCAGGAGAAAAATCAAAGATAAGGGGAAGACAACCTTTGCCCTGTGGGGAAGAGTTTTCCCAGGGTGAGATTCTGGATTTTCTTTCAGGTATGGGGAACTAACGGAAGGAGATATTCAAAGCCGTCTACTGGCCTTGAGATGATTCATCCCATAAAGATCACCTAGTCCAGAGCTCCCTAAGGTGGGGCCAGGGAGTTTACCATCTCCCAAGCTTGCAAGAGCATGTGTGTTTCTCTAGGAAGAGTGTCCAGAGCTTCCAGAGACCCCAAAAAAGAGGAAGACTCACAACACAGAGGAGAAAATGGAGACCGAAGAGTGACCTGTTTGAGGTAGGGGTGCCAGATAAAATACAGGTGGCCTGGCTTTTAGTTAAGTCTGTCCCATGCAACGTTTGTGACATATTTAGAGTTGAAAAAGTATTTGTTGTTTATCTGAAATTAAAATTTAACTGGGTGTCCTATATTTTTATTTGTTAAATCTGGCAACCCTAGTTTGAGGTCACAGAGTCACCCAGTTCTCTCACCCCCTGGGACTGGGCTGTCTCTATACAGAGCCATTAAGAGCTACCCAAAAACCTCCTGCTGTCAAGTCAATTCTGACTCATAGCAACCCTACGGGGACAGAGTAGAACTGCCCCATAGGGTTTCCAAGGCTGTAAGCCTTTTTGGAAGCAGAAGCAGACTGCCACATCTTTCTCCTGCAGAGTAACTGGTGGGTTCAAACCACTAAGGTTAGCAGCCAAGTGCTTAACCACTGTGCCACCAGGGCTCCTTTTAAGAGCTACAAACTATGTTAAATACAACACACACACAAAACACAAAACCTACCTGCCCTTCTGAAGAAGCTACTTTAGTGTACTGAGCTACAAGCTACGGAACCAGGAATTCCCCCACCACACAACAGAGCTGCCAGGGGTCCTTGCCAAAAGACCACTGGTACAAGACAGAACAAAGGGGGCATAGCTGGGGTGCAGTGTGCTCTAGCACTTTTATGGACTTAGAATCTATTTTCAGAGCTGCTTTCATTACTCTGAAGACAGGAGAAAATTACATGCCAGAGCAAAAAGGAAAAACAAAAACAAACCCCCAAATAAACGAAAAAGCCCAAACCTCAGCAGCTCTTTTAAGCCACAATTAAGAGCCCTGAGAATTCTCAAGGCAGGGAGAGGTAACCCAACACCATCTGCCAGAGACCTCTCCCTGGAGGCTGTGAGAAGATGAGCTCACTTCCAAAGGGAGCTGTGCCTTTCTGTGGGCCTTTTCTGATGTTCACTACTAAGGGAGCCCTTGGGTGCAGTGATGAGACAGCAGGCACTTCCTGCCTGGCTGGATACCCATCCCTTCCCAGTGAAGACACTGGGATCCTATATAGGAGAGAAGCCATCCTCGCAGTGTAGCTAAGGACACCCCCCCCCCCCACTGCCCCCACTGCTCACCAGTGTAACCGTAGTGCATGCAGGAAGGCCGAAAGGCCCTCCATGATCAGGAGGATGGCCACAGTCAGGGTGGCAAAGGCGGCGAAGATAAAGAACAGCGCCAAGCCTCCTGCCAAGCTCTTCACGCTCAGGCCAATGTGGATCACCATGGTCCAAAGCACCTCAGACAGCTCTGGGGAACGAGAAGAGACACAATTATCAGTTCAGCTTGGCAAGCAGCAGCTGTGGGCCTTGTGCTTTGCTCTGCCATGCCTCAACTGCAGGGTTTCCTGCAGCCTTAACGGGACCACTACGCGTACCTGACCTGGCAAAGTGCTGACCCTTCATCTGAGACATCGTGCTTCCTGGATTCAGGAGCCTGAAGAATTCCAGAACCTTTATATAGTTCCACTCTATTTAAACCCCCACCTGAGAGTACCCGGAGAAGGGGAAGCCCATAGTTCTCTGTCTGGGAGAACTATACTCACGTGCGTGAGCAAGGCTGAGGGCCCAGAGTCGCAGGTAGGAGGCGGTGTTGGAGATGCAGCCGAGGCAGTACTCAATGGTGTGGATGGCCTGGTGGACCATGGTATCCCCAAAGTCAAACTGTCAAGGGAGGAAATCAGAGACAAGATAAGAGGCAAGGAGGGGAATGTGCCAGAAGCCTCGGCACGTTGAGCCTGGGCCTGAGCATTGCCACTAACAGCTGCCTGAGCGAAGGCAGGGGAGTGCCCTTCTGCCAGCTGGTGCCTCGCCCTGGAAAGGCCAGGGGCACCAGTGCTGAACTCAACACTCACTGTAGAACTTAGGTGATTTCAGCCTTCCTCAGAATCCTGCCTGGCTAAGCCACCAGCTTGGACACCCCCACTTCCCTCAGTACACTAAATTTTAACAAACTATATCTTGATTAGACTTTCTCAGCACGTTTTTTTCTCTCTGTTAGGCTGTGAGCTTGAGCAGAGTGTCTGCTGAGGTAGAGCACTTAGTAGAGAAAATGACCGTCTGGACCTGGTACCACAAGGACTTGCTGGTGGACCCTGCTCTAGCTGATCTCCACCTTATGGGTGCCAGTGAGGAAGCACCCCTGCTCTGAACAATCCATCAAAGCGGGAAGGGACTGACCCCAGACTGTGCCCCAGGAGACAGACATCAGGTTAGAAAGCGCCTGGAGAAACGCTAAACCTCTATGGCCACTTATTATTTTTACAACCTTTTGGGAGCAAGATTACCTCCTTTTTCTTTGTGACTTCTGAAAGGAGTGAACAGGGAAATTTTTGCAAAAGTTTCACAAATTCCTCCATGGGTATTTCATTAAGGTCAAACAGAACATCTCCTGATTTTGTTTTCCTCACCCTCCCTTTATTCCCAGTTTTCCTTTCAACATCAAGATTTATTTCCAGAGAAAAGGGGTGGGGCAGGTACAAGATCTCAGGAGTTCACTTTTAAGACTGCTCCAAGCACAGTTAGGGGTGAATACTAGCCTGAATGGAAAGCAACTCGGCAGCTACAGAAGCACCAAGTGCTTTTCCTGCGGTCTCACGATCCTAGGTGTAGCAGTCAACCACCCACTGAAGAACAGCTGGTGGTTCTACTCCTCCGGGCTCCCTGCCCACAGTGCCTAGACCAGAATCCCAGAAGCATGTGCACACAGGGCGGGCACGGCCGGCCTCCCTATCCACCTGAACCCTTCTTCTCAGTCAGAGCCTCACAGGGCCAAGGGCAGAGTTTCTTTTCCACCACAGTTTCTTTTAAGACTCACATGACTCTCAAAGGCTACCCAAAATGCTTTGGGAAATTCAGTCAGGCAGGACGTGAGAAAGGGGCTGGGCTGCTGGGGCCATGACAGTGCAGGCAGTAGAGGTGTGGCCAGGGGGGAAAGGGGCCGGCTCCAATACACCATCTCTGGGTCAACGCCTCATTTCCCCTCACCTCTGACTATCCACACACAGCGTATTTCTGGCTTTTTTCCTGGAATAGACTCTTCAAACCTCCTAGTTACACTGACAAACCTCAGTGCTGTTAAGAGTCTTTCCCACCACTGCTGGCTGTCCCCCTAAAGCCCCTAGTCAGAGGAAGGAAAAGTTCCCAGCTCCAAGGAGTGAGGCCTTTACTGTGATGAGCTCAGCAAAAACAGTGGCCACTCGGCTGACTCCACCGGACCCTTTCAGCATTTTACTCCACCTCAAGTTTCTCCTATTAAAACAAGGAAAGGAAAGGAGTGAGGAAGCTTCCCTTGGAGGCATAACCTTCACTTTCTCCTCTCCTTCATTCCCAACTTCACCTTTGTAACCCTGGGCAAGTTTTCTCATCTACACAATGGAGAAAATAACGGTGCCTACCTCAGAGGTGAGAATTAAATGAGAAATCCAGCCACGCATGGAGAAGGGGTCTGCCACTCAGTACGTGCCCAATCTATGGCAGCTGTGACTCTGACCTTGAGTCTCTGTGGACTCTCTGTCTACACTCTCTACCTTGGCTTCCTCACTGCCCAGCCACTCCTCACCCTCCTGTGCCCTGGCTTCTACCCTCTCTGCTCCACAAACCAGCCCATCTAAGCAAGATCACCCTTACCTCCCAGTCATTAACTAACAGACACTCTACAGTCCTGACTGAGCCTCAGCAGTATCTGTTACTACTGCCTCTTCCTTCCTCTTGAAATGCCTGACTCCCCTTGGTTTTCCTCCTGACTCTCTGGACGTTCGTTTCAGTGTCTGTCATGGTTTGTCTTCCTTAAATGCTGGTGTTCCCTGGAGCTCCAGCCTCAGCCCTAACATCTTTCCTGTGGAATCACCACTCAGGGTTTCAACGGCCACCACCAGGAGTGACTCTGAAATGAACATGTCCCGCCCACTCCACGTTGCTTATTTCCAACTGGCTGTGCTACATCCCCTCCTGGGCATACCACAGGCACTTCAAACTCACCACCACCCCAACTCACCTAGCTGATTGCTCTCCTCTGACCCCACCAAGACCTACTTCTAGTCCATGTCCCACATCTAATAAAGGGGCAGTACCACTGACCCCCGGTACCCAAGCCTGGAAGTCAATCTTGAATCTTCACACACTCTCACCCCCTAAACCCATTAAGGCACTAGAACCTCTAGCTTCTACCTCCTTAATACCTCACGCTGGTCCCATCCTTTGCAACTCCCCCTACAAATGCCTTACATCATTCGCTTCAGGCTCCCCAATTCTTTGCTCAATCGTATCAGACTAACTGGTTTCCAAGTCTTGAGACGAGACTGTGCCCCTTCCCCAATCCAACATACCACTAGGAGTATTTCAGCAATGTACATGTGGCTGGGTCACTTCCAGCTTCACCGCCTTCTGAAGGCTCCTTGCAGCTCAAACACCCTGCTACTGCTGACATATGCCAACCTCTAGTCTCACCTCTCACCATCCCCCAACTCCTGACTCTGCTCCAGCGAAGCTGAATACTTGTTTATCCCCCAAATGTGATGGGCCCGCAGGCCTCTGTGCCTTTACAGTAAGTATACATACCAGTGGGTCAGTCTCCCCTTCCCCCTCCACAGACTCTTGCTTGACCAGACTAACCCTAGGGAACATCCTTCCTTAGGGAGGGAGTCCTCTTCTGGTCTCCTCTTCACCAGCCCACCCCAGGCTATGTCAGGTGCCCTCCTCTGTGCTCCCACAGCATCCTGTGCACACCTCTAGCCCAGCACCTATCACTAGGCTGTCTCCTCCATTTGTCTGGGAGTCCCTTGAAGGGGAGGACTTTTTTTTCCCCTCAGTTTCTGCAGCAGCAAACATAGTGCTTGGCACGTGGAGGGTGGATGAGTGAAAGGATGGGTGGGCGGAGTGAATGAATGGATGGTGAGATGGGTGAATATATGGATGAGATGAATGCACCTGGAGGGAAGAAACTGATGGAGGGAGAGGTGCTGCTGATCTTCGCTGAGTGGCTATTAACCTGCAAAGATTTCCCAGACAATCTACTGGCCTGGTGTGCAGTTGGCCTGAGTGCCCCCCATAGAGGGACTGCTGCTTCCACTGGGCTGGACCAACATCCTGCATGACGCAAACAGGTTTTCACAGCCAGGGGAAAATTGGGAAGTTCTAGAAGAAATAGGCTGGACTTTTTAAAAAACCTGTTTTGTCTGAAATCTTTAGATAGCTGCCACAGTTATCTAAATTTGGCTGCAGAGAACTAGACTGTGTGTGCCTGAAAAAGATAAAATGTTATGACTACTTAGGAAGCCAAGTGAAGCTGAACCCCCAGAGACTGGGCAGACTGAATTACAGTCCATCTTGCTTGCATGTCCAACCTCCCTGGGACGTGGCTACAAATGAGGACGTCGGTACACAACAACCCCGTTCTGACCATGACCATGGCATTGGGTGCTCCACTAGAAAGACAGTTACAAAGCAGCATGGTGGAGGTGGTGTTACTGGGAGGGGGCTGGGCTCCTCACTCACATGAGGACACTCCCATCAGCCCCTCCAGGCAGCTCAGCCAGCGACTGTGCACAGGTGACTGACCCAGAGGAACACAGGGCCTCCTCGGCACTAGTAGAGGAGCCTCTCCAGCCCTGTTTTCACACAGAACAGAAAGGTTTTCCCATTCCCATCCTACTGCCCCCTTAGACCAGAAGAGTCAGGAGGGTAAAGGTACAGTTCTTGGGTCTAGGTATTTTAGAGAAATTTTGGGGGAAGATGTAAACAGTGCAGCAAGGCCTTAAAAAACCCAAATCCAAAACCTGTGTACTGCTAAATGAATTATTGCTAGGCTAGAAGGTCATCTACTCCAGATGTGGCCTCTTGAATTTTTAGCCAACTTTTTTTTCCTCTCTGCTATACTCTCTCTGTGTGGCTAGTGTATATAATATGAGTTCCTGTTATGCAGATGGATTGATTCTTCTGGGGTGTATCTGAGAGGCAAAGCCTCCTTTTGAAAGCTGTCTACCTCCCATGCCTAGGCCACATGGAGGTACAGCTGACTTCGAGCAAGGGTCCAAGCATCAAGCTGATGAGGGCAGCAGGAAGAGACTGGCTGCATCTCAGACAGGGAGGAAGGGTGAGCTTTGCTCATAAACACTCAGAGGAGCAGGAGGAAACACAGCTACTCCCAGTGGCAGAGCAACCACAACATCACAGGAGAGGATGGCCAAAGCCAATAGGACTTAACCCCCAAAGGGAGTCACTTCAAGAATGCCAATGCAGACATTACTTGTAGCTCCTTTCAAAGCCATTCTCAGAGGTATTAGATCAGCAGAGTCAATGACACAAGGACAGAGGTGACCGACATGAGATGCAGTTAATGGAGATAAGCTTTTTCAGAGCACAGGTTCACACACTGGTTACAAGTGGCCAGTGAGATGCAGGATGCACAGTGTCATGTAGGGCCCCAGGGTGCAAAAGGGTCAGCAGAGTAATCACAAGGATGGGAAGAGAAGCCCAGATAAACATGACGGCAGAGCCGGCTTTCATCTTACCACTTCGTCCTCGGTAGGCTTGAAAACATAAATTTACACTTAGTGGGAAGCCACACCACACACAAAATTACAAGTCATGAGCACAAGGCTATTATTGCTTCTTGGGAAGGACTGTTAATGCTACATGGGGTTAACATGTTGGAGGAAGAACTCCTCAGCATACATGGAAAGCGAAATCAGCAGGGATTTAAAGCATTAAGATACATACTTGTAAAAGGCCCCCGACCCTTGCAATTTCTTTGTTAAAAAGTCATCTATGTAGTGAAAGTGGTCAGATGGACTGAAACATTCAGTCACCTGGGTCTCAACTCCTATTTGCTTTAAAAAGAACATCATAAATGGATGAGATTCAAAAGTTTTGTTCAGAGGTTTTGTGCTGCTTGTGGTCAGGCAAGGAGACTAGATTTAAAAAAACTGAGCTTGGAGGTGGTATATTAAGAAAAGTCTAGCCTGGCCTTACTGTTTTTCACTCTCCCTGTAAAAAGTAGGCAAATAACTTATTTTTTTTAAAAAGACTAAAGTAACATATCTGCAACAAGAGCAAATCAACGGGATAGGACTTCAAAAAAGTACCAGGGATTACAGTCATGTAATTAGAACGATTCTTGAAAGGGGAAAGGGATGAAGCAGCTCTCATAAATGGTCTGTTTATGGTAATAGGAACTGGGATCCTGGGGCCTATGCTGCCTGGGTCCTGGGTAGAGCTAGTCATTGAGATCTGTATGCAGAGTACTGCATGTAACATGGAATTTAAGAAGCAACAACAGAACAACCGAACAAAACTGCTGTGGGTTCTGCAGGCAGCCCTGGAGTTTAGAGCAGTGGCCCACTGGATAAAGCTGTGGTGTCCCAAGAGGTCCAGAGGCAGGCTGATTACTAGTATTAGAGTTTTTATTTTTCAAGGAGAAGACTGGAGTGAGGCCTCTGAGGTATTCAAGACTAGGGCTGGCCGAGGTGGAAGGAGAAAAGGCCCACACCACTGGATCTTACCTCTTCCGCGTCCTCTGAATGGGTGGAGAGCTGGTCATGCTGAATAATCTCAGCATCCTCCTCTGTCGGTCCGTTGCCCACCCTGATCCCACCAAAGTTGAGAGTTCCCTACACAGATGAACAGAAAGAGCAGAATTTGCCTGGGCTTTAATGTGACATTCTGTGAAGTGGGGAAGGGCGATGGTTAGTACATACAAACCTCAGAAAAGCATAAATTCTAACAACAGCAACAAAACCCACTCATCATCAAAACAGCTAAGTAAAAACCAATCACTGTTCCCATCCCAACAACCACCGCCCTAGCCGCAGCCCCAAGCTATGTTTACCACCTCCTCCTGCTTCAGAGGAAATATGCAGTTCTGCTTGCTGCACAGAGACACCAGCCTCGCCTCAGTTAACCCTAACTGAGAATCCTGCTTGAACGAAAAGCTCAATACAAACACACTCTCGTAAATGCAGCTCTATCTGTAGAGCTTGCACCAGCCCAAGTCTTTCCGGAACTAAAGATTAGACTTTCCAAGAGGGAAGTGAGCCAAATGGCACAGTGATTCTACCCTGGTCTGATAAGCTTTCAACAGGAGCCCAAGAGTTCCAGCAACCTCTCTCAGAAATACAATGGGTTTCTGCCCAGGGAACAAAGGACTTCATTGGTCAAGGGAGGAAAAAAAGCTCAATGTATGTTAGCTTTCGGCTAGAGGAATACTAAAAAAAAAAGAGGCCCCTTTCTTTAAAATGGAAGATTCTGGAATGTTAAAACAACTCTCATAGGCATGTGGGCAGACCCCCAGTTGAGTGTTTGCTCCTTTTCACTACACAGGTAGTCTTCATTAGGGTCTCCGTAAGCAGAACTTTAAAGTCAACTTGATTTGGAAAAGCTTGGATTTACTGAGGCAAAAGGACTCTTTGGGCACAAAAAACAGGTAAACTTGGGGTTAAGTGTGACAGGCACCAATTAGAGCCAACCTGCCACAGAGTGAAAAGAGCTTAAGACACAGCCCTTAGAACCACTTCATACAGTTTCTGTCCAGGGAGCCAAATAAGGCAAGAGCTCAAGGAATGCTCTCCTGCAAAACAGACTTCCCACAAACAATGTGCGAGCAGGTTTGGCCAGCTTCCCTGAGGTGCCCGTTCTCAGCGTCACCTTTTGGTGTGCACCGTTTACCAGAGCTTACCAAACAGCTCAGACGTCACAGTTGGGCAAATTCTCCCACTTCTTCTACAGTGGTTCTCAAATGCTGTCAGAGAACTGGGCACATCAGAATCACCTTGAAAGCTGTGTTTTAGAGATTCTCAAATACCACTCCTAGAAACTGTAAATTTAGTAGGTCTGGGGTGGGGCCCAGGAAACCTATGTTTAAAAAATATTTCCCCAGGTATAAACTGTATAATCACTGGGGAGGGTCTATCAGAATTTAAAATGCATGCATCTCTTGGCTCAGCAATCCCCCTGCCAAGAATATTATACTTGCAAAACTTTATAGGGAGACGTGGACAAGGATGTCCCCTGCATCACTGTTTGTAACAGCAAAGAACTGGGAACAACCAACACATTAATCAACAAGAGAGTGATTACATAATTTTGGTACATTTGCCAGAATGTTCTGTGGAATATTATGCAGCCATAAAAAAGAACAAGGTAGCTTTACATGTATCAGAATGAAAAAATCTTCAAGATATACTAAATTTTAAAAACTAATAAATCAATGGGCAGAAGACCACTACAGTTTAAAACACAATTTCTAATTTTTTTTATATATATGTGTGTGCTTGTGTACACATACATATACATATATACACATAAATACATATTTATATCAGTAGATGACCAACAGATATATGCTGGTATGTGCAGAAAATATTGTGGAGGTTAAAAACAAAACATCTGCTAATAACACCCTTGAGGAAAAGAACCGTGGTGAGCACAGGGAGGCTTTTACTTTTCCATTAGTACTATTTGCATTCTTTAACCAAGTACACCTTTGCTTTATTTTTTAACGTCAGGAAGGGACTGTCAGTCACAGAATTATGTGTTGTTTTTATTTCTTCTTCCACTTATCTGTTTTAACATGCTAAATGGAAAAAAAAAGTTCACAAAGTGATTCTGATGTGTGGTTGGATTTGAGAACCACTGAAACCCCGGACATCTGCAGGTCATGCACATATTACATCCGACAACCCTGAAAAGATGCAGACTGCAAATGCAGCTAAGTGCTGCTGGTGACAGGAGGGGACTCCAGTGCACCCTGGGCTGGGCCATAGGGTAGAGGAAGCAGGCTCACGCGTCAAGGCTCCTATAGCAGAAAGCCATTTCCAAAGCATTCCCCAACCAGCAGATAATGTGAGGGGCAGACAGGTGAAACCTCCCAGCCTGACATTAACAAGTGTCTGTTCTGAACACAGGGAACGGGAAGTACAGGAAGGAGGATGACAGACACACAACCAGCAGATTTAAAAAAAAAAAAAAAAATTAAACTTTGATACACTGCTTACAGACAACCAAGAGGACACAGAACAGAACAAAAGCAGATCCGCGTTCAAATCTTCAGCCCCTTGGGGAGGAGAATCCAGGGCCCTTGTTGTGCAATGACCATCCTTATGCCTTCAGGCTGCTCTATAGAAAGAGATGTGGGCTAAGAAGACCCTGTGAAGGTGCAGGCTTACAGCCTGGGGACTTTCAACTTGGAGATTATCACAGAAGAGGATGCCAGACTTAAAGGCATCCACATCTTCTTAGAAGCACATCTTATACACACTTGGGATAGCAGGAAGAAGAGTACTTGGAAAGAACATCAATGAATGGGTAGTAAGTCCCTTATGAGCCCTTTTTTTCCCTCATAGGGAAGGAGAGTAAGCCCCTACTTAAAAATAATTTTAAGCAGCAATATTAAAATATCTTCTGACCCAAAATATTAGCCCTTTTAGACTAGTTCTAGAAGGGTGATTGCAAGTAGTTTTCCAAGTTTAAAACGATCAGAAGCACCTAATGAAGGAGATGTTTATCCATTTAAATATTTCATTTTCTTTAAAAGAGCACGATACTGCTAGAATACAGAAGTATATAAGTAATCATTACCAGTGAGATTTAAAAAATTTTACAGATTTATTACCTAGAATATGCTGGGCTAATATGGAAATTAGCACAAGATAAGGTTTCAGTTAAGAGATTTTTTTTAAGGACAAATATTCAAAAGCTTAACATACAAAGTGTTGTTACTTGAGCCATGAGGTAGTAGTGAAAGAGGGAAAGAGCAAGACAGAAGATGCTTTGGTTGTTTACACCAGATGTGCAGTATACACAACGAGACACACGGGAGAGTGGAGGTCTCCTTGGAACAGGTGAGGACACGAGGGCTTCCAAGACTCTCACAAAATAGTTGACATGACTAAGCTTCCACTATAAAGAGGCTAAGTCATTGCTAAAAAGGACCAAAGGTCAAAGCATCAGTCTGAAGTAGAACTTTAAAGTGCAGGGAAACCAATGCAAAAATCACAGAGATGTTCTCACTTCTATGCTGAAGAATCATCCAATACATGGTCACAAATATAGACATGAAAGTGGACGGGTCCAAGAGCTGCCATCTTGGATTAAGATAATGGGACTCAGAGAGGATACAACAGCTGCTTTGTTTTCATGGACATGACTGTACTTACATATTTGAACAAAAACTTAGTAGACCAATGTAAAGATGGTATCTGAATCTATTCTTAAGAGGTGGAAATCTCTTCTGTCATCGTCTCAATGAGTAACAAGGGAATACTTCCCAAGAGCACACGTGCCCTGTGCTCCCATATAGTTAAAAAGAATGCTGCTGCACTGTTTGCCACCTCTTTAAACATAATGTGATGATTTGTTGGTTGGAATTTCACTCACTGTTGCAGCCGCTGTTGGCTCGGGGTTGGGCTGACTGGGGCCTCCACAGGTTGCCCTTCCTGATAGTGAATGGAAGAAAAGAGGAAGGGAGAAGAAAACAAAAGAGGGAGGGAGTGAAGGGGGGAGACGAATGGAGGGTACATGGAAGGATGAAGATGGTCAGAAAAGGGAGAAGGAGGGTCTTGTAACTCAGCCGCTGTCCAACGGGTAATAATCTAACAGCTGTGTGAGAGTCATGCAACAAGATCTTTTGGGTTTTCCCAGGCAGTGTAATAAGTAAGCATTATTGGATAGCCAGAAACCACACACAACACTGAACATCTGGCGACTTTTAACTTCGTATGTGTGGGGAGAACTCATATGCACACATAAAGTAAACACATATATGTATGCTACTTTTGAAAAAGGAAACAAACAAACAAACCAACGTGCTTTAAACCAAGACTTTTTCCTGGATCTTTTGGTTGGTGAAAGTATCACAGTCTCATTTTCAAAGAAAATGTTTAAGCGTCAGCCCTGTGGTTGCCCAGGCAAACCACATGAGTGAGTTTGCCCGTCTGCAGCTCCTGCGGCCCTGCGTTGGCTGATGCTGCAACTAGACAGGCCTGGGCCTGGGTTTTGCTGAGCACAGCATGACACCCAGGAAAGGTCAAAACTTGTGACTTGTTCTCTCTACCCCAGCTACTTAGAGCTGAATCCAGATGTCTGTGCAGCAAATACATGTTTCTCTGACTTCAACAGGACCAGTGCTCATACTCGGGTATGCACTGCATACATTTTAAGAGTGTAACAGTATATAGACTTATGTACACTTAAGTACCTCCAATGGGGAGATCAACTTAATTGCCTTGATCTTAAAAAAAAAGTGCTTAGTAGTTTTCAGCAACAGAAATACACCCACCAAATGCTTCCTTCTCAAATACTGACGGCGAAGGACCAGTGGTTTAAATAGCAGCATCCAAGGTACACACAGTAGTGCAACCACGACCAGGAAACACTGAATTCCTTTCTGTAAAGCGGGATAAGACACATCACATAAAAGTCCATTAATCAAATCCACAGTTTCCAACTCCAGCACAAATTTCCCCCAAAACAGGTACAGTTTTTTCTTATTAATCTACGAATAACATTATCTAGTTTCTCAAAATAAGTTGTGGCAATACCCAGGAACTGACTGACCTATAGGATGGGAGTTATAATTTTTACCCTTCTGGGATACTGAAATTATAGAGGACCCTCCCAGGCTAAGGAGGATGGGCTGAGTTTAGATCTGGAATGCAGGGGATGAAAACCAAACACTACAGAAAGGGTTTTTTCTCAGCTTTTTCAGGGTCAGGGGAAGATGTGGCTTTTGGACCTAGGGTAACCACCTAATGAAGACAGCCCACCTCTGGGTTGACACACCTGTCCAGAGTACAGCACTGCATTGCCAGTGTCCGAGTAGGAAAAGAGGAACATGTTTATGAAATGGATCAGGAGGCTCGGTGCCTTCTCAGAGGTGTGAGCATCATAGGCTGTCCACTTGTAAAAAATGAGGATAACCAAGTAGCCAAACAAGGAGGTCATGAAGATTATTTCAGGAATAAAGCCAAAGTAGATATTCAGGGGCTTCCTGAAATAGCTAAAAGAGAGACAGGAAAAGAAAAAATGTTAAGCATGAACAGATGCAGGACCACCCCTACACTGAAAGGCATACTTGCTCAATTTTTCTACCCAATGCTCCCCCAATTCTGTCTTCATCCCTTTAAGAAGGAGCAGCCATAGGCACTGGAGGCGACAGATACTGTCGGATTAACTATCACTGCCAAGTTCTGGGACCCTGAACCATCCCTGTACCACCCTCAACCAGGAGAAAGAGACTGGAAAGTCTAGCACATTCTTACATACAGTTCATAATTTTATGTAAATTACAAGTCAAAAAATAAAAATAACTGGCTCATTTTTATGAAAATTGCTCAAAATTTTTTCAAAGATCTTTACTGCAAATGTAAATTATTAAGAGGCTAATAGTAAGCCTCACTGAAGAAGACAAGTTTTTATAAAAGTAATTCTACAATGTGAAATAGGGTTTGGAACTAGTAATCACTCCCCAAAGATGTTCTTTAGTCAAAAGCATTATATACACAAAGTATTCCAATGACAGAAACAGAGCAACTCACGTATGGTTGAAAAGGCTCAGGGTGACTCCAAACATCATATGGAAAATACCAAGGATAACAGACATCTTCATCTTGAAGGAATTGAGGAAGGTCAGTTTATTGGTAGCAATGTTCCAAATCTGCCACAACACAAGAAAACAAAAAGCTATTGCAAAGAGGTCTCAAGTAGAAAAATGTTATTCATCTATGTAAAAAGTAGTTGATTTTTTTTTATTATCGAAAATGCCAAACATAAACTTCATAAGGGGAGAACAGTATAACAAACTCTCATGTACCCATCATCCAGTGTCAACAATTACTATCAACTTACCAACTCAGCCAATTTTGTTTCATCATACCCCCATCCACTTCCCACCTCCATATTCTGAAGCAAAGTCCAGATATAATTTTACCTGTAAATATTTCAGTATGGATCTCTAAAAGGTAAGGGCTCATTTTAAAAACATGACTCAATACTGTTATCACATACCCAAAAGTATTAACAATGATTCTTTAACATCATGAATATAATCAGTATTTAAAATTCCGATTGTCTCTAAAATTTAAAAAAAATCATTTATTTATTTGAATGAGGATTCAAATAAGGTCCATACGTTGTGAATGTTGATGTAACTCTTAGTCTCTAATCTACAGAGTCCTCTTCCATCTCTACTTTTTTGTTCCTTAGAAAATATTTGAAGAAATTGGGTTGCTCATTTACCCTGCAGATTTCCCCATAGCCTGTGTTTTGCTGATTGCAGCTGGTGGTGCTGTTGTTCATCTATTTTTAAGTATCAATTGCCTTAAGCTCTTGTCACCTAAGGCCTGCACGCCTGTGATATTTTCCTAACAGGTCTCTCTTCCTCTACTTGGCCACCGGATTAATTTTCCTAAATTATGCCTCTGACCCAGACACTTCCCTGGGCCAAAACCGCCCTTGAAGTCCCACTGTCATCTCTAGGCTAAAGTGCAAACTCCGTAGCCTGATAAGCCAGATCCTCCACAACCTAGCCAAGTATCTTTTCTTTCTAAACTGTCCTCTCCATGAAGAACTCATCCTAGGTGACCTGACAGCTTGTGACTGGTTCTCTCCAGCCCCAGTCTCGCCTGAAATTCAGTTCTGCAACTCCACTGCCTGATGGACATTTACACCCGCGTGTCCCATAGACACCTCAAACTCAACATCTACCCTGGAGGCATCAAATGAGAAGTATTTTAAAAAAAATGCTGTAACTTATATAAATGTAAGGCAATTATGATCAAACTTCAAGCTACTTGGGGGTAGGAGCCATGTCTTAAAACTGTTTTCCCCCGCAGGCATTAAGGACAATAGGGATTTAATAAACATTGTTAAATGACCATGTCAAATGTTATTAAAACTCTCTGAGACTCAGTTTTCTTATCTGTATGATAGAATTGTTTGAGGGTTAAATCAGATATGCCAAGGGCTCAGCACAGTGCCTGGCTCTGTGTAAGCATTTTAGAAATGTTAGCTACTATAATAATTAAAATAATTAACTTTGTACATTCCCATCTCTATGTTTTTGTACACACTTCCCATCAACTGTACAATCTAAAAAAAAAAATTCTAAAGGCCAGTTTAATTCCCACTTTCTATAATAAATCTTAATCTTTCCAGCCCACAGTGATCTGGTTTTCCTTTGGATTTTTATGATCCCTACTGTCTAATGCTTATTTTTAAAATTTTCCCTTTTTTAGCACATAATGCAAAAGATTTGATCATACCTTATTTGCCTAAGTATTTGAAAAAAAATTATATTCTGAGATAAGTACTTATAAATATGTAAAGATAAGACTGGAAATCTGATATTCATAGGAAAAAGTTATTTCTGCTTTATTAAAACATCTGGCTAAAAATAAAATCCAAACTAAGTAGAAATAAATTATAAACTTGGAAGGAGTCTTGAAAATAAATCTTCCCAAGGTCAATATTATTATCATCTCAGAAATAAGCAGTGCAGGAAGAAATGTCTGGCTCCCCAAGGCACCTGGGTCTCTTATGGCTTTGATGTATTCTGGACAAATCTACCAAGGTTTTCCAAAAGCACGTCAACCTAAAACCAAATAACTATTTATCTGCACTTTAATTCACTCACTTCAGGGTTAGAGTTAACAAATTTGGGGTTAGAGATGTAGAAGAGAAGCGCTCCTACCGGATCGATGCCAAAAGGGTATGGTCCACCAAAAACTCCAGGGACGGCTGGGTCCAACTGGAGAACGGGGTTCCCCCGAAGCGTCTCCTCCCTACCACGTTAGGAAAAAAGTCAGATTTATTTTTTATTAAGAAAGGGAAGCTACTGGGGTCCAGAAACTGACACCAAAAGAAACTACTACAGCTATCTTGTCTCTTCAATAAAAGAGGAGACTAGCAGCTGAGAATGAGAACCAATCAGAGGCGACAAAAAGAAATACTAAACACACATACATAACCAAGTAGGAAATTCTGGGAATCTGCTTTTCGTTTACAAAAAGAGTGCTTAAATCAAATAGTCTCAGTTCCTTGATACTGCTGATCAAATCACAAAGCACTTCACAAGTTGGAGCATAAATAAAGGAGACTCTGAATTCTCCAGAAACAGAGACACTGTCAACTCCTTCCTAAAGAAGTGTCAGTTTATCACTTGTCTTAAAAATCAGAGCTGAACACGAAATGAATAAGCTTTCACTTTTAGCTCCCTCTGCAACTTACGTCCAATTAGATATGAACATCGGCCGGACGCTCCAGGATGACCCAAAGATATTAAGAGACTTGGAAAAGCAGTCATTGTAGATAAGGCCAGTGTAGATGGAGAACACACCCATCAATAGAATAATGTATCGGCCACTGAACACAGTGCTGAACATCTGGGAACCAGAAGAAAGAAGTCAATAAGGATGTACTTGCAGCAGCTCATGTGTGAGAATGTTAGTTAGAATACACTAGTCCCTTCTTCTCACACCATTTTACCCCATACTGGGTCAGAGACCTTGAAGTAAAGATCAAAACATAGTGCTAACCAGAAATTCACTTTCAGAGCACATGGCCTCTTTAATGTTAAGATGAACAGAGCTTTGCTATTCCCTTTTGATAAATTCATGGGTAAAAAACTTCTAGATGATAATTTTGATAACGAATGCTTAAGCAATTATCAGCCCAGTGCAGATTCAACAAACGTTACCTCATTCTCATTCTTCTGGGAGAGGATCCGGCTCTCCCTTAACACCATCCACACAGCAAAAAGGGTCATCAAAACGCCATGGCCAAAGTCTCCAAACATCACAGCAAATAGGAAAGGGAAAGTGATGACAGTATATGGAGCTACAAAGAAATCAAAGAAGGAAAAAGACAAAGTACAGAAAACTGTGACAATTCCCCAAATATCACACTCTCTCCATTCTCTTAGATCAAAATAAAGTGACTTATTCCCAAGCTGCCAGACAGGTGGACTGTCATGGTAGGATCCGCACAGCTCACAAAGCACTTCTGATGGAACTTGAGCTGCCACTAACATTTGAAACAAAGAAGAACACAAGAAATGAAGGCTTTGTCTCTAGCTAGCCCTGGCAACCGCACGGTTTGTTCTCTGATTCCCTTTTTCTAACCCCCGGGATGCTGCGCCTGGGGCAGGCCAGCTTTCTTCCCAGCCTGATAAAGTTACCAGGAAGTGGGAGAAGCCCCAGAACCCAGAGCAAGGCAGGTCCTGCAGAAAATGAATTCTCAGACTGTGAATTTAATAATTAACTTTCCAAGCAGAGCAGAAACCTGCCTCCTGCTTAACACGGACAATAATTTGCTATATTTTCTCTGTCCATCCTGGAAACCACGAAGAAGGCATTTTCAAATAGCAGACATCTTGGAAAGGACGTTTGTTAAGGCAGCCATCGCAAATGGTTCGCTAGGGAAAGGAGGAATGTTTTACAGCTGTGAGGGCACATGGAAGAATCCATTTCAATGAGCTCATTTCCCACCTCTTAAGGGAGTGCCACTGGTGACAAACCTCGGTCCCTATGTCAAACAGGCACACCTCTTTACAGGAACTACGTTAGCGCTGAGGTCTTACATCATCTTTGGTTTGAAGCCAATTGACCGACAGCATTTAAAGCAAGGACTTAAAAATAAAACAAAAGCTAGACAAAAAAGATTTGAGCTTTTTTACCTGGATTTATCTCTCGGTAAGTTCCAATTCCATAAGCATCTACTATGTTCTGAAAGCCGTATGTGAACTTGTTGGTTTTGTTATAGGTTGGGGGAGTCTGGTTTGTCTGCATCCTATTCAAAATGGAAGGCACAGTGGAACCACTGTGTTCCTAGGAAACATTAAGCACATGTATCAACATTAGGTTATCCTCATGTGGTAGTGGTTACACAGGTAAACATATTTATGAAGACTCACTGAACTGTACACATAAAATATTGCCATTTTCTTTATGTAAATTATCTCAATACAACAAACTGAAAAATAAAATTGAAGGTTATTTTTCCCAGCTTTTGGGGAAACTGGGACTAGGTATAAAATTTACAATGGAACATTTAAATTCTCAGGAAGAACATCCTTACTGTGAAAAAAATTTAACTCTAGAGTGTGTAAACAAAGAAAAGGTGGAATCTCCTTCCTTGGAGACACCCTTCTCTACCTTTCTTTAAGTATTATCCTTTGCTCGTCTTTTTACGGAGAAAACAAAGTATATTCTGTTTCTCCTCCTTCACCACCCACTTTTTCCCCCACCCCCAAGGAAGGTGATTTATTGCCAAAGTACAAATGCAAACTGAACATGATCAAGCTTGAGAAAAATATAGCTGCCATTTCATAATACGCAGAGAGATGATTTGTTTTGATGTCATTCTACACATCTGTAACTGAACACTGAATACACAATGTCATTCTTTAGCACTCCCTCTAACTTTATAAATATACAATTCATCCTATGTCACATCATCCTAAGTGGCTGGAAAAATTCAAATGATGCTTCTTTCAATGTCAGCATCAGTATATGATTAAACAAAAATTATCATGTTATACTTCCAGACTGAGTATAATTAAACTAATATTTGAAACTTTCAAAAAGGAATAACAGAGCATGCAGTTTACGACCGTTACTGCTTTCAGCCGTATATTTAAAGCCGGCCTATGAGAATTTTCCTTCAATCCAATTTTGATTGTGCATAAAATCTCATGATGGTCGAGTTATTATTAAATAGTTATTGTCTCTATGAAGACAGGTGCTGAGTATATTTCAAGATAAAGTGGTATCTTTTAGTCTTGACCAAGTTAAAGGAAAGTTTAAAAAGTTATGGTTTCTCAAAGTTAATATACGTCATTAAACATCTGGTTTAAAAATAACTACAATATCCCATGATATTTACTGAAAATAGGAGACTTGTGTTAGCATTTGCTGCATGACACATCGTTCTAAGGAGCCCTGGTGGCAAAACGGTTTAGTGCTCAGCTGCTAACCAGAAAGTCGGCTGCTCCACTGGAGAAAGACCTAGCAAAAAGATGACAGCCTAGAAAATCCCATAAGGCAGCTCCACCCAGTCACGCGGGATCACTACGACTCCGCAACACCCAACAACAAAAACAAAGCAACATTTATCTAGCTCAGGTTTCTGTAGGTCAGTAAATTATTTTGGAGTTAAGAAGGAAGGTTCTCGGTTCCCTGGCATGGGCCAGATTGAGCTGATTGTGGCCAGAGTCACATGTAAGTCTGGGGTTTTCTGTTCACTGCCCACTCTTAACTCCCTAATCCCTTGCAGTCTGGCTGAGTATGTTTATTCAAACTGCCTGGCTCAACACCAAAAGGAGCCCAGGTGGTGAAGTGGTTAAGCGCTCAGCTGCTAAACAAAAAGGTTGGAGGTTCAAACCTACCAGCTGCTCCGCTGGAGAAAGATGTGGCAGTCCGCTTCCATAAAGATCTACAGCCATAGAAACCCTATAGGGCAGTTCTACTCTGTCTTACAGGGCCACTATGAGTCAGAACCAACTCTACAGCAATGGGTGGATGGGCTCATTGCCAGATCCAAAGGTCTCCTCTTCCATGTGCAAGCCCCTGACACTAGATATCCTCCTCTTCTTCAGTAAAATATTTTTTTCCTTGGGAGTTCCCTCTGGTTCACTAACCGTTCCTTTTCTCTCTCTCTGCTGCCTCTTCCTTCTCCACCAGGTCCCCAAGGGTCTATCTTCAGTTTGATTATTTTCTCTCCAGTCTCCCTCTCAGAGGTCTCGCTCCCTTCTGTTCTCATGACTCCCATTTCTCCCATTCTGCCCTACTGAGAACCTGTCCCACTGCCTGCTAGGCATTTCCATGTGGATTTCCATCCAGCACCCCCATGTGACTGAAACTAAACTTTCCCTTATCAATAAGCTTCTCTTACTGAACTTCTATTTCCATTTATGGAACAATAATTTCCCCAGCCACTCAGCTTTGATGCCTCAGAAAAAAATTCTAAATTCTTTCTCCTGCACCTTGCTAGGAACCAAGGATACCTGCTGATTCTGCCTTCAGAATGTCTCACAAATCTACTGGTTTTTTTCCCCCCATTATCAAATCCTACCCTGAGGGTCCTTATGACTTACTACTTCATGTCAACAATCACCTCCTAACTTACCCCCCCACCTACAGACTCTCCATTCCCCAATCCGACCTAGACACTATCAACAGATTACTCTATCACAGCTCTTTCTTGGTCATGTCCCTTAACTGCCAGATAACTTTCAATGCCTATTTCCCATGGAGTAAAATTCAAACCAACTTAGTAAGATCTGTTATTTAAAAGCCCTTCACAATTAGGTTCAAATCTACCTGACCCAGGTTTACCTCCTACTCTTTCAGCTAGCCCATTATAATTCCTGCTCTTGCCCAATGACCCACTGTTGCACTGGACTTCCTGCCTTTGTCCGAAACGTATTTTTTTTTAGTCATTGCTGATCAACATCCTGCCCATTCTTCAAAGTCCTGATCAAATGCCACCTTCTTCTTGAAGTCTTTTCTGATCACCCTCATTGGAGAAGCTAGCCCCCTCCTTCCACACACATACACCACTCTTAGCACAGATTGTCTTATCTTGTGTGCATGTCAGCCTCCCCTAACAGGCTATAGGACAGCTGAGGGCATGTTTTTTACATCTCTCTATCCCTTCCAGCCACTAGGTCAGTGCCTTAGACAGAGCAGTCACTCTAACTACTAAATAGGTCTGTCTGGATTCCGAAGTAGTCCAGAGAGTGGATTAGGAAATGCATGCTCTGGTCATAAGCTATCCTGAAGAATCATGGGTATATGACCAAGTCATTTAATTTCTGAACTACAGTTTCCACGTTTGTAAAATAAGGATAATACTCTAGGGCTTTGTAGGAAATGTATTGTCAGGCTACAGGTGAGTAAGTTAAAGAACTCTGGCAGTGCAACTGCCACCAAGTCGGAACCGATTAATGTTACTGTTGATGGGCAAGCAGCCTTCCTAGCTGTGAGGGACTCACCGTGCCCCTTCTAAGTGCAAACTGGATGGAGTCCAGGTCGGTGACAGGGCACCACACCTCCGCAATCAGGCACTTCTGGGTCACGTCTATGTTGCACAGGTTCAGAGTGTGGTAGATGGCCTTCATCTTCCGCACCTTGATGAACCAGACCCGGACGTTCTTAGCAGCTGCCTGCAGAACCCTCTGGCGGTGATCCTCGGTTTGATTCAGAACCTTTAGGGAGAGAAAAGAACAAGGGAGGGACCCTTCCAACACCAGTCTTAGGTCTCAGGACATGAATGGCAAAGAGGCACGGCCTTCTGAGAAGGGTTGCTGTGTATCTGGTTTTTTTTCCTCCTTCTGCCTAGAATGGCTTCTTTTTTGCCAAATCACAAGGAATTATGTTTCTAGTTACTAACATTGATTTTCATTTACCCTCAGGCTGAAGACAAACCTGCAAAATGGTTTTTAGCTTTTCTTTCTATATTTAATCTTACCACCAACTCAGAGGGCATACTAAAATAAATGTAGGTCACTGGATTTTACTTGGATAATTAAAGAGCCAGTGAGTTTCCACAGGGAGCCTATAACTCAGACGTGAAGAGTGAGCATCACAGGCCCAGGAGCTAACGAAGTCAACAAATCCTGAACCTAAGCCAGCATCAGGGAATGGTGGGAAAGAGGTAGCGCTGAACATCATCATCTGCCTAGGTCATACTGGGGGACGTGTGATAGGACACACTGGGATCAGGAAGACGCAGGGCCTTTCGGGGGATTTATACTGCCACCTACCACTGTCATCATGGGGGCAGATATGCCTTTAACCCTCTTAAGATTTCTTGGGGAAAAACATGTTTCAGTTTTGATCCTTTGGAAACTAGAATAGTATATATTCCTCAGAGGAATCATATTATCAAGACTGGGGTTGAGGAAGGGGCAGGGACATTTTACATTCCATGCTGTGTTTACTGCCACCTATTTAAGTTTCAACACAGAAGAGGGGCTAAGATCCCTCCTTCCAATTAGAAAGAACTGGACAAGCAACCACCAATCACATTTCCGCATGACAGCCTAACTCTTTGAAGAGGAAAAAGCTATATACTTGCCCATTTTAAGCATATGTCTCCACCTGAAGCACCTGTCAGTACAGAACAAAGTAGTAACTACTCCCTGAAAAACTGTCTTGGGCAGAGGAAGGTGATTCCCACAGAAAGGTTAAAAAAAGCCATGGCACACAGGAGAACTGCTTATATCACCTGAGAATAAAGGAGCAAAGCTACCCTCTCTCTCCACGTTGTTGGCTATTTCACTATTACTATTAAAACTTCTTTAGGAAGGATGTTGGATAAAATTGCAAACAATGTTCTATTTGCCTTTCTCTTTCCCCATCCCCTCCCCTCACATCCTGTTCCTTAGTATCCCTTTTTAAAGTTTCAGTTTATAAAGCTAGATTTTTAAATATCAAATTCTGGTCATTTATCCTGACTATATCACATGCTGTTTAAATTCACCCATAAATCTGAGAGGAGATAAGGCAGCCCTAGAACCCCGAATGTTCTAACATGGCCTATCACCCACCAGGAGATCTTAAAAAACTTAAAGGAGTCAGCAATAGGTCAAGTGGGTGGGTCATGTACAATATGGGTTGGAGGGAGAACTGGAATAGATTTACGTAAGTCTGAAAATGTTGCCACTGCCAGAAGGAACTGCCTTTGGGATTAAGTATGTTTATTAATGTTTCAGGACGGCAATCATACATTCATTCTTTCAACAGGGAACAAAGTCCCAACCTGCCACCCTTTTCCTTCTACATATGTATTAATCATGACTCCTCCCTTAGAACCCTGTGATAACCACCGTGCGTGTATGCTACACACACTGCAATCTGGTAAAGATGTAACACAGTCTCTTTCTGGGTACAAGATCCACAGCAGGACTCTGGCTAAACTGTGTAGTTAAGATCTAAGATGACCAGAAGGATACACACCTGGTGTGTAAGAGCAGAACTTACTTTATATGTGATTCCGCATTATCTGATTGTCTTTCTTAACTAAACACACTTAATATTTTCATTATAAAACATATCTCAGACTCATGAGATGGAGGGGAGCTGAATACTCTAGGCGACAACAATTTCAGATGCACAGCATTACTGTCTCATTTGAAGAAGACTCACGCTATTTTTAACAGTCATTCCCTGAGACTTTTCCCCAGCTTCCAGCGGGACATGTTGCTCATGGACATTTCTTATTTTGGTAGCCTGGGCTGCTACAGATGCCTAATAAACTAACTGCTAGTGTTTCAAGGAAGGAGAATGGTCTGCTAGTATTTTATTTCACAAAACAAACTCCCTCCAGCCCTCTTGTACCATTTGGAGATCATCAATCCGGGTATTAACTCCAGAAGCCATTTCCTTCCTCTCCTGTGGCGTCTCAGGACAGGGATAGAGTGAGGCTCGGAACCTGGAATGTGCAGACACAGCCTGAGGAATATGGAAGTTTCTTCCTTTCTTCTTTTTTTTAAAAAATAATTTATTGTGTTTTAGGTGAAAGTTTACACAGCAAATTAGATTTCCATTTAAAAATTTTTACACAAATTGTTCTGTGCCATTGGTTACATTTTTTACAATATATCAGCATTCTCATTATTTCCATTGTTTGTTCTGTTTCCACTGAGGCATACTGAAGTTTCTTAACCATCCAATTTAAACCATTTCTAGAAGTAATCCTAACTTACTCGAATGACCAAAACAGGAATAGTTCAGACTGACATGCTAATCAGGAACAGTTTAGACTGACACGCTAATCAACAACAATTATTTATATTAAGTGACCTAAAAACAGACATTTGAACTACTTTCACATTCTCTGTAGCTATTAAACTCCCTTGAGATTGAAAACAAAAAAAAGTAAAGCAAATTACTGGAAAAAAGTGGCATGGAAAAAGATCTTATGGACAGAATTTCAGAAAAATTTAAGACAACAGAGTCCGTAACGCTATGCTGGCTGTACAGACCCACCATAATAAGCCATTTATAAACCATGAGTCTTAATTATTTCTCGCAGGGAAAGGAAATTGTAGTTTTGATAGTATTTTTAAAAAATGAACTTGGGCCATTTCTAATGGTTTTAAATAGCCCCCACATTATTAAAAGATATAGTCATTGTGTCAATGCAGACTAAAAAGGATTGTGTTTCACAATTTTTTATTCTAAGATTTAATAATTCAGTGGCATGGCTGTGTCCTCTTGAGCAGAGGCAGGTGTCTCTTACCCTTCACAGATTTTCTTGACTCTGTTTTTCAATTGATCACCTTGGAAGAAAATGATAAACACAGACTTGTGCACGTAGTCGCCCTAGGCCCCAAAACCAAAAATCAAGAGTTCAGACATCTAAATCTAGAGGAAAACTTCTTAAATAATCCTTCCATGATACAGCAACTCTGCACTTTAACCAAAACCCTGCCCCACATCTTAAACTTCACTACAAGAACATTTGTCCTGTAATCTCTAATTCACAAAATCCTTTTTAAATTCAACCAGCAGCTTGACACAGAAGCTAAGATGCTGCTCCTCTTAGCACTATTTACCAATTCAACCTTAAATCTTATATTGCCTGAATGATGAAAGTATAGAGAAGAGGAAAGAGAAGGAAGTCACTCCTGTCTGTTCACATGTTTAGAAATTCCCAGATAAAAGGGGCTGAATAACTACCGGGAACTACTGATGCTGATGTAGAATCTCACAATTGGTGCTAATTTTGACTGTTTGAAGCAGGCAGGGAGGCAATCCATTCCAAATACCAAGTTTTCACCTGGAATCGGAGCAAGGATTGGAAAGTAAGATCAGAAAAATAAAGTATATGCTGTGTTAACCAGGATTGTCTCTGGTTTCTATATTTTCTGATATGCCTATAGAACGTGCATTGCTTTTATAATAAGAAAACAAATGAATAAAGCTTTAGAGGGAAAACAAGTGGATGAAGAGTGAAGAATATAAGATGTATAAGAGCTAAGGAAGGCTCAGGAGTCTTAAATCCCTAAATTCTCTAGGGATAAACCAGAGAACATTCTTTGTGCAGCTGCTTTGTTATAGATATCCAGACCTCGTTTTCTGATTTGTTGATAAAATCATCTTTTTCTTGCCCAGCGGAAACTTGGCTGAGTAATTCTGAGAACAGTCCCACATTAGGTGTGACTGCAGATTACAATGTTTTCACAACCCAAGAACAGCCTTCAGTAAGACTGTAAAATTGCTCCTCTGGGTGCGGGGACTCACTGTAACTTCAGTATCAGCACATTCCTACTCAGTATAGAGAATAAAAGCCATAAAACCGGATCATTTTTAGCTGCATAACCCTCCCAATATGAGGAGTATCACAATACATTCTCTCTTAAGTAGAGCAAAGAATACTAATTTAAGAAATCCATTAGATAATTCAGAACAGAAAAATCACCTCCAGGTTTCTAAGTAATACTAATACAAAAGTGAAGTAAAATTTTTGCAGTACATTTAGTGATCTTTGCTTGTAATCCTCCAAATCAGGACTTACCATACTTACTCAGATTTATGTTATAAACTCTGCCCCATTACGTCAAATACCAAGATGTTAAGCTGTTCCTGCTTTCCAAAGCACTGGGTGAGGAAGAACACTCATCCTATCTTGCACAATACATATTTTTAAACCAAGTTTCTATTTCTCCCAACAAACAAGTAGACAAAAAACCCTACCAACTAAATTTTCATCACCTTATAAAGATCACAGTTTAAGAAATCTCTCCTTCTCTCTTTCACACATGGGTATGACCAAACTCGAAACCGGTTGTCCTGCTTTAAGCTAATTTTCACAGAAGACTAATTTTCTTTGGATCCCAGCTCAGTAACAAAAAACAAGTAAAGCTAAAGTTTAATACTATTGGAGAAAAATGTATTTCCAATCCAAATACTATCTACACAGATAAAGCGTGAAAATGTATATGTATATGCCATGTATACGTCAGATGTATACATGTGACAGAAGTTAGAGGAAAGAAGCAGTCCTTCAAATCCTCAGATCAAAGCAGGATAAACCTAAGGGCTCCTCTGTAGGGGGGTCAGATCAGGTGGCACCAATGCTGAGTTACTGCTCTGGGCTCCCTTTACAAGAACTACTCCATGGGATGCAATTTCCTTGTCTTACAGTCACAGGATCCTCCAGGGGGTTCTCGATTTCAGCCTGTCGCAGGAACACATTGCCCCGGCACACCCGCCACAGCATGCGCTCAAAAGTAGGGATGCGCTCCCGGTTAATCACACCAGCCACGAAGCTGCGGGGAGAAGAGCCAGATTGGCAACTCTGTTCCACGTCATGGGATAGGTGGCTTTAAGAAGACAAAGAATAGCCGAAGGAGAGAGGCAACGACTATACACATGAGACTACGTGCCGTGATGTCAAAAGGGCTACCAAAGTCTTACTCCTCATCTCACTCCTGGACCAGTAGAGGGTGGACAAAACAACTTAGGAATTGAATCCAAACCGACTTAGAAACACCTCTCAACAGGCTCAGAGGACAGTGCATTCCTCCAGCAAGTGAATCACCAGCCTCTTCTGAACAGCGAAATTGAACATGACCCCACCGGGTAGGGAAGGGCTGAAGTGGTACTTACCCAAGTCTTAAAGGTGTGCCTCTTCCCATCTCACTTGGCTCCAAGAGGGATGAGGACTCTTCCAACAGGTCTGGATCCGCCATCTGCTGATGATGCAATTCAGCCTGAATTCACAAATCAATTAATATCTAATGAAAATAGTTAGTGGCATGCAGGGAACGAGGAACCAGGAGATAAGTTCAGAAAATAAAGATTTAAAAAAAAAACAAAAAACCACTAAAAGAGGAGACACACCCACAAAAAGAAGAATAGGGGAAGAAAACAAGAAAAAGAAATAACAGGTGAAGGAAGCATAACTGCCCCAGTAAAGTATCTGGGGAAATGGTTATAGAAACAAAGAATAAAGAAAAAACATTAAATCATGGTGACATGTATAAATCTGTTACTTGGTGGAAGCCATTTCTCTCTCTGCTATATTTTCCTGGATGAGTTATGAAAGTACCAGGAATTACTTTTGCATGTGAATAGGAAGCTGAAATGTCTCTCCCTTTTGGGTAAAAACAAGGCAGCTCTGCAGATATTTTCAACATTTAAATTTCCAGGCAGCTACAAACTAGAAATTGCCCTGTGTGGGAATGTGAACAATGTAGACTCTCTTTCCAACGCAGAAAGCAAGGCACCATCACTGTCTTGAACACAGTTTGATCTGGAGAAAGACAGAAGGGGCATCTCCAGACATCTAGGTTTTCCATGTCCTTAAAAATTCAGAATAGGAGAGCTTTCAGCATGGCCACTGTATATAAAATACTCCAAACCATGTGATTTAAAGAGTATTTCTTTTTCCAAAAGGATAAGAAGCACAACAGCCAGGCAGGCCTGAGCCTCCACTGTATCCATAAAGGGGAAAAAAAAGTAAAAACATATCTGAATGTCCTATTTGCTGGCTAAGAATATAAGAATATTAAAAAGTTCATTAGGTTTTACAGTTTAAGGATCCTTGTGAACATAGCTAAAGCCAACAATCTAAATCAAGTAAGGTAAAGAAAAGGCGACAGATAATAAGGCAATACAGAGCTCACGGACTGGTTCAATTGATTTGATTTAAAATGATTTCCACCGTGACAATTTATACAATGAAATGAAGGAGGAGAGGGGACCTTCCCATATGTAGGTCTACATTTCTCGGCCTCTCTCTATCCAACTTATCCTACCACTCTTTCCCTTTACTCCCATCAGAAAGGAGAAACTGCCCTTAAAAATAAAGTCCGATTGACTTCTCTACTGCCTAATCTACCCAATTTTAACATCCATATACTACTCATTTGACCAAAGACTAAAAATAAGAACAATTCTCCTTTTCAAAAGCAAAACAAAACTAAAGTCAGGCAATTTTTCTCTATCATTTTCATTCCAAATTTCAAGTTGATTCTACTCCTGTCTACCCCATTAACAAAACATGCCACATGGGAACCTTACCTGATGAAGTCATACGACCATAAGTACAACAAAAGACTAAGTATAAACCAGATGATAAGTCTGAAGGCTTTACAAAAATGAAAGTAATTGTTTTGGGAAGTAACTTATTTAAGCAGGGTCAACAAACAAACAAACCAGAAAAAAAGAAGGGGCAGGCACTGAGTAACCAAAAGGGCAGAGAAATACTGTCATGAGACTGCAAATTTTTACGGTAGGATGATAAGGGGTACAGGTTACCACTTGCTGCCAAATGGAAGATTAAGGGGTTCTTTTTGTTTCTGCTTGAAATCAAATCAGCTGACTGCAAGCCACAGGCAACTTATTTTGAGGATCCAGATGACTACATGTCAACTTGTTCTTGCAACGTCTCTTGACAAAAACCAGTGGAACTGATTACTACTTACAAGATTCTCTCCTACTTCCCTCCATGGTTCACAAGACCTGACTTAAGAAAACCCTAAAGATCAGACTCAATACAAACACATGCGCTCTCAAAGGGCCAACTGATAGAATAGGAAATAGTGCTCAGCAACTAGACTGACCAAAAGACTGTATCTGGGACTCTCTGGGGAAAAACAAAACAGCAGAATTAAAATTAAATAGAAACTTGCAGTAATATTCTAATTACTAACTTCACTACTTCACACTTGAGAATCCTAAATCTTAGAAAGAGAGAATTTTTAAAATAATTGTGCCTGATGGAAAGCTAGGATGACCAGAATCCCTAAGGGCCTTCAAAGCAATATCTAAAACCATGGCGTGGAGTATTTAAATCTAATCTTGAAAATCTGGGTTCTCTGATTACAACACTTCAAACGTTCCACAAAATTACCCGCTATGCCCTTTGGTTTACCTCTTTCCCCAATCAGAATACTGAAAATCCTGCCTTGAAAAAGGAAGCAGCAGAACTTCCAGCAGCTCCATCTCTACAGCACTTAAGTATAAAGCAGCACATCCAGTTGAAGCTACATAATTACCAAGAGCAAACACTTTTATTTTCACCTACATTGAGAAAGAAATGACATTTCATCATCTAAGGTACTCACCAAACCCCATTAGCAAGCCCCATAGTAGATGACAAATGAGAAAGAAAAAGAAAGCAGATGGATGGAAAACTCAGAAGGAAAGGAAAGCAGGGATCTGCATGCCATTAACCATTACTTTTCCAGTCTTCTTTACGTTCTCATATGTTATGGTGCTTATGGTAAAAGATGCAGAGAAATCTCTCCAGCTCTTATAGTTCTTCATAAGCAAGAAGACTGGGAAAAGGATAATCATTAACAAGTCATTTTAAACACTTTGGATATAAAATGGCTAAGCCCAATTTGTAATCATCCTAAATCATAAGAATATTCAGTTATGTGTTTATTCTGCGCCTTCTACACACCCTGCCAATCATAACCCCTATGCCTAAAGACAGAAAGAAATATTTTCTCATTTGGCCATTTTCGGCTAATTGATCATTATGAATCATTGACTGTGTTCACCAAATTTTTTTTTTTTTTTTTAAAGAAAAAAAGAAGGGCTTAAAATGCATAGTGCTTTAGGCCATTTGCAAACATTACAGTTTCGGGCACAGAAGAAAATCTCATGAAAACCCCCAACTTTGGGAATTTCCGTATCTTCTGCATTATTAAGAGCATGCAGTCACATGCGCAGATGCTCTCACCCTGCAACGCCTTGTTCTTCTGTCACAGCTGTGACACCTAAGGCTGCTGCTTGGCAGCATCAGGGCAAGGTCGGTTGAAAGGGCGTTGGCCGAGACTACAAGCTAACTAACAGCAGGCAAGGCACTGACTGTGCACTCGGGAGACAGAAGCAGAGTGGTTCCTATCAGAGGACTTCCTGCACTGTTCTGAGGGTGCTAGGAACCAAAGTGGGGCTGAGGATGAAAGCAAAGGAAGAACCTCTCATAGCTAAGGCCTCCTGCTCAGAAGAACTTCCAAAGATTTTTTTTTTTTTTTTTGGAAGCATGTTTTGTATAAAAAAGCAGGAAAAACAACCCATCACAGATGGGACATGCAGGTCATGAAGACTTAGAGCCTGCCTTCTCATGATTGGCATTTCATATTCAGACTTACTAAGCACAAAATAAAACTCCTAAATTCATAACTTAATGATTTAAAAAATCTTATGTCATCTTTCCAAGTAGTTCCTCAATTTATTTTTACTATTTTTTTAATTATAAAATTAATAGTTTAAATAACCATTTCCCTTATTAAGGGAGTCTATCTGTCAATCTTTATTCAGAATTTCTCCCAGAATTAAAGAGTTTAGGAATCTCACTCCAACCCTTAAACTCAGGATGCTATGAAAGACATTTTCATACATCTGAGCAGTGAACTAAAGGTTGTACCAAGGGGGAAAAAATAAGGGGTAAGAGAATTAAGACTCAAAGATGCTTAAAGTGGCTGGGCTTTGACCTTGAGGCCAGGTGTACGTGGGATCTGTGGACAGCAGCTTGGACACATTTAGAAAAGCACACATCTGTGAGCATACGGAGGCATCATGTTCTGGGATATTTCCTGATGTGACTAAGCGATACATTCCATGAATGCAGGGGCCATGTCTTACTCATCTTGTGCCTCACAAAGAGTGGGTGCTCATTAAATGCTCAGTGAAAATAAATACACTGTTTACCAAAACCAAACCCACTGCCGTCAAGTTGATTCCGACTCATAGCGACCCTACAGGACAGAACAGAACTGCCCCAAAGGGTTTCCAAGGAGCAGCTGGTGGATTTGAACCTTTTGGTTAGCAGGTGAGCTCTTAACCACTGTGCCACCAGGGCTCCATACACTGTTTAGGCAGTGGGAAAACTGGAATTCTAGATTATTTGTTCACTAAAGCCATATAGCGTTAAGTGGCCATACCTGTTGCAAAAGACCTTAAACACTTGGAAAGAGTTAATTACACTGTCCCACACCCTCGAATGCAATGATATTGCGGACTACTGAAAGAAGTTACCACCAGTGTCAAAATTCTCCACTCAGTGAGCAAGCTGAATATTCACACCAAGCCTCGACTGATAAGATAACCAGATTCTGATTCTTGGGAGGACCCGACAATTAAATTCATATGAGCTTTTCCTCACCCCAGTAGATCTTTTTAATTAGTATGGTTTCTCTAAGTCAAATCCTTAGTTATTGTGGAATGTGTCACATCTTTGGCAGACTTGCTCCAGCCCAGTGGTTCTCAAACTAGAGCGTGCCTCAGAATCGGCTTGTTCCCCTTAGCTCAAGTAGATACAAGAGACTAAACGGGCAGCTTCTGTCCAGAGGTGACATGGGAAGGCAGAGAGGGTTAGGAGCTGGTTGAAAGGACATGGGGAATCAGGGGTGGAAAGGAGAAGTGTACTGTCACAGTATGGGGAGAGCAATTAGGGTCACATAACAATCTATGTATAAATTTTTGTATGGTAAACTAACTTGAGATGTTAACCTCATTTAAACTACAACAATAAAAAAATTAAAAGAAAAAAAAAAATCACCTTGTTAAAACACAGATTGCAGGCCCGACCCGCAGTTTCTGGTTCTGGGGTTGGGCCTGAGAATTTGCATTTCTAACAAGTTCCCAGATGAGGCTGATGCTGCTCGTTGGAGAACTCCTACCTCAGCCTAGACAACTACTGAGAGTTAGTCTCTCCTCAAAAGACAAAAATTGAAAGTAAAACTAAAAACATATCAGATGCTAAGTAAAATGCCAAGTTTTCTACTGAACAAAAGAAATAAAGAACTTTACGGGAAGGCACACTGAACAGCGACTGGAACAATCTCTGCAGTGTCTAATATTGCTAATTTGGTGGCCATCAGAAAAAATACATACAGACTAAAAGCTAAGATCTTCCCCAAGTTTAATGAGGAGACGGAAGCCTTCTGAAAGCCTTGCTCCCAAGCCTTTCCATGGGGTTAACTGGCAATTTACTCATCTACATTTTTAAACCAGGAATGTAGCTGGGTTTATGTGAGAATCCAGGAGTTTCAAACAGGCATCCTAACAATATTGCCATACAGCACAATCAAAAACTCTTGAAAATATGCTTAAAATATGCTCAACGGCTGATAAACAAGCACAGAGAATAAAATAAAAATTAAACTCTGACGACAAAAAGTTTGGAGATTAAAACTTTGTTATAATTTCAAGTAAGCAGACTTTTCTTGTTGCCTCCACTTCAACCTTAAGCAAATACTTACCTTAAAATAGACACGTAAAACTCTCAATTAACTATGTCTATGCAGCTACTTTAGGGTTCCTTTCCCCCATCTTGAGATGAAAAATTGCAGAAAATGTAAAAATACAAAAAAACCGTAATTAGCTGTGCACTGCATGAAAAACTGAACATAATCTGACATTCCTTCAACTAAAACTGTGTGCAAAAATGGTACTGCTTTTAAACTAGCAAATCAAAATAATTACTGGAATAAAAATATGGCCCCCTTGTGCAGGTGGAATATCAGCTGCTCAAATACCAAAAGAAACAATAGTCTGACCTCATCGAAAAACTGCTGAGTTTTTCGAAGAATAAATTTTAATTCAGTCAGTTCCAGGAAATTTCTCTTCAGAGCTTCCTGGTTTGTGTTGATTTCCTTCAGCTCATTTTCAATCTTCTCAAAATTGGCCTAGAGGGAAGAAAAAATCAAATTATTAACTCAAACTAAGCTCAACAGGCTTACTGTGAAGACATTATATGAATTCCTACTATAGAACTGTTGTCACCCTGACAGTTCCAAAATACCTTACATCTACACACCAGGTACAAGGATTTTACCAGAGAAATTTTCCTTATGAAAATTTTTTGCTTAAAATAGTCTTTCTTTGTCTATAGATTCTAGTATACACTTAGTAAATTTCTTGGGGGTTTCCAACAGATAAAATAATTATGGAAAAGCCCACTGGCTGTTCATTTAGAGTCTATGAGGTTAATAAGATATTAGACAATCTGACATTAATCCAATAAAGTTTCAATAAACCAATGAACTTATTTAGTGGCAAATAACACTGCTGGAGATACTGTTTGATACTATAAAAAATGTAATTCGCTTCAATCCCACCCATAAGAAACTTACACCAACAGACAAGGCTGACAGGCCAGCAAGAACTACTCTACTCTATCCACTCAGTAAAGTGATTCCTGCATATAACTAGAAAGAAATTTATCTGGCTTTCTCAGAAACATTGCTTACCTCTAAGTCAATCATATCCCGGGGGAAGGGCACTTCTGGGTTTTCACCAGTGTCCATAATTGGGATGTTAGCTTTTCTTATCTCTTTCTCAACAAAACCTAAAATAACAGAATCAAAATATGATTGCATGCTGTGCATGCCTGGAGCTGCCATTATTCGAGGAAGTGCTTCATTCCAAGAAAAATGCCTTTACATAACAGCAGCAGAGCTTGTTCTCCACAGTCCTCTAAAGCAGTCACCCCAAAGACGGTGGTCATCCCACAACCACCTTCTTTCCGTCTTCTGGTCTTAAAACTGGCCCTTATCTGCTTTGACTCTCCACCCTGTGCAACTGCTTCCCAAAAATATGACAGTTCTGGCCAAAGATGTCATTGGCAAAGCTGAACTACAGAAGAAGAATGCAAATCAATAGAATATCTGACACTTAACGCCATTATCAAACAGGTTTCATTAAATTTGGAAACCATCAGGTCAGTTTTAAGTAAAACAAAAAACAGAATAAGGCTTTCTTCTGCAAAATACCAGAAAAGTGTTTCAGGTGACAACTACTGACTTTTTTTTTTTTTTTTTGCGGGGGAAGAGGATAGAAGGGTCGGGGGCGGAGGGCAGATTCATCTATCAGCTAACTGAAAGCTGGTGTAGTGTAGTGGCAAGATCTTGGGTTTTGGAGCCAGAGAGAGCAACCTGGATTCAAATCCTGATTCCATCACAACCGCTTATGTTCTCGGGCAAGTCCCTCCACCTCTCTAATCTCTGGTTTCCTCATTTACTAAATGAGGAAACATCCAGCTTGAAGGAATGTTGAGAAGAATGAATGAAATAAGGTATACAAACACCCGTGTGTTCAAAAGATCCTTAGTAAATACTAGTTTCCCCTTCAGAAATAGCTCAAATTAAAAGGTGGCTGGGCTAACATCCAAAATCGATAGTAATCCAGGTCCTACTTCTCAGAATTCTAATGTAGTTCTGCTATAAAGTCCTCACCATCAAAAAATAACCAGTGTTTCGGCTTGCAGCCTTGTCTTCTCAAACAAGGTTTCCATTAGGCACTATGTAGCCCAGATACCACTAAGTCTACTTGTGTACAAGACACTCATCCTAACACCAGGATCACAAGATTTTCCCTCCTTTCTTTATCTCTGGTAGTATTTTCTTCATTTATTTAGAGGACTAGTGTCTCTAATATAAGACAAATGACTCTCCTTACAGGAACACCATACAAGACTGAAATATACATACGAAGCTTTCGATCCATTTCTTCACATCTTCTAACTTCATTCACAAATTTCCGCTGGAAAACATTCACATCTGGATTTAACTGAAAAATAAGAACACAATACCAGACAAACATTCAAATACTGCATCTATTCCCTCTGTTTTGCAAACAACATATCCTGCAAAGTGAAAACCTAATTTTGTGTCAACACAGGATGTAACACTAATCAAAATTGCCTAGTGACCCACAGGGGCCAGTCACACCAACTAAAAATAAAAACCACTGCTGCAGCCATTATTGGAATGGAGGCAAACTCGGCAATGCGTGGTGGTACAAAATGTTTTTCCCAGGCTAAAAGTCTCAGTGACCCTCCCCCACAAAAACCGCCTAAAATTTGGGCAATGGCTGTAACAGAAGCTCTGTCTGGTTTTCTTTCTCTCCTTCTTCTCAAGCAGAAGAAACAGAAGATAAACTTCTCTTGTTCTTCTGTCCCAGGGTCTTCACCTTCAGGGTGACAAGTTCATCTATTCATTCATACACAAGTAATTTTCAAAACCGCGTGATAGACATTCTGAGGAATACAAACAAGAATAAAACAAGTTCCTACACACTGAGAAGCTTGTAATCTAGTAGAGAAGAAAGATGAACACAACCAGTAAGACAGAATGTGATAGATTTCATAAAAGTAATGCAAATAAAGAACTACAGTTACTTGCTCAACATTTATGGAGCACCAAAGTATGTGCCAGACACTGTAGTAGGCATTGGGGCAAATGCAAAGACTAAGATATGTTCTAGCTTTGAGATGCTATCAGCTCCACAGGAGAGACAGACATAAACTGATAAACACAATCTGTTGTGATAAATGCTACTAACGGTAAGTAAAAGATTTAGAAAACTGTTAGCAGTTTCTTCTAAAGTTAAGCATACTCCTCCCTACTCCATGACCGAACATTCCACTAGTAGGTATTTACTTACCCCATTGCTGTCGAGTCGATGTCAACTCACAGTGACCCTGTAGGACACAGCAGAACTGTACCACAGGGTTTCCACGGCTGTAAATCTTTACAGAAGCAGACTGCCACATTTTTCTCCCATGGAGTGGCTGGTGGGTTTGAACCACCGACCTTTCAGTTAGCAGCTAAGTGCTTAACCACTGCATCGTCAGGGCTCTTTACGTATTTACTTAAATGAAAACATGCCCACAAAAAGATTTGTACAAGAATGTTTACAGCAGCTTTAGTCATAGCAGCCTGAAATTAAGAATGACACAAGTGCCCATCAATAGGGTGGAGAGACACTGTGGTGTATTCAGACAAGGGAGTGCTACTCCGCAATAAAAAGAATGAACTACTGAAACACAACATAGACAAATCTCAAAAACATTTGGTTGAGTGAAAGAAGTCAGACATAAAGAGTCTGTAATGTATGATTCCATTTATATATTTATATAAAGCGTAAGCACAGGCAAAGCTATTCCATGAAGATTGAAATAAAAACAGAGGTTATCTGTGTGGGGTGGGCACTGACTAGAAATGGGCACAAGATAACTTTCTGAGCTGATGGAAATGTTCTATATCTTGATTACAGACAGGGGTAGTTACAGAGGTGCATAAATTCATTAAAATCATCAAATTGTACTCTTAATATCCGTGTATTTCTCTGAGTACAAATTTTACCTCCATTTAAAAAAAAAAGTAGGTAAAAAAGGAAGTGAAGACACACAGGGGGAGTGACTAATTCTATCTAGGGGAAAATGAGAAACAGTTTACAAAGGTAACACTTGAGTTGGGGGTAGAGGGGATGAGGCAGAGTTCACCAAGCAGAGAGAAGCAGAATTGAAGCAGAAAGATCATGACAAAAGATTTAAAGACATAAATAAATCATATTTATTCAGAGAATTTACTATACCTGAAAAGAGAGGGTGCATGAGGAACAGGAAGTAGTAGAAGAGTTTGTCCTATGGGCAATAAGAACTAAATGATCTAATTTCTTTTCACAGTTTTTAAAGATTTATTCTTTTGAAGAATAATACTGTATGTGAAGAATGAACTATAAGAGGGAGAGACGGGGACAGGAAACTAGTAAGGAAATTATCTGCATTATTTTATCAATATTAGACAAAGGGAATCTAAGGGAATTAAGAGAATCACCACATAATGACAGTAAGAACAATTCCCAGGAATATGTGACAATTCTATACTTACATGCCCTGAATAACACAGCCTCAAAATATTTCAAACAAGAATTAACAGAACTACAAGAAGAAACTGACAAACACACCGATGTAGTGGGAAATTTTAATACATCTTTTTGATTACTGATTGGTCAAGTTGACCAAATATTAATAAGGACACAAAAATTTGAACAACACAATTAATGAGCTTAATCTACATACACACACACACATATATATAAATAATCCTGCATCTAATTCTTTCTTCAAGAACTCACTTACAAAAATTGACCACAAAACAGGTCATATATAGCAAGTTTCAACTGGTAAAGAACTGATACTATAACAGACCATGTTCTCTGATTACAATGCAATTAAGTTAGAAATCAATATAAAAAAATAACAAACAACATTTGAAAATTTTAAAAAGTTCCAAATAATTTACAGGTCAAAGAAGAAATCATAATGAAAAAAATTTTAATACTTAGAATGGACTAATAATGAAAATATTGACAATGTTGAATTCTATGGAACCCTGTGATCCTGGCACACAGCAATGATGAAAGAAATCCTCCCACACTTTGTGTTCCAGAAAACAGCTTACTGCAAAGAATCCCTCTTCCATATGACTTAGATAAGGCCCACGGTTGACCCCTTGTTTACCTATAACAAGGCCAGATAGAGACCCTCCAAATTCCAATAATTTGCCTCATAAATGATTAGCTGAACTGCTTGAACAAAATGCTTGTTAACTACACTTTTGTTAAGATTCTCTCCTTCCCTATGGCTATGAACTTTGGCCCACCTTCAGCCTGAGCCAGCATACAGTCCCCTCCTTAAGAACCCCTCCGAGAAAACTGGCTGTTCTTCGAGTAATAATAGAAAAGACTAAAAATTAATGTTATGTGTCCAATTCAAGAAGTTAGAAAAAGATAATTTAAAAAAATCCCATTGCCGGACCATGGTCTCGGGGAACATCTAGCTCAATTGGCATGACACAACTTATAAAGACAATGCTACATTCTACCTTGGTGAGTAGTGTCTGGGGTTTTAAAAGCCTGTGAGCGGCCATCTAAGATACTCCACTGGTCTCATCCCTTCAGGAGCAAGGGAGAATGAAGAGAACAGGATACAAGGGAAAGATTAGTCCAAAGGACTAATTGTCCACAGCTACCACCGGACTGAGTCCAGTACAGCTAGATGGTGCCCGGCTAACACCATTGACTGCTCTGATCAGGATCACAACAGAGGGTTCTGGACAGAGCTGGACAACGATGTAGAACATAATTCTAACTCACAAAAAAAAGACCAGATTTACTGGCCTAAAGGAGACTTGATAAACCTCGAGAGTATGGCCCCCAGACACCCTTTTAGCTCAGTGGTGAAGTTACCTCCGAGGTTCACTGTTCAGCCTGGGAGTGGACAGCCCCGTAAAACCAAATGACACTAACGAGGTACAGGAGTCCAGTGACAAGGGCCAGAAGGCAGAAGGGGACAAGGAAGCTGGTGATAGGGAACCCAAGGTTGAGTAAGGATATTGTTGATGTGTTGTGAGATTGTTAACCATTGTCATAGGGCAACATTTGTAGTTAACTGTTAAATGAGAAACTATTTTGTTCTGTAAGCCTTCATCTTAAGTGAGAATAATGGCACAATTGGAAGAGCATAGTCAATGTCACTGAACTGTGTATGTAGAAATTTTTGAAACGGTGTATCTTTGGCTACGTGTATTTTCACCAAAAAAAAAAAGGTTTGAGAATTTAGAGGGTTAATATGTTGTGGGGTTGTTAACCAATGTCATAAAACAACATGTGTACTACTGTTTCATGAGAAACTACTTGTTCTGTAAGCCTTCACCTGAAGTACAATAAAATATAAAAAATAAAAAAATAAAAAATCCCATTGCTGTTGAGTCGATTCTGATTCATAGTGACCCTACAGGACAAAGTAGAACTGTCCCATGGGGTTTCCAAGAAACAGCTGATGGATTTGAACTGCCAACCTTCTGGTTAGCAGCCTGAGCTCTTAACCACTGTGCCACCAGGGCCCTAGCAAAGAGCATAAATTAATGAAAAAGAAACCTAAGCTAGGTTTCATATACATGAGAAAAGTAAGCCTCTGTCATTTGAGTTTTCTATTATATGCAGTCAAACACAATCCTAACTGATATTAGTTTGCTGTTATTCCTCTTCAACATGGTATTGAAGGTCCTAATGTGTACGGTAAATTAAGAAAAAGAAAGAGTAAGGATTTGAAAGGAAGAAACAAGATTGCCGATGATAAATCAATTACACAGAAAATCAAAGACTTCTACAGACAAACTATTAGAACTTTAAAAAGATAATTCATCAAGGTTGCTGAATGTAAGAAAAATATACAAAAATCAACTGTATTCTTTTACACCAGCCACAAACAGAAAAGTTAAATTTCAAAATGATACCAGTTACAACAACAAAAACTCAAAATAAGTCTTACTAAAGATGTACAAGAACTTTATGGTGGAAATAAAACTATCAATAGGGAATTTCAAGGAACTTAGCAAGCCAATTCCAAATTCTAAGATTAATATGAAAGAGCAAAGGGGCCAGAACAGCCCAGACAATTCTGATGAACAAAGTGGGGGAACTCGTACCCTGTAAGATATCAAACCTTATTATTAAGCTATGGCAACTGAGTTATTGTTGTATTAGTACAAATTAAAAAACCAAACCCATTGCTGTCAAGTTGAGACTGGGATAAACAAATAGGCTAACGGACCAGAACAGAGAATCCAGAACAGATGTCTATATGTATACTGGTAGTCCTCGACTTGCGACAGGGTTCCGTTCTGATGGCTTCATCAAAAGTCAGTTTTGATGTAAACTGAATACTTCATTTTTTTTTTTAGTTTTCATTATTATTGCCTTTTATTATCAGTATCTTTATAAATCCGGCAGTATTTTGAATAGTAAATCCTAAAACTGAATATCTGTGAGTGAACATTTGAGAACAGTAACATCATCAGCAAATTACATGCTGCAACATACTACTAACGAGAAGAAGTACCAAAAAAAAAAAAGGATGATCATTAGTACAGTTGGTCATAACTCTAATATGTCATAAGCTGGGGACTATTTGTACAAATCTGGTATTTTACAGAGATGGGATTATAAATTACGAAGTAAGAATACATTATTCAAAAAGTTGTTCTGGGACAATCGGTTATTCATGTGGGGAAAAAGTAAATTAGATCCCTACCTCACTTGTTACAAAAATAAATCCCAGGTAGATTTAAACTTAAGCATGATGAGGAATAACTCTTTTTTAATTTTATAAGCAAACATAGAAAAATATATTTATAATCTTGAGGAAGGAAAGGATTTCTTATATAAGACACAAAAAGTACAGCCATTAAGGAAAAATTGGGTACATTTAACTACATTAAAATTTAAAACAATATATATGTCCACTGGCCAAATTTGGAACAATTTAAACATCAAAAAGAATAGTGACAAAAAAAGATTATAACATACTTAATAGACAAAAATATCCATGAGTCCCAGTGAATCTCAGGAAAAAGAGAATAAGGTGGGAGAGGGAAAAGCTCTTTATTAAAGAAGAATGATAACCAGTAAAAGTAGAAAGAATAATAGAATTGGAAACTCATCATTTTTGCAAGCACTTGCTTACTATAGTAATTGATACAGGCAAGGCTCAGTTGAAGGATGTTAAAACTATTTGATGAAAAGCAACTGGGAAACGAGATATTCACACAGTTTCAAAGTATCACCCCACATTACTTATTAATCACAAAGGGGAAAAGATACTTTTACAATGGAGAAATATAGCAAACAACACCTTAATCAAGTAATCAAACTTATCATCACCAATAACAGGACAAATGACATCATGTACCTTCTGCTGTGACATATCAAGAAGGACACAATATCACATATGCAGTCTTCTTGCCAAAGATGTTTTAACTTAAATTGAATTATGAGGAAATAATTAGACAAATCCAAACTGAGAGATTTGCAGTAACAACTGGCCTGGACTCCTCAAAATATCAATGCCATGAAAAACCAAACAAATAAACAAAAGCTATATTTCTGCAGAACATGAGAAGCGGACTGGATTTCTCCCTGGCGACTCCTCACCAGCCCTTTCAGTGGTTCTTCACTGATAATTCCACCCTGTCTTTCTTACTCCTTCCCCCAGCCTCCCTCTCCTCCCAAAAAAGACCAAAAAAAAACTCAACCAACCAATTGTTGGGACAGTTGGAGAAAAAGGAATATAACTATATATTAGATAACTGTGTTGAACAATGTTAAATTTCTCTACTATGATCACTAGGTTGTGGTTATGAAGGAAAAATCTCTGTTCTCAGGTGATATGTGCTGAAAATATGAAATATTTAGGGGTAAAATGTCACAATGGCCACAAATTACTAACGATTCAGTAGAAAAAAACATATCAAAAGTGGCAAAATGTTAACAATTGGTGAATCTATAAAGGGCATTTGGGCTTGAAATTTTTCAAAATATAAATTTTGGAAAAAAGAAAAAACTGATAAACAAAAAAACACACAATAAAATTTATGAATGTCAAAATACATCATAAACAAAGGCAAAAAGCAAGCCACAGTCTGGAAGAAGTTACCAGTAAAGGATTAGAAAAAGATTAACTTCTAGGATACATTAAGAACTTTTACAAATCATACAAATCAATATGCAAAAGTCAAGCAACCCAGCAGACAACTAGGCAGACGATATGCACAGATATTTAATAGAAGGGGAAGCCTGTATGTCCAATGAACAGACAACAAGATGTAAAAAATAATCAAGGAAAGGCAAATTAAAACAATCAGATACCCCTTCACACCCATCAGATTGGCAAAACTCTTTAAGTCTGAGCACAGAAGTGTTGATACAATTGTGGAACAACAGGATCTGTCAAACACTGATGGGAGCATGAACAGGTATGTTCCCTGCGAAGTACACTTTGACAATAGCTAATGAAGTTAAAGACGCACACAATACCAGTTATATCACTAGAGTAGCAGTAGGTCCATGAGATCACAACTATTTCATAATAACACCAAGAGATAATTTGCCTTTTTCACTCTCATTCTCTCATGAAGTGTACAGTGGAGTTTCCTAGAGGCTTCTGACATATAATATCACAATGGATTGAATACAGAAGCAGATACGACAATCTGTCATCCATTACTTCAGACATTAAAGAGATTTGCAAAAATGTAAAAATAATACCACTCTTCTCATTATTTTTTTGTTTTGGAAAATATATCTATTTTTCATAAAAATATATTTTTTTAACATGTAGTCGGTTTATTACGGTAACTTAAAAATGATTTAATAAATGCTTTGAACATTTCTGAGTTTTAATTTTTAATACAGTAAATATTGATGGCTATAACTCACCTAAAAAAAAGCTCTTTAGAGTCCTCAACAATTTTAAGAATGTAAAGAGGTCCTGAGACCAAAAAGTTTGGCAACCATGACCTTCGAGAAAATATCACGTAAGTATACCAGGAGACATATATAAGAATCTTCACTGCAATATTGTAATCACAAAGAACTAGAATTAAACTAAATGTTAATCAGCAGGAAAAACTGATGGATAAATTGCATGTATTCTTACAATAAATATAAAGTAATTAAAATGAATGAATTAGAGCTACTTGTATCAACACTGTCAAATCTCAGAAACAATGTTGAATTTAAAAATCCAGTGCTAAAGGACACATACAGTATACCACGTATATGGTTTTAAAACATATAAAACTATACCATTTATATATTATTATTTAGTGATACATACATATGTAGCAAAAGTAAAACAATACAAAACGTGGAAATGACAAAAGCAAAAATCATTGAGTGGTTACCTTAGAGGAGGAATGGCATGGAGGAAGGATACATGGGAGGCTTCAATTATATGTGGGATGTTTATTTCTTAAGTAGGTAGTAAGAATATACGTGTTCATTATATTATTCCCTATACTTTGTCTGTATGACTGAAATACATTATAAGCAAAAAGAAAGCAGTCTAGATATAACAGCAGTTAAGAAGAGGGACGCCACAGGACCAGACGAAAGACTGCAAGCTAAGGGTGACTTAGGTCTGACTTAGGTTTCAAGCCTAGAAAACTGGAAGAATCTTGGTGCATTAGCTCATGTTAAGTCGGGATGAGGAAACAGTTTGTGAAAAGGTAGAGTGTTAGGATTTAGACATATTGAGCTTGAGAGAATCATCAGGTGACAGCAATCTTAGAGAACCATAAATAGAAGGATGGAGTTTGGGAGGTCAAAGCTAGAGACACAGACTAGGGAGTCAATGAATAAGATGGAAGATTTGAGAGTAGATGAAATTATCAAAAAGATGATAAAGGAAGATGTGGGTGTGCAGGAACTTACCCAGAGAGGGCAGGGCATGGGGAACACCCACACCTAGGTGGGGAAGATAAGAGACTAGTGGAAGACAAAATGAGTCCTCAGAAAGATAAGAACACAAATCAGAGTCAGGGAGAAGAACATTTGAAGAGAGATGGTATAAAACGGTTCAAAGAGGAGAGGAATAAGTCCCTATCACTGAATTATTGTTTGTGCAATTTCAGCTCAAAGACTGAGAACTTCCTGAAAGTTTACCAATTCAGAAGCCTATACTGATTAATCTCACACCTTTCGGACCACTACTCTTTATCATTTATCCATTCATTCCAACAAATATTACCTTATATGTGCTAGGCACTAATGATACAATAATGAGCAAAAACAGATACTTCCCTCTCTTCATTGTGGAGGAAATTTTCATCAATGACTCACACTGATGAATGTAAAATGACTACAATGACAGCTATGAAAAGAGGTACATGGGGCTTTGAGAATGTATAATAGAAGGATGTGACCAAACCACAGACTACTGAATTGCAAACTCCCTCTTGCTTTTAGCATGTACATTGTGCCTTCTTGATCAGACTGTAAGCCCCATAGGACATAATATTTTAGACTATTCATTTTCTTCCGATACCATCTTCAAGTGCTCAGTATAATGCTCCAAAATAATGGATATTCAGTATACACTTATTTATATACTATCCATCTGTGGCTGGATGTCTCAGACTTTGTAATAAATACATCTTATTGTGTGGAAGAGCTAAGACAATTTTTTTTTTTTTTTTTAATATTCTGCTGTGGGAAGTGTTAAGGAGCCCAAAGGCAAGGTGAAAGCCTTCAACAGTTTAGTTTTATGTCCTCTACTGCATCCCAAGCAATTACTTTAAGAATGCACAGGACTGGTATTAAAGGTGGAGCTAGTAAAAGCATGGAAGGATTGACACAAACGTTCTCACCACTAGAAAGACAACTCAAAGTGTATGCTCTAACAACAGTAAGCCAGTGCTGTAATGTTATTTTTGCAAATAAAAAGCAAAACATTCACCTGTATACCAATATTCACTGCAGCACTATTCACAACAGCCAAACAGCAGAAACAACCTAAATGTCCATCACAGATGAATGGACAAACAAAATGTGGTATATTCATATATAATGGAGTGTTACTCAGCCATTAAGAGAAATGAAGTTCTAATGCATGCCACAACATGGACGAACCCTGAAAAACATCATGCTGAGTGAAACAAGTCAGTCACAAAAGGACAAATACTGTATGATCTCACTTATATGAAACAGGCAAATATACAGAAACCAAAGCTTATTAGTGGTTATCAGGGGTGGGAGCAAGCAGGGAGGGGGAGTTATCGATTAGGGACTGAGTTTCTATTAATGGTGGTGGAATAATTTGGAAAGGGATAGTGATTATGGTTGGACAACATGATGAATGTAATCAATGTCACTGACTTATACATGTAAAATCAGCAAACTTTTTAAATGTATTTTTTACCACAATAAAACAAAACTCAAAAAAAAAAACATTCATCGTAAGGCAATTGACCATGACGAGAAAAATACAGTTCAGCAGTAATCAAGAAACAGTTTCACAACTACTTACATCACGAAACTGAACCTTTCCGAGTTCTCCTAATTCACTGACGCAACAATAAGCAGCTTCTGACTGTAGAAAAAGCTGGGCCAGCGTCATCTCCTCACTCCGGAAAAGCTCCCCCATGGTGGCAGAAAGTACCAGTCAACAAAGTACCTGGATTTCTCTCCACCTGAGGCAGAAAGAAAATTACAGGACCTTGGAAATTACCAAGTGCCAAAGGCAAACAACACCCCAGCAAAGCTCTTTTGTTTTGCATTTTCATTTCTTCTACCCCATGCTGACAGGTCTTTAACAACTGTTCTGATATCCTGCTTAGAAAGACGGAAAGGAGAAATTGCCCAAGCAATTACCGAAACCGTTCTACAGAGTGCAAGATGAAAAGTGACTTCCTTTGCAGTCAACATCAGGATCAAGTGACAATGTTTTGGGATAACTCAATACATGAGAATGTACCCAGATTAAAGACAGGAACTGGGAATCCCAAACAGCTCTTTAAATACCCTTGACACAATATCATGAGGCAATGACATTCATGCTGCCCTATCTTTTTTTGCTTGTACAGGAAGCAAACGTAAGACATCTTGATGACTGTTGTCTCTGTTGTAACTAGTTTTCTACTCTTTACCGACAATGCCCATCTCTAACAGCCAAAGCCCTAGGACTATGGCTATATTAAAGGTTTAATCTTCCAAATGCCTCAGAAAACACAATTTTTCCCCTAAGAAATTCAAATGAATAACCATTATCTAAAAACATAAAAAGTAGAAGAAGAAAGAAATCAACTTGCATATTAAGTTCAGTTTCAAATTAAGCATAACAGGGATACATTGATAATGACAAAGCAGTTTTATCAAGCCACAGAGAATAAGCTTTCCACCCCTGCGGCTTTCTGTTTCTTATCCCCACCTTCAAGATTAACTGCACTCTTCCATCTGTCAAGTCTTTTCATGCTTAGAGCCAATAAAGGTTTCCTTTAAGGGCTGTCTAAACTGTTGCCCTGTTAAAAACAAAACAGGCGCTATCAGTGGTCCTGAAACGGCAATTATTACTTCTCAATCAGTTAAGGTAAGGCACAGACTGTACAGTACCTAAACTCAGCATAACGTACGGTATTTTTAGTGTCATGAGGGCATTCATATTCAATACTGATAAGGTAAGACTGGCATCAAAGGAAAAGCTGGGAGATATTTTCAGGAATATGAGTGACAAGACCTTTGTGCATTTGATGTTGAAGGCGGCAAGACAACACACTCAAATATAAGCCAGGACTTCTCAAGAGATTATGTAGCTTGACTTTAAGATTGTTTATACTTGGATCATCCGAAACAGCTGCTACTAGCCCCACCCAAAAAACAAAACAAAAAAACAAGGACAGATTCCACAATCTTTAAACACATAAAATTATGCCTGACCAGCACAGTTCAGGGGCCGCCAATAATGATAGCCTCCAATGAGTTCCCTCCCTCTCTCTGTGCTTTAATGATTACAGGTCTCCCGAGAACATCCCAATGGAGCCAATCAAAACCTAAACAGGCCAAAGCGGTTCTGGAGTCACAAAACAAAATGATAAGTAATAGTAATTCTGCTTAACGAGTCCAAATACAGCAGCCCCCGCACCCGGCCTCGGGGATCTCATTACTGTCATCCAGTCCTCGCCTCCTAACACGGTATTCACCTGCTCCATTTCTTGCCTACCCAGTGAGAAAGCAGGAATTCTCAGAGCCCAGACACACCTACCTCCTGGGGTGGGGAATAAAAGCGGGGCAATCCTCAAATTGAGAGACCGTCAAGAAGCCCCCTAAATTCAGTTCTTTCGCCTACCCCTTAAATGGGGGAAGGGATTCAGGTCCTCCAAAGGGGAGACAACCTCTGGTTCCTCTGATCACAGGAGCGGTGCCCAAAGAGGGGAGAACGCCATTTCTTCCCACAGACCCAAATTCCCTGCTAAATCCTTTGACAAGCAGGGAGGCTATTAGAAGGAGTTCCTACGCCCCTCGGAGGCCGCTCCCAGCGGCGCTGTACCTGCAGCCCCCGCTCACCTCCCGCTGCCGACCCCACTGACGCCACGGCAGCCGCGGCAGACTAACCCCGCAGCCTCCGCCGCTCCGGACAGCAAGCCCTAGACGTGACTACGTCCGTAAAGCCCCGCCACCGCGTCGCCGCAGCCCTCCGCCCCCACGATGACCTCATCGTAGTCGGCCAATGGGGTGCTGCCTCGCCCCGGTTGCCGCAGTGCGGCGTCGCGGGGACTCGGGCGAAACCCTGCGTACTGACGCCATCTTGTTCTCGCCGCTGGGTCTTCCGGCTTGGGAAGGCTCGTGGGTGGTGCAGCCAGTGCAGGTTTTCCGGGTCTTCGGTTCCTGAGGCCTTTGGAATCTCTCTACCTAACCCTTGTCTTCGAAGCAAGGCTACCTGCTCTGCTTGTTTCCGTATCTAAAGAATTAATTCAGAACTGTACCTCCTCGAGGAAAGTAGCATGAAGGAAAGGGATAAAACACACAGACACACCCTGTTACTTCTTTATTCTACCAATGAGAAAACAATCTCTCTAAGAAAGTAGCATGAAGGAAAGGAATAAATCAGACACGCACGCACACCCTGTTATTTCCTTATTTTACAGATGAGAAAACTTGAGACCTAGAGTGGAGAGTGACTTGCTTAAGGTACTAGAGCTTGTAGTAGGACTTTAACCAGGGTCTCGTTTACTCAAGTACAGAACACCCGTCTTAAAAAGGTACTTGATTCATCCCCTTCACCAACTGCCCACTGTCTATTTTTCTCCAATTAACAGTGGGGGAGGAAAAAAACTTAAAACGGTATGTTGCGGAAGTAAACTTTGATCTTGTTTGGTGGATTTCTGTGGACTCATTTGACCACGTAGGGATTTTTTTTCCTCAAATTTAAAAATAAAAATTTTTTAACGCAAAAGGGATGCGTGCTTATTATTCTTAAAAACACCTTCCTCAAATATTGATAATGATTGTCTTTTCTTGCCTCTCTTTTAAGGAGGAGTAGGGTATCCCAGGTCCTTGGTAATAACCAGAACTACATCTGGAAAAACTCGGAAAACCGGTTATTCAGTCTCTGTGGGTGGTGGAACCCTATTGTGATTCAAGTGTAATGAGGGAGATACTTCAGATAAGGGCTTGGTGCTGATAATTTTGTCTATCTGGCAAAAATATCAGTACTGCTCTAGCAGCCTAAATGAAATAATGAAGGGCGAAAATGAATGTTTTATATGAATTTTCTATCTCATATTGTGAGTGAAGATATAACTTGACTTTATTATGATTTTCTTGAGCACTTCGGAGACTCAGGCACCCCTTTTCCCTGTGGTCTTAAATGTTTTTTTAGCTCTCCCAACTTTCTGGGCAAGGCAGATAGGGACCCACATTTGAAGGCTTGCAAAGTTTTAGGAAACATTACACAATTACTGTTGTTTCCTTCTTGTGAGACTTAAAAAATAAATAAATAAATAAACCTCAGAGTCGGTGGCTTGCTAACCACAAGTTTTTCATACTACACCGGTACGATAGCCTTTCCTCTGGGCTCACCTCAATTCCCTTGAACTCTCTTTTTTCATGGCGTTCTTGAGCTCCTTTTCTCTGAAAGCTCTTTTTCTATCTCCTTCCATCTCCTGCCATCAATCTTTCCCCCGTGTTCTGTTTCTTTTCCCTCCGTGCTCTCTTCCTTGGCAGTCTTATCTATTGCCAGGCTTAAATGTCTGTGTGTGGGACTCACATCTATTTTTCCATCCACCTCCCTTCTCCAAGGCTCAGAGATGGAATTTCAATTGCCTACTAAATAATGCCATTCAGAAAACAAATGTTTGTTGAGGTCCCACTACATGCCAGACATGGTGCTAGGTGCTAGGGATAGGAAAACGAAACAGACATGCTTCCTATCCTGGAAGAGTTCACAGTTAAGTGAGAAATGTGTGAGGTGCCATCCAGGTGGTTCCGACTCATAGCAACCCTGCATACAACAGAACAAAATACTGCCCAGTCCTGTGTCATCCTCATAATCGTTGCTATGTTTGAGCCCATTGTTGCAGCCACTGTGTCAGTCTATCTCGTTAAAGGTCTACCTCTTTTTCACTGATCCTCTACCAAGTATGATGTCCTTCTCCAGGGATTGGTCTCTCCTGATAACACGTCCAAAGCACATGAGACGAAGTCTCACCATCCTGGCTTCTAAGGAGCATTCTGGCTGTACTTCTTCCAAGACAGATTTATTCATTCTTCTGGCAGTCCATGGTATATTCAATATTCTTCACCAACACCATAATTCAAATGCATCAATTCTTCGATCTTCTTTATTCATTGTCCACCTTTCACACACATGTGAGGTGATTAAGAACACCATGGCCTGGGTCAGGCACACCTTAGTCCTCAAAGTGACATCTTTGCTTTTTAGCACTTTAGTCTTTTGCAGCTTATTTGCCCAAAGCAATACGTTGTTTGATTTCTTTACTGCTGCTTCCATGGACGTTGATCGTAGATCCAAGTAAAATGAATTCCTTGACAACTTCAATATTTGCTCTATTTATCATGACGTTGTTTATTGGTCCAGTCGTGAGGATTTTTGTTTTCTTTATGTTGAGGTGTAATCCATACTTGTTACCGGGTGGAAACCCTAGGTTTTGCTTGGCATGACTCGTATCGGCCAATAAACGAGAAGCCGAAGTGGGAGAACGTAAAGATGCCTTTTATTTCGTTGCGCAAGGAAGGAAGCAATCGAGGCTGCTGCCTCCAAGACTGCTTCATGCAGGTGAGGAAAATACTTAACTTTTAAGGGGTTTACAAGTAGGGAGTTCATACAAGTTACGTCAGCAACACTCAATCATGCCATGCAGGTGCCAGGATTTCACGGGGCAGGCCAAGCAAAAGAATTTCCATTCTGATGCAGATTGCCAAGCAATGGTACTGAAAATGGGAGGCAGCAGAGCAAAGAAACTGCAATTCTGATGCAGATTACGAGGCCAGCCAAGCAATGGAACTGGAAATGGCAAACGCCAGCCAAGCAAGCTGCAGTGGAATTTCCTGCAGCCTGGGGACCTCTGTATTGTACTGAAGGCTGTAATCTTTGATCTTCATCAGTAAGTGCTTCAAATCCTCTTCCCTTTCAGCAAGAAAGATTGTGTCATCGGCATATTGCAGATCGTTAATGAGCCTTCCACCAATCCTGATGCCCCATTCTTCACACAGTCCAGCTTCTTGGATTATTTGCTCAGCATACAGATTGAATCTGTATGGAAGGGATACAACCCTGATGCACACTTTTCCTGATTTTAAACCACATAGTATCCCTTTGTTTTGTTCGAATGACTACCTCTTGATCCATTAACAGGTTCCACATGAGCACAATTAAGTGTTCTGGAATTCCCATTCTTCACAATGTTATCCATAATTGTTATGATCCACATAATCAAATGCCTTTGCATAGTCAATAAAACACAGGTAAACAGCTTTCTGGTATTCTCTGCTTTCAACCAAGATCCGTCTGACATCAGCAATGATATCTCTGGTTCCACGTCCTCTTCTGAATCTGGCTTGAATTTCAGGCATTTCCCTGTCAATATACTGCTGCAGCCGCTTTTGAATGATCTTTAGCAAATTTTACTTGTGTGTGATATTAATGATATTGTTTGATAATTTCCACATTCAGCTGGATCACCTTTCTTGGGAATAGGCATAAATATGGATCTCTTCCAGCTGGTAGGCCAGGTAGCTGTCTTCCAAATTTCTTGGCATAGACTAGTGAGCACTTCCAGCCCTGCATCCATTTGTTGAAACAGCTGGTATTCCATCAGTTCCTGGATCCTTGTTTCTCGCCAATGCCTTCAGTGCAGCTTGGACTTTTTCCTTCAATACCACTGCCTCTTGATCGTATACTACCTCCTGAAATGGTTGAACATCTACCAATTCTTTTTGGTATAGTGACTCTGTGCAACCCTTCCATCTTCTTTTGATGCTTCCTGCGTCGTTCAATATTGCTCTTGAACATCGAGTAGCTAAAGTGAATGGAAGAAATGATGAAGTAAAACAGCCAAATAGAAGATTTCAAAGGGTGGCTTGAGAAGATAAAGTGAAGTATTATAATGAAATGTGCAAAAACCTGAAGTTAAAAAACCAAAAGAGAAGAACCCGCTCAGCATTTCTCAAGCTGAAAGAACTGAAGAAAAAATCCAAACCTCGAGTTGCAATATTGAAGGATTCTATGGACAAAATATTGAATAACACAGGAAGCATCAAATGGAGATGGAAGGAATACACAGTGAGAAATAAAGTTCCAATAATTACGAGACGGGGATGAGTGCAAAAGTTAATACATACTATGAGCCAGGCGCTTTTTTTAAGCACTATAAATATGAACTCATTTAGTCCTACACCAACCCTAAGAGGCAGATACTATTACTATCCTCATATAACAGATGATGAAATTGAGGCACAATAATTTGTAATAAGGTCCCGCAGGTAGTAAATGGCACAGCAGGATTCAAACCCAGCCAGTTTGGCTCCACTTCCTGTGCTCTTAAGTATGATGCCGTTCTGCCTCCATTAAGAGTACGGTCTCCGAATCTGACCAGAATTCATATCTCGATGTGCCGTTTAAGAGCTGTAACCTTGGAACTCTCTAAGCCTCAGTTTTCTTATCTATATAGTGAGGATAATAATAGTACTTACCTCATATCGTTTTTGTGAGGATTAAAAGGAACTTGGTACATGCCTGGAGCTCAAGCATTCAAAAACTTTTAGCTATAATTATTGAGATGCAAAAGTACTACATCGGAGGCTTGAGGGTATCGGAAAAGGTTACGTCACGGAGGTGACATTTGAACAGTTTTCAAGGATTAGAGCTTTCACCAAATAAAAACTATCCCCCTAAGACCCTTAATCCTACTAATAGCATCACTGTTTTCCTAGCTACCCAGGCTACAAGCTTAACCAGCTCATTCTAACTCATGTTGACCCCACGTGTATCAAGAATAGAACTATTCTCCATAGAATTTTCAATGGCTGATTTTTTGGGAGTAGCTCTCCAGCTCTTTCTTCCCAGGTGCCTCTGGGTGCACTGAAAGTCTAACCTTTTTGTTAGCCAAGCACATTAATCATTTGCACCACCTAGGGATGGCTTACACCATCTTGAATTGTTTTCCTTTCTTTCCACATCTAGTTAGTTACTGTATCCTGCTAATTGTATGTCCTGCATTATTTGTTGCCTCTACCCCATCGTTTTTATTTTCCCTTGCCACTAACGTAGTGCAGGCTTGTTTTGCCTCTCTCCTGTAAAATTAAAGGAGTAGTCTACTGTGAAGCAGCATGGTATAGTGTAGTAGAAAGACTGCAGGATTTTGTAATAGCCTAAAGTGGGCTTGGATCCCTCTATTTATCCCATTTGCTATCAAACATAAGAGAGATAAATCTTGGCTCTAATAGTTACAAGGTGTGTGAACTTGAGCGATTTAGTTTAGCTCTATGAGCTTCATTTTCCTCACTGGGCTCTCATAATGCTCTTGCTGTATCTGCTTCATGGAATGCAGTTCTTTCTACCTGGCTTTTTATTTTATAGGTAGAAAGACCGTAAACTCCTTTTTCTCTCCCCTTGCATTTTGCCTGTTTGTTCAATAAGGAGTACCATTTGTTGAATGAATGAATGGATAGATAATCCTAAAAGAAATGGGGCCTGTCGTAGTTATCTAGGGCTGCTATAACAGAAATACCATAAGTGGCTGGCTTTAACAAACAGAAATTTATTTGCTCACAGTTTAGGAGGCTAGAAGTCCTAATTCAGAGCGCCGGCTCTAGGGGAAGGCTTTCTCTCCCTGTGGGCTTTGTCTCTTCTGAGCTTCTGCTCCTGGGTAATTTTTATGTGGCTTGGCATCTCTCTTCCCCCATTTCTGCTTCTTTCTCTTGCTTGTTTAATGATTTAAGACACATCCCACACTAATCCTGTCTTATTAACATAACAAAGACAACCTATTCCCAAATGGGATTATAACCATAAGTATAGGGGTTAGGATTTACAACACGTATTTTTGGAGGACACAATTCAATCCATAACAGAGCCCCCTAATGGAAATCTACTATCAGCAAAAGAACACAGGTAGCAGACAAAAAAGCATGGAATCACACCCTGCTTCTTTTCTCTATCTCCCTTTCATTTTGTAGACTTCTTTATCTGAGAGGAGAGCTTGTGACAGATGCTTGTATTCTTGTAACAGATATGAAGGGCACTTTGGAAAAGGCTCAGAGAAGACAGAATGAGAAAATGTGTGTGTAGACAGTGAAAATTTTGCAAGCTCATCAAGAACAGTACCATAATACTGCTCACATTTGTCACATTTGTATTTCATTTACAATTTTCAAAGGTATTCTACATTGGAGCACACTTATGAGGAAAATGCTTTTTAAATTCAGTGATAAAGAGTAGTTTTATAAATAGTTTTCAGACACCAAAAATTCACTATTCCTTCAGTGAGCGTCTATTAAGTACATGCTATACATCAGGTATAATGTTAGAAACCGGGGCACAAAGCTCACAGTCTATCAGGAGAGACAAACAACTGATGATAATATAATATGGGTAATGCAGCAGCGATTGAAACAGAAAGCTAAGCAAGCCCAGGGAGAAAGTTGTTAATCCTTTCTAGCCTTGAGGAAGGCTTTAAGAAGACATGACCTTTGAGATGGACATTGAAGGATGAATAGAAGTTTGTTCAGTCAGCAAATACACTAACTTAGCCCAAAACTGGATGAAATATTTTGATCCAGAGTAATCAGGCGTTTGTGCTGATTTTATCTATGGCTACCTGTATACTTCCTTAGGAAGGAAAGAAGACAAAAAGAATTCCCTGGATTGTGCTTAAGCCTTCCTGTGACATTTGAATAAGTAAATCATATATCAACAAAATCATATATAAAATACTGCTAAGAGAAATTCCTTATGAAGCTTGGGCAGTACTGCAGTTCTGAGTATCTAAACTGAGTTTTTCCTTAGCGTTTGTGAAATATCTAGACAAAAGTTACAAAGATTAGTTCTTCACTACTGAGACAACAGAGAGAATGGAGGCAGTGATCCAACTAATGGGGTCTCAAAATAAAAAATTTCAAGAAGAATCATCATAGTGAAATTATTAAAACAAATGTAGGGTTACCCCCCTTTTTCTTTCTCTTAATTTTTTTGTTTGAATGCACACACAGAAATTGTCCAGATTTCCACCGTAAGGGTTAGCTCACGTTTACTCATCCAACTCAGATTCCTAGATGGGGCCTTGAGGAGAGTGTTGAAGTCAAACTCTTGAAATATGTAATTTGTTCCAGTGTTTCTCTCTTCCATATGTTTCCTGTATTTGTTTCCTAGGTCGGCTGTAGCACATTACCACATACTGGGTAGTTTAAAACAACAGAAATTTATTCTCTTACAGTTTTGGAGGCTAGAAGTCCTAAATCAAGGTGTTCACAGGACCATGATCCCTCTAAAGGCTCTAGAAAGAATCCTTCCCTGTCTCTTTCTAGCTTCTGGTGGTTGCCACCAATCCTTGGCACTCCTTGGCTTATAGGTGCATCACTCCAATTGCCTCCCCTGTATTCACATGGCATTCTTCCCTTTAGGTGTCTGTGTCTGTATCCAAATTCCCTCTTCTTATAAGGACATCAGTCCCTGGATTAGAGCCTACCCTAATTCAGTATGGCCTCATCTTAACTTGATTACATCTGCAAAGACCCAATTTCCAAATAAGGTCACATTCACATGTGCCTGTGGATGTGAATTTTGAGGGGACGCTATTCAACCCAATATACTTCCCTTATCAATTGTGAGAAGGAAATTTTGCTCTGCATAATATTCCAACTGTTCATCTGCAAGTGGTTGGCAGTAAAAGGTAAAATTTTCATTTAAAATTTTAGTCTTGTTTATCTGCATTCTTCGAGATGACAGTAGCTCAGTTTAATGATCATCTGTCTAGCCAACTAATTATTTTGTTTTCCCCCTCTTCTGTAAAAGTAAATTCTAACTCCTAAGGTATTCTACCAAGGATCTGATTTGAAAGAGTTCTCCTACCACAACTTTTAGCTGACCTGTTACCACTTTTAATCCTTGTTCTTGAAATGCTGGCTAGCAGTTTCCATGGAAGCAGTCCCTTTTACAGTTTTATTCTGAGTTTCATTCCTCGAAAGAACACTTCTGCTTTCACTTTCAAAGGCTATGAGTGTTTAAAATGAAGCTCTTTCTGTAAAAAGTAAAAACTTACTTAATAGATTTTGAGGCTGAAGTAACTGAAATGTCACCTTTCTTTAACTCTGCTAATGGTTACAAGGAGATATGAATGAGCGTAAAGCATGTGATCTTTTATGCTATTCTTATGACTTGTGTGCCCAACTCATGAGACAGGAAGCCTCTTAACTTATGGGAGTTAAGAATGTTATGAAAAGAAGCTTCTAAAACAAATGAAATTTCAAAAACATGAGAAAACTCCAGATGGGAAGAAGGCAAAGGATTGAATGACAGCAAGTAGAGAAACCTCTTTGGGACTTTAGACCTGAAATATTTGCCCAGGATAGTGAGAAACTAGTTCAAGGAAATTTCTCATGTAAAGAATCTGCCAAATGTTTCTGTATTGGTTTTCTAGTAATCTGGAGAAAGGAAGTGAAACCTGGAGTTAAGGACATTGGAAAATTCCCATAGAAAGAATCTGGTTGAAGATAAACAGAAATTAAGGGACTATGTAAAAAAAACCAAACCAAACTTACTAGAATTGTTAAAGGGAGTCCTTCAATCTGAGAACAAACAACATCAGACTATGGGCTGAATCTAGGATGCAGGCTTGTACCAGCCAGATACCAACCTAGGAAATGAACTCTCAAGGACTATCCAAAACCAGAAGAATTACAACAGGGAACCAGAGAGGTTAATCTGTAAATGACAGCATCAGAACAATAAAAGACGGAATAAATGGTGTAGGTATAGAACCTTCTAATGGAGAGGAAGGCAAGGCAATACCAAGTAATAATAGATTAGTTCAAACATAGCAAGATACAGGTAAATTTCAAGATAACCACAAAGGAAGTTAACAAACCTACTCATCAAAATAAAGAAGAAAAACATAAAGTCTCAGTAGAAACAAAACTACAAAAACTAAAGAAATGAAAAAAAAAATCCACAAACAAAAGGAATTCAGCACAGGAGAGTAAGAGGAACAAAGAAAACAACAGCACCACAAAAAAAAAAAAAGCACTACAAAACAACAGCAATAAACTCACACCTATCAGTAATTACACTGAATGTAAATGGCCTAAATGCAACCATAAAGAGAGAGTGACAGAATGGCTAAAAAAAAGGATCCATCAGTATGCTGTCTACAAGAGACATACCTTAGAAACAAAGACATAAATTTATTAAAAAATCAAAGGATGGGAAAAAAATATATCAAGCAAACAGCTACCAAAAAGAGCAGGAGTGGCAATACTAATCTCAGATAAAATAGACTTTAAAACAAAATCCACCATAAAAGACAAAGAAGGACACTATATAATGATTAAAGGAACAATCCATCATGAAGATATAACCATAATAAATATCTACGAACTCAGTGACAGGGCTCCCAAATACATGAAACAAACTCTAACAGCGCTGAAAAGAGAAATTGACAGTTCCACAATAATAGTTGGAGAATTCAACACGCCACTCTCGGTAAAGGACAGAACGTCTAGAAAGAAACTCAACAAAGACACAGAAGACCTAAAGGGCACAGTTAGCCAACTTGACCTCATAGACGTATATAGAACACTACACCCAACAGCTGCAAAGTACATATTCTTTTCCAATGTACTTGGAACTTATCCAGAATAGACCACATCTTAGGCCAGAGAGCAATCCTCAACAAGATCCAAAACGTTGAGATAATACAAAGAATCCTCTCTGACCACAACGCCATCAGGGTAGAAATTAATAACAGGAGGAGCAAGGAAAAAAATCAATTACAGAAACTGAATAATAGCCTGCTTACAAATCACTGGGTAATAGAAGAAATCAGAAATGGAATCAAAAAATTCCTAGAATCAAACGAGAATGAAAACACATCATACCAAAACTTTTGGGACGCAGCAAAGGCAGTCCTCAGAGGACAATTTACAGCAATAGATGCACACATCAGAAAAGAAGAAAGGGACAAAATCAAAACATTGACTACACAGCTCAAACAAATAGAAAGAGAACAGAAAAAAAAAAAAGCCCACAGCCACCAGAAGAAAGGAAATAATAAAGATCAGAGCAGAAATAAATGGAATAGAGAATAGAAAAACAATGGAAAGAATCCACAAAACCAAAAGTTGGTTCTTTGAAAGGATCAACAAAATTGACAAACCACTGGCCAGAATGACAAAAGAAAAACAAGAGAGGACGCAAATAACTAAAATAAGAAATGAAACGGGGAACATTACAACAGAACCAACTGACATTAAAAGGATCATAACAGAGTATTATGAAAAACTATACTTCAACAAATTTGAAAACCTAGAGGAAATGGATACATTTCTAGAGACACACTACTTATCCAAACTACCACAAAGCGATGCTGTAAATCTGAACAGACCCATAACAAGAGAAGAGATTGAAAAGGTAATAAAAAAAACTCCTGACCAAAAAAAGCCCTGGCCCAGACTGCATCACTGGAGAATTCTACCAAACATTCAGAGAAGAGCTTATACCAGTACTATTCAAACTATTTCAGAACATAGAAAAGGAAGCGACACTTCCAAATTCATTCTATGAAGCCAGCATAACCTAATACCAAAACCAGGCAAAGATGCCACAAAAAAAGAAAATTACAGACCAATATCTCTCATGAATATAGATGCAAAAATTTTCAACAAAATTCTAGCCAATAGAATTCAGCATCATATCAAAAAAATAAGACATCACAACCAAGTAGGGTTCATATGAGGTATGCGATGATGGTTCAACATTAGAAAATCAATCAACATAATCCACCACATAAATGAAAGGAAAGTAAAGAATCACATGATCATTTCAATTGACGCATAAAAGGCATTCAACAAAGTCCAACACCCATTCTTGATAAAAACTCTCAATAGAATACGTATAGAAGGGAAATTTCTCCACATAATAAAGGGCATCTATGCAAAACCACAGTCAACGTCATTCTTAATGGAGAGAGGCTGAAAACATTCTCCTTGAGAACAGGAACAAGACAAGGATGCCCTTTATCACCACTCCTATTTAACACTGTGCTGGAAGTCCTAGCTAGAGCAATAAGGCAAGAAAAAGAAATAAAAGGCATCCAAATTGGTAATGAAGAAGTTAAACTGTCCCTGTTTGTGGATGATATGATACTATACATAGAAGACCCTAAAGACTCCATGAGAACTACTGGAACTAATAGAAAGATTCAGCAGAGTAGCACGATACAAGATAAACATACAAAAATCAGTTGGATTCCTACAAGAGAATGATAAAAGGAAATCAGGAAAACAATACCATTTATAATAACTCCTAAAAAAATAGAATACTTAAGAATAAATCTAGCCAGGGATGTAAAAGACCTATACAAAGAAAACTGCAAAAGACTACTGCAAGAAACCCAAAGGGATCTACATAAATGGAAAAACATACCACGCTCGGGATAGGTAGACTCAGCATTGTGAAAATGACAATTCTACCCAAAGTAATTTACAAATACAATGCAACCCCTATCCAAATACCAACAACATTTTTTAAAGAGATGGAAAGACTAATCATTAACTTTATATGGAAAAGGAAGAAGCCCCGGATAAGTAAAGCACTATTGAAGAAGAAGAATACAGTAGGAGGACTCACACTACCTCACCTCAGAACCTACTATACAGCTATGGTAGTCAAAATGGAAGAGGCTGCATAGACCTGGCTCACTATTATTACTCCTTATTGCTAACCTCCACATTGTCTCCTGATCTTGTTTTCCCTCTGGTTCCAGTCTCTACAGAAGTTTTAAGATTAACTGATGTTCCTCCTTGGAGGGTGGAAAACAATTGATAATGATCTAGGAATGACAAACCTAACAAAGCACCCATCTTGGGACAAGAAAACCAGAATGTTGTCAGATAACCCCCAAGAAAAGATTAATTCATCTGGGACTTGACCACCTCAAGGGGGAACTAATACAAACTTCTAAGACCCATAATCCTGTCCCTGTAAAAGCCTTCAGCCGATCTCCACTTGGGGAGACGGGTTTTCTGGAGGAATCTATTCCCCTCTGTCTCCTATATACCGATACATAATAAAACTCTTGCTACTTACCTCACCCCTGTCTCAGAATTGGCTATTGCAGCAGGCGGCTCCAATCCATGTTATTGAGGTAACAAAAACAGCCTGGTACTGGTACTGTGACAGACACATTGATGAATGGAACAGAAGTGAGAACCCAGATGTAAATCCACCCACCTACGTTCACCTGATCTTCGACAAGGGCCCAAAGTCCATCAAATGGAGAAAATACAGTCTTTTTAACAAATGGTACTAGCAAAACTGGATACCCATCTGCAAAAAAATGAAACAGGACCCATACCTCACACCAAATACAAAAACTAATTCAAAATGGATCAAAGACCTAAATATAAAGCCAAAAACTATAAAGTTCATAGAAGAAAAATAGAATCAATGCTAGATGCCCTAAAACATGGCATTAACAGGATACAAACCATAACCAACAACACACAAACTCCAGAAGATACAATAGACAACTGGGATCTTCTAGCAATTAAACACTTAGGCTCATCAAAATACTTCACCAAAAGAGTAAAAAGAGAACCTACAGACTGGGAAAAACTTTTTGGACATTACAAGTCAGACAAAGTTCTAATCTCTAAAATCTACAAGGAAATCCAACAACTCTGCAACAAAAAGACAAATAATCCAATTAAAAATTGGGCAAAGAAAATGAACAGACACTTCACCAAAGAAGACATTCAAGTGGCCAACAGACACATGAGGAAATGCTGGCAATCACTAGCCATTAGAGAAATGAAAATTAAAACCACAATGAGATACCATCTCACCCCAGCGTTACTGAAACAAATTTAAAAAAACTGGAAATAACAAATGTTGGAGAGGCTACAGGGAGATCGGAATTCTTATGCACTGCTGGTGGGAATGCAAAATGATACAACCATTCTGGCAAGTGATATAGCACTTCCTTAGAAAGCTAGAAATAGAAATACCATACGATCCAGCAATCCCACTCCTCGGAATATATCCTAGAGAAATAAGAGCCGTCACACAAATAGACGTATGCACACCCATGTTCATTGCAGCACTGTTCACAATAGCAAAAAGATGGAAACAACCTAGATGCCCATCAAAAGATGACTGGATAAACAAACTATGGTACATACACACGATGGAGTATTATGCAACGATAAAGAACAATGATGAATCTGTGAAGCATCTTGTGACACGTATGAAACTGGAGGATATTATGCTGAGTGAAAGAAGTCAATCACAAAAGGACAAATACTGTATGAGACCTCTACTGTAAAAACTCATGAAAAAGTTTACACACAAAAAGAAACAATCTCTTCTGGTTACGAGGGATGGGAGGGGTAGGGGGGAAATGAAATAGACAACAGATAAGTGGTAACTTTGGTGAAGGGTTAGACAGTACATAATACAGGGGAAACTAGAACAACTTGTACAAGGAAAGGTCATGGACGCTCCATAGACACCTCCAAACTCCCTGAGGGACTGAATTGCTGGGCGGAGGGCTGTATGGACAACGGTCTTGGGGAACATCTAGCTCAATTGGCATGACACAACTGATAAAGAAAATGTGCTACATTCTACCTTGGTGAGTAGCATCTGCGGTCTTAAAAGCCTGTGAGCAGCCATCTAAGCTACTCTACTGGTCTCACCCCTTCGGGAGCAAGGGAGAATGAAGAAAACAAGATACAAGGAAAAGGTTAGTCCAAAGGACTAATGGACCACAACTACCACAGCCTCCAGTAGACTGAGTCCAGTACGACCAGATGGTGCCCAGCTACCACCACTGACTGCTCTGACTGGGATTACAACAAAGGTCCTGGACAGAGCTGGAGAAAAATGCAGAACAAAATTTTAACTCACGAAAAAGACCAGACTTACTGGCCTGACAGAGACTGGAGAAACCCAGAGAGTATGGCCCCCAGACACTGTTTTAGCTCAGTAATGAAGTCACTCCTGAGGTTCACCGTTCAGCCAAAGATTAGACAGCCCCATAAACAAAACGAAACTAATAGGGCACAACAGTCCAGGGACAAGGACTAGAAGGCAGGAGGGGACAGGAAAGGTGGTAATAGGGAACCAAAGGTTGAGAAGGGACAGTATTGACATGTCTTGGGGTTGTTAACCATTGCCATAAAACAATATGGGTACTAAATGTTTAATGAGAAACAATTTGTTCGGTAAACCTTCATCTAAAGTACAATTATATATATATATATAAAGAATCTGGTTGATTGTGTGGTCAAGGAACAGATCTAACTTGAACTAGGGCATAAAGTTCCAGGAGGGGAAGGGATCCTGTCTGGAACTGTCATTTATTGTTGTATTCCCAATGTTTAGCTTGCTGTTGTTGTTGTAGAGTGTTGTCAAATCAATTCTGACTCATAGCGACCCTATGGGACAGAGCAGAACTGCCCCATAGGCTTTTCTAGGCTGTAATTTTTGCGGAAGCAGACTGCCACATCTTTCTCCCTCAGAGTGTCTGGTGGGTTCCAACTGCTGACCTTTGAGTTAACAGCCCAGCGCTTAACCAGTGCACCACCGGTGCTCCTTTCATGCTTAGCTAAGTGCCTGGCATTCAGTAAACACTTAATAAATATTTTTAGAAAGAAAGAAAATAAAACCGGGAATGTATTTTCTTAACTTGTGGCAAGCTTATGTGGGTTATTTGTATGTGTAATCACGTACTTATTTAAAGCTTGAGTTTGCCATGATTTACAGTTGAATTGTTTTTGTTCTATAAAAGCAGCTTACCCGGCTTGTGTGATATTTTAAGGAGAGAGCTGTGGGGAAGGGAGCATGCAAGAAACATGAAAGAAAATGTATAAGGCATGGTCTTCAGAGTAGAAAGATTCTCTTAGGTGAGGCAGAAAGTTATCCAAAAAGGAATCTTCTGTTGGATATTGTCTTGAGCCCTGTTTTCATTGCAAGTTTCTTTTCACTTGGAATTTTAGAGATTATGAATACAGGTGAAAAGTTATTCCAATTTATAGGAGTCCTAATACATAGCATAAACAGAATATGAACCATAAGTAACCATGCAAAAACACCAGAAGAGAAACAACCTACAGACTGGGAAAAAATTCTTGGCTATGAAAAATCCGATCAGTGTCTAATCTGTAAAATCTACAAGATACTGCAAAAACTCAACAACAAAAGGACAAACAACCCAATGAAAAAATGGGCAAAGGATATGAGCAGGCGCTTCGCCAAAGAAGACATTCAGGTGGCTAACAGACACATGAGGAAATGCTCACGATCATTAGCCGTTAGAGAAATGCAAATCAAAACTACAATGAGATACCATCTCACCACAATAAGGCTAGCATTAATCCAAAAAACACAAAATAATAAATGCTGGAGAGGTTGTGGAGAGACTGGAACACACTGTTGGTGGGAATGTAAAATGGTACATCCACTGTGGAAATCGATTTGGCACTTCCTTAAAAAGCTAGAAATAGAAGTACCATACGATCCAGCTATCCTGCTGCTTGGAATATACCCTAGAGAATTAAGAACTGTCACACAAATAGATATATGCACACCCATGTCCATTGCAGCATTGTTCACCATAGCTAAAAGACGGAAACAACCTAGGTGCCCATTAGCAGATGAATGGATAAACAAATTATGGTATATTCACACAATGGAATACTACATAACGATAAAGAACAACAATGAATCCTTGAAACATCTTTTAACATGGAGGAATCTGGAAGGTATTATGCTGCGTGAACTTAGCCAGTCACAAAAGGACAAATATTGTATAAGACCACTATTATAAAAACCCCAGAAAAGGTTTAAACACAGAAGAAAACATTCTTTGACGGTTATGAGGGTGGGGAGGGAGGGTGAGGGGTATTCACTAGAAAGTAGACAAGAATTATCTTGGGTGAAGGGAAGGACAGCACACACTACAGGGGAAGTCAGCACAGCTGGACTAAACCAAAGCTAAGAAATTTCCTGAATACAATCAAAGATGTCAAGGGACAGAGTAGCAGGGGCGGGGGTCTGGGGACCATGCTTTCAGGGTACATCTAGGTCAATTGGCGTAACAAAGTTTTTCAAGAAAATGTTCTGCATCCCACTTTGGTGAGTGGTGTCTGGGGTCTTAGGACCTAGCGAGCGGCCATGTAAGATGTATCAATTGGTCCCAACTCACCTGGAGTAAAGGAGAATGAAGAACACCATGGACACAAGGAGAGTATTAGCCCAAGAGACAGAAAGAGCCACATAAACAAGAGACTTCATCATCCTGAGACCAGAAGAACTAGATGGTGCCCGGCTACCACATGATCTCCCTGATAGGGAACACAACAGAGAGTCCCTGATGGAGCAGGAGAAAAGTGGGGTGCAGAATTCAAATTCTAGTAAAAAGACCAGGCTGAATGGTTTAATTGAAACTGAAGGGACCCTGGATGATGTTGCCCAGGGCCCTCTGTTAGCCCAAAACTAAAAACATTCCTGAGGCCGATTCTTCAGACAAAGATTAGACTGGACTATGGGACATAAAGTGATACTCGTGAAAAGTGTGCTTCTTAGTTCAAGTAGATACATGAGATTAAATGAGCAGCTCTTGCCCGGAGGTGAGATGAGAAGGCAGAGAGGGTCAGGAGCTGGTTGAATGGACACGGGAAATCCGGGGTGGAAAGGAAGAGCGTGCTGTCACAGTATAGGGAGAGCAATTAGGGTCACAAAACAATGTATGTAAAAATTTTTGTATGAGAGCCTAACTTGAATAGTAAACTTTCACTTAAAACACAACAATAAAAAAAAAGTGATTCCAATTTAAAAAATATACTTTGGAACTTATAACAGTCTACTGGTTTTGACATTCTACTAGTTTGAGTGAAGTACAGAACTCTTACCTTTCTTTAAGTCCTTTTTACCTTCCTTGTTTATAATATAATTACCCTAAATATTTCCTCTACTTGCTTTGAGAATCACATTGGACAATGTTAGGAGTTTTGCTTCAACTACCAATCATAATTTAGAAAACTCAATGGGAGAAGGAAAGTCTACTGTATTTACTCATGTTTTTGCTTACCGTGTTCTTTCTTGTTTCCTGATGTTCCAAGGTTCTTCTTTTCTCATTTCCTTTCTATTTCAGGAACTTCCTTTCAGCCTTCTTTTAGGGTAGTCTGCTAGTGACAAATTCTTTTAGTTTTCCTTCATCTGAACATGTCTTGATTTCCCTTTCATTCCTGAAGGATATTTTCACTGGATAGAGAATTCTGGGTTGACAGTTGTTCTCTTTCAGCATTTGAAAATGTTGTGCCACTGTCATGGTTTGAATTATGTCCACCCAAAAAAGTGTGTACCAGTTTGGCTAGGCCATGATTCCCAGAATTGTGTGGTTGGCCTCCATTTTGTGGTTGTAATTTTATGTTAAACAGGATTAGGGTGGGATTGTAACACCACATATACCCAGGTCACATCTTATGTAAAGGGAGTTTCCCTGGGATGTGGCCTGCACCACCTTTTATCTCTCAAGAGATAAAAGGGAAGGGAGGCAAGCAGAGAGTGGGGGACATCATACCATCAAGAAAGCAGTGCCAGGAGCACAGCGCATCCTTTGGACCGGAGTCCCTGCGCCGAGAAGCTCCTATTCTGGGGGGAACACTGATGAGAAGGCCAAGAGAGAGAGAAAGCCTTCCCCTGGAGCTGACACCCTGAATTTGGATTTTTAGCCTACTTTGCTGTAAGGAAATAAACTTCTCTTTGTTAAAACCATCCACTTGTGGTATTTCAGTTATAGCAGCGCTAGATAACTAAGACAGCCACTAACCACTAACGAAGTTTTTTAAGAAAATGTTCTGCATCCTACTTTGGTGGGTAGCGTCTGGGATCTTAAAAGCTAGTGAGTAGGCATCTAAGATGCATCAATTGGTCCCAACCCACCTGGAGTAAAGGAGAGTGAAGAATACCAAAGATACAAGGAAAGTATTAGCCCAAGAGACAGAAATGGCCACACAAACCAGAAACTGCATCATCCTGAGACCAGAAGAACTAGATGGTGCCTGGCTACTACCAATGACCACCCTGATGGGGAACACAACAGAGAGTCCCTGATGAAGCAGAAGAAAGGTGGGGTGCAGAACTCAAATTCTAGTAAAAAGACCAGACTTAATGATCTGACTGAAACTGGAGGAACCCCAGAAAGCATGGCCCCCAGACTCTCTGTCAACCCAGAACTAAAACAATTCCCGAGGCCAACTCTTCAGACAAAGATTAGACTGGACCATGGGACATAAAATGATCCTCATGAAGAGTGTCCTTCTTAGCTCAAGTAGATACATGAGATTAAATGGGCGTCTTTTGTCCGTAGGTGAGATGAGAAGGCAGAGATGGTCAAGGAGCTGGTTGAATGGACATGGGGAATCAGGAGTGGAAAGGAGGAGTGTGCCGTCACAGTATAGGGAGAGCAATTAGGGTCACATAACAATGTATGCATAAATTTTTGTATGAGAGACTAACTTGAATTGTGAACTTTCACTTAAAGTACAATAATAAAAAAAAGAAAGAAAGAAGGAAAATGTGCCACTTCTTCTAGTCTTCATGGTTTCTGATGAGAAATCTAGTCATTAAATCTGTTTTTCCTTTAAGGGTAAGATGTTGTTTCTCTCTTGCGGTTTTCAAGTTTTTGTTTTTTTCATTTGTCATTAGTTTCAAGAGTTTAATTATGAAGTGTCTTGGCATGGATTTCTTTGAGCTTACCCTATTTGGCATTTGCTCAGCTTCTTAAACATGTAGGTTTATGTACTTTGCCAGATTTGAGGAATGTTCTCACTGTGGAAAAAGGGAAAAACAAATGGAGATGGGGCAAGGCAAAGAAAAAGCTTGAAGGGTGGAATTGGAATTGATGCCTCAGTATAAATCCATGATTTCTTACATACACATACATACATACATACATACACAGAGAGAGAAGAGAGAGATCCTAGCTCAATCTGCTGAAAGAGCTTAGGTGCAATAATGAAATGTAACAATGAGCAAGCCTGGTGCCCAGATTTGGGTTTCTAAACATTATTCTTGACTAAAAAGAAACAGAGCATCTTAGGGAAATAAATGACTCCAGGGCTGGGACAGGGGAAGTACAAGTTAAGCTTGGAACATCCTGTTGTGACTGAAATTAAGGAAGTGCTCCTCCTCCAATAAATAAATAAATAAATACAGGAGTATGTTAAAAGGTCAAAGGAGGAATACTGTTCGGCAATAAAAGGGAATGGACCACTCACACATGCTATGTCATGGGTAAACCTCAAAAACATTGGTATCGTGGATGAAATTTTCACTTTCATAAGTAAAAGAAGTCAGACACAAGAGACCACATATAGTACGATTGCATTTATATGAGATATACTGAAAAGACAAATTTATAGAGGCAGATTAGGTTAGTGGTTACCTGGGGCTGAGGGTGAGAACAGGGATTATCTGCAAATGAGGGATCATATTAGGTGATGACGCACGTGGTCTAAAACTGATTTATTGTGACGGTTGTATGTCTCATTAATATTACTAAACATAATTGTACACCTGAAATGAGTGAATTTTATGATATGGAAAGTATACCTCAATAAATTTTTTTAAAGCAATGGTTGGGCTGGTGTGGGGGGAGAGGAGGTAGATTTTTTTCAAAGGAGGCATCATTATTAGACTGACAGCTAAGTTCTCAACAGTGTGATGGTAAATCTATTATAACCCATTAAATAGAGTAAGAATAGATGGGTTCATACTGATAATATGAATAAACAGACAAATTAAGTTGAATATAGAAGGAATGATGGAACTAGAAAATCACAACTTGGCAACCATCATAGAAATAAACTAATTCAGTCAAGAAACATCAACAGATGCCAAAACTAATGGATTAAAGTTTGAGAAATGGAATATTTACTTAGTCTCAAAGTAGCACCCCACAAAATACTTATGGATTACAAAAAGAAAAAGAATAACTTAACACTGGAAAAGTCTGGCAGGCACTGACTTAATCAAGTAATCAAGGTTAACATCACTAGTAACGGGCAGATCAAAACCATTTACCACTCACAGGATGCAAAGAGAAGAACACAGCATAGCTTTGGGGCTATTCCGGCCAAAGATAAATCTCCTAAACCTAATCCTGAGGAAATATCAGATGAACCCAAATTGAATAACACTCTACAGGATAAGTGTCCTATAATCTTCAAAAACATCAAGGTCATGAAAGTCAAGACAAGAATGAGGAATTGTTCCCCAGATTGAAGGAGACTAAAGAAATGTGATCACTAAATTTGGAGTGTGATCTTGGATTGGATCATTTAGCTATAAAGGACATTATTGAGACAAATGGTGATGTTTGATAGGCTGCTGAGGATTAGATGGTGGTAATGTGACAATGCTGATTACCTGATTTTGATGATTGTATTGTGGTTACGGAGCCCTGGTGGTGCTGTGTTTAAGAGCTACAGCTGCTAACCAAAACATCAGCAGTTCAAATCCACCAGCCACTCCTAGGAAACCCTATGGGGCAGTTCTACTACGTCCCATAGGGTCGCCATGAGTCAGAATCGATTCAACGGCAATGGGTTTGGTTTTTTTGGTTATTGTGATTATGTATCAGAATGTCCTTGTTTATAAGAAATAACACTAAAGTATTTGAGGGTGATAAAACATCAGGTTGGCAACTTACTCTCAAGTGGTTCAGGAAAAAACTCATCTTTCTTACCTTTTAAAAAACTTTTCTGTAAATTTGAAATAATTTAAAAAAATTTTTTTTAAGTGGAAATTTTGTTCTAAATAGCCGCTTCCCATTTTAATAACTCTTACTCTGGAGCTCCTAAACATTGATGGATATAATTTATATCCATTTGTATTGGATGTCATCCACTTGTTTGGGAATCCCTCTTCTACTTCTTATCTATTTATTTCCTCAACGAGATTATTAAACACCCAAAGGACACAGATTACACTTCTATTTCTTTTATATTCCCTTGTGGTATCAAATAGCTACTCTTAATAACCACTGTACACACTAAAGGATTTGGAGCATAAACTGTCTGTATAGCTCAATTGCCTCTTTTAATTTAAGCCCATGGAAAACTCTTTTAAACCATCTCCCTTAATTCATATGATGGATGCAGGAACCAAGTCTGAGTTGATTGCTCTTTCACACCAATCAGTGGCCCCTGGGATTCATAGAAATACGTGTCTTGATGGAAAAATGAGTCATTCTACCAACACACAGCTGGACTTGCACACCCAGAGCACAGTGGAAATGAGGAAGTCTGAGTGAAGCAGGAGCAATCTATATCCAAACAAGAGTTCACTCTCTTCCTGTGCTGTTACATAGTGAAATGGAAACATGATTTCCTGGGAAAAGAGCCAGATTCCACAAATGAAATGGTCTTGCTTAAATGTGCACAGCTGCTAGATACTTACTGTGCTTACTGAGACAGTCTTATTTTAAAGATATGATCTTGGTTTCAACAGGGAGATTGGAAGGAAGGGGTATCCTCTCATGCACGACAGAATGGGTTTTACAGAAACAGTCCTCTTGAACACCAGTTCTTGACTGGGTCAAGTAAGAGAAGGGGAAAAGAGTCATGACATTTCTCGCCACTAATTGTTTGAACCATTCTGATAGGTCCCTTTACATATATGACCACATTTCATTCTTGAGACAACCTTATATATATTTTTTATTATGAGAAAGTTCAAATGTAGGTGAAAGAAGAGAGAATAATATAATGAATACCTATTACCATGCTTCAACAGTTATCAACACATGGCCAATCTTGTTTCATCTATATCCCCATCCACTTTCCTCTGGATTATTTTGAGTCAAATCCTAGATGTGATATCATTTCATCTATAAATACTTCAGTAAGTATCTCTAAAATGTAAGTATTATTTTAAAAACATTTCCACAATGCTGCTATCATATCTTAAAAATTAATGATAAAGGCCTTGGTTAGAACGGGAGAAAATTGTAGGACAAAGTCAAATTCATAAAAAGACCAGACTTACTGGAATGATAGAGACTGGATGAACTCCCAAAACTATTGCCCTAAAACACCCTTTCAACCTGAAACTGAAGCCACTCCACAACTGGTCACCCTTCAGCCAAATAATAGATTGGCATATAAAATAAACAGTAACTCCCGTGAGGAATGTGCTCCTTAGAACAATCAACTAAACGAGACCAAATGGGCGACATTGGCCCAAAAGCAGAGATGAAAAAGCAAGGAGGGGCAGGGAAACTGGAGGGATAAAAGTGGGAAAGACAGGGTGGAAATGGGGAGAATGCCAATGCATTGCAGGGGTAGCAACCAATGTCACACAACATATTGTATATGAATTATTGAATGGGAAATCAATTTGCTATGTAAACTTTCATCTAAAGCATAATAAAATGCTTAAAAAAATTAGCGATAATTCCTCATTGTCAGCAAATATCTAGTCAGTGTTCAAATTTCCCTGATTATCTCATAAACATATGTTGTTGTTTTTACAACTTGTTTGTTCAAATCACAATCTAAATAAAGTCCACACATTGTAAATGGTTGATTGGCCTTCTCTCTCTCTTTTTTTTTTTAAATAGGCTTTTAAAGTCTAGGTTACTAGGATCAAGTCCCTTTTAATTTAGTGATTCCCCCTTCATCATCATTTCTTCCCTTCCTCTCTCTCTTGCAATTTATTTGTTGGAGAAACTGGGTTGTTTGTCCTGTAGAATTTCCTACATCTGGATTTTGCTGATTGCATTCCCATAATGTTGTTTAATATATTTCTCTGACTCATGTGTTTCCTGTAAACTGATAGTTAGATCTAGAGGTTCGATCAGATTTAGGTTTGATTGGGTTTTTTTGTTTGTTTTGGTTAAATATATTATAGATGTTGGTGTGTACTTCTTGTTATTCCAGGTGCATAATGTCAATGGAGGAAGGATAGGCAGGACTTGGGATTTAATTTGGTTTGGGAGGAGAGCAAGAGAGAGGAGTTAAAGATAACTAACTCTATGGTTTAGAGTCTTTAGTTATTGAAAGCATGACAGTACCACCAACAGAAATAAGAAAGTCATGAGGGGTCTGGATTTTGAGGAAAGATATTAAATTTGGTTTATATGTGTTGAGTTGGGGACGATAGTGGGATATCCAACCAGGGCTCTAAGCAGTAGGAGATGAGGGCCTTGCATCTGGGAGAGAGGTCCGAGCCCAAGGCTGACTGTTAAAAAATATTAAAATACTTTTGGACTCTAAAACCATAAAATACTTAGAATAAAATGTGGGGGCAATGCAGTCGGGCCTACCTTTTAACAATGGATTGTCCAATATAATAACAAAAGCACAAACTGCAAAAAACAAAATAAATAAATGGCACCTCATAAAAATTAAAAACTTTTATTCATCAAAAGACTTTACCAAAAAAGTGAAAAGACAAGCTACTGACTGGGAGAATATCTCCAGAAACCATACATCCGATAAGAATCTAATAACCAAAATGTATATAAAACTTCAACAACTTAACAACGAAAAGACAAATAACCCAATCATAAAATGGGCAAAGGACTTGAATAGACATTTCACCAAAGAGGACATTCAAGAGGCCACGAAGCACATGAAAAGATGCTCAGGGTCATTAGCCATCAGAGAGATGTGAATCATTCCCACCAGAATGGCTAAGATCAAAAAAACAGAAAATAACAAATGTTAGCAAGGATGTGGGGAAATTGGAACCCTTATCCATTGTTGGTGGGAATGAAAATGGTACAGCCATTATGGAAAACAGTATGTTGTTTCCTCGAAAAAAAAAAAAAATAGAACTACCAGATGACCCAGCAATTTTTCTCCTACGTATATACCCACAGAACTTGAAATCAGAGACTCCAAGACTTGTACACCAGTGTTCACTGCAGCGCTATTCACAATAGCTAAAAGGAGGAAACAACTTAAATGCCCATCAACAGAAGAATGGAAAAACAAAATGTGGTACATACATACAATGGAATACTACTCAGCCAGCAGGAGAAATGAAGTCTTGATAAATGCTACAGTACGGATGGAGCTGGAAGACATTATCCTGAGTGAAATAAGTCAATCACAAAAGGACAAATATTGTATGACCTTGCTTATATTAAAAAACAAGAAAAGGTAAATGCACTGAGACCAAAGTTTATTAGTGGTTACCAGGGGCCGGAGGGAGGGGGTAAAGGGGGGTCAATGGTGATGGAAAAATTGCATTGATTAACGGTAGGGTTGGAGCCCCGGTGGTGCAGTGGTTAAGAGCTACGCTTGCTAACCAAAAGGTCAGCGGTTCATATCCATCAGCCACTCCTTGGAAACCCTATGGGGCAGTTCTACTCTGTCTTATAGGGTTGCTATGAGTCGGAATCGACTTGACGACAACAAGTTTTTGGTTTTTAAGAGTAAGGTTGCAACTGTGCACGTGGAAATTTTTGAAATGGTGTATCTTTGGCTATGTATATTTTCACCAAAAAAAAAAAGGTCGGGAAGGAGAGGGTTGACATGTTGTGGGGTTGTTAACCAATGTCATAAAACAACATGTGTACTACTGTTTCATGAGAAACTATTTGTTCTGTAAGCCTTCACCTGAAGTACAATTTAAAAAAATAGCGTATTGCTGAAAAAAAAAAAAAGAGTAAGGTTGCACAGCCAATTATTGTAATCGTTATCAACAAGTCGTACTCCTGTAAAAAGTTGAATTGGCCAAAGTTGTGTGATAGATATATTTACAGCAATGACCAAAAAAAAAAAAGAGTAGCTGCTGAGGCTGCTTATGTACAACCAAAAACCTCACGGGATTTGGTTCCGTGGTTTGGAGGTTTAGGGTCATGGTTTCATGGGACATCCCAGTTAATTGGCCTAATAATGTATTTAGCGCTTCTGTTCTACCTCCTAGTTCGTTCCATAGTGCCTAGGGTCTTAAAAGCTTGCAAGCAGCCAATCCAAGGCACAACAATTGGTCACTACTTGCTTGGAGCAACAAGGGAAGGAGAGTCAGGAATAGGAGGAGGATATGGAATATGTGGCTAATTGCCTTCATGAACAACTCCCTCCTTTTCCATGAGACCAGAAGAACTGAATTGTTCCTGGGTACTATTACAGAATATTATGGATTGAACTGTGTCCCCTAAAAATGTGTGTCAACTTGGCTAGGCCATGATTCCCAGTATTGCGTGATTGTCACCATTTTGTCATCTGATGTGATTTTCCTATATGTTGTATATCCTACCTCTAAGATAATACTGAGGAGGATTAGAGTCCCCCAGAGCCGACAGAGAGAGAAAGCCTTCCCCTGGAACTGGCACCCTGAATTCAGACTTCTAGCCTCCTAAACTGTGAGAGAATAAACTTCTGTTTACTAAAGCCAGTCACTTGTGGTATTTCTGTTATAGCAGCACCAGATAACTCAGACACTGAACATTTTGATCAAAGATTCTATAGAAGAATCCTGACCAAAAGGAGGAAAATGTAGAACAGAATTTCAAATTTCATGGAATCCAGACTGTCTGAAGCCATGAAGGGTAGGTGAATCCCTAAAATTATTGTCCTGAGATAATCTTTAAACCTTAAATCAGAAATATCCCCTGAAGTCTTCTTAAAACCAAACAATAGTCTAGCTTAACTGGTAAAAAATGTCTGCCTTGGATGCTCTTTTAAGAACTATCTATATGGGATCAAAGTGAAAACAGCAAATCAAAATATTAAATAGAAACTGTCCAGGCATAGACAAGTAACTTGAAATTTGCCTCTGAAAATGAGACCAAACAAGGAGGTGGGCAATTCCAGTGTGGCAGCAAAGGAGTTTATTAGGGAGACTTACACACAAGGCAATCCTGGGCAGCTGCAAGAACAGAGCAGATGTCCGTTCCCTGCAGTGGGAAGCCAGAGGTTTTATAGTGGTGGTAGACAATAGTGGCTCCATGCCAGTGGCCTACATAAGAATGCAAACTGTAGTGAACTGGCAGACTGCATGAGGGCACCCATGTTCAGCCTCGCAAAGCCTGTTTCCCCGTCAGTACACCCCTTGAGGCTGGCTCTTACAATCTGGCACACTTCTCTCTTGTGCCATAGTATGCTGGTGGAGGGGGGTTGGCCAGGTACCATATGGTGCCTGCACATATGCAAGAGACAGAGAAAGTTACTGTGTGCCCAGAACAGGGGGAAGGCTTCTCTGATAAGGAGAAGGAACCAGGAGAGAGAAGGAGGCCTAATTCCCAGCCTTCTTATCAGAGAATGCTCTGGGCCCAAGGCCTTTACTTAGGCTGCCTGTATGGGAGGTGTACAGGCAGATCATTCCCCTAACAGTCCACTGCCAACTCCCATCAGGGTGCCATAAAAAAAAAAAAAAAGCAAAGCAGTACCAAGTCCTCGTATGCCTATCACGCATTTTAGATGTTGAGTTGTATGTCTGTTTGGTGTATAACTCTGGTGAATGCTATATCTGTGCATCATTTGAGGCAGCATTTAATGAGGGTTACTAGTAGGACTGTCCCCAGCAAGTTGATCAGGCCTGCTTGAAGGAGAGATCCGAACCAACCATCCCAGTTGTGGCTTAATCTAAGGGCTGCATTTGTCCAATCTTATGTGTGTATAACATGTCCTGATTCATTTATGTAAAAACAGTATATTTCTCCCAACATGGCACATTATATGAACAGTATATATTTCAGTACAAGTCATACAAAAACTCCTGTTCTCAGCACAATTGAACAAGGTATTACCATTGCCAGACCGGGCTAGTTCAGACTAGGTGTAGTCAGTCCAGGTACATTGGACCCCCTGGTCATATTTTGTAAGTTCTCTATGTCCAGAGTAACAACAAACTCCAACTTAAAAGTACTGTTCTCAGAGTCAAACCATCCAATCTCATGCCATTTTCATTTTTAACACACAAAGAGAAATTTTCTTCTAAAGTTGGAACACTCCCCACAGGCAGTTTTCATACTCAAAAAAAAAAAAAAAGTTTTCCATGGGTATTGAAGTCGACTGTATTCATTTACCACATGATCTCCTCAGTACATCAGGTTACACATTCGGTTGGTCCACGAGGTCTCCTCCTTGTTGACAGATCAGCTGGAACAATCTGGGGAGATGATTCATCATCTTGGTTCAAATGTTGACAGAGCCAACAGTTGGTCTGATTGGTAGCCCTGCTGTTGGGGGAATGGTCTACCTGTATGCCTACCATCTAGGCTGCCTAAATAAAGGCCTTGGGCCCAGAGCATTCTCTGATAAGGAGGCTGGAAATTAGGTCTCCTTCTCTCTCCCAGTTCCTTCTCCTCTTCAGAGAAACCTTCCCCCTGTTCTGGGCACACAGTAACTTTATCTGTCTCTTGCACATGCATAGGCACCATATGGCACCTGGCCAACCCCACTTCTATATCTGTTCCCAGCATACTATGACACAAGAGAGGAAGCATGCCAGATTGTAAGAGCCAGCCTCAATGGGGGGAATGAAGGGGAAATAGGCTTTGCAAGGCTGAACATGGGTGCCCTTATGCAGTCTGCCAGTTCACTACAGTTTGCATTCTTATGTAGGCCACTGGCAGGGAGCCACTATTGTCTACCACCACTATAAAACCTCTGGCCTCTCACTGCAGGGCATGGGGATCTGCTTTGATCCTGCAGCTGCTCAGGACTGCCCTGTGTGTAAGTCTCCCTAATAAACTCCTTTGCTGCCACACTGGAGTTGCCCATCTCCTTCTTCGGTCTCTTGGCACCTTCCATTTTCAGAGGTAAATTTCAAGCTACTGGTCTGTGCCTGGTCAGGAATCTCAGGGGGCAGTGAGTTTATGTTAATGGGAAAAGAACACAGAAAAGAAAGGTGAGAATGGTTGCACAACTTGAAGAACGTAGTCAATGTCACTGAATTGTACATGAAGATACTGTTGAATTGGTGTATGTTTTGCTGTGTATATTCTCAACAACAACAATAAAATAAATTTAAAACAAACAAACAATAGTTTAGCCTAGCTAGTAAAGAATGTCTGCCTTTTAATATCTATCTATATGGGATCAAAGTGACAACAGCAACTCAAAAGATTAGACAGGATCCTTAGGGGGCGGTGAGTTTATGTTAACTGGAAAGGAACAACTCAAAAAAGGAGAGTGAGAGTGGGTGCACAATTTGTAGAATGTAATCAATGTCACTGAATTGTACTTGTAGAAATTACTGAATTGGTGTATGTTCTGTTGTGTATATTCTCAACAACAACAAAATAATTTAAAAAAAAAAAACCTTCTGGACATCTTGGTAAATAACTATGACTCCAATACCCCCTGAAGAATCTCCCAGAATCCTCCCAGCCTTGTGGGATTCAGGAACTAATTTAGGACCCCTTGGGTAATGCTTGGCACAGCAAGGGACTCCAGAATCCTGCTTTAGCACTTTAGACAACAGCATCCATTCTGGTGACTTGGTATCTCTGCCACTGGTTTTAACAGTTTTTAATATCTCCCCATTTCAGGACCAGAGATGCTGATTTTAGAGTCATCAGTAAAGAGGATTCCATAGAGAAGATGAAAGGAAAAGTGACTGAAATAAGAGCAGAGGGCTGGAGACAGAACCTATGTCAAATACCTACCTTAAGGAAATGGCACAAATGTTCACAGCAGCATTATTCATAATAGACAAAAAGTGGAAACAACCCAAATGTCCATCAACTGACGAATGAATAAATAAAATATGGTATATTCATTCATACAATGGAATATTACTCAGTTATAAAAAGAAATGAAGTACTGATACATGCTACAACATAGATGAGCATTGAAAATATTGTGCTATGTGACACTACTGCAAGAAACCAAAAGAGACCTACATAAGTGGAAAAACATACCATGATCATGGATAGGAAGACACAACATTGTGAAAATGTCAATTCTATCCAAAGCAATCTACAGATACAATGCAATCCTGATCCAAAATCCAACAACATTTTTTAACAAGATAGAGAAACAGATCACCAACTTCATATGGAAAGGGAAGAGGCCCAGGATAAGTAAGGCATTAAAGAAGAAGAAGAACAAAGTGGGAGGCCTCACACTGCCTGATTTTAGAACCTATTATACCACTATTGTAGTCAAAACGGCCTGGTACTGTTACAACAACAGATAGCCACAGAGATCAATGGAACAGAATTGAGAATCCAGATGTAAATTTATCCACCTATGAGCAGCTGATATTTGACAAAGGCCCAAAGTCCGTTAAATGGGGAAAAGACAGACTTTTTAACAAATGGTGCTGGCATAACTGGATATCCATCTGCAAAAAAATGAAACAAGACCCTTACCTCACACCATGTACAAAAACTAACTCAAAATGGATCGAACACCTAAATATAAAATCGAAAACGATAAAGATCATGGAAGAAAAAATAGTGACAATGCTAGGAGCCCTAATACATGGCATAAACAGAATACAAACCATAAGTAACAATGTACAAACACCAGAAGAGAAACTAGATAACTGGGAGCTTCTAAAAATCAAACACTTATGCTCATCAAAAGACTTCACCAAAAGAGTAAAAAGACTACCTACAGACGGGGGAAAAAATTTTGGCTATGACATATCTGACAAGGGTCTAATCTCTAAAATCTACAAGATACTGCAACACCTTAACAACCAAAAGACAAAGAACTCAATTAAAAAATGGGCGAAGGATATGAACAGACACTTCACCAAAGAAGTCGTTCAGGTGGCTAACAGACACTTGAGGAAATGCTCACGATCATTAGCCATTAGAGAAATGCAAATCAAAACCACAATGAGATATCATCTCACCCCAACAAGGCCGGCATTAATCCAAAAAACACAAAATAATAAATGTTGGAGAGGTTGTGGAGAGACTGGAACACTTACACACTGTTGGTGGGAATGTAAAATGGTACAACCGCTTTGGAAATCGATTTGGTGCTTCCTTAAAAAGCTAGAAATAGAAGTACCATATGATCTGGCAATCCCACTCCTTGGAATATATCCTAGAGAAATAAGAGCCTTCACATGAACAGATACATGCATCGCAGCACTGTTCACAATAGCAAAAAAACGGAAACAACCTAGGTGCCCATCAACAGACGACTGGATAAACAAATTTTGGTACATACGCACAATGGAATACTATGCAACAATAAAGCACAATGAAGAATCCTCAAAGCATCTCACAACACGGATGAATCTGGAGGGCATTATGCTGAGTGAAATTAGTCAGTCGCAAAAGGACAAATATTGTATGAGACCACTACTGTAAGAACTCAAGAAAAGGCTTTTAAAAAAGAAAGAAAACATTGTGCTATGAGAAAGAAGCCAGGCACAAAACACCACCTATTGTATAATTCCCACTCACAGGAAATGTCCAGAACAGGCAAATCCATAGAGACAGAAAATTAGTGGTTGCCCCCTATGGGGGCAGTTTTACTCTGTCCTATAGGGTCGCTATGAGTCAGAATTGACTGGACGGCAATGGGTTTGGTTTTGGTTGGTTTTTGGGGGGTGAGTTAGGGGGGAGGGGTTTGGAGGGAAATGAGGATTGACTGCTAACGGGCATGGAGGTTCTTTCTGGGGTGATTAAAATGTTCCAGAATTGATGTGGTGATTGTTGCACAACTGTGAATATACCAAAAACCACTGAATTGTACACTTGAAATAGGTGAATTTTATGGTATGTGAATTATACCTCAATAAAGCTTTTATTTTAAAAAATGAAAGAAAAAGTAAGCCAACAAATGGGACAATAAATAAATCAAAATAATAACAGTGTCACAAAAGCAAAGAGGAGAGGAAGCCCCCTTTTGGAGAAACTGCAGAAGTTTGAGGACTGATTGTTGTAGAACACAATGAAGTCTCTTCACGGGAGGAGACTACGGATGGGCTGACCTTGAGGAGACCAAGGGGAAAACCGATGCAGTCTGGAGTTTTTGTTTTGGTTTTTAGGATAGAAGAGAACAGTGCATGTTCACGGAACAGGAAAAGGAGCCAGCAGAGAGGTTTTAAGGCATTGTTTTAATTTGTTCTCTGGGTGTTTTGTTTGTTAGCCTGAATCACTGCTTCCCTGAGACTAAAACTCCTACCCGCAGCAAATGCCATGAGTCCTTTGAATGGTGTCTAGCACCAAACTGAGCATTAGTTGTTATCGTTAGCTATGGTGACCCCGTGCACAATGGACAAAACACTGCCCAGTTCTGTGCCATCCCCATAATCAGTTTCGGATTGAACTGTTGTGATCCACAGGGTTTTCACTGGCCGATTTTTGGAAGTCAGTCACCAGGCCTTTCTTCCTAGTCCGTCTTAGTCTGGAAGCTCCGCTGAAACCTGTTCAGCATCATAGCAACACCTAAGCCTCCACTGACAGACGGGTGGTGGCTGTGCATTGACTGGGAATGGAGCCCAGGACTCCCTCATGGAAGGCAAGAATTCTACCACGGAACCTCCAATGTCCTCATGCACTGGATAAATAATTCTGATTGCTCTCTGATTTAGAAAAGTTACCCTACGTATTAATGTTTGAAGGAGGGAAAAGAAAGGAATTTTTCTGGAAGAGAAATAGACCTATGATAGACCCTTTTCATGTATGTGAGTGGGACAAGAATAGTGTCTATAAAGCTGGGGAGAAAAAAAAATCACTTTTGTCTGCGGCAACTGTGAGTCAACTGCTTGGGGGCTAGTCTTCTCTGCTGGATGGTTTCCCTGATGTGAAGACACATCATTCATCCCAACCATTTATTATTAACAAACACACTGTCTCCCTGGGATTTTTCCCAGCATGGATCCCAAACTGAATCGAACATATCGCACACTGTGCCCCTCACACGTGGCTGGGCCTCCAGGGATATAAGTTCATAAGACTTAAGGCAGAACCACGATATGAGGAGATGAGCAATGCCTGCCTATTCCCTCAGCACACTTTCACGTCTGGTGTTGTTACTGCCAGGAATACCCTTATCTCTATCCCCTTTACACTGCGGACCCTCGCTTGCGAAGCGTTTTCTGCTCCCCCAAGAAATAATGGAAACCTTCCCTAAGCTGCTACAGCACCTTCCACATTGTATCAGAAACTACTTATGGGTCTGTCTCCACTGCTAGATGAGGGCAGTGGTGGTTCAGTGGTAGGATTCTCGCCTTCCATGTAGGAGACCTGAGTTGGATTCTCGGCTAATGCACCTCATGCGCAGCCTTGTCGGTGGGGGTTTGCATGTTGTTATGATGGTGAACATGTTTCAGCAAAGCTTCCAGACTAAGATAGAGTAGGAAGAAAGGCCTGGTAATCTGCTTCTGAAAGTCAGCCAGTGGCGCAGGACTGGGCAGCATTTTGTTCAAGTTAAGCTGACTGAATGATAGCTAACAACAACAAAAACAACTCCCCTCATGAACACTGTGAGTTTCTCAACAGGAAGGACTGGACTTTATCCTCATTAAAGTTCCCAGCCCAGTAGCTGGCTCATGGTAAGTAATCACACTTTGTTGAATGCATGGATGGATGCAGGAATACGATAGAGCTCTGTGAGATTCCAGCTGCTGACATGGTTGCATCCTGGTGTTCTTTTTCTGGGCCAAAGGGGTTGTTTGCTTTGGCCTCTCTATCCCTTTAACAGACTCTGCCTGAGTGGCTGAAAGCACACAATGGAGCAGTGTGCCTTTCAGCAAACACAGTGAGCAACGGAAAATGCAAAGCCTGAACCCTGAATGCAAGAAATGGCTTGCTGAATGCAATTACAAATAAAAAGAAACTGCTTATTTTCCCTTAAACAGAGTGAAGTGCTCCAGAAAAAATTGTTCTGCTCCAGTTCTGGGTATCAGTGTTGGTAAAGCTAGTGTACCACTGGCTCTACCCCTGGTTGGGCTGAGCTAGCATTTGGTATGAAGAGGAATGTCAGAGAAACTTGTTGATGCAGATATTTCTTGGACATCGGTATGCGGGGGTAGTCCCTTCCTGCAAAATTCTCCGTTAAGGAGGCACCGAGTGAGTCAGGGATGTTTTCACTGGACTATCCCTGGGACATAACTTAATTCATCCACAAACACTGGCATTCCTTTTCGAAGAGGGGAACAGAATTACTTTCCTGATGGTGTGCACGTAATTCCTCTTAGCAAGCATGCAACTACCAAAAAACAAAGCAACCACGAAAACTTCTCTTCAGGGTTTTCACCAAAATATGAGGTTTAAATTGTAATGTGTAAATGCCCATTGATAGGGAACTGGTTAAATAAGTACAGTACATCCATACATTGGAATATGAGGCAGTTCTACATGTAATGATACAGAACAATCTCCAATATATATTAATAAATGAAAGACAGCAAGGTACAGAGCAATATATACATTTGAGTTTACGTGCAGATACTGTCTATAGATGCTTGCACAAGAAAACGGTATCAACTGTTACCTCCTGAGAGGGAAACTAGTTTCTGGGCACAGGAGTAGAAAGAAAATTTTTTTCCCACTATATTCCTTTTTGTGTTATTTGCAGTGTGTGCCTTGTGTATCATCTGCTAAAATAATCTTTTTTTTTTTTTTTTAAAGTAAGAACCTATGAAGGTCCAGTAAGATTCTCTACTGTCACTCCTTTTTTCCTGAAAGCCTTGTCAATCCTCAGTAGAAGGAACTTAAATTGCTGTAATATGTTTTCTCTTAAATTATAAAACAAACTGGTAGTCTGACAGTTCTACCAGCTGTATGTACATACAATGTATGATTTTGTGAACCAGTTCATTCTGCTTGAACCTCAAAAGAGAAACCTATTTGTTTCTAAGGAAATAGCTATTGAAGTGTTAGGATATATATATTTTTTTTTCCCACTAATCGTGAGGGCAGTGTCCCAGACCTTAGGCTCTGGAGCTCCTTTCTGGGTTGGTGGGTTCTCTGATTATATTTATGGATCCTGGAGTCCCCACAGAGCCCTTTTCCTGGTAATGGTGCTAGACTAGAGAGGACCTTTTGCCGAGACCGTCATCCATCCAGCTGGGGAAACCCAAGCTTGGTTTCCTAACCAGGGAAAAGGTTTGCAGCTTTTCTATGGGGAAGGAGGCTGGGACAGCTCCAGCAAACTCACAGCTCCTGTGCTGTATTAGCAAGCAAAATGAGGGGGCGGAGGAGGGCTTGGGGATGGCAGCCTCTTGGACTTTAACGCTTCTGCTAATGGATCTCCCTTAGCTGGGAACTGCCTGCTCCCTTGTACCTATCTGGGTGAAAATATACTTGCAGTTAATCCTCAGGCCAGGAGGCTCGGAAACGGGACCTGTAGAGTAGCCATGTTTGCCTCTCTCCCAGTCCCACTGGAAGATACAGAGGGCTGAGGTGGAAAGAGCAAGACAGCAGGAGTTTAGAGACCTGAGTCCAAGTGCCAGTGCTAACACAAACCTGCGTGTGACCTCTGGCAAGTCACTGCCCTCTGAGTCCTCCTTTACTGTCTGTCAAATGATGGGGTGGGATTCCATGATCTCTTTCTGTAGCTTAGCGCTGGCTCATCCGGGTCTAGAGAGGTGGGTGGACTACCAAACTCCACTCTCTCAGGTTAGTATCAGCGAAGCTCCTGGGGAAAGGTGTTTTTTAGAGCGAGATGAGAGGTGAGTAAAAGACTGGCTTGTTGCCCATCTTAATCCCACCCACTGTTTTGGCCCCTCTAGGAGGAAGCTAGAGGAGCGTCGCAGCCTCTCACAACGGTGACCCTAACTTAAGTTCTCTCTTCCATCCTTTCGCCTAAACAACTCCTCAAGCTTTTGGAACATTGGTCGGTAAGTTTTAGGGGCGGTGGTCAGAGGACCCTTAGAATAGCGCGTGGAAGCCACGGATCCTTCTCAAAAAGTGAGCACAGGCAAAGGCAATATTTTGTATATGAGTTCAGGATCTCACTGTCCACCTGACTTCCAGCTCTTGAGTCTGAAAAGCTGAGGTGGTGTTGTTGCCAGTTGGGGTTGCGGAGAAGTAGAAAAGGCGAGAAATCAAAGTGAAGCAATACTCAGGTCCCATTCCTTCCCCCAGCTCACATTCCTCCGCCTTAGTCCCACTCCCGCCGCCTCCGCTTCCAGAGGAGGCCTTCGTCTCCCGCTCCAACTATTCCAACCATCCCGGGAAGGGTGGGGCGCTCGATTCTCCGACCCTGCTGAGTTCCCCACAGCTCTTCGGCCTTCCCTTCTGCTCCGGCCCCTCCCTTTCTGGGGTGGGGCCAGCCAATGGGTGACGAGCCTCTGGGGTTCGGCCTGAGAGAGCACAGACCCCAGTCCCATAGTTCTTGCGGTGGTCCCGGTGCGCACGGACGTGGCTCGAGTTTCCTCTGCGCTCCACTCTCCCTCGCTCCCCTTCCTCCTGCTCCTCTTTCCCTCCTGATCTCCCGCTCCCGTTTCAGCTCCACCCGGCCAGCCCCGCGCGGCTTCGGGTAGCCATGGAGGACACCCAGCTCCATATCATCGAGCAGCCGCTTCCCGGGTACCCCGACGCCGAGGGTCCGGGGTCCTCCCTCGTGGGGGCTCCAGAGGCAGAGGAGCCGTCGGGGGCCGCATCTGAAGAACTGATCAAGTCTGACCAGGTGAACGGCGTGCTGGTACTGAGCCTTCTGGACAAAATCATCGGCGCAGTCGACCAGATCCAGCTGACCCAGGCCCAGCTGGAGGAGCGGCAGGCGGAGATGGAGGGCGCTGTGCAGAGCATCCAGGGCGAGCTGAGCAAGCTGGGCAAGGCACACGCCACCACCAGCAACACCGTGAGCAAGTTACTGGAGAAGGTGCGCAAGGTCAGCGTCAACGTGAAGACTGTGCGCGGCAGCCTGGAGCGCCAGGCTGGCCAGATCAAGAAGCTGGAGGTCAACGAGGCCGAGCTGCTGCGGCGCCGCAACTTTAAAGTCATGATCTACCAGGTGAGCTGGGGGGCAGACCGCGCCCAGAGCTCCCGCGCCCAGCCCGCGGTCCCCAGCCCGGGGCTTGGGGCGGGAGGACCCGCCTGCGGCGCGACCCTCCCACCAACCTGAACCGGACGCTCGGAGACCCACTCTCCTTCCGGCGAACGCGACTGGGGTTGGGTGGGGTGGGGGGAGCGGCGGACTGCGGGAGCGCGCTCTGCACCCCGCGCCTCTCCACCCCACCCTCTCCCTCCGATGTCAAACTTGTAGCGGGACCGAGTTAGGGGTCTGGACTCGGGGACTCCGCCTGCCCCTCGCAGACCGCCCCCAACTTGGCTCTATCAAACGTCTTCCTCCTTGGGGGAAGTTTCGTGGAAAGTAGGGGTCCCTGGGGCCCGCTGGGGCCCGCTGTAAGCGGACACTGGCTGTGCTGCCCCGGGCTGGGCCTCCGAAGCGTCCCGCCCAATATAGCGAGTGATTCAGGGCTCAGGCACGCACCCACGGGGATCGCGCCAGGCGAGGGACGGGATCGCCAGCGCCCCCCCACCCCCGACCCCGTATCAGCCTCTGCTGCCCACCCCCGTCCTCGGGGTGCAGTCGACCCCTGGCGTCCAGACACTTTCAGGACCTTGGGGCACACTAGCCCGCGGCGCGCCTGCCACCTTGACTCCTGGGAGCAGACGCGGGCTGGCAGGGGTGGGGTGGGGGGCCGCGGCGTGGGGAGTGCAAGAGGGACCGTGGAGGGGGAGGCCAGCTCCCGCCCGGGTCTGGGCGCAGTGAATCACCCCGCATGCCTGTGGGGGCGGAGGCCGCGCAGCTGCAGCGGCTCCCGCCGACTGGCAGCCGGCGGGAACAGACTGGCTTGCCCCGGGCTCCACTCGGTCGCTTATTGCTTCCTTTGCATCTCTTCCCATTCCTCCTACCTGGATAAAAATGTAATTTTTGTATCATAACCTCAAGTAAGCCTGGAATCTCAGTGTCGCTGGTCTTCTCCACTCCTCTTCCCCAATCCCATTGGGGGTGGACCTGAGTGGAAGGCTTGACCATTTTTGGCTGGGCAGGATTGTGCCCACCCTCTCCTCCTCCCTGTTTCCCACAGGCCTGGTTCATATTCCTACCCCAGGGGAAATCATGGGGAGGGGGGTAGTCTATGTGCTCTCCTCCCCCTTCCTCTCCCTAAGGGAATAGGAAGAAAAGAAAGAAGGGCTAGGTTTCTCAAGCCCCCTAGGTGAGGGGCCCTGTCAGAGGACTGCTCAGGGGCTGGTTTAGCAGTGATGTCCTTGGCTTGGTCTCTCTAGAAGAAGATTGGAGAGATGCAGGTGACCACAGGTCTGCAGGGCGGGGCAGTACTGGGACAAGCGTTTGGGGAGAGTAGACACAGGGATGTGGGTGAGCTGGCACCTGTCTGAGGAGGTAGTGGTGGGACAGAGATAGAAGTGGCAACTCCGCCTCCCCCATCACTACCCACTGCTCCCTAGACACTTGGCCTTTAAGAACCTTTGCTCCCACCCCCCACCCCCCACCCCACTTACAACTGTATCTGGTAGAAAGGCTTCCCCAGAGCTGTTTCCCCTTCAGAATCTAGCTGCTTGGAGGAACTGGGGGGTGGGGCTGGGCTTGTGAGGTTTCTTCAAAGAGCCCTGCCTAGCACTGGGGGGCATCAAGGGCAGAACAAGACAGGGGCAGGGACAGCAAGCCAGCTCTATCCTTTCTCCAGAGCCTGGTGTGGTAGTGGGTTGCCATGAAGGGTTGGATGGGTGACCCCTCCCCCTCTAAATGTCCTAAACCTAAGATCCTGGAAAAGTTCTCAGCCTTGAGGTAAACTTTCTTATGGCAAAGATGGAGCTTCTGAGAGAAGGACGGATAGGGATGGAGGGAGAGGTATGTCTGCGCAGAGGCTAGGGACTTCCCTCTGTAAATTGTGTGTATGTGTGTGCAGGGGGGTTTAAGGTTCTAATCACAGGCTGGCTTTGACTTGGACTGCACCTGTACTAAAGCAGGGCCAGTGGGTGGGGGCGGGACACAGAGCTGAGGTAGAAAAAGTGGCTCAAACTGGGGGCTGAGCCCCCAAACCACAGGGGAAATAACTAAGTACTAAAATGAGCCCAACCCGGGAGGAGCTCAGAGGTAAGGAAAAGATTCCAGCAGCAGGGGTGGGGCCGAGGGAAGCAGAACTTCCCTGAGCTGCTGAGCAGATGTTCCAGGTTGGGGAGAGGGGGTGGGATACTCAGCTGCTGAAAGGGAGCAGAGGCCCCTCCTCCCTGAGGTCTGCAGGCCTGGGAAAAGAATGAGGTAAAAATAGCTCTGCGACTTGGCGGGCCTAATAGGGAAGACTGGGGGCAGCAGCATTTGTGGTAAAGTCAGGCTGAGGGGTTAGGATGCTTGGGTGGCCGGGCATAGGAGGAGAGAGACTGACTGATTTGGAAGGGCCTCCAGGGGATGGGGTGAATGAGCTTTTCTGAGTGGGAGCAAAGGAGGGGATGCCGTATTTCCCACCCACTCGAGATGTGGGACTCAATGATGTGGCAATGGGGGCAGGGTGTGGGGGTTGATGAAGGGATAGGAAGTCCCCAGCTGTGGGATCAGGGTACCCGGCTTCCTGTACCCTTTTCCAGGGTAAGAAAGGAGGGAATTCCTTGTGTGGTCCCACACCAGATCCAAGGAACTCCTTGACATAAGATTTTCATAGGTTAAGTTTGCATTTGACCCACCTCTACACACACGCTCCCAAAAATAAATTCAGCACTCCCATCCCATGATGTCAGAGTCTTCACTTTGACTCACTTCTAAGGCGTCACTTTCCTTCTCTGGTGTTCCCTTTTCTGTCCCCCCAAAACAAAAACTCCGTGGTTTAGCACTCCATCCTACCAGGTGACATAGGTGAATGAGATAAGTGAATTCTAGTTACCAGGGGTTAGTGGACTGAGGGCTGCTGGGAGGATCAGGCCAGGCTGTGGGCAGGATAGTGGCTGCTCCAAAACACCATGCAAAGGAGAGGAGCTGAGATCAGTAAACAGCCAATTCTGCTAGGCATCAATTTGGACATTGTCTTAGTCATCTAGCGCTGCTACAACAGAAATACCACAAGTGGATGGTTTTAATGAAGAGAAGTTTATTTCCTCATAGTCAAAGTAGGCTAAAAGTCCACATTCAAGTGTCAGCTCCAGGGGAAGGCTTTCTCTCTCTTGGCCTTCTCATCAGTGTCCCCCCAGACCAGGAGCTTCTCGGTGCAGGGACCCCAGTCCAAAGGACGCGCTCTGCTCCCGGCACTGCTTTCTTGATGGTATGAGGTCCCCTGTCTCACTGCTCACTTCTGTCTTTTATGTCTCAAGACATTGCCTCAGGACACAATCTAGTCTTGTAGATCAGGTCCTACCTTACCAACACAACTGCCACCCATCCTCCCTCATTAACATCATAGAGGCAGGTTTAGGACATACAGGAAAATCACACGGTGCCAGGAATCATGGCCCAGCCAAACGGATATACACATTTTTGGGGGGACATAATTCAAATCATGACAGACATTATCAGAGTTCTTCTAGAATCCAGAAAGGGTGATAAATTGGATTGGAAATAAATGTTTTCTGGAGCAGTTTAGATGAGGCAAAGTTAGTGACCCACAAATGGACCAGCAGGGAAGACCCATCAGACCTGCTCCAAGTGCTTGGGGACAAGACTAGGAAGTATTTAAGGGATTAGGTGGCTTGTGGGCATTAAAAGGGAGGACACGAGGGTTGGAATGAGGGCCTGCTAGCCTCTCATCCCCCAATTCCTAACCCAACCTGTAGCTTCTTCCTGGACTCACAGTGAATCAGAGCTGCCTTGTTCCAGAAGAGCCCCAAACCTCTGTCCAAAAATATTCCTAACTTGGGCCTCTGGCCCCTCTCACTGCCTAAGGCTAGTGGCCAGTGTGCTTACCACTGTCTTCCTCCAAAAAGCTGATTTGGGGTTGTTTTTCTTGGCCACTGGATCCAAAGCAAGGAGGGTGTTCCCAAGACTAAAGGAAATCATCCCATCCCCCTACTCCTCCTTCCCAGGTTGTGTGCGCGCGTGCGTGCGTGCGTGCGTGCGTGCGTGCGTGCGTGCGTGCGTGTGTGCGTGTGTGTGTGAGAAATTTGACTATTGTAAAGATCAAAGTCAATAAAGTGAGGAGATGGCACAGAGAGGGCAACTGATAGTGAGAGGGGAGGGAGCGTCACTGCGAGGCAATCAGCCCCAAAGTTGAGTGGTGGTTTGTGCCATCTCTTTGAACAAAACCATCATTAATGTATCATCAGTCTGTCAGAATTTTTGAACTGTAAGAGGTCTTAGAGATAATCAACTTTAACTCCTTCATTTTGTAGCTAAGCAGAGGCCCAGAGAAGGGAAGTCACTTGCCTATTGTCACTCAAGTGATTGGGGGTCAAAGCTGGGGCCAGAACCCAGGTATCTTCCTTCTTCTGGCACATTTGCAGTTCACCTCCTCCTTCCATTCCCCAGCTCTGCAGCAGGTATCAGGGTGAATGGCTCCTTCATGCTCCCAAGGAGGGAGCTGCAAGGTCCTGGCACTGGGTCTGCTCTGTGTGTATCTGAGTGTGTGTGCAGTGTTGGCTAAGAGCGGTGTCCATTAGCTGCTCAGCCTCGAGCGCTGAAGCAGAGGCAATGTGTGTCACCTGGCCCAATGACAGTGTGAGGGCATGGGCTTGGGGTGGAAGGAGTGGAGCTCCCTGACCAGCCATTGATCTCCCTGGCATGAACTCTGCATCTGGCTAGGTGAGGGCCATGTTGGCTCCCTTTCTTCTCAGCCTCTCTGCCACTCCTCACCTCCTCCCCTGCTCCTTACAGCAGGTTGGGGCCTGCTGCTTTGATTTTCTGTGGCTGCAGGCCTTACTCTGAACTCTGCTGCTGTCTAATTCTGGTAGTATCCCCAGTTGTCCTTCTCCTCTGACTTCTCCTGACTGTACAACACAAGAGTGCCAGCTCAGCCCCTCAGGAGGGAGAGGTGGGAGCTACCAATGGGTGCCCTAGGATGTAGGCCCACCTGTTGTAAAAATAGCTTGGTGTTTGATCCTGAACTCCCTGTGCATCTTGGGTGGGTGGGGTGAGGGGATGGCAAAGGAGGCAGGAGGTGGGGACGTGGCCAAAGGGAAATGGCCAGGATGTCCCCCTTCCATGCCTCTCCCTCTCCTTATCTGAGGCAGCACCCAGTGTCCACCCTGCCTAGGGGAATAGGGAGAACTGGGATTACCAGTGTATGACTGGGAGGACAGTGAAGTTGTTTGCCTTCTTTTACTCATCTGCGCCTCTCCCAACAACTGGTCTCTTAGAAAACTTCTTCTCCACCCCCAGCAGCCTCTTCCCCCACTGCTCACACCCCCCAGTAGCACCATCCGAGATCATGGCTGGGGAGGGGTAGAAGGTGGGAGCTCAAGGATGGCACTGGGGAAGATTCTAGGGGGAGAAAGGGAATGGGTTCACAGTTTAGGTTGTGTTCATTAGTTCATGGGTTTGGGTTTGTCCCACCCTTTCAGCCGCAGGGCCCTCTTGATGAAACACTAAAGTGTGTTTTTTTTCCACCCTAATACATGGAGTGCCCCATCTCCCCCTCCTTACTCACCAGCCCCATCTCTGCATGCCCACCAAGGTCTCTTTCTCTCAGCCCGTCCTATTTTCACCCATCCCAAGTCCCATTTAAACCCCTTTTCCTCATCTTAGCCCAAGAAGAAGCTGAATGCACCCTCTGACCTGGCCACACCCAAGATCGTGCCTTTTGACCTTCTGCCTGAGACTAAGCCCTTTGATCTGAAGCCTGAGACAATGCCTGAACTCCTACCCTTTGACCAGATGCCTAGGACACTGCCCTATTACCCAGAGCCGGGGCCTCTGTCCATCTCAGAGGAGCCGACATCTAGTGGGAGTGTGTAGGGTTTCTTGGGGTCGTGGGGCCGTGGGCTTGTGGTGTCACTCCAGCCCACCAGCAGTTCACTACTTAATGGTGGGCAGTGCTGGGCTGACGTCCTCCTCCAAGCCACTGCCCCTTGCGGGTGGGCGCTGGGTATTGTGAAAACACGGTGTGCCGTGAAGAGTTCAGGTGAATGTGGTGTGTGCAGTGGGGGTGGGTGGTGAAGGGATGGAGCCCCCTTTCTTCCCTTCCCTTGGTTTCTGTCTTAACAGTAGACTCTCCAAACACCATACTCCAGCTGCACTCAAATGCTGCCCTGCATGAAGCTGCATGAAACTGCGCCATGGCTTCTGAGCCCCTTCTCTTCCCCCTCCTGCCTCCTCTGCAGGGAAGGGCCAGTTTGGCTCAAAGCCTCTTTGGAGAGGGCCCTCATGAGGCCCAGGCCTGGGGTCTATTCTAGGCCCTCCCCACCCCCTGCTTGTAGCTGGGGAAAACATTTACACTTATTTTTTCCAGTTTTTTTAGAAAATGTTTTGCAAAGAGTTCCCTTATGTTTGCCAGATCCTGCCTTGGGCGGGGCACCCAAAAGCTGCCAACACAGACAGGCCAGAAGGGGGGACCCTCTGGCTTCCCTATGGCCCAGTGTTTCTCAACTTTTTTTTTCATTATCCCAGAGAAGCCTTCCTAGACTTTTTTGTTCCTGATTGTCCCCCTTCCTCGTGAAATTTTAATACTATGAATATACTGCTTATCTGTTTACGTACTGTGCCACACACCATTATAATATCTAAGAATTTTTTTCTCCCCTGCAAGAATCAATGTTTGCCCTCTTGGGAAAATGTGCTATAGCAGAAGCGAAAGACCCTTCTGCTTGCCTTTGGAGGGGGGGGGGAGTCTCTCACTCCCTCGTCTTGGCAATGGAAATGGAGACCCTGAGTTTTTAAGACCTTCCTACCCACCCTCAACTTCCTGCAGTCTGCAGCCTCTTCTGATGAACTCTAAGCAGATCCTGGGGCTCTGAGTTACCCACTTTTCCAAAGTCCTCTCTGACTATTCCTGGGCAGTGGTCGGGGACAGAGCAGATTAGCTCTAAGTCAAGAGAGTCTCCTGCCCAGACTCATGTGGCACTTGTCCCTTCTCCCTGACAAATGTGAAGTGCCTGGCCAGGGGCCTGGCACATAGTAGGTGTTCAGTTAAATTATAATCTTGTAACAATCTTCTTTGTAAACCAGAAGGGCTTAAGTTTCTGCAGGATGGCTGGGGGTGGGATGGATCTTAGAAAGGAGATGGGTACCTCCCTGGGGCTCCCCTAGATCCTTCCTGGGTTGGGAGGCTGTGTGTGCTTGGCAGGCAGGGCGGGGTAGGGCGGGGTAGGGGGGGCTGTGCATGCTTTTGTTCAGAACGGGTCATTAAAGTTAATTCTGGAAAACAAGCCTGTTGGGAGTGGTGGTTTTGTTTAATAAAAACGGAAAAACAGAACAAGCAGGGCCGCAGGGCCCTCCCTCCTTGCCTCCGCACCCCCCCCCCCCACTCCCGACCCCTCCTTTGGCTTAGGAACTCTGCCAGGGAAGTGGGAGTGGACAAGGGTGCCTGGCCTGTGTGCCCAGGGTTGGGGGAGGGGTGTGCTTTCTGATTGTGTTGGTGGTTGCTATAGCAACAGGCAGACTGAGTTGGCCCAAGACAGCACTCCAGGGTTTTGAGTCATGAGGGAAACCTGGCCTAGAAAGGGGGAGAAAAGAGAAAATCCAGTCATTGAGGGGTATATCAGTCACAGTGGTATATCCGCTCCGGAGCCAGCTGACTGGACATTGGTCAAAACAAAGGGCAAGTTTGATGCAGTTTAAATTGCTTCTTCCCCTACCCACCAAGAAGGCAGCACATCCAGTGTAAGCCATCACCCTGAGGGAAATCCACAATGAACGAGGTTTGATCTCCCAGGTACCTTTGTGGACTGGGAAGCCCCCACCCTGAATCCAGGAATAAACCTCCCCTTTCATCGGGCTCTAGGAAGATGGGGTTGGGTACAAGAAGTTTGTAGCTCTCTCCTAAGCACATTTCACTTTCCAGCCCAGCTGGCAAAGACCTTTATCTAGGAAGCCAGAGGCCAGGAAAACCAGCCCGCTCAGCCTTTAGGGGTTGGGGTGGGGCCGGGGGAATTAGAGATGCTGGGGGTGGAGCAGGGAGACAATGTGGGTTTGTTTTCCAGCAACTGGGACTGTTTCCTGACTCCTCCCCACCCATCACCCTAATCCTTCACCAGCCCATCCACATTGTCTGAGCTCAGAGAAAGGAGGGGTTCCAGCTCAGCCATTTGGAGTCTGCGAGGCTGTGGAGGAGAGATCAGAGCTGAAATTTTTTGATACTGGGGCTGCAGGTACATGCTGGGTGGGGATAGACAAAGAGGTAAGGCAAAACGAGGCGCAGAAGGTATGACTGGAATCAGAGGGAGTGCTAAGAGAGGTTGGGACCCTCCCGTGCTCACAAGAAAAATGCCCCACAATACCCCTGTGACTGATAAGAGGCAGAGGGATGGACAGAATGCCTAGAGTGCCCATAACAGTACTAAGCCAGCTATGGCAGGTGGAAACTACAAGTCCCAGCATGCCCTGTGCCCAGGTCACCTTGCCTGCTGGGAGGTGTAGTTGAGTAACAAAGCCTGAGGTGGCCTGGTGCCCAGCAGAGCTGGCGCCCAGTCTAGGAGAAGAGGTGGAGCCAGCATTCCCTCTTTGTCCCTGCTAAAGCTATTGACAGGGAGGGAAGGAAGTTGGGAGGGGGTGTTCCTAGCTCTCAGTGTAAACCAGGAAACGTAGGGGGGATGTGGATGGGAGGGAAGAGGAAGAAGGTTGGGGGCTAGGGAAGGAATTTCTGTAGCAGGTGGTACAGAGATACCAGGCTGCCTCTGTGTGTGTGTGTGTGTGTGTGTGTGTGTGTGTGTGTGTGTGTGTGTGTGTGTGTGTGTGTGTGTGTGTGTGTGTGTGGAGCTGCCTCATTTTCTCAGGAGATGGTATGGAGATGGTATTTTCTTTCAATTCTGGGAAACAATCTTCAGAAAACCCTCTATAAAAACTACTGTCTCTCATTCTGTCGTCTGAAGTCCCTAGAGAGCCTGGGATAAAGATGAGATCCTGTTTTTGTCCTGAGTTATGCCCACTCTCCCTTTCTGTGTGAAGGCTCACCTGCCTTCTGGTGGGGATGGTCCTGAGATTATGAAATGTTGGTCCAGAGTGAGCCTCTTGGAAAGCTGGTACAGGGATCCTCCCAGGGGGTGAGGGAAAAGCTGGCTCCTATCACAGGACCACAAGGAATCTGGGACGACAACGATCCTACTCCGGGCCCCTTGAGATCAGATCTAGGGGGGGAAAAAAAAAGCAAGAATGGAAAAGTAATCTCTCCCCTCCATTCCAAGGCAGGCAAGTCAGAGCCAGGAGGAGAAATGTCCGGACTGGGGAGAAAACATGTTCGTGACTCCCAGCCAGCTTCCTCTGTTAATTGCTCCGTTAATTACTTCATGGGGAAAGAGAATGACCAGTATGGGGGGGGGGGGGGACGAGGGGGGCGGGGCGGTAATGGGGAGGCGGGTAGGCCACAACCCTCCTTCCTCAAGGCCTGTTCTGAAATGGTATGGGTTTGGGAGACGCGCTCCCTTTACCCTGCCTTTAAGCTACCCTACTTTGGGGGCCTCCTGACACTGGCTTGAGTTCATCCCTCTGTCTCCACCTGTCAACCTCAGAAAAAAAAAAAACACTTGACAGTCAATTCCGACTCATAGCGAACCTATAAGGCAAAGTAGAACTGCCCAATAGGGCTTCCAAATAAGGACTGATGGATCCGAACTGCGCACCTTCTGATTAGCAGCCAAGTTCTTAACCACTGCGCCACCAGGGCTCCCATTCGAGCTAAACAAGACTTTCCCAAACCTCTTTTCTTTATGGCTTGGCTCAGACAGTGTCTGACTTAGGCCACCAGAGGGCGCTCTGCCCATTTCCAAAGTCAAGTGGTCCCTGGGACCGCAAACGGTAAAAACTGGTTTAGTGTTAAGGGGGATGGATACAGGATGCAAGCACAGGGCTGGAAAACCTCAGAGATATTTATCCGATATGCAATTATAATTCAGGTCAGTCTCTGACCTGTGATGCCCACCAAAAAGCTCAGTTCTTTCACAATGTCTCTCCCTCCTTCCTCGCTCCATCTGTATAGTAAACATTCATTCAGCGCATTTACTGGGTGCCCACAGTGTGTCCAGCTCTGTGCCAGGCGCTGGGGATGCAACGGCGAGCAAGTCCAGGTCGATGTCACTGTACCACGAGGTTCCTCCTCTTCTCTCCACGCACTCCGCAGGATCGCCACCACCCTGGCTGGTATTCGCCTAGCGTCCCCCCGGCCCCAAGTCCCCTTCCTCTCTCCCTCACGTCATCTCTCCTCTCTTCTTAGGATGAAGTGAAGCTGCCTGCCAAGCTGAGCATCAGCAAGTCACTGAAGGACTCGGAGGCACTGCCCGAGAAGGAGGGCGATGAGCTGGGTGAGGGCGAGCGGCGCGAGGACGCTGCAGCGCTCGAGCTATCGTCCGACGAGGCAGTGGAGGTGGAGGAAGTCATCGAGGAGTCGCGCGCCGAGCGCATCAAGCGCAGCGGCCTGCGGCGCGTGGACGACTTCAAGAAAGCCTTCTCCAAGGAGAAGATGGAGAAGACCAAGGTGCGCACCTACGAGAACCTGGAGAAGACGCGGCACACGCTGGAGAAGCGCATGAACAAGCTGGGCACGCGCCTCGTCCCAGCCGAGCGGCGTGAGAAGCTTAAAACCTCCAGAGATAAGCTGCGCAAGTCCTTCACGCCCGACCACGTGGTATACGCGCGCTCCAAGACCGCTGTGTATAAGGTGCCGCCCTTCACCTTCCATGTCAAGAAGATCCGCAAGGGTGAGGTGGAGGTGCTGAAAGCCACCGAGATGGTGGAGGTGGGCGCCGACGAGGAGGAGGGCCGTGCGGAGCACAGCGAGGCCGCTGACCTGCTGCGCGGGAGCAGCCCAGATGTGCACACGCTGCTGGAGATCACCGAGGAGTCGGACGCCGTGCTGGTGGACAAGAGCGACAGCGACTGAGCCGGGCGCGGGCCTCTGCCCGGGAAGGCCGCGCCGCCTCGCCCTGCCTCTCTCCTCCCCTGCCCCTTTCCGAACTTTTCTCTTTCGCATTCTCTCACAGCCCAGACTGGCTGAGATTTTACTAAATTGAAATCACCTCCCTTCAAGAAGCACCCCATCCAAGTCTTATAGCTGTCCAAAAAGAAAAAATGTGGGGGGGGGGGGGAGAGGCAGCCCCCACAATGCACAGCCCCAGTTTGGGCATAGTTGGGGTGGAAATGTGGAGGAGAGTGATCAGTTCCCTGGTTGTCCAAGCTGGGGATCCTAGAGGAAGTTACTGTCATTTCCATGGTTGGGCCCGTTTGAGACATGCTGCCTTTCCCTTCACCCCTCCACCCCCACCCCACCCCTACACCCAGCTGCTGTCATTCCTGCTCACAGAGCTCTTCTGCCTCCTTATCCTGGTCCCTGGAGGTTTCAAAGCCAAAATCATCCTTAGAGAAAAGAGTGAACCCTACGGAGACCCTTGTCTTCATGGGAGGCCCCCCTACTGGGAGTATATGAACACAGCTTTGGGGGAAAACTGAGGAAGAGAGGGCAGAGCGAGTCATGACCCTGGGTGAGGGTCCAGCCCAGGCTATGTCTGCAATGGGTCCCAGCAAGGAAGGCTGGAGCCCGGGGTGGGGGAGGTGAGGAACACTTACATGCTTATGCTCCTGCACCCAGGAGCACACGGCTATGGCTTTGGGAAGGAGAACGGGAAAATAGTCGGAGAAGGTGGAAATGGGTAAAGAGAAGAGAATTCCCCTTACTACTAGCATAAGAAACATGGCACAAGAATCCTATCTTACTGGGGTTCTCAGAGGACAGCAGGATTATTTTCAAGATCAGGAGGGGAGGGGGTTGGAGGAGATAGCATGAGCAAGCAATGATCAACAGAGAAGGGACAGGTAAAACCTCACCCGACCTTTCAATTGAGGTCTGGGTGATGCCCCTGGGGCCAGCCCATTTCTGAAAGCCCAGAAAAATTAGGGTCCCAGAAAGGGGCAGCAGCAGGTTGTGGAAAGCTGGGAGTTAGGAAGGAGGCCAACTGGAAGGAGCAAAGTGCCAAAGGCCAGGCTCCCGAGCTGAGAGCTGGAGAGCAGGTGGGAAGAGCAGTATCCCCGTGTATTGAGCAGATCCAGCCCTGGCTCACTCCTGGCAATTCTTTTCAAGATCCTTCCCTAGAGCTAGATCCAAATGCTGTAGAACTTGCCAGGACCTCATTGGTTTCTGCCCCTGTGTGTGCTTTTCCTAAATCCTTGGGGGTGAGGGGCTCCTGCATCCAGTGTGAGGGCCTGGTTTCTGTTGTCCACTGGCCTCGTGCTCCCTAGGACACTTCAGTCCCTCATTAAAGGTGGCTCCTGGTCAGAAGCAAGGACAACACCCCTCCTATCCAGTCAAAGCCCAAAGAGAGCTGGAGGGCCTCCTCCTTTTCCCCCACCCCCCACCTTATTTTCCTAGCTCTGCTCTTTAGAATTGCAGCTAATCGTTTTAAGGGATGGGGGGAGGGAAGGAAGACTCCAGGAGGGAGACTGGGGACACAGACCTTTTATACAATACAAGGCTTTGCTTTTTTTTTTTTTTTTTTTCCTTTTCTTGGTTCCCTTCTCTCCTCTGAATGGTTGGAGACATGTCAGCTGAGGGAGGAGGGGGGATTGTGAGACAAGGTCCCTTGGTGCTGGTGGGCTGAAGTGGGCTGAGCTGTGGGCAGATGCAGTTTCCTGTGGGCTCTGGGGAGCCTCTCACGTTGCTGTGTCCTGGTGAGCAGCCCGACCAATAAACCTGCTTTTCTAAAAGGGTCTGTGTTGGACTGTATTCTCCAGAGGCAGTTACTGAGGTTGAAGAAGAGGGAGCCAGGGAGGGAAGGAGGGAGAGAGAGAGGACGGCTGGTATAAACTTGCCTCACTTGCCTGCAGGGGGAGGGATAACAATAATAGCCGACTTATTGAGCTCTTACTATCTGCCACGTCCCTGGGCGGCACAATCGTTTTGCGCTTGTCTATTAACCTTAAGGTTGGCAGTTCAGATCACAGCCAAGAAAATCCTATGAAGCAGCTCTACTCTGTAACACATGCGGTCACCATGAGTCGGAATCAATTCGACAGCAACGAATTTGGTTTGGTTTTTGTTTACTATCTGCCAGGAACTTTTCTAAGCACTTAGACACATCAGCTCATTTAATCTCATAATAGCCACGTGATGTAGAGTCTACATCACCATCCCCATTTTAGAGATGAGGAAACTGAGATGGAATGACTTGTCCAAAGTCACATAGCTGGTAAGTGGCTAAGCTGGGATCCAAAGCCAGGCAGCCTGGCTCACTGTCTAACTTCCATTCTGCCCTGTGCTGCCTGGATCCACTTGCCAGGGGCCAGGACATCTGTCCTCCAGGCATACACAGTTACTCTCAGCCTGGTCTCCCCCTAAACACACTCTTCAGGATCACAGGTATGGAGGAGCACCCTAGAGGAGGGGAAAAGTCAGAGGCCCTGTGATCCAGATGGCTGAATGTCACAGGGAAAGAGTGCTGGTTTGTGTCATATGCCAGTCACGCTCATACAGTGTACTTAATTTTCCCCACAACCCTGTGATGGGCACCTATTTCACTATCTGTACAGCCTTTCTTCCCCTGAGCTGCCTGCACTACTTGTCAACAGGTATGGGTTTCCTAGAGCATTAGAATCACCTGGAGAAGAGGGGCCCTGATAAGAATAATGTCATTTCTGGGGTTCCACTCCAGCCTCCTGCCACTACCTGAGACAAGCTGAGTCCTTCCTAATGAGCCATACTTTCCTCTTCCACCCCTCTGCCCATCAGCAGCAAGCACAGGAAAATCCAGAGCTCTGAATCCCCCAGAAAGGGTTGGCTTCCCACCAAGAGAAATGGAAAATGATGCTGAAAATTCAGAGCCTGGGAGCCAGGAAACTTTCCTCCTGCCAAGAGAGATATGCCAACGATCCTTCTTCCTCTGGGATCCAGATGTGCAGCTCTGAGAAGCAGGGAATGACTCCAGGACACCAGCTGTGGAGTAACAAACCCGAGGGAAGCCAGGAAAGGCCCCTCTCGCCCACAGGAAGAAGGCTCCTGGCCCCCTCCCCCTCCTCTTCCACAAGCCACCCTCTCTCACCGGTCTACTCTTCACCATACTTTCAATTACAGCCGAGCCACTTTCCTATACATCTACTGCTCAGTTCTGTTCAGCCCACAGTTTTGTTACAGTGGTCCTCATTCTCTGAACAAACAGTTTTCTGCTGGGTCCTGCATCGTGGCGTTTCTCCTTTACGTCCATGCTGGTTCCCCACTCCAGAAGATCCTCCAGACTGACTCCTTTCCCTTTCTCCTATGTCTAAGGGAAGGAGGGATGGTCGTAGGCATCAGTGAAATTGTCAAGGTCCCACTCACACAAAGCATCTTTTCCACCAACCAGTCGTGAGCTTGCCTACCCACCATCAGTGTTAGAATCAGAAAATAAACCAGGGATATTGTCTCCCAAAGGATCCTATTAAATGTTACCTGGGATCTAAGGAAGATCCTCTACAACCTCAGATTTACTTATTAGGTCTCTAAATGGCACCTCCAGAGTCCTTATTCCTAAGAAGTAACTTTCCATAGGGCCAGGAGAAGAGAGCTGTAATCTGTGGTGGACTAGTCCAGACGTGCATCTGCTCTTGCCTGGATTATTTGAACTGATTTTAGATTCTCCTCTTTCTAATCCATTCTCCACATGCCAGAGATATATATTTTTTTTTTAAAAAAAAAGAAAACATATGCTACAGTTTAAAACACACTCCTTTGGTCAAAGTATTAAACTCCTTGGCATGGCTCACAAAGCCCCTTAAGAATCTGGTCCTTGCCCGAGTTCTTGGTGTTTGTTTTAGGCAGGATTCTCTAGTGAAGCAAAACCAGTAAAGCGTATAAATATATATAGAGAGAGATCTATATCAAGGAAATGGCTCACACAGTTGTAGAGGCTGTAACGTCCCATCTGTGGGTCAGAATAGAGGCTTCTCCTGCTTCACGTAGCCGCAGGGGCTGGCAAAACCAAGATCAGCAGGTTGGAGAGCAGGGCTGTACTCACAGACTGTGAAGATCCATGAATCCCAAGATCGGCAGGCATGACCGCAGGTAAGCTACTAGCTCAAGTGCCAAGAATCAGAGGTCAGACGAACAGGAGCCAGGAGCAGGATTCAGAACGAGCAAAAGCCCCCAGCCCTGCCAGAATGCCCCTCCCCCCCCAACTCAATGCAGCCCACACATCCAAGGAACCTTCCCCTCAACCAATTGGCTACTCACAGCAGATCCCATCATGGGGGCAATCACACATCAAATCCCAATAGGGAAGTGACCACAACATCACACGACTGCCGAAACACTGAGAATCATGGCGTAGCCAAGTTGACACACAATCTTAACTATCACGGAGTTCTTCAACATGCTTTTTAGGAACTCTACTGGCCAGAAATGGGCCACACACTTTCAGGTCTGCAGGTCTTTGCTCAGGCTGTTCCCTCTGTCTGGAATGACTTCTTCACCTTCACCTCCCCTCTTGAACCAACCTCTTCCCCAGATCCACCCCAGTCATACTCATTTCCTTTTTAGGACTCCCGTAGAACTTAATGTCAACATAGACTTGTTGAATGAACGAATGACAGGACTCTTACCATTGCAAGTGTCATAAACTCACCTCAAACTAGCTTCAGCAAACAACCAAAAACAAACCCAGAGGGAATACATGTAACTGAAAAAGTCCTTGGTAGTATGTCCAGAGGGAGCCTTCGTGGTGTAGTAGTTAAAGCACTTGGCTGCCAACCAAAAGGTCGGCAGTTCAAACCCACCAGCTGCTCCACTGGAGAAAGATGTGGCAGTCTGCTTCCATAAAGATTTACAGCCTTGGAAACCCTATGGGGCAGTTCTACTCTGTCGTGTAGGGTCACTTTGAGTTGGAATCGACTCGATGGCAATGGATTTGGTTTGGGAGTCCAGGGGTGGCTGGACTCAGGTTCTGATGGAATGTTGTTAGGAATCTATCTCTCTTCTTATCTTTTCCTTTCCCTTGTGTTTACTCCACTAACAGTCAGACTTTCCCCATGTGGTGACGAAGATGGCCATCAAGAGCTGTAGGTGAGATCCTACCAGTCGGAATCTCAGATATTATCCCCACTGGTCCTGATAGGTCACTGTGCCTCTGGCCAAATCCAGGTCATCTGGTCACTTCTGAAACCCACTGAAATGTGGAATTCAGAGTGAAGGAGGGCTGGTTTCCCTAAGGAAAACTGGGTTTCTATTATAGACAGAAAAGGGAAAAGGATGATGGACCAGTCAAAATAACACGTTCTTCCAAATGATCTGTTTGTGATACTGTGCTAGGAGCCAAGAGACTAGAAAAACAAGCTATAATCTTTGATTTTAAAGAGTTTGCAATTAGTGGGAAAGGCAGATGTTCAAAATAGCTCAAAGAGATGACTGTAAGAGAGGTACAGCAAAGTGCAAAGGGAATGCACTACAGAGGGATTAATCCTGCTTGGGGAATATGGGAAAACTTAAAGGAGGAAGGGGGCTTTTAAGTTGTGATTCTAAACATGGGTAAGATTTCAATAGATGTTGCTTGAGGGCAGGCAGAGACAGTATTTTACTTGATTTTTGTGTCACCAGAGCCTTAAAGTGTCTCAAAGACAGTTGTATTAATAAATGTTATGTAGCCGAAAGTATAAGAAAAGGACTAAAATGGAAAAGGCAACTTGTATTGGAAGGTGGCTGATACAGCCCATGGACTCCAAGGAATCACTCAGTAGCCAGGCTGGGAAGAATGGGAATCAGAGGATCTCAGGGGACTTCTGCAGAGGGAGTTGATGGACTGCACTCTCTAAAGTGCTGACATTAACGGAACTCAGCTTTAAGGGCTCCCAGGCTCTCTGCATCTCAGTTTCAAATTCCAAATTCCTGGCAAAGAGAATCTGATTAGGCCAGTTAACATCAGTGTTCACTCCTGCATTTAATAAACTATGTCTAGGAGGACAGGATCATGTAATACAGACATGGCTGTATATGATTTGGTGATGGTGGTGGAGCAATTCCCAGTAAAGGAGGACTTGTGAGCCAGCCAGGACCCCAAGAAGTATCTATTAAAATAGTAGGTACTCAAAAACATTAAATGAAAGCAGTGATGTGGGACAGGGGAGGTTCTCCAGGCAAAGAGAACAGTGTGCAGAAAGGCATAGAAGCAGGAAGGCTGAAGGCATGATCAAAGAAGAGTAAATAGAATTATAGAGTGTTAGGACTAAAAGGGGTCTTGTTTTATAGATGAGGAAACAGAAGGGGTTATTTTACAAAGTAGCTGCATACGGACAGAAAGTAATATATCTGTACTTAATGAGACTCAGCATAAAAGTGTTATCAGAAGAGAGGTTGTCCTTGAAATGCTAGAAATAAATGAGTTTGCCAAGGGAGGGAGCTTAGAGAGAGAAGAGGCTGGAATTTAAAATTAAAGGCAAGAGTGCCCACCTTTAGGGGATGATGAGGTGGGGGCCAGCAAGGTAGACATGGGCTGGTCAGAGAGGGAGAAGGACATTCTGGAACAAAAGAGGGGCCTGCTGGGTGCAGGTCACTTTCATAAACATTATGCAATTCTGACATGTATTGGCTATCTCCCTGCTCTGAAAAGCTCCTGTCCCTCCCTCCAGGACTTTTGTCTACTCTAGGTGACCAGGACCCTGCCCTTGTTCACAGCTGCTTTGTCAAGTAGGGATACCTGGTCCTGTCTGGGCCAATCAAATCCTTTCTGCCAGGAATTTAGAATTTCAAGACATAGAGGCTGAACAATTTTGGGAGCAGCATTAAGTCGAGTCATGCAGAGCTTTAGCGGGACATCCCACAAACTCCATCTGGTGAGCTTCCTGGACTTGCCCTTTCCAAGGTGTGGTTGTTCAGCTTTTTATTAGAGTTTGGGAGCAATATCATGTTCCCTCTAGTAAGTCCCACCCCCCCCCCTTTTTTTTTTTTGCAAAAGGTAATAATAGCTAATATATATTGAAGGGTTGCAGTGTGCTAGATGCTGTGTTGAGTGCTTTGCAGGTTATTATTATTAATCCTCACAACCTATAAGGTAGTTGCTCTCATAGTCCCTATGTCATAGATAAGAAAACTAAGGCTCGGAGAGGTTAAGCAACTGGCCCAAGGTCATACTGTTGAGTAGGTGGGGCAGCTGAGTGGTGGACCCCACTAGGACTGGCCCTTACCCATCATGCTGCATGGTCAGCTTTAAAGTATCTTTCAACCAAAAACACTTTAAAGCAAACTCACTAAGGTCAGAATTATGTTCTCCACTTGCAAATGAGGGTGTTGAGGTTCAGAGAGGTTAAAGAACTTGCTTCAGGTCACACAGCTCATTCTGTATTTTAGCTGGGATTTAAACCCAAGTGTGTCTCCCATCAGCTTTCTACTTAATGCAATTGCTTCTATCAGCCACTATGGGTCAAATAACTTTCAAGAGGGAGGAGAGGGGTTATCCGCAGCACCAGATTTTATAGCAAAGTTAAGTAAATCGCTGAGAAGAGGACATCAACTTTGATGAAGAGGAGGTTCCTGGTGGCCTTCAAGAGCACTGTCTTGTGCGCAGAGGAGAAGCAGAGGTCACTTTGGTGGAGCAAGTAGACCGGGTGAGGACATGGGGGCAATGATGAGAAGGAGGGAGTAAGTTGAGGGAGTGTCAGAGTCAAGATAAGAAAGAGGGAAGTATCTTTAGAGATGGAAGGGAGGGAACAAGTGGAGAAAGTAGGATGGAAGGGATATTTAATAAAGGTCAGAGAAGGCCTCGGTGAAACCAAGATCACTTCCGTGTATTCATTAAGTATTTACTGAAAACCTACTATGTACCCGGCACTGTGCTAGGCACTGGGGAGAAAATGGAGCACAGAATAGACAAGATTCACTTTCCTGGAACCTAGTGTATAGTGAGGGAGGCAGATAAGAAACTATGTAAATAGATAAGTAAAATGATTGTGAGTTGTGATGAGTTCCACAGGAAACAGGATATAGATGTAGAGGTTAACAGGCTGGGAGCAACTTTAGATGGAGGTGTTAGACAAGGTCTCTCTTGATGAAGTGAGACCCAAAGAGTAAGAAAGAACTAGCCATGCCAAAGCACATGCAGCTTGAGAGCATAAATGCATATGTAAAGCCCTGAGGTGGGAAAGGGACTGGCTGGAACTTATCGTGCAGGAGGAAGATTAGCCAGGAGGAAGATTAGAGTGGTAGATATGGCCTTGAAGGAGATGAGATAAAGTTGAACCCCTTTATCCTAAGCCCTGGAGAAACCATTTAAGAGATGGAGTGAAAAAACTTTAGCCTTTAAAATATTGAGTAGGGAGGCATATTCTTCAGAGGCAGAAGGAAAGAAAAATGCTTAGATGATGATGTTTGAGAAGTGTTTATGCAGAGAGAAGGTGGAGGCCCAAGGAGTTCATACTGGATGGACTTGCTCTTCTCTATGATGTGAGCTGGGCAGCCCTGTGTGAGCCTTTCTGTTGCTGAGTCCCATGGGGGTTCTCTCACTCATGCAAGTTGCCTTTTCTCCCTTTGGTCACCATTATGACCTACCATTCCTGAAGTTCTTCAAACCTTCTCTTTCTTGCCATGCCTTCTTTTTGGTTTAGGGTTTCACTGGTAATGGGGAATAGGGAGTAATCAAAAACAGTTTCTAGAACTTTACAAAATTGACCAGTCTCAGTTCTTGATCTAGCCTGTAGTTTCTGAGTCTCTCTAAGGTGATATATAGAAACCTGTCCTGGTTCTCTACTGCTGTGCAACAAACCACTCCAAAAGAAAACTAACTCCAAAAGATAGTGGCTTAAAATAATGACAACCTTTATTTTGAATATGACTCTGTAATCTGGGTAGGGCTTGGTGAGAGTAGCTCATCTCTATTTTAGTTGGCCGTAGATGGCATGGCTCAAAAGCTGGGGGCTGCAATCATCTGGAGGCTTGCTCACTCACAGTTGATGTTTGCTGTTGACTAGGCCTACCTGGGCTGTTGGCCAGAACACCTTCATATGGCCTCTATATGTAGCTTGGGCTTCCTCACAACATGGCAACTGGGTTCCAAGGGTAAGCCTCCCACAAGAGAGTCAGGTGGAAGCTATATCACCTTTTCTGACCCAAGCCTCTGCAGCATCACTTCCACTGCATTTTATTTGTCAGAAGCGAGTCACTAAGCGAGGGGAATTAAACTCTAGGTTTAGAGGGCAGAAGTGTCAAAGAATTCACGGACATGTTTAAAAACCACCATAAACTTAGTGAGCTGCTTTTCTCTGTCTTTATTTACTTGGTAGGTAGAAGGTGGGGCCTCACCTTTTTCTCTCCTTGAGATCCTTTTTTGGGCATTCAAGAGGAAGATTAGCCCTGGAGATATACTCAAAGGAGAACTGTCATTCAGGCTTTTGAATTAGACACACTTGGATTGGAATCTTGGCTCTGCCACCTACCAACTCTATGTTCTTGGGTAAGTCACTTAACCTTGGATAAGCCCATTTTAAGGAGCCCTATGGCCAGGACGTTGAACCAGTTCATTCTGGTTTGAACCCCTGCTGAGAATTTGCATTTCTAACAAGTTCCCTGCTGATAATTTGCATTTCCACCCCAGATACTGAATCAGAATCTACATTTTAACAAGATCTTATGTATCACTTCCTGGGAACTCTTTAGAAATGCAAATTTATGTGAACTCTTTAGAAATGCAAACTATCAGCAGGGAACTTGTTAGAAATGCAAATTCTCAGCAGGGGTTCAAAGGGAACAAACTGGTTTGAAGCCCTGCTAGTGGCACAACGGTTAAACAGTTACAGCGCTCAGCTGCATGGTTTGAACCCATCCAGATGCTCTTTGGAACAAAACCTGGCAATCTGCTTCTGTAAAGATTACAGCCAGAAGGAACTATGAGAGTGTTTACTTTGTCACATGGATTGACTCACAGCACCCAACAACAAGCCTCATTTTATTCATCCATAAAATCACAGTACTCTCCTTTTGGGGTTACTGTAAGGATTATGTAAGTTAATAGGTGTGTTTACATGAGTTAATACACGCTTAAAGCAGTGGCTAGTACACAGTAAAAAAACAAAAAACCAAGCCCACTGCCATCAAGTCGATTCTGACTCATAGCGACCCCATAGGGTTTCCAAGGCTGTAAATCCCTATGGAAGCAGACTGCCACGTCTTTCTCCCCTGGACTCACTGGTGGTTTCAAACCACAGACCTTTTGGTTAGTAGCCAAGTGCTTTAACCACTGCACCACCAGGGCTCCATAGTACACAGTAACACTCCATAAATGTTAGCTATTGTTGATATGATTATTCAACTCATATTTATTAACATATAATTAACTCAGTCTTAGGTGGGCTCTGTGCTAGATATTAGATACTGGGATTAAGAAAAGGAACATTAAGGGCATCAAGCTTCCAGGAACCTAAATTAGAGGCAAATGTTATCTAGCATGTGGGTAGAAAGTACAGACTTTGGAGTCAACCAGACTTGATTCTTGTTCTGAGTTTGTCCCCTAGTTTCTAGCTATGTGGCCTTCGATCGGTCTTTAACTTTTTAAGCCTTAGTTTCTTCAGTTGCAAATGAGAATTATAATAGCACCCACCTCACTAAGCTCTTGAAAGAAACAAATGAGATAATCTATGTAAAATGCTTAGCACAGATCCTGGAACATAGTAAGTACTTAATAAATGCTAATTATTAATTTTATTTATCAGGAAGTGGACTAATAAATGGATACATTATAGTCCAAGGTTGTGAATGCTATACTTGAAGTGGAAGTAACCTGCTGAGCAAGTCCAACAGAAGAAGTGATTCACTTTGCCAGGAAGAATCTAGTAAAGGCCAGACAAGGTGATGTTGGAATGGGGCTTTGAAGGATGAGTAAGTTTTTCAGGTAGGGAATGAGGTAAGGGAAGGTATTCCAGGTGGAGGGAAGAATATCCATAATGACAGAGAGTTGCAGAAGGTGCTGGCATGTTTGGAGGAAGGTGATAAATTCCGTGTGAGAGCTTAGGATGTGTGGGATAAAGGAGATGAGGTGGGAAGAGGGGATTTAGGCCGGATTTTGTAGGACATTGTGAGCCAAAACAAGAGGGGAAAGAAAACATTTACTGAGCTCCCACCGGTACCAACACTGAGTTAGATGCTCCCTCTCTACGTATATACACATGTATATGTGTATAGATATTTATATAAAATCTAATTTGGATTTTATCCTATAGGTAATAGAGAACCATAGAGATTTCTAAGCAGGCTGTGACATGATCATTTATTTTTTAAGGCAATGTCCCTGGCAGCCAGGGGAAGAACCGGCTGGAGTGAGAAGAGAATAGTCAGGAAGCCACAGGACTGGCCCAAGTGAGACTGCCATCGTTAACCAAGAGGGATTCAGCGAAGGTGCAGAGAAGGCCAATGGCTGGGCTGGGCTGGCTAGAGGTTCTATAGGTCAGATGTAGGCTCAGGGATAGATTTTATGTGTGAATGAGGCAGGGAGGCAGTGAGGTAATGAACACCAGCTGGCGAGGAGTCAGGGGAGGACAGGTTTGAATGGATGGAGCAAAGCTATGGGATTTGGGGTCCAAAAACCTGGCTCTGAACCCACCTGGGTTAGCTGTGAGTCCCTTTGTGGTCTTGAGAACTTCATCCTATCGTAACCTTAGTTTCTTATCAGTGAAACGGGCTAATACAACTTCTCCTATCTGTCATACACAGATTGTTGTGAGAAAGAAAAGAGGTAGCAGGTGTGAAAGTGCTTTGTTAAGTAGTAAATCACTAAATAAATATTAGACCCACTGTTATTAGGGAGGCAGTCAACTGCATGGGATAACACACCTAAGGGAGAGTTTAGGTGAGGTTGAAGATGGAGGGTATCTGTCCTAGGGTGGAGATAAGATAAACAGAGTGATCAACACACACTATACACAGTGAATTCCACTACTGGGCTGGGTCTACAGGAGGGCAATGGAAGACTCTCAATCCTATAAACAGTGACCCTATCAGTTGTCCTACAGATGCTCTCATCTCTCACTTGGGTATAAAGTGGTCCAAGAGGTCCAAATCTGGAGTCTTTGTACGGGGTTTCAGGTAGCTGGGGAACCATGTGAGTTTGCCAAGTAAAAGCTCCATGGTGTGTTTTTCTGGGGCTAGAATCCATAGTCTCCATTAGACTCTCAGAGGGTTTGTGACCACCACCCCCACCCCAAAGGTTAACTGTCATTGATTTTCTCACCAGAAATTAATAAGAATATTTATCTTTGGAGAGAGAGGGGGGCTGGTGGGGAAGGTAAGGAAGAGATTTTCATTTTCCACCTTTCTGAACTGTTTGAATTTTCTAACCATGAATATGTATTAGTTTCATTTAAAAAAACTGCCACTAGGGGTTATCTGGGTGATGAAAAAATGGTCTCTTTTTTGGTTTGTGTCTACAAACGTAAACACTAATAGCTGTTATTTTAAAACCCTGTTAGTATCAGCAAAACAAACGCAAAAATCACTCCATTATGCAAAGTTTATCCACTATTATGACTCCATTATGCAAAATCTACACTTCCTAAAATCTGCTGGCTTCAATTCAGTAAAACCTGCGTGAGAAGTAAACGGGAGAAGAAAAAAACAGGCTATTTCAGGCATTTCAACTCGGGCATAAAAATGTGAAATACCGTGTATATGTGTCAACCTTCATAAATATTGGCGTATGAAACTTCAAGCAATGGAACGGAGGACAAGGTTAAATCCACTACCCTCTCCCCACGCACTCTAGTAATTACTCTATTTCCACGTCACGTTTCCGGGTGTGTGTCCCGACTCACGCAGAAATTAAAGTTCAAAGCAGGCAGGAGTCATCCATGTTCTTGTTGTTGTCCCCCAGAAACCCAACTCAGGCGTTGGGCCCCCTGAGGATCTGGTGATAACTGGGGACTGTCTAACTGGCTGAAACCCACGTGGTAAGAGGCTCCCAACCTCACCTCCACGTGGTGCCAAGGGCCGGGAACAGGGAGAGCCGGCAGGCGGGAGCCGCATCGGGGCATTTAAAGTGTCTTGACGTCACGCACTGCCAGTAACTCAGCTGAGTTTTCAGCAGGACATTCCAGTCATCTTTCCTCCCTCCCCCCGAGCCTCTGTGCCATTGGCCTCCGCTCTTCCCCGGCTGTTGTGGAGGGAGGAGCACTACGCCCTCCGGAACAGCCAGCACAGGGGCGTCCCCAGTCTTTTTCTTGGCTCCGCCCCTTCCCCAGGGGCTCTTTTGATTGGTCAGTGGGTAGGGCTTCGTACGTGCAGTACACGCACCGGGGCCTCTGGATGGCCGAGAAAGCTGGCCATCTCATGAATTATGCATCAGTGGCGTGTCCGGGCCAGGCAGGCGCTGGGCGGGGATTGGCTGGAGGGGCTGTAATTCAGCCGTTTCCGGAGCTGCGGAGGCGTAGACCGGGAGGAGGAGCCTGGGGGTTCCAACGTCGCCCCTGAGGGAGCGAGCCCTAACCGGATCCTTGACGAGCACCCCAGCTTGGTGTTCCTTCTCCCTGTCTGCTGGGAGAGGCCCCGCGGCCTGAGGGAGCCCCGTGGCCCGCACCCCGGCCCAAGCGCAGCCCCAGCCTGTCGGGCCTCAGCCGGAGAAACAGGTGAAGGGGGTGAAGGGTGGGGCCGCCTCCCCAGACGCCCCCAGGCCTGGGGACTCCGGGGACGCGGGAGCGAGTGCAGGCTTTTAGGCATGTTTGGGGGAAAAGCTGGAAACCTGAGGGCGGGGGCATATGAGGGAACACCTAGCGTCGCTCTGAAGGGACAAATCCCTGGGATGACAGGAGCGGGCCTCTGAAGGGAGAGGGGGTGCTGAAAGGAAGTTTCATTTCTTGGAGAAAGGGGAGAAGCGGAGGAAGAGTGAGCCTGAGCTCGAGGGGGAGGACTGTTGGATGGTGTGGCAGCGGTGAGGGACAGCCCCCCTACTTCCTGCTCCCTGGGACTCTGGGGACGTTCCGGCCACAGGAGCGACTGTCACACTGGCGGAGATCACTGGGGGCGGGGGTGTGGAAAGAGCCTTCTCCTCGCCCCGCTGACAGGGTCCGGCGGCTCCTGGCTGAGCCACTTCCACCTCCCTGCCCGGTTCACGCTCCCTTAGGTGCCAGCTGTGACCCTCTGGAGGTAGGATTAGGGGTCCTCCCCGAGAGCCTCACGGGCTGGTTGGTTGTGGGTAGGATTATTGCATAAGAATCTAGTTTCCTGTAGGGAAATTGACAGACTTGTACTCTTTGTAAATTCCCTCCCGTCTGATTCTAGCTTAAGCCGTGCTTTTTTCCTCTTTCTGAAACAAAATAAAACCCCAGTCAAGCCAGCACTGGAGAGGAATAAATCTCTCTCCTCCTTGGTATTATTCTTTTATAAACACCTGGTAAACACGGCCAGAAGATAAATAACTGAGCCACTGTGTTTAGTGGATTGTGGTGTTGCTTAATTGCATAGGACAGAATGAACCAATCGACAGTGGGAGTTTTATGTCTCAGAGCCAAGATCTTGGGTAAATGCAGAGCGGAGGAAAGCAGAGAGGCTGGCCTTGGCAAAGCCATGCGTGCAAACTTTACCTGTGTTTGGGAGGTGTGGTTGTGCTTAAATTAGCAAAATTCAAACTGTCACCCAAGTTGCTTTTTCCATGTTTAATACACATCACTCTTTGTTATATCAAGTGGGTGTATGTGTGTTGACATAATCAGTGGTTAGTTACTTTTATTATTAAAAATATATAATTTGTATCTACTGGTTTTTATTGCATGTGTATGTAAAGGGTGTACTTATTCTATGCATAGATCGTAACTTTTTGCCTGGCTGTGCTAATAAAGCATTGGTTTGAATAAGTCAAAGCAGTAAATCATCTTGATCTTTATGTGTGTACTTAGACCGTATTGTGATTTGATTCAGCCAATTTTCTATTTTTCTTTATATTAAGTATCTCTGAGTCAACACATTTATTTCTTCATTACGTATGTCAGACTGGAGTACTAGCAGAAGTTCTGCTCAGATGTTTGCACAGTAGGGTGGGAAAAAGAAGTCTGAAATAAAAAAAATGCTGTAGATATTGGGGGGGTTGACCTTAGTCTCTATATTTGTTAGCACACCCACCACAAAGAACCGTTAGCAAAGTCATGAAAATGTGTGTGTGTGTGTGTGTGTGTGTATCTTTTGGGAAGGATAGCCATTTAGAAATACCCACAGTTACGACATGACCCACAAAGGGCTTGTGATAATAGGTCATTCATATAAGATTAACCCATTTCGTAGATAAGGAAATTGAGGGCAAAGGGAAAAGATACTTGTCCAAGGCAGCAGAGTGCTGTAGTGGCAGAATTCATACTTTCTGTATATTTTGCGTTCTTTTGACTGTCAGTACTTAAGTATTAGGTCTTGATTTAGAGTGAGTGTTAAGCCCTGCTGGGAAAAGTGTCAGTGCAATTTTGACATATGTCTGGATGGTGAAATACCTCCAACAGATGATAAGACACCAGGGAACACAAAGATTCAATAAACAGGTGAAAAAAGAAGTACAAATAGGGCTTGCTTAGGTTAGTTTTCTATCTAATGGCTATGTCTAACTTGGAAAGTAACTGTTTTTAGTAGGGATAGTGTACCATCAGAACATAGGTATTTGGCTAATGCAAAGAGGTATTTACTTGGGAAAATTTGTTAAGTGAATGGCAGTTGTGCCTTAGATGTCGTTTAAACCAGAGTGCTTGCTTTGTGGCTTGCACACTGATAGTTTGTGTCTCCAGAAGGGTGTTTTCTCCTCCCTGCCTCTGCGTGTCTTGACATTCAGATATGAGATGCGGGCAGATGGGGACCATCATTCCAGAAGCCTGAATCCGGCTCCTTTTGAGCTTATGGTTTCAGAGAGGTGGCATACAAATCAATAATCAAACATTTACTATCTGTAACTTTGTGAAAGTTGCTAGGAAGAATAAAATGTGTCTTATTCCCAGAATTCGTAATCTACTGGGGTGACTTGATTAGGACTTCAACCATCCAGTGCGACATGTTGTTGTCAAAGAGATGGTAAGGCATTAAGCCTGTGCTGTCTGCAAAGGTAGTCACTGTGTATAAAACAACATATGGTACAGATATAGAACATTTCTGTTATTATAGAAAGTTCTGTTAGACAGCGCTACACCAAGTGTTACAGTCTTCAGAAGGAGAGCTTATAATGGCTGGAGTTGGCCTAGGCAGTCTTCTTGGCAAAGGAGGGATTTGAACCAGTTCTGAAATAATGGGTGGAATTTGGGTAAGTGTAAAGAATTTGGGGTGAGGAGATATGGAGGTATAGTACAAATAAAATCCTAACAGATTAGGAAGGTCAGTAGGGGAGAAGAAGGGTCATTTATGAAAGGCCTTGAATGCAAGACCAAGGAATTTCAGTTCTATCTTTTTGTTGAGGAAGCCTTTGAAGGTATTAAATGTTAAAAATCTAGCCACCAGTTTGGCCTCAAAATGACCTCGGGCACTCCTCAGGGGTGTTTTTCCAAGCAATACCAAGTTTATGCTAAGTGTCTTGGATAAAATAAAGCCTGTCATAAGAAATAAAATACTCAAACTTTAAAGACACTAATTGAAACTCAAGAGGCCTGGTTTATATCAGTTTATCAATTGGGGCCCTCAGTTAAACTCAACAGTTAGGCGCTTGGCTGCTAACCTAAAGGTTGGTGATTTGAACCCACCCAGCGGCTCTGCAGGAGAAAGACCTGGCGGCCTGCTTCCATAAAAATTGCAGTCAAGAAAATCGTATGGGGCAGTTCTGCTCTGTCACATGAAGTCACTGAGTTGGAATCGACTTGACAGCACACAACAACTTGCTCAGTTAATCAAAGTCAAACTTCAACCAGAGAAAATAAGTCCTCAAAATACCCAATGGATTACCTCTCCTCAATTTTATAATACCTCCCCCCAAATTATAGATTTCTCACTAAACCGATTACTTAATCCTTTGATTACTTAACCAATCACTTAAACTTTCTTTGTTATTCACTGCCTGTAAAACATCTTCTCCCTTTTCAGAGGGAGAGCTTTGCACCAAATTTAGGCCAAAGGCTCTCTGCTAGCAGTTTAGCTACCTAATAAGCGTTTGTTTAAAGAACTCTGTCTTTTGTTATTTGAATGCAACAAAGGTTTTTGAATTCAAATAAAAGATAGAGTCTGGATGACGTTTTGGTGGTAAATTGTTTGAAATGACTCTAGTCTTTAGAAGAAATAGCATATAAGAGAATGAATTTTTATTATGGTCAGTTATCATTTGTTATGTTAGGCTTACAATTTTTAATTCAGATTAGCAAACGTTATCTACTGAGAACCGATTACTGTGCTAGCTGGGACCCAACGATGTACAAAATATGGTGTTTTTCCCAGACTGGAGGTGTGGTTGGGAGGATGAGGAAGTGCATTTCCTCAGTATGGACCTGGGACAGGAGGAGTGGCAGGGTTGTGAGTGGTTCAGTACTTAGGCTCTGGAGTCAAGCAGATCTAGGATTGAATCCTGGATCTGCGGCTTCCTAGTCAGAATCTGAACCTCAGTTTTCTTATCTGTAAAAGGAGGATGATAACAGGACTGGTTGAGGATTAAATGAGATAATGCTGGTAAAATGCTTAGCATACTACCTGACACATAGTAAGAGCTCTGTAGATCTAAGTTTTTTTAATTAAATGTTCAGGAGAGTCTCTACAGCAGTGAGAGAAAAGGCTTTGTCACAGAGAGGGGAACATCTGAACAGGGTTTTGTAGGATGGATAGGAATTCATCCAACAGAGTTGAGTAGTAAACAGTTGCACTCAAGGCCGAGGGAACATGAGTGTTCAGAGGCTTAAAACAGCATGTGTGTTTAGAGAGTTACAAGTGGAAGTTCTTAATTTAGGAGAACAAAACAGAAAGGAAAAGGAGGCTGCTGAACCACAGTCCTTATTCCTTCTCTTTTGTTAATTAGATTCAGACGTCATTAAGATAAGTTGTTTTGTTCTATTTACAAAAATAATGCATGGTTATATGTTTGTAGAAATATTTATATTTTATATGTGTTGTTAGGAGCTGTCGAGTCAGTTTTGTACTCATAGTGACCCCATGTGACAGAGTAGAATTGCCCTTATAGGGTTTTCTAGGCTGTAGTCTTTATGGGAGCTGATCGCCAGATCTTTCCCCTGTGGAGCAGCTAGGTGGGTTAGAACCTCCAACTTTTTGCTTAGCAGCTGAGCACTTAACCTTTGTGCCACCAAAAAAAAAAAAAAAAACCCTTTGCTGTTGAGTCAATTCCAACTCATAGTGAACTTACACAACAGAGTACGACTGCTCCATAGGGTTTCCAAGGAGTGGCTGGTGGATTCGAACTGCCGACCTTTTTGGTTAGCAGCCAAGCTCTTAACCACTGTGCCACCAAGGCTCCGTTGTACCACACTTTATATTTTATATATATCAAGTTAATAGTTTAGTATATATTCTTCCAGATTTTTTGCAGCTTTTTCTACTTAACAATTTATCTTGGATAGATTTATTGCAAATTCTTTTTTGATAGCCTAATAAAAACATTAGGAAGGCAAATCTACCCCCCAGATAGGAATAGTGTTTGGATTGTCTGGCTTTCCTTTCTGCCACCCCACTCCTAAGAATAAATGACTTTGCTAATTGCTAACTTTTACCTGACCTTTGACTTTGTAGCTACATCTGTCCAGGGAAATTATTTTAAGCTTTTCTAAGGCAACTATTATTATAGTGTTGAGCATGATTGCTATAGGAGTTAAAAGAGTAGCCTATAAGCTCAGACTCCTTGGGCTTAAATCCCAGATCCACCACCTCTTATGCCTTGGGCAAGTTTCTTTGTTTGTAAAATGCGAATACCAGGTCTACCTTGTTAGGGGTAGTTGTGAGAATTAAGCAAGATAATGCATATAAAGTACTTTGCACAGTGCCTGGCAGATAGCTAACACTCAAGTGCTAATAATTACTGTTATTAAACACTGCACTATTTAACTAACTTATAAATTGGGCAAGTTATGATTCACCTGGCCATTAATGGCCCAAAGGAAAGAAGGAGTGATTGGGAGATTCTAGCCTAATAGGAAAAAACTAAATGAATGGGGACCAAGAGGACTTACATTGTGGTGAGGAGGTGGAGGCTGGTCATGAAATAGAAACAGCTAAGGCAACTTGATAATTCCTATTTACACAAATGCCCTTGTGACAAGTCTTTGTTTATTCCAAAATCTATGACTGTAGCCCATTTATTCTAAGTAGTCAACACACTAAAAATTTATTACCGGTAAGGAATTTGAACAGTCTGTTGGAGTTCCCCATGATACAAAAAATGCAGATAATATTGAAGGTTTGAGGGGTGGAGGGGTGACTAGAGTTGAGTGTGGCTCTGTTAGGAAGAGGCCAACAGGAGGAACCTTGTTTTGAGTCAGGTAAGGAAGAAGGTGAGACAGTATACAGTTTGGGGGTGAGGAGACATTCCAAGTGGAGTAAATGATCTGTGTGAATCTGGACGGTGATTTACTGTGCCCTACTCTGCTAAATTAGAAGTCCCTTCACATCTATGTGTATGAGTGTACGTGTGTGTTTAATTGAAGGAATAGAGTTTTCTTTTCCTGTCCTGTAGCTTTCCTTTGCAAAATAACCTTGTGGACCACTCAGCTTCTCCCTGAAACAGGTTCTCTCACCCCAGCTCTCCAGTTTTGTGTTGGAGAAAGCAAGAGAGAAAAGTCCTCCCAGTCAGTAGTTGCTTGGCTGTATGTGGGGCAGGAGGAAGCCAGCAGAGCTTGAAAGAGAAAGTAAACCTTCTGGTAAATAAATGGCTTCCCTGTTGTGGAGGAGGAGTGCAGATTATGGGGATGTTCGGGTAGTTTTTGTAAAGGCCATTTCTGAAAACTGACTTGGATTAGCTAAGGTGAGCCCAGCGTAGGAAAGCCCTGCCCTGTCTGGTGTTAACCACCTGTTTTCCCGCTTTGTTGATTGATTTTATTAGTTTGTGTTGTCTTGACCTCTCATTCTTGTTATGAGAATTAGAAGATTTGAGCCTGAACTTGAGCGCCCGCTTAGACGAAAGCTTCCTAAAATGCGTATGTTTTTGCATCTTTGCTAATGTTGTTTTGTTTTTAGCAAGCACTGTTTTTCTGATGGAGCCTAAAAGCATTAGACTTTTTCTTTCTTCTTCCCTTCTCCCTCCTCCCAATCCACCCAAATGTATCCTCAAAACCTCAAAACACAGATGTTAGCTGTGTAATTACCTCTCCTATAAACCAGACAATGTGCATATATTGCAGTGAGTTAGCATTAAAATGGTCGGCCTTTGAATTTTTTTCTACTTGTGGTTTAGACACAATAAATATTTAATCTTGGACTGACTTTCTCTGACAAATCAGTTTTGTATTTGGGCTTCGTTTTATCAGTATGTCTAGGGAAAGCAAATTTGTTGAAACGCTAACCGAAATAAAACGTAATTAAGATGGTGACTGCCTTATGCATGGGGCAGGTGGAGAAACTGAAGCATTCAGAAGCCATAAAGCAAGCAATACTTATTACTTACTCTTAATTCCATGTATTATTGTTCCTTTCCATTAGAGTGAATAAATAAGAGTGTATGCTAAATGGGTAGAAGCATGTGAGACATTTTGGGGTCCTAATTGTTATGTTGAAAATTCCTAGGTTCATGGAGCCATCTAAGATTTCCTGTTTCTTTAGAAGTATACGAGATGTCCTGGGTCAGAAGTGCCCCATATACTGCTGTCTGATCCCATGTACTTCTGCCCTCAATTTACACTAAGCTCCATCATGAGAGTACCATTCTTTTATACTTAGTGAGAATATTTTCTGAGTAATGGAGAATGAGGCTGGAGGTGGAGGACCCATAGTCTCGATATTAAAAACTGCTTCCCTTTCCTTAGGAGAGATCAATGCTAGTCTTAACCACAGACTGGCAGAAAGAATATATCAAAGATTAGTCCTTCAATTCCAGATTCTAGTTTTCTTTACTGTAAAAGCAATATTTCAGAAAAAAAAAATTGAAAGTAAAATTAATCAGTGCAAAAGGGTGCGCGGTAAGTGGGAAGTTAGTCTTCTCTCCACCTTATCTTCTGAACTCTTTTCTAAAGACAGCAGGTTACCTATTTTTTATTTATCAACCACTCTGTCCCAAAACACAACAAACTCTTTTATGTAAGCTCTATTGCTCTTTTGACAAGTAGGGGGAGAGATTTGTTCTTTTTTAATTTTTTTTTTTTAATCGTACTTTAGGTGAAGATTTGCAGAACAAACTAGCTTCTCATTAAACAATTAGTACACATATTGTTTTGTGACATTGCTTACCCTTTGTTTTTGTATTGTTCCCATGGATGGATGGATTGTCTGGAGCAGCCATTTCAAAGTGCAGTCCACAGACCCCTGGGAATCCCTGAAATCCTTTCAGGGGGTCTTTAAGATTAAGACTATTTTCATAATGTTGTTATTTGCATTTTTTAATTTGTTGGCATTTGCACTTGTACTTGTAGCCATTGTATTCTTCACAACTATGCACTCACAGAAAAAAAACAAAACTGGTTTCACTTAAGGATGTCCTTGATGAAACGGTAAGCCACATTAATTTCACTAAACTTATCTCGACTCTTGAGTATGTCTTTTTAAAAATTTTTTCCGATATAAAAATTTGTACATACATTGTTAATGTGACTCTAATTGCTCTCCCCATACTATGACAGCACACTCTTCCTTTCCACCTCTGATTCCCCATGTCCACTGAACCAGCTTTTAACCCTCTCTGCCTTCCCATCTCACCTCCGGACAGAAGCTGCCCGACTAGTCTCTTGTATCTACTTGAGCTAAGAGGCACACTCCTCGCGAGTATCACTTTATGTCCCACAGTCCAGTCCAATCCCTGTCTGAAGAGTTGGCCTCAGAAATTGTTTTAGTTCTGTGCTGATAGAGAATCCAGGGGCCATGCTTTCTGGGGTTCCTCCAGACTCAGACTATTAAGTCTGGTCTTCTTACTAGAATTTGAGTTCTGCACCCCACCTTTTTCCTGCTCCATCCGGAACTCTCTGTTGTGTTCCCCGTAAGGGCGGTTATTGGTGGTAGCCGGGCACCATCTAGTTCTTCTGGTCTCAGGCTGATGAAGTCTCTGATTTATGTGGCCCTTTCCGTCTCTTGGGCTAATACTTTCCTTGTGTCTTTGGTGTTCTTCATTCTCCTTTACTCCAGGTGGTTGGGACCAATTGATGCATCTTAGATGGCCACTTGCAAGCTTTTAAGACCCCAGAGTAGGATGCAGAACATTTTCTTAATAAGCTTTGTTATGCCAGTTGACCTAGATGTCCCCTGAAAGCATGGTCCCCAGACCCCTACCCCTGCTACTTTGTGCCTCAAAGTGTTTGATTGCATTCAGGAAACTTTTTAGCTTTGGTTTAGTCTGGTTTGGTTGTGCTGACTTCCTCTGTAGTGTGTAGAGTATGTGTCTTTTTAATATTCTGTGTGCTGAAATGGGAGACACTCAAGGGAAAGCACTCATGGAATTGTTTGGGTTGCCATCTCAAACTAGCTGCTTTTTCCATGAAACACCATTTTTAGTTGAAAAAATGACTGACCAACTGGGGTATTGGCAAACATTTTCTGAAAAATAAAGGAAACTGTCTATTCAAGGAAAACAACTGACAATATTTGTTGTCAGTAATAACATTGGTACTTCCAAGTGAAAATTAGAATTTGAGAAAACTTGACAGCTTCTCAATTCTAATGAATGTAATTTTTCAGATTTAACAAATGCGATTTTTTAATAGTGTGTAATGAAGTGTGTCAACATTTGGAAGGCCTGTATATCTCTAAAATTAGTATTTTCTAAATGCCTAATGGATGATATTACAAAATCATGCATGGAAAAGTATTCAAAATGCAAGATGGACTAATTGATTTTAATGTAACTGAGTATAAAAAGTTCATTGAAATGGTTTTATATTCCACATTGTAACTAACCTTTAAGAAATCAACATTTGTTGAGTTTTGGTATGTTGAAGAAGAATATCCAAAATTATCTAAAAAGGCTATTAAGATACTCCTACCTTTCCCAACTACTTATCTGCGTGAGGCCAAATTTTCTTCATATACTTCAACCAAAGCAACATACTGTAACAGACTGAATGTAGAAACAGGCATGAAAATCCAGGTGTCTCTTATTAAGCCAGATATTAGGGAGATTTGCAAAGCTTAAATAATGCCACTCCTTTTCCTAAAATGTATTCTTTTGATAATGTAGTTATTTTTTCATAAAAATGTTATTTATGTTAACACATGATGAGTTTATTTTTTAAATGATCTGAAATAAATATTTAAAAAATTTCTCAGTTTTAATTCTAATACAGTAAAATATCAGTGGAGCCCTGGTGGTGCAGTGGTTAAGAGCTACTGCATGTTATGACTGTTAACCAAAAGGTCGGCAGTTTGAATCCACCAGCCGCTCCTTGGAAACCCTATAGAGCAATTCTACTCTGTCCTATAGGCTCGCTATGAGTCGGAATCGGGTTTGGTTTTTTTTGGTTGGTAAATATCAGTAGTTATAACCTCCATATAACTCCATAAGCTTTTTGGGATCCACCATTTTTTAAGAATATAAAGGGGACCTGAGATCAAAAAGTTTGAAAACTGCTGGTCTAAAGATTTTAGCATAAGAATCCCTGGAGTGTTTGTTTTAAAGACAAACAGAAAGATTCTATGAATTCACCACAGAGAGACTGATTCAGTAAATCTGGGAGTCAGAATTGACTCCATGGCAATGGGTTTGTTTTGTTTTTTGGGTCATTTTAATAGGCATCCCAGGTATTCTGATGCAGGTGGTCCTTGGTCCTTAGCTTGAGAAATGCTGCTCTAGAAGGACCACAGGCGTCTTCAACTTAGTGAAGTCACATTTACAGGGTTTAGAATTCGTCGTTTTGGATAAAGGCTTCCTTGAGGTAAGGGGTCAAATACACATGTTAGGTAATAAGGGAAGACGTTTTTGAGATTTCTCTTTATTCTGTTTATTCTTAGTGTTCATGTACCTGGATGTTAATCAAGGATGGTTATGACTATGTAAAGAATCATGACTTTACCAGATTAATGTTCAGTCTGGTTTTATTGATTGAATATCCATGAACATTTTAAGACAGTTTCTGACTGCTTGGATTAATTTCTAAAGACAAGTCTGGTAAAGAATTGTCTTTAAATTTTATAAGACGCTCTCTATTTCAGATATATCTTAATACTAAAGTTAACTTTGATTTTATGTAACATTTTCCTTTGTTTTCATAATTATTTATATTACAAATTCAGAGAGAAATTTACTTGTCAGAGATCATACAGCAGAGATAAGACTTGAAAAGAGATAACTTGACTCCACTAGCCTAGGAGTTTGAAGACTGCAAGCTTGTGTTCTGGCTCTACCATTATCTGTGTCACCTTGGTGGCTTAACTTTCTGTCCTTATCTGTAAAATGCAAATAACACCTACTTACATTATCTCAGCCATCTCTGGGTTCTCTTTGGCGACCAAATCCAGTGTGAATTCATGCTTTAGGCCACATTCTGTAGCAAAGTCATTTTTAGAACTTAGTTCATGAGCTATCCTCAACACAAACTGGAATGACATTTCTTTCTAAATAACTTCGCTATTTTCTTTCTAAGCCATACCCATCACCTCACTTAGACTGTCAGATTATAATTTTATGAGTAATTGAACTTTTTCTTAACCTCGTCTGTGTGAGAGCTAATGGAGAAAATCAGCTGTTCTCTGAAGAGTGCTAACATGCAAAGCTTTGATGTACAATGAAGTCATCTATTTTTCTAAGTATATTCAAATTTAAGAATATTATTCATATTGATAAGACTTCTATAGAAAAGCTTGTCTAATTGAGGAGACAGCTCATCTTCCATCTTGAATACAATTTAAACTTTATGGTTCAGAGTCATCTTTAATGTTCTTTTCCCCTCCTCAAATTTTTTTAACTGGCATAAAATTTCCTTCTAGAACTCAAGGTCATGCAGAAACAAGTGTTGGGATGTTTGTGGTTAGTGCTCTGTGGACAAGGAAATGAGGTACTTGCTCCCTGCCCTCCCACAAATTTAATTTTTTAACTCTCCTGTGTTTAGATAAGACTGGCCAGAGAGCCACAGTCCAGAGTCCAGACTTAGATACTGATTTTTATGTTGAGAGTAATCTGATCTTTATGTTTAGAGTAGTTTCTTTACCCTTATATATAATATGCTGAACTGGAGTGTTGCTTCCTCCTTAAGACCTGAACATTTCTAAGTCTAGGTCGAGTGGAATAGTGAAGAAATACTAAAGATTTCAAAATCTTTTGAGAATCACTCTTTCTGGAGGTCATTCTTCTTGGTCCCTTTTAAATCACTCTTCTGTCAGATTAATGATCAAAAATGAGAAGGGACTCTTCTAGGGGGGTAATATTTGAATTTTCCTTTTTTTTTTTTTTTTTTAGTTTCTAGCAGTTTAAGTCAACAAGTTAAACAGAATTTCCATGTGACCCAGCAATTCCACTCCTAGGTATATCCCCAAAAGACTTGAAAGCAGGGACTCAGACAGATACTTGTACACCAGTGTTTGTTGCAGCCCTGTTCACATTGGCATTGTTGGCTCAATTGGCTTCTTGTCCTTCAGCGTTTATGTTGGAAGCCTGATGCTGTTATGATTTCTGATCCTCTGCAAGAGACCTCCTTCTTTTCTTTGGAAGCTTCTATAACTTCTTGATTCCCACTGTTCTGAAATTTCACAGGTATCTGCCTTAGTGGGAGTCCCTGGGTGGCTCAAATGGTTAAGTGTTGGATGCTAACCAAAAGGTTGACAGTTTGAGTCTACCCTGTGGTGCCTTGGAAGAAAGGCCTGGTGATCTACTCCCGAAAAATCAGCCAATGAAAACCCTACTACTCTTTGATACACATGGAGTCTCCATGAGTCAGAACTGGCATGATGGTTTGGTTTGGTGCCTTAGTGTGGGTCTATTTTCTTTCATTGGAGTGGCATTAGGTGGGTCCCTTTCAGTCTGGAAAGGAAAATTCACATTATTTCTTTGATAATTCCTTTTTTACCATTTTATCCTCTGTCTTTTTCTGGGAATCTGCTTAGTCATTTGTTGGATTTCCTGGACAGATCATCTAAGTTTTTTTCTTTGTTTTGTCCTTCTTCCTATTTTCCATCTTTTTTATTTAGGATTACATTCTAGAGATTTCCTTGGCTCTTTCAACTCATATATTTATTTTTTAATTCTGGCTGTCATTTTCAATTTCAAGAGCCCTTTTTCTAGTTGCCATTTTATCTTCATCTTTTTTTTTTTTTAATTCTATGCCTGTTTAATAGGTACAGTTTATCTCTCTGAGGATATTATTTATAGTTCTGTGAAGTCTTAGTCCATTCCTTGTATTTTCTGGTTCCTGAGTTCCTCTTTTCTTGAGTTCACTTCTATCTTTCATGTTGGAGTTTTTTTTATCAGAAATGAAGTTTTTAATTCTGTTCACTAAAAAGTTGAATGGCAGTCCTCTGTGCTTGTTGGGTTTGCTGTATGTTGGGCTTCACTGTGGGGTAATTAGGGGAGATTCTGGCTGCCAGGGTTCTGGGAGCTGAATGGGGAAAGAGAACTGTTTTCTATGTAGACTCTCAGCTAATCTCCGTGTTTCAGTTCGATGACTCCTTTGCTCTCACCTGTGTCCGGTTCCCAAGTCCAGACTCTGGCTAAATTTCTCTGGAGAATAAGCATGCTATCTCCTGCTGGGTTTGGAGAGAGGTGCTTATCTGGTGCTGCAGGATGGAGGAGGAGATCTGGGGAATCTGAATGCTGTTTACACATGATGTTTTCAATCAGTCCTCCTATTTTCAGTCAAATTCTTTGTCCCTGCCTTCAGCCATACCTAGTACCTTCAAGTCTGAGCTTTTTAGGGTTATACAGCAAGAATCAGCATACTTCTCATTGGAAATCGCTTCTGCAAGCACTTCTGCCGATCAGTGTTTTCAGCTGTGGTAAGTCAGTTACCATCCCGTCACTTTCTGGATTTCAGAATTTTGTTTACAGTTTTGTCCACTGTCATCTCATTTCCCATTCTTTGTCCTTGTGGGACATTGTTGTAGCCACTGTGTCAGTCCATCTCATGGAGGGTCTTCCTCTCTTTCACTGACCCTCTACCTTACCAAGTGTGATGCCCTTCTCCCGGCACTGGTCCCTCCTGATAACATTTCCAAAGTACGTGAGACAAAGTCTCGCCATCCTTGCTTCTAAGAAGCATTCTAGCTGTACGTCTTCCAAGACAGATTTGTTCGTTCTTCTGGCAGTTCATGGTATATTCAATATTCTCTGCCAACACCATAATTCAAAGGCATCAATTCTTGCTTTGCTACTTAGAGTAAATTTGTGTGAATTATTATACCTATTAGCTCATGCTCCAGAAAGGTCAGTTTATGCCACTGTATGAAGTTAATTAGCCTCCAAAGATACTCCAGTCTTCTATATGCTAAAAATATGTTGCAGAGTTTTTGAAAACATACTTAATTTTCATTCATTTATTCAACAAATACTTGAGCATCCTACGTACTGGGGAAGTAGCAGGGAACAGCAATAAGAGCTTACTTACATCCCTAGCTGGGTGGTAATCTTGGGGAATATGAGGTATGGAACCTGTTTTGCAGTATACAGTTTGGCCTTTTGATCCTGATTCTAGAGAGCAGGACCACCCACCTAAAGGGATCACTTGGGTCTGATGTTTGCTAAGCCTCAGGAGGCCACATGGTGAAGACATTAAAGGCCTTGGAAGATAGAGGCTTACTGGAGCTTTTCAGGTTGGAGACAGTGGGAACGTTCTCCTCTGGGGAGGGAGTAAGCATGTCACCTGGGGACATGGAAGCTCTGTGCCAGGATCCCTCCCAAGCCTCCCTCTTTGTGTCTGTATCCTTTTTCCTTCTAGATTAAAAGATAACACTTTCCCTGCAGTTTGTGAGTTGTTCCATCAGATTATGGGACCTAAGAAATAGACAAGGGACCTGTACCCGCTGAGGGCTGCATGGAGCAGCTGGGATCTGAACTGACTAAAGAAGGGAAGCTGAGACTCCTGGACTGGTTTGATACTACAGGGTAGAGAAACAAAAAAGAAATATACGGTGTGTCCAAGGGTGATAAATACTGTAAAGAAGAATTCAGCAGGGGGAGATGTGCTCTTTTAAATAGACTGGTGTGAAGGGACATTTGTGCAGAGACCTGAATGAAGTGAGGGAGTGAGACATGTAGATGTCTAGGGGAAGAGCTTTTCCAGGCTGAGGGAAGAGTAAGTACAAAAGGCCTGGGGCAGGAATGGGCATGGAATATTCAGGAGCAGAAAGGAGACAGGTGTAAGCAAAGGGGAGAGCAGGAGAGGGCATAGAGAAACATACAGGGACAAAATGGAGAGCTGGTGGGCCATGATAGGAGTTTGGGTTTTTTTCTGAGTGTTTTGAGCAGAGGAATGAAACGATCTGACTTATATTTTGAAGGGATCTGTTATGTGGAGAATAGACTGTAGCGGGGCAAGGGCAAAAGCATCAAGATCGGTTAGGCACTTAGCACAGTAGTGCAGGTGAGAGATGGTGGTGGCTTGGATTAAGGTAGTAGCAGTGGAGATGGTAAGACGTGCTCAGATTCTAGATATATTTTGAAGATATAGCCCACAGGATTTACTAATGGATTGGATGTGGCAAGAGGGAGGGAAGGAGGAGGAGGAGAAGAGAGGAATCAAGGCTTATTTCAAGGTTATTAGTCTGAGCATGTGTAAGAATGAAGTTGTTGTTAAGATGGGGACGATTAGAGGAGAAGCTGGCTGGGAGAGGTTTTTAATGAAGGGATTGGTTTTAAATGGAGTCCCTGGGTGGTGCAAATGGTTAATGCACTCAGCTGCTAACTGAAAGATTGGACATTCAAGTCCTTCCGGAAGCACCTTGGAAGAAAGTCCTGGTGGTCTAGTTCTGAAAATATCAGCCATAGAAAACCCTATAGAGCACAGTTCTACTCTGACACACGTAGGGTCTCCATGAGTCAGAATCGACACAATGGCAACTGGTAACTGGCTTTAGATGCGTTAAATTTGAGATCCCTGTTAGACGTGTAAGTGGAGATATTGAGTAGGCAGTTGGATATAGGAGTCTGGAGTTCATTGAAGAGGATGGGAAGATTGAGCATATGGCAGCAATAATCAAATCACCTGGAGGCTTCTTCTCTTGTGTATCTGATGCCTACGCTGGGGTGGTTCAAAGGCTGATCTCATCTGGGACTGTAGACCAAGTGCCTACATGTGGCCTCTCCTTTGACTTGGGCTTCTCATAGAATGGTGGCTAGTTTCTGGAGAATGAGCTTTCTGAGAATCGGGCAGAAGCGTCATAGCTATGGAAGTTGCATATGGACACTTCTGCCGTACTCTATTGGTTGGAGCAATCATGGGCTTAGCCAGAATCAGTGGGGAGAAGACAAAGACCCCTCCTCTCAGTAGGAGGAATGTCAAAGAATATGGGGCCATGTTTTATAATCATCACAAATGCCCTTTGAGGTTCTTCCCCAAACCTGTAGCTACTGTGAAGGAAGGAGTTCTAATACAGGATCCATGGATATGGACTCAACCTCATTTACACGTTGCTCCATGCAAAGTGACCAGGATTTCCTTAATATCTTTTGTAGAGAAAGTGACTGGGATAAATTGAGAATCATTCTTCCTTTTCTCCAGTAGGCATAGAGCTATGTTATGGGTTTGAATTACCTATCTTAGAAGAATATTAATAAGTTACATAGCGTTCTAGATCATTGGTTGCTTTTGTGACTCTTATTGAGTTTTGGCCAGAGATAATAATACCTGCAGACTTTTTCCAGCAACTTGCTCTTCTTTTCCCTTCAGTTGCTCACAAGCCTGGTAATTTTGACATGATGATTTGCTTGCCCAACCTGCAATTATTTCTCAGAGGCTATATTCCTTCTGTTTTAAAAAAGCTAGCAGCCTGACTTTGACTTCTATGAAGGTGGGTTCCTTAGCATTCACAGTTTTTGGGAAGAATGCTTCGTTGTTCTCCGGAAAAATCTCCAAATTCTAGATGAGCAACCGTACAGGGTAGAACTGATCTTGTTTTTCTAGAGGTTATTGCCATATTGGTGTTGTTTTTCAGGATTGTGGCTGTCAGTCTGTTTAGTAGAAACTTCTGCAATAGGGAGTTGGTATTTTTGGGTGCATACAAGTGTGAGTGAAGGAAAATACAAGAGAAGTGTTCACTGGCATCTTAAATTGAATATGCTGTTGAAATGATACGTGAAGGTTGCCAACAGAGAGCTTTTCCTCAAATGAGGGAGCTTCAGATGCTTATACAAATAACTGTGGGCATTTAGAATTAAAACATCGATTGGGCTAGAGGTGGGTTTAGAAAAGCCTCTTTGATAAAGGAAAGGGACATTTAATGCCACCAAATAGAATAAGCATTTTAGGCAAGAACATTTGTGAGAAAGGAACAAAGATTCAGAGGAGAATAAGTTGACTTGAAGGAAAACAGAACGTTTATATGAAAGTCTCAGGGATTCCTCCAGTCTCTTTCAGACAAGTAAGTCTGGTCTTTTTTTATGAATTTGAATTTTGTTCTACGTTTTTCTTCTCCTCTGTCCGGAACCCTCGATTTTGATCCCTGCCAGAGTGGTTGGTGGTGGTAGCTGGGCGCCATCTAGTTCTTCTGGGCTCGGGCTTGTGGAGGCTGTGGTTCGTGTGGTCCATTAGGCCTTTGGAGTGATTTTCCTTGTGTCTTTGGTTTTCTTCATTCTCCTTTTTTCCATATGTGATGGGACCAATAGATGTATTTTAGATAGCCGTTTGCAAGCTTTTAAGAACCCAGATGTTACTCACCAAAGTAGGATGTAGAACATTTTCTTATGAACTATGTTACGCCAGTTGACCTATATGTCCCCCAAGACCATGGTCCCCAGCCCTCAGCCCCATTAAGTTGGTCTCTCAAGGTGTTTGAATGTGTCTAGAAAGCTTCTGTGGCTTCGCCTTGATCAAGTTGTGCTGACTTCCCCTATATTGTGTGTTGTCTTTCCTTTCACCAAAGTTAACATTTGTCTATTATCTAGTTGGAGCCCTGGTGGTGCAGTGGTTAAGCGCTACAGCTGCTAACCAAAAGGTTGGCAGTTTGAATCCACCAGCTGCTCCTGGGGAAACCTATGGGGCAGTTCTACTCCATCCTATAGGGTTGCTACGAATCGGAATCGACTCAACGGCAATGGTTATTATCTAGTTAGTGATTTCTCCTCCCCATATGATTTTACTCATATTGAAAGGTCACTGAAGGGCAATTCTTGAAGTTTTCAAACAGCAAAACTTAAAGAGTTGGTCTGAATATGTGTCTCTTAGGAGCAGTGTCCTCACCTGGGAGAACCTGGCTTACTCAATTTAGTTGTAATTCATACCAGTAGTTTATTCATTCAGTACATACCTTTTGAGCACCTGTTATGTGCCAGCCACTATGCAAGATGCTGGGGGTGTGTGTGGGCACACTAATGAGCAAAAGCCTTTCCTTGAGGAGCTTGTAGTCCAGCGTGGTCGTCACAAGTGCAAGTCATGGAGTCATGGTGCTTGGGTTCAAATGATGGTGATGGAAGGAAGGCATGTGTGAGGGCCTGTGTCAGGCTGGAGCTTGGTGGTTTTGAGGAACTGAAAGAAGAGCAGAGTGAGTGCCCGGAGCTCAGCCAGCAAGCTGATGCCAGGTGAGACGAGAGAGGCAGGGCTAGTCAGGCTGTTGGTGATGTTAATAATGCTAACAAACACTTAGTATGCTTGCTGCGTGCCAGCCATTTTCTAAGTGCCTTGTATACATTAACTCATTCAATTCTTACAATAACCCTGTGAGGCAAGTGCTATTTTCTCTCCTTTTTACAGATGGAGAAACTAAGGGAAGGAGCCAAATGGCTGGCACTAGGTCACATATATCCAAGTGGTGAAGCCAGGATTCAAATCTAGGTAGTTTGGCTCCAGAATCCATGCTCTTAAGTACATCCTTCTGCCTCAGTATTGGATGTTTTGTTTTTTAACCTAAGAACAATGCGAAGTCATATGTTTTAAGTAGGGGAGTAGCAAGATCAAATTAAATCTTGAGAAGGTCTCTGGCCACTGTGTGGAAAATACACTGAAGTGAAGCAAGCAGATGTGGGGAGACAGTTAATAACTCTTGTCGTGGCCCATGTGTATTTTAGCTTTGAGCTTTCTGGCTGATTTTCTTTCATCTTTGACTCCTTTCTTGGGAGCATTAGTGGAGTTTTATCAGGCAGCTGGAGTACAAACCCTGGACCCTTTTTGGTTAAATATCAACTTACTTTCTTTACCACAGCATTTATTCTTGGGTTGCAGTAGACTTAATAATGTCTTGAGGGAATCTAGCTGGATTGTAATTTACAGACTGAATAGTCTTTAGAGACCATCTAGCCCAATGGCTCTCCCAGTGTCAGAATTAATGCTGTGACATTTTTCAGGGTGACCATTTAACCTCCATTTAAGCATAAAATGCACCAGGAACCTGGGAGGCTGTCCCTTACTTCTCTTCTGAGTCACATTTGTCCTTCAACCAGTCACCAAGCTCTGTCACATCTACCTTTTTAATATCTTTTGAAGATGTCCTCTTCAAAACATTCCTGATGCCACTACCCAAGGGCCACTACCGTTTCTCACCTTGATTATTGCAGTCTGAGGGATCTTTCTGAAATGTAAATGAAATTGTCATTTGTCTGCTTAAAACTTCAAAGGCCCCCCATTGTCCTTGAAAGAAAGTTTAGATTTCTTAGTATGGCTTACAAGAGAGCCTTCATGAGTCTGACTACTACTTGGCACTTCAACTTCTTCTCATGCCATAGTCTCCTCATAGTGTTCTATAGTTCTCTATGATGTTCTGGTTCATTATCACTGCCTGGACCCCGTCGTGAAGATTATTATTCAGGAGCTGGCTTTTTAGAGCTCCGCAGGTGATTCAGATGTGCATTCAGAGTTGAGCCCTGATCTCTGCTCTGTGAGGTTCTCAGTCTGGCTGCATGTTAGAATCACCTGCGGAGGTTTCTCATCTTGAAGCCTGATTCCTGCCCTCAGAGATTTCAACTTGGCATCTGGTTTGGGTCTCAGGCGTGCTATTTTTTTTATACAGGCAGTCCCCAAGTTACGAATGGGATCTGTTCCTAAGTCTGTCTTTATGCCAAATTTGTAGGTAAATTGGAATAGGTACCTATGATTCTTATTTAGTGTCAGTCAAATGTTTGTCTTAGTATATAGTATATATTTCACCTTTCTATGCGTATAAAACACTTAACACTTCCAAATCACGCAGTGTTTTCATGAGTATCACAAAGTAGTGCGTGTATTTGTTATCAGGAACCATTGTATTTAACCCAAATTTTTAATACGATAGGCTTTATGACAGTCCGTTCTTAAGTACGAGTTGTCCGTAAATCAGATGTTCGTAACCCAGGGACTGCCTGTACCTTCGTAATTCTAACCTGCAGCCAGGCTGGGGAACCTTTGCATTCAGAGGGAATTACTCTGGAGAGCAGAATTTGGAAGTAGATGTTATGGGCAAAAGAGATTCTCATTCTGAAGTATTTTACCCTTTCATATATAAATCTTCAAATATTTGAAGAGCCATTCTTCTGTAATTTATCTTTTTCTCTCCTAGCCTCACTTAATTCCCCCCAAACGTTCAAGTTGTTGGGCAAAGTGTTCAAGTTCTTAGACTCTTCACACCTCGATTGCCCTTCCCTAGATGTGTTTGTGTTTTAGTGTGCCATTTAAACTATGATATACACAATTAGAATAGCATTCTAGTTGTGGGCCAGTTATACCAGGGCTAACATATCCTTTAATCTGAACACTATATATGTCTATTAAAATACCATGTGATCACATTGGCTTAATATCGTGGTTGACTCATGGGTGACTTAAAAGTCCACTAAAACTGTCACTGCAGAATAGCAGCTAAGAGCAGAACTCTGAAACTAAACTGTTTAGGATCTCAGCTCCATGCCTTTACTACCTCTGTAACCTGGGGTAAGTCACTTAACCTCTCTGAACCTCAGTCTTCTCCTCTGTAAAATGGGACTAAAATATCTCATAGGGTGGTTTTGAGGATGAAATGAGTAGATAAACGTATGTCATATGTTTAAAACAGTGCATAGCACACAGTAAGTGCTATGTAAATATTAGCTATAATTATTATGTACTTGGACTGCTCTTAAGCCAAGGTTCTTATTTCTCATCTTGTTCTTTTGTTTTGAATATCACTTAAGTGTTTTTACCTTTAGTCTGTTTAGGACATGGAGCTAGCCTTAGGTGAAATCTATGGAGATATTTGATTAAGGCACCACCCAACCCTCCCTTCCTCCCTTTTCACCTATACACCAATCACAGCATTACATCCTCCCTCCCTCAGGATGTGATAAAAAGGTCCATTAAAGTGCATATATTTTATATAGCAGAGAAAACTGACTAAGCAATTATCATTCAACACCTGCCTAATCTGATGTATTAATCTATGCATCTCTTCAAAGTGTTAAAAAGCAAAGACCTCACCTTGAGGACTAAGGTATGCCTGACCCAAGCCTCATATGCATGTGAAACCTAGACAGTGAATAAGGAAGACCAAAGAAGAATTGATGCCTTTGAATTATAGTGTTGGTGAAGAATATTGACTGTACCATGGACTGCCAGAAGAACAAACAAATCTGTCTTGGAAGAAGTACAGCCAGAAAGCTCCTTAGAAACAAGGATGGTGAGACTTTGTCTCATGTACTTTGGACATGTTATCAGGAGGGACCAGTCCCTGGAGAAAAGACATCATGCTTGGTAAAGTAGAGGATTAATGAAAGAGGAAGACCCTCAGTGAGACAGATTGACACAGTGGCTACACGAATGGGCTCAAACATAGCAACAATTGTGAGGATGGCACAGGACTGGGCAGTGGTTTGCTCCATTGTACACAGGGTTGCGATGAATCAGAACTGACTCGATGACACCTTTCAACAACAATGTACGTTTCACTGCTTCCCAGGGCATTGAAGAAATGGATTTACAATAAGAAATTTTGATGAAAGGGATACTGTGTAGGGAAGGAACAAGACAGAAGCACTGTGCACCAAGTAAGATGCTGGACATCCATTATTTCTTTTTTACAGCAGTCTTTCAAAGGAGGGCTAAATCCTAGTTTTACTAAAGAGGAAGCTGGTTCAGAAGTCCTGGTAGCCTTTTCCAAAGCAGATAGCTGGTAAATGACAGGAAGGGTTTGCACCAGGCCTATCTGGTGTCAAAGTCTCCATGTTCTTTGCCTCACATCACACTACTTCGGGGGAGTTGTCTGGTTGGGGGAGTGGGAGCATCGCAAAGTGGGGAGACCTCATGATGCACAAATTTGATCTGTTTTGTGGTTTTATATAAAGCTCAGACCTGTTCGTAGGCAGCTTTAACCATAAACTGTGCTTTCAGTAATTGACAAAGCATTTCTAGTTGTGTTACTTTCAATTTAGAGGGAATTATGTTTGCTATACAGGTCAGTGGTGGTTCAGTCGTAGAAATCTCGCCTTCCACGTGGAAGACCAGGGTTTGATTCCCAGCCAGGGCGCCTCATACATAACCACCACTCATCTGTCATTGGAGGCTTGTGTGTTGCTATGATGCTGAGCAGATTTCAGTGGAGCTTCCAGGCTAAGACAGACTAGAAAGAAAGGCCAAATGATCTACTTCCAAAAATCAAATGGGGAAAACCCTATGGACCAACAGTCCGATCCACAACTGATCATGAGGATGTCGCAGGACCAGGCAGTGTTTCATCCAGTTGTGCACGGGGTCACGATGACCTGGAGGCCTACTTGAGTGCAGCTGACAGCAACAAGAATGTTTGTTATACTCTTGCCACTTTAATCTGAAATATTTGTGATCAGATATGGTGCCTATCCCAGATGGAGTATGGAGAATACGTGGTTTTTTTTTCCTTAACACTATTAGGTTTGAAATAATAAGAGGCCTTGGTAGTTCATAGTTTTCAGATCTTTTTCTCAAGGGTAGCTGGGTGAGCACACTAGGTTTTGGGTAATTCTTTTGGATTTGTTTTTTAAATCCTGATTGGCCTTCACAGATGAGAGCACCAGGTTTTCTTTCCTTTTGCTGTTCCCATTCCTGGTAGTCTCCACCTCTTAAAGTTACAGTAAATCAGATACATTTCATTCTCTATATTTCAGAATGTAAACTAGCTAACTACACAAAGGTAGTGATAGTGATAAGGCTTCACAAACTTGTTAGAATGGAAAAAAAGATTGTGCCTGTACAACAAGTTTCTTTAACTGCTCTGAGAAGAAAGTAGGATAGGGGACTTTTTTCTTTTTTTTTTTTTTTAAGAGCCTTGAGGCTTTTTTTTTTTTTTTTTTAATTGTAGTTCAAATGAAAGTTTACAATTCAAGTTACTCTCTCTTACAAAAATTTATACATACATTGTTATGTGACCCTACTTGCTCTCCCTATACTTTGACAGCACACTCCTCCTTTCCACCCGATTTCTCGTGTCCATTCAACCGGCTCCTGACCCTCTCTGCCTTCTCATCTCACCTCTGGACAGAAGCTGCCCATTTAGTCTCATGTATCCACTTGAGCTAAGAAGCACACTCTTTACGAGTATCATTTTATGTTCCATAGTCCAGTCTAATATTTGTCTAAAGAGTTGGCCTCTGGAATGGTTTTAGTTCTGGGTTGATGGAGAAGTCCGGGTGCCATGCTTTCTAGGGTTCCTCCAGTCTCAGTCAGACCATTAAGTCTGGTCTTTTTACTAGAATTTGAGTTCTGCACCCTACCTTTCTCCTGCTCCGTGAGAGACTCTCTCTTGTGTTCCCTGTCAGGGCAGTCATTGGTAGTAGCTGGACACCATCTAGTTCTGGTCTTAGGATGATGCAGTTTCCAGTTTACGTGGCCCTTTCTGTCTCTTGGGCTAATACCTTCCTCATGTCTTTGGTGTTCTTTATTCTCCTTTACCCCAGGTGGTTTGGGACCAACTGATGCATCTTAGGTGGGATAGTGGACTTTTTTGAGTTGCCTCAGAGTGTCATTAAAAACTGTGCTTTCCTTCATTTCTCCAAGCTCTACTCCCCACGTACTACTTTTGTATATTCAAAATCTGTCATATTAATCAACGAAATCAACCCACTGCCGTCAAGTCGATCCTGACTTATAGTGACCCTATAGGTCAGAGTAGAACTGCCCCATAGCGTTTCCGAGGCTGTAAATCTTTACAGAAGCAGACTGCCACATCTTTCTCCTCCAGAGAAAAGTGGTGGGTTCTAACTGCTGACCTTTTGATTAGCAGCTGAGTGCTTTAACCACTGTACCACCAGGGCACCTTGTCATATTAGTAGGGAACTACAATTACAAGTTCTCTTATATCTCAGTGTCCATTTGCACAAGAAAAGGTTCGTTTCTTCTTACCTTAAAGTAAATCCTATTATTTGTAGTTGAATATATTTGAAAATTATAACAATTTGTTTCAGGTTAGGCACTCAAGTACTAATCTGTCTTTTTAGGAAGTCAAAACTGGATTTATACATAGACTTATTGTTAAAGGTAGTTATTTAATCTTAAACCTTATAAAGGTACTATTTGGAATGGTAAGCAATGAAATTGCATGTTTACTATGTAAGTGTACTTATTTTGAATTATAATTTGAATTATCTCTTTTAAAATTTGAAATTCCAAAGTCTTAATGTCTGGAGTAATTTTACATGGTGAGTTAAAGCTGCAGTATTTAAATGTGGACTCGCTGCCATCCAATACACCTTTCATCCTACAGTAAAAATTCCATGAAGATTGAGTGTCTTTCTCTGGCATTAATTGCCTTCTCTTATTTTTCCTTCCTTCCTTCTTTTTGTCCTTTCTTTCTTTCTTTCTTATCTCTCTAATCTGCTTTTAAGAGTTTGCTGCTAACGTCAGATTCTTTTTGGAATGTAGTATGATGAAGAATAAGTTGGCACTTAACTTTAGTCTGCTTAGGACATGGAGCCTCAATGGCATTAACAGGATTATATTGAAAACACTGATAGAACCAAATAGTTGTTTTGTGGGCTTTAAACAAAGTCTGTTTTCTTAGAAAAAATATTTACTGTATAATAAACTTTAAAAGAGAATACAAAGCTATAAAATACTATGATCCCAATTTTTGAAAATAAATAAAATACGTACATACGCTTTGAAAAAGATTAAAAGGAATTGCATCAACCTGTCGATTGTAGTTCTGGATAGTGGGATATGGGTGACTTTATTATTTTTTGTTTTCTTTTCTATATTCAAGTTTTCCACAGTGAACATTAGTATTTTTATAATCTTATGAAAATGTCTTCTTAAAAGGTGTGGTTTCTGTAGAAATTAGAGCAGGTCGTTTTCTGTGTTACTTTCTCCTTTGGTTGCCTTAGCCCCTGGACCTTTCCTAATGGCAAAGAGGAGCTTAAATGTAAGCAACAGATAAAATATGGGTGTACTCTACTTTAAAAATAGATATTTCTAATAAAGAGTATGAATAACACTCAAAGAAAAATCTTATGACACATTGCAACATTAAACAGAAATCATCTTTAGGCCTCTCCTAATGGCAAAGAGAAGCTTAGTGTCGGCAACAGATAAAATATGGGTATACTCTATTTTAAAAATAGGTATTTCTAATATAGAGTATGAATAACACTCAAAGAAAATCTAATGAACCCCTTTTATAAGCTGTCCTGGCTTGCATTTCTCAACATACCCTTGGTTTTTTTAGATTGAAGTATATAAATGAGAACTGTGACTTTGGATAAACTTTTTTAGTGATCTTTACAGTAATAGTAGTAAGTTCCCCATTAGACAGTAGTTTTTTGCCTTATGACTTGTTGTTGCTAGGTTATCCCCAAGAGGTTGAGAAATTCCTGTTTTGAAAAGTCCAGAAAGTCTCTGGTGACTTAGTTTCATTTTTATTTTTCTTTTCAATTATAGAAAACAGATAGAATCACACTTTTCTCTATATGCTGCCATCTACTCTATGCTAACCTGAATCTAGTAAACGCCTTGAGAGAATTAAGCCCTACCTGATGCCCTAAGCCAACCACTGTATGGAATGAATTAACTTCTTTCCTATGCTGCCAGAATAGTGTATGTCACTCAGATAGTTGTGCAAATCACTTTCTGTGTTCTGAGGTTCACTGAAGTGGTTATTAAATAATAATTTAGAATTAATTTGTAGCTAAGATATATTTTAGTTAGAACTTAGTGGAGTTCTTTAGATTAATTTGTAATTTGAAAAACCAGAATTGAGATTGTGAAATAAGTAGACTCTTAATCTTCTTCCAGTAAAACAAAAAAAAGCAAAGCTTGTTGGCAATCGTTTTCCTAGACAATCTGGCTAGTGATCTCTTAAGAATGTGCTGTTTTTATGTAGAACATCTGGTCTGATTGTCCTGTGGCTGCTGTTGATTATATATGGTTTGTAGCTAAGCAGCCTGTAAAGAAATCACGGTTTGCCCATGTTCTCCTTGAAAATACTTCCTGTTCCTTGACCTTGACTTACAATGACTATTTTTTCCATGTAGGATAGCTATTACAGTATTACCTATGAGGATTAGATAAGAAGTAGAACACAAAATCAGTCTTTTTTGGTGCTTTAATTTTATGGAAAAGACTACTAGCTGGGCTGTGGTTTAAGAAATGGCACAACTATTGTATTACTTAGTAGCCCACTTCTGTCCCCAGACAAAATGTTAAAACAGCAACAACAACCAAACAACTCTGAGTTATAGACTAGAAATGGATCAAACAATTTCTAACAACTTGTATTTTTTTTATGGTACCTTATCCATGAGTCCAAATCAACTTGATGGCAACTAACAACAACAACAAATTTTGAAAATGCATGACCCAATGTTAACCTGTAGTTGAGCAGGTATAGTAGAATGCTGCTTTTTGGTTTTCATTTGTAACTTCAGAGGGTAGACTGTGATGGCTCTACATTTTTATCCAAGATAGGCAATTAAGTAATTAGATGACTTTTTACTAATTTATAACACTGGAGTTTATCATGAAAAATGGATGACTTGCTATAAATCCACAGCTTCTTGGTTACATAGTCTAGAGCAGCGCTGTTCAATATGAGAGCCACATATGCAGTGTGAAATTTTCTAGCAGCCACATTTAAAAAAGTAAAAAAAGAAATGGCTGAGATTAATTTTAATAACATATTTTATTTACTCAGTACATCCTAAATATTCTGGGAGCCCTGGTGGCACAGTGGTAAAAGTGTTCAGCTACCTACCTAAAGGTCTGCTGTTCGAACCCACCAGGCCGACTGCAGGAGAAAGATGTGTCAGTCTGCTTTCGTGAAGACTTACAGCCTTAGAAACCCTATGGGGCAGTTCTGCTCTGTCCTGTAGGGTCGCTGTGAGTTGGAATTGACTTGATGGCAATGGGTTTGCGTTTTGGGATATTAAATATTATCATTTCAACATTAATATTTTTCTTTTTTTTTTTGTACTAAGCTTTCAGACTCTGTTGTGTATTTTACACATACAACATATCTCAGTTTGAACCAGCCACATTTCATGTGCTCAGTAGCCACAAAAAAATGTGGCTATGACTATGTAGTTCTAGCATTTTAGTAAATTCACATGCAGTAGAATCTACATAAATTTTTGTATTAGACAGAGTTGTATGTAAATCAGGTCCTAAGAAACTTAAGGCAGATCATGATGCTATTAGCCTATGAGGCAGATTTTAACTTTAACGTGATTATTTTAAGAGAGTTCTAATGGCCTGTGATTTCTTACTGAGGTTCATACCAGCCGTGGTTACTATGTTTCAGCATGGAGCATGTACTTCCCTACTGCTTTTATTGCAGACAGTGTTCTTTGTACGTGTGCCACTACCCAAGCAGCATCAGTGGTGTGGCAGGTCACAGTTGGGGTGGGAGATGCTGAAGAGAGGGCAAGCACAAGGAAGTGGTTGCTGAAAATGTTTGGGAGGTGCCTAAGAGGAATGTAGACATTGTTAAAAACAAAAAACAAAAACCCTAGTGCCCAGGAAGCCTACTTATTCCCCTCTAACATTTTTCCTCCTCTAACATTGTTGGAATATTTAGTTAATTTGTGGAACATGTTTGCTGGATTAGGGCAAATACCTCATTCTGATGTTCTCATTTCTTTGCTTTACTGAACGTTTTCACCAGTGGAATTTAAGTCCTTGTACATGAGGAGGGAAAATGCCTTAGATCTGTGCTGTAAGTGTAAAATATAGATTGGATTTAGAATACAAAAAGAATGTAAACTATCTCATTAATAATTTTTTATAGGATTACATGTTGAAATGATAATTACATGTTTTTGATATATTGGGTTAAATAGAATATATTATTAAAATTAATTCCACCTATTTCTTTTTTACCTTTTTAATATGGTTACTAGAAAATTTTAAATTAACGTTATGTGGCTTCCATTATATTTCTATTAGAAAATGTTGCCTGAGATGGTTAACAGAAAAATTGAATTGAGTGGAGCCCTTTTCTTATTAAGTGTAAAGGCTGTTTTGTAGGTATTACCTGTGCTTCAGAGTTCTACCAATTGATGCTGTCTTTGCAGTAGGAAGGAGAGGGTTTTCTGTCTGTTCCCCCAAAGAGGAAGGGAGAACTGCAACACAGTCGTCGTGTGTCCTCAGAAACCTGATCCTGAACCACTTACTGACAATTAAACTTCCTGCTTTGAGAACAGAAGACTTGTTGTTGTTGTTTTTAAATAATATTTTACTGGTACTGTTGGTTTTGTCATCAGTTTGCTGAATTATTTTTATGAAAGGGCCAGTGCGTAATTAGGCACTTTCTTCATGCGTTCTCTGAGAAATAAATCAAGAACTTTAGTCAAGTGTATGTGTTTATATGTATCGAACCTTTCATTAAATGTTGTCTGTGTCCCAGACAACCATTTCAGTAGACCTTGGTCTGTGCATACCTTAGTCTTGGGTTGTTACTTGTAGTTATTTTTAGAACTTCTTATGAGTACTTGGTCTGTATTGCTATTTCCATGACCCAAGGTATTCCAAAAGAGGACTAAAACAAGGTGATTAGCCAGGTCAGTTTCTCATACCTAGGTGTATCACTGGGGTATTCATGAACCTGGGGACAACTTGTATCCCTGGTAGTTAGCTTCCCTTCTTTCTCATCCCAGACTGAGAAATTAAGAAAACGAAATTACTTTTTGTTGAGTGGGAGAATCCTAGGCAGATCCTTGCTTATATTTTTAAACTTGTGGTCTTGCAATTAGCTCTCTGTCCTCTTTTTGCCCTCCCAGAACATCCATATTCTACATTTTTGTCTTGGTTCAGATTTACTATGTCTGACTCCTGGTTTACCTGAAAGGGGTGGAAAGTGGAAAGAAAGGAACTGACATTTGTTGAGCACATGTTATGTGCTAGGTACTGAGTTGGGTGCTTTGGAAATACCTCAACAGTCTGTAGGGATGGGAATTAGGATTTCTGTTTTATAGATGAGGAAATAGAGATCTAGAAGTGAAGTGATTTTTCTAACCTCATCTAGCTGTGGTAGATAATAATTCTAGAACTTGGCTTCATGCCTTCCTTGTCATCCCAGTTTAGAAAGCTGTGATATGGTTCCAGAGGTAGAGATTGTCAGTGTGTGTGTATCGTTCTGTACTGGTAGAGCCAGGCAGAATCCCTTCCAAAGCATCTTTTTTCCCTAATCACAGGCCTGATGCCTATATTGGGTAGAAAGGCCACTTCTGGGTTGTATACCTCTTCTGGGTGCCTGTAGTGACCATATGGACATGTTGGTTTACAGTTGGGACCCCGGATTCCAGCAGGATGGCCCAATGGAATCAGCTACAGCAGCTCGACACACGGTACCTGGAGCAGCTGCATCAGCTGTACAGTGACAGCTTCCCGATGGAGCTAAGGCAGTTTCTGGCCCCTTGGATTGAGAGTCAAGATTGGTAAGTTCTTCTTGAGAAACTCCCTAAATCGTTAGGTTTTGGTTTGAGACGTGATTGCTCTAGCTTCCCTCTTTGCTATTTCACAAAATCGGGTGATGGAATAAGAGAGAGGAGATACGAAGTTGTCTTAGTCTTGTAGAACATTTTATGTATTAAAAGGACTTATGAGCAACATCTCTTAGGACATGGTAGAAATATTTTTGATTTGGGTGAGAGTTCTCTCAAAGGTAGAATTCTGGGCCCACACTTGTGCCTGCCCTTTCATTAAAGGAAAGAGACACAGGGTAAGAGAAATAGACTCTGTCATAGATAGGGGAGATAATGGCATGGTAATCCAAGAGCTGTTTTCTTCACTTTAATGGATTCAGGTCCATTTTACTAATTTTGGTTTAATTCAGGCTTATGTTAATATGACCTAGTTTTTTCTGAGTATATTCCCTGATTTGGTGAGGGACCTGGGAGGTGATTCAGAGATGTTGGATGGAGATAGGCCATCTGAGCCTGGGATTCCTTATTGGCTACTAATAATCTGACCAAGTTGACTCAGAGTTTAAAACAAAACAATAGATCTATTCACTTCACTCAAGTATGTTGTAAGCATAGTCTGTGGAAGTGACCTATATATCTGAGTAATTGTCAATAACTGTTAATGATATTTATTGTTACTGAGTACGATGACTCTCTAAAATGATGAGTGAGTTATAGTATCGTTTGCCTTATTTTTTCCTCTTCCTTCTTGGTGGTCATTTCTCTGTGTGTGTCTATGTAGGTTCCAGCATCACTCTTCATTATTCTTCCTTTTCCTAGGGCATATGCTGCCAGCAAAGAATCACATGCCACTCTGGTGTTTCATAATCTCTTGGGTGAGATTGACCAGCAGTATAGCCGCTTTCTGCAAGAGTCAAATGTTCTCTATCAGCACAATCTGCGAAGAATCAAGCAGTTCCTTCAGGTATTAATGAGAAACTGAGTAGAAGGAGAAAGGGAACCTGGAGAGTGGGGCTTTATCTTTCTTTGCTAGAAGTAGTTTATTTTCTCATTTGGCTAAGTAATGAGAACAGACCGATCTTCTACTTTAAATCAAAAGAGAAACGATTAGCCCTTTCTCAAATCTCTGTATACTCACCCTTGAGAATCATTACCTGAAATTCACAGGCCAGCTTTTTCTGCCATAGTTGAAGTAACAATGTAATTGTAACTAGGTCCCCTCATAGGGAGATGACCCTTACTTTCAAATGGTAAAAATTTGACCGTAATTGGGTATTCCTTGACGAAGTCAATTGCTTCCTTGTAATACTGGGATAACATACTGTCCAAAGACTCAGGCTAATGTTCCTTCTCCCACAGAAATAGTACAGGTCATTATAACCACCCTTCTTCTTCTCTTCTCCTCTTCATCCCCCAGTGGTTTCAACCAGGCTCTGAGGCCTATGTTCTGTTGTTTCATGTACTAAGTAACTCTTTCCTCAACTTGA